>BNCR01000005.1:15226595-16426595 GCA_014656515.1 Oryzias celebensis
ATCACGTTGTATAATGGTGTCAATGGTTGTCAATAACAGAAATGAAAGGTTTTTTGCAGGTCTTCTCCAGGTTTGCTCTGTAGCTGCTTGTTTAGTCCATTCTCCCATGCAGATCTTCTCAAAAGCTCTGATATTTTGGGGCTGTCTTTTAGTAACATGGACTTTCAACTCCCCAAGGATTCTCTAATGTATTAAGGTTCAGAGATGGGTTAGTCCACTCCAGAACTTGGAAAGGCTTTTTTTAAGCCACTTTTTTGTTGTCTGGACAGTGTGTTTGGCTCTTCCAGCAGGACACTGATCCCAGACATGTTTCATCCTCAATGATGTCACTGATGGAAGGGCGTTTTGGTTCAAAACCTTGCCACGTAGCTCCATTGATCATTTTCTTAATATGCATCCCTTTAGCAGAAATGCAGCCTTAACAATGACATTTCCATCCCAATGCCTCACAGTAGCCATGATGTTCTTCCAATGCAACTCAGCATTATTCTCACTCCAAGCACAAGTTGAATTATTATCAAAAAGTTCTACTTTGGTGTTGTCTAACCAAACTGCATTCTTCCAATCCTTCTCTGGATCATGCAGATGTTCTCTGGCAAACTTTAGATAGTCCTGGACATTTTTCTGTTTTTAGCAGGAGAACCTTTGGAGCACTGCAGGATTTGAAGCAATGAAGGCGTCGAGTTTTGAGTTACCTTTGTTACTATGGTCCCAGCTCTCTTCAGGTCATTGAGCAGTACTTCCCCCATGTACTTCTAGGCTGTTTCCTCAGTTCTCTAGATTATGTCTACCCCACCAGCTGAGATCTTTCAGGTGAAGGGAGATCATCAATGATCTTGCACTTATTCAATTTTCTTGTCATTTCGTCAACAGTTATTCTCGTCCAGCTGCTTGCTTATTGTAGATTGATTCATCCCAGTGTGCAGATGCACAATTTTGCCTCTGGTGTCTTCAGACAGCTCTTTGCTTCAATGTGGTCTGTCTGTGTGGTTTGTGTGTCTTTTACTTTTCCAATTTACTGTTTCCTTCTGCATGAGAACGTGATTCATCTTTCCTCTATTCCTCCATCTATCCATAGGTGGAGCTCTCTAGGTCAGTGGTAGTGTCCACCTTACGTCTGTGAGATGATGGGTCATAGTATTGACCCAATGGAACCCAATTCCTGGTGTGCAGTGACACAAAGACCTAGGCGTTTGGGTTGTGTTGATTAAACAGCTAATGAGCGTTGCTGTGACTGCTGTTCCCCCAGAGGATTGATCAAATATGGAGAACAAAACTCAAGTGTCTGACAACTGATGGGACTTTAACTATCCAATCATCTATCAGTTCTTCAGTTCTGCACTGCCAGGCCACAGCTGTTGTCAGTGGTTGTTAAGGGGCACAAACTAGGCAGCAGATGAGTGACAAGAAATAAAGATAACAGGGATGGCAAAAGAAGAATGCTGTTTTTCACACATTAAAGCTTCCAAGTCATAATCTAATGACTATGTTTTTCCCCCAGATTCCTTTCTCCCTGGTGCAGTTTCCACTTTGGGAATATTTAAAGGTATGTCTATTTCTTTTCTTTTTTTCAGAAATCATAAAAGCTTTAAGTGCTCTTATTGTTGGTGTATTTGATTTCACTAGGCTCGTTTACAGCACTTCTTCTCAGTGATAAATCTGTGCTAAAGTTGTGGTGCTGTGCTTGCACTGTGACACATTTACAGCAGGCTCTTACGCTGCATTCCCCTGTATCATTGTGGCAGGGAAAAATGAGAGTTTGCGCCTCGCTTTAATGGGCTGTCGCTGTGGCCATCAAATCTGCCTACAATATATCACGAGCTTTTGGCATATTCCGTCGTTTATTCTGTTACCCCCCCATACTTCACTGTCTTAATGTCTTTTTCACTGCCATGTCCCTCGTCTGTGTGGCCTTGAGCGCACAAGAAGCCGTTTCTCACTGAAAAGATGGCATTTTGTCGGAGTGGCGTCATGTCTCAGGGGTGCAACAGTGAAACATTCCATCAACTCTGGAAGCTCTGATGAACAATATGCTGCGCAGCTGTGTGCTGTTTGCATGTGTGCGCGTTTGCAAATACTAGATTTTGTTGATCACAAGCGTTTCTTTGTCTGCCAGTCAAAGGCCTTTTCTCTCCAGCCCATCTGGAGCATCTGTTGACGAAGAGTCGAAGTACGAGAACCTGGCATCCTCTCATCTGACCAGGACAGCTTTTGGGGTTTTTCCAACCAGTGCTCTTTCAAGCTAAAATAATAGCATCTGTTTTGAGGGAAAAAAAGTGAGATTGAAGGAATTTGAAATGTCTGGGGCACCTACAGCTGTGGGATTTGGATGTACTGCATCCTGCCGCTTGTCTTTTAATTTCATGCACGGCTCGTACAGCTGTCATAGGAGCTGCGAAGGGCGAAGCTGAAGAATAAACTGTAGTACTCTGTTCAGCTGGGCAACAAAGCTCTGGGAAATTACAAAGATGCAGTGTTTCAAATTAATAGCCAATGTTACGCATTGGTCTCTGTAGAAATTAAAGCCACAACTCGGCATGCGTGTGAGTAAATTCTTACAGTTTGTTGACAAATTTCACAACATGCTGGTTTTTCCTTCAACTATTTCCCAGTAGTAACTGTAGCTGCCAGTTTACTTAGGTTTTTCTGACCTCCCAAACTGCAGCAAAACAGCAGGGAGGGTGACTTTTAGTTCCTAACCAAACACCAGCAAAATGCCACAAAATGCATATTAGGTTTAGTCACAGAGAGACATTTACAAACGTATCCGTTCCACACTAAAATGCGCACAGCAGAGGTCTGTGTGTGTGCATAAAGACCTTTTCTTTCCTTTGGGAAGTCATCCAGGTGGAAAGCCTGACACAAAGGTTCACAGGTCATAAAATTTGTTTACTCAGATTTACCCTTTTTAATCGTTTCACGAAACAAGCGGTGAAAAGGAGAAGGAGCGGCACAAAGGAAGAGGAGCAGAGGGATCCCCCAGCGGGAGGTCTCTGATGTGCAAAGCAGCAATCACCTCAATCTGCCCGCTTAATGGAGTACACATGATGCGTTTTGAGCCCAAACACTATGGTGGGCCCATTTTTTCCTTTCTTCTGACCTTTCATTTACCTATTCGTGAAAGCCCACACACACACACACACTATTCAGGTGAAGCTGTGCGGTGGAAAGACGCAAAACGAGGCAACATGCAACAGATCAAATGCACAAAAGGAGGCGGATAAGCAGGCTGCTCAAAGAAAATATTAGTAATCGTTCCGTGCTGTTGCTCAATTGCTCTCCCTAAGAAGTAATCATACCTTGCTGTGCCTGCGGCGGCCCAGCTGTCCACATGGATTTTCTACAGACTCTAACCTTGCGCGGTCATTCTCCTCCCCCCGTTTGCGAGCTGATGGGAGGACAAAAAAGACCCAGCCTCCCTTCTCATTCTGAGCTCAGCCTCAAAACAAAACATCAGGTGGTTTCACTCAGTAGCCAGTTTCACTCAGGGAGGCAGTCCTGCAATGTGAGGATTTTTATACACTTCAAGTACTTGGAAAGTTCTTACATTCCTGATTGGCTGCATAATATAAACTAAAAACTCCACACGTATAAACAAGATGATATGCCGTGAGCTCTGCTTTCAAGCCTTGCTTGTAAAACTGTCATCTTCTGGTCAGAAATGATCATTTTCCAAATCCTGATTGTGAGAAGGCCATCAGATGTAGATGTTCTCATAAAAAATACAATTTTTACCTCCGCTGAAGTTGAAATGTCTCTGAGTGAAATACACAAAAGAAGCCTCATGATTGTTTTACCATTGTTATGATCATGTTTCACTGCTTCACACTTACTCAGAGAACTGTTAAAGTTGAAGTAGTGTGAAACATGAGAGGTGAGAGTAATAAGAAGTCCGCTTTCATAAAGGTTTCACCTTTTATGCATTGCTTGATGTTTAGTTCAAGTAGCGGAGCGACAATGAGACACAGCAACTCATTGAAATGTGGTTGGATGCAAACGCATTAAAACAACTCTTAACGTGATACACGTTGCTTTTCACCCGACAATCTGTTGTAAACACTTCTCAGCGTGCTTTCTGAGCCGTCATCTCCTCAGTAACCATCTTGCAGCATGCCTCTACTGTACCAAAGTAACAAGGAAAAGTTTTGTACCTGATGTTGAAAATTCTAATGAAAATTGTAAAAGTGATTCCTAATTACAAGAGCGGAGACAAACACCTGTTTACAAACTATAGACCTATTTCTCTCCTTCCTCAATTCTCAAACATTTTAGAAAAGATATTCAATGATAAATTTATTGATAAACACAACATTATCAATGAAAGCCAATATGGTTTCAGAGAAGACAGGTCAACCTCAATGGTTTTCATTGATGCTGTTGAGGAAATCACAAATGCTCTGGACAAAAAAGAAATTTGAAGCTGGAATTTTCA
This sequence comes from Oryzias celebensis, assembly GCA_014656515.1. Classification (NCBI taxonomy): domain Eukaryota; kingdom Metazoa; phylum Chordata; class Actinopteri; order Beloniformes; family Adrianichthyidae; genus Oryzias; species Oryzias celebensis. The sequence continues at coordinate 15,231,028 of BNCR01000005.1, forward strand.
TTGATTTAAAAAAAGCATTTGACTCTGTCAATCATGACATCCTACTGAATAAACTGGAAGGGTATCATGGGATAAGGGGACTAGCCCTAAGTTGGGTCAAAAGCTATTTAATGGGAAGAAAACAAATTTTTTGTTACTTGAAAACTTGATTTCCAATGTTAGATTCATATAAAATAGTATTCTAATGATCATCAATGAATATTTCATATCTGTTACATGAAGTTTGATTCATGTTATTCTTTACTGAAATCATGAAATACGTTTTTTTTTTTTAAATAACTAAATAATTCGACTTGTAAATGAAAAATCTGCAATAGATGTGATCAGAACCGGATTATGAAAACAATGCAAAACTATAAAATGAAGTAACTATGTAGGGGTGGGATTATATAAGTTCGCTTCTTTGCGCTCCTTTTCAGACAATTAATTAAGCTCTACTAGACTTTAGTTATTAATCACTATAATTAACATATGTTACAAATGTGACTTAAGTGCGTTGTTTTTGTTTGTTCCTTTTTCATTGGTTTCTTTTTTGTTTTTTCCTTTTCTTTCTTTTCTCTGAATGCATTTCGTTGTCTTAATAATGAGTTTGATAATTTTGTGTGATTATTTTCATGTTTTGTCCAACTTGTGCTTGAAATAAACAAATCAATCAATCAATGTTGAAATTTGAAGTTTGAAGCCCCGATCTTAGATTACGTCATGACTTTTAGTGTTTATTATATGTTATATCCCATCATGCATCACTGCTGCTTTACAAGCATTGCAAACAACAGAGTCTCTGAGATTTTAAAGTGCATTCATGGCTGGCATGTAAAGGTTTGTTTTATACATGCTGATGCATTCACAGTCAGCCTGGCCTTATATTACAAGCAGCTTCAACGACTTCAGCCTGACTCATCCACTATCATAACTTTATGCCATAAAAAATTGCAGTGCATCCTGACCCATCTCTAAATACAGGCTTTTTTCTCTAGTGTTAAGGACGGCTTTGTTCGATGTGGCAAAGCAACAATACACAACAACAACAAAAACCATTCAGGGGATTTTATCAAATATCCTGAAAAATAATGTTCAAATGTAAAGCTACTTTAGGGGGGTTAATTTATTCATCTGAAAACATCTGTGGATAAATATCAAGTTTGTTATATTTAACTCATATTTTACTAATTTTATTTAAAAAATATTTAAAAAGTTTCTCACAAGGTTCTCTGATAAATTCCTGTGATGTGCGTGTTATACTCACAAGTTGAAAGCAGCAGGTAACTACTGTTGTTTTTTTTGTTTTAGCATATCTTGTGGTTTCAAGCAATGATTAAATCCCATTTTAAATTATTGTTTTGCTATTTGGTTCCTCTGTTCTCAAACCTGTTGATTCCTGCTATAAAAAAGCATTGAAAATCTTGGATAGGAAACCCTGTTCTTACCATCACGGTTACATTCTGGACAAATACAAGCTCCTGCATTTTGAACATTTAAACACTGCTTTTAAACAACGTTCTGGAAGATTTTAAGAAACCGTAAAAGTTTTTAAGAGAGTATGAAGGTAGGCTTTGCCAAGGAAATATTTTTTCTTAATTCAGAGTACAGTGCATCAGAATATGGGTCTGTGCTACCTGGATTATTTCCCCGGCAGAGAAAACGATTATTTGAAATAAATGTTAGAAAACCTACAAAGCATATATAAACCAGAGAGAAAGATGGCTCAAGAATAAAATGAAGTTAAATGCAACAGTCTTTTTAATGTCTCAAGAGACAAAAGCTGAGGACTTTGCTTTGGTTATCACAATCACTTCACATAATCAGAAATCTATGAACAGATCTCACAAGACCCATAAAAACCAGATGATCTCATAAAGCTAAAAACTGTATGCGGCCAGAAAGGAGAAAAAACTGTCAAAACAAGCCTTGCAGGAGTCCTCACCGTCTGTGAAAGGCTTTGTGATGAAGCATCAGGGGAGTGTGTCACCTTTAAATGTGTTTCTTTTGGAAATGAGGTCATTTTTACATGCTGAGCCATTAACTGTTGCAGCGCTTTGCACGTTGTATTATGACCATGTGCAAAAGGGGGAAAAGGAATGCAAACTTTAAAAAGAAAAATGTGTGGTGTTTATGTCAAAATCTGTATTTGTCATTTCCACCATTACATGCAGCCTCTTTTGCTTTACTGTATCGTGTTGCTGATCAAATATGCTTTAGCGGCTGACATTATTCTTTAAGTAGAAATAGTAGTTGAGTAGTTCTTGTTGATGCCCAAGATTTGTACTATAGCAGGCAAAAAATGCGGAGCGCGCATTTCTACAACTATGACCAGTCTGCTAGTTAAAGATAAAAGAGCTTTAAGTCATATTAATTTACAACAGAACATAGATAACATAATACATGTTTACTCTGAAAATTTGTCTCATTTCAAATGTGAAGCATGCTCTAAGTCAGGGGTATCAAACTCCAGGCCTCGAGGGCCGGCCCCCTACTGGTTTTCCAGAAACCCTGCCGAATCTGCAGCTGATTACCTGGATCAGCTATTTTTAGCCAATATGAATCTTAAATGGCAGGTTAGTTGGAAAACTTGTAGGACATCTGTGCTCTAAGTGTTTATTTAAATGGTACCACGTACACAGAGTGTTAAAAATCCACCCAATTTCTGGACATTGATGGGAGAACATCCTTCATCTAATTATGTTCATGTGAAGCCATTCATGCCTGAATTTATTTCCAATTATATTAAATAATTTTCTTCACTGTTTTTTTTTCCAATTCTGGGTGATGCTAAATTAAGTGGATTACTGGATTAAGTTGTGAATTAGCAACATAAGGTGTGAAGGGATTGATAGAAATGTGAATGGGAGGTAGACTAATCTCTAATTAGTCAAGAAGTGTTTTAAAAAATTGTATAAAACTTTAAAAACAGGTTACTTAATGCCAATTGTAAAGACTTTTGCAAATCCATTATCTAATGTTCTTGAAAATATAAAAAGACATTGAAAAAATCTTTGTAAAATGTAAGATCAAAGAGGATCTTTAGATGTTCCAATGTAAATATGTTAAGTGGTCCAAAACATCCAAATTTCACATTCTTGTTGATGATGAAAAGCTGTGACCTTGGGCAAAAGAGAATTGAGCCGTTCTGGTGGTTTGTTGAATGTTGCTGTTTTTGAAGGAACTTTAAAAGCTGAAAGGTATTAAAATGTTTTAAAGCGACATATCTTCTTTCTAAGTGATGTTCATTTTAGGCAGACCCTGTATTACAGGTTTACAACTTTTGCTGAATCTTTCACCAAAAAGGAGCATTTTAGGTAACTTTAAACAAAAAAAGATGACTGCCCTTTTTCTGAGTTAAAACCTAACGGAAGCACAAACAGAATTCATACTTAAGGTACACTGAATAACAAAGTGGATTTTCTGTTTTTATGTGGTTTTAAAAACATGTTGTTGAATTAGCTCTGATTTAATCTTGGTTAGTTAGATTTACAAATTGTGTTTTGTTTTTTTTTTGTTTTTTTTTGCTGCTGACATTTGCTTCATTAAGATGATCCTTTGTGACACAGGGTGTCTTATTTTGAAAGGAAGTCATGTCAACCTCTGTCACTGGTTTCATATTTAGAAAAAATATTTTCTGTTTTATTCATGACAATAAACCAGTTACTTTATATTTATAATAATAATAACAGTAACATAAATCTGTATCTTATGTTCTAAAGGGTAAAGTAAAGCTTTGTGGCTCCTACTTCAGTAAGAAATTGACCTGAATGAAGTGTTGAAGGTTGCAGACTCCATCGTTTCCATTTCCATTTCTTTATGAAATGGTCTTAAGAAGACTGCATTGTAGTGATGCTCCATTGTGGTAAACACGTCGGTGCCTTTCCATGAATCAAACAAGAAATTCCTTCATTTTGTACTTTAAACTGACAAAATATCTCTTGAACAGCTCAAGTAAAACCTTACCCATGTTCTGTTGTGAATAAAGTATTGATGATCTGAAATTATTTTAGTTGTTTACAATAACCTTAAAGGTCCAGAGCGTATGTGCATATTTGTGGACCTGTGCTGTGTCACTGTGCTACCATCTGGACTGAATGTGTGAAGACCCTGTCCTCTCACCCCATCCCATTTCTTGGGAACTGAATAGCGTGACATCACTCGGGAGAAAAGGCTGAACAAAAATAGCTGGAAGTCCAATTTCCCAGTGGTGGGCTGTGGATCAGGCCAAACTAGAGTTCACAGCGTGTTTTAAATCCGGCTAATATCTCCACTAACTGCAATCTTTTTTCCTTTTTCTCCTTTTCTTTTTTGCTGTTTTATCATCTCCTTTCTTTCAGACTCTGTGGTCGCGGAGGCAAGGTCACATGCTCTCCCCTTGGCAGTCAGCTGTGTGCGGAGCTCTTGCAGGTGCAGAGGATTATGTGCTGCTTTGGGAAAGAGGCGGATGGGGGGGGCAGTGGACTTGGGGAGGGATAGAACAGATATCTGGAGGGGATGGATGGTGATATTTGAAAGGAGAAGATGAAGCTTTTCAGTGATTTAGTTACAGTGAGCCCTGGACAAATCAGACTTAATCTGCACACAGATCTGTTAAAGAACAGAAAAAAAGCTTATACTCTTCTTTTAGTTTTTAAAGACCGTCATTAAACTGACGTCTCAGCAGAGGTGGTTCATTATTGCAGTTCTCAGTCTCTCCAGCCAGTGAACATCACACCGCAGCAGGTTTATGATCCCGTCTCCGCCTGGATGAGTATCAGGGGAGCGCCGGCGAGAGCAGGGATGAGTGGGGCCCGTTCTCTGCAGCTGTGCGACCTCCTGAGCACTGGAGCCTGAAGCAGGTTAACCAAAAGGAGGGGGGAGGAAGAGGAGTGCAGGAGGTGAAAGGGAGTGGATTAAAAAGATGGATATGAAAATAACAGCGAGGATTTTTTTAAATTAAGTTGTGAGACGAGAAAGTCTGACTGATACGATTCATGAGGGGCTTTTTTGTGGCCAGAAGCTCAGTCCTCAGATATACATTCCACAAACAGGTCGAGGTCACAGCCCAGTGGCTGTGGTGGAGCAGACGGCCTCCAATTGGACGATCGTAGGTTCAATTTCCATCCTGTGTGCCCATGTGTCGAAGTTCCCTTGGGCAAAACACTAAACCTCAAATTGCTCCTGGTGGTTACAGGTTGGCACCAAGACCTCGACCTCTGAACCTGCTATCCTCCAATTAGAGGTTTAACGCTTTCCGTCTGCACCACGGCTGCCCGACAGGAAGATGAATCAATAAAGAAAAATCCACAGATGACAAAAACACATGATTTTTGGACTTTCACTCTGTGGAACGTATAAATCTCATGTCCTGAGTTAAACACAACAAAGAAAAGAAAACATCAATCCTATCAAACAATGGTGGAGGGAGTGTGATGGTCTGGGTTAGACATGCAGCTTCAGGACCAGGATGTTTATTGCAATTGGTGGAACTATAAATTCACTTTCATCTTTAATAGAAAATGATGACTTCCAAAAGTTCATGACCTCAATCCTAGGAGCACTTGGGTTCAGCAGCAGACAACTTCAACAAGTTTGCAAAAATATGAAAAAAAGTCCTATTAAATTTAAGTATTGTCAATTGTTGCAAATTGTAGAAGAGATTTAGTTTTTATATTGTTTTATTTTTTATTTTTACCATGCTGGAATTATTTCTTCCCTAAATAATTAGGATTATCTAAATATTTTGCAAATAACATTAGCAAAAATGCAGGACAATGTTCACATATTTTAAAACGTCAAATTATTCAAACAGCAGCATCTTTTTTTGGGGATTTAGTGGCTTTTTTCTGTATTGTAGCTTTTTAAAGCTTGAAATCCCAAACTCACGCTGAACTTTTGCATATTTGTACCAAAATACAAAGACATAGAACTTTATTATGTGTTTGCTACAGAGTGACCTGGCTGCTACACTTTTTATTGTGATGAAACATTGAAGCTACAACTCAAAGGCGTATTTTCTGAAAGGCATGGCAGCCCAGAGCGTGGAGCAGTTGTCGGACATTTATAGCTTTCACTCTATAACTCTTCCTTTGCTGAAACGTGCCAGACAGTACAGGAAGATTGAGGTTAGCTGCTCTGAGGTCGATATTCAAATAGAAGTGAAAGAGAGGGAGAATGCGGTGAGGACCCAGAAGAGCAGAGACGTGGCGCTGCGCCACCACGGCTGGACTTGCTCCACGGTACGAGGAAGAGGAGAAACTGGAGAAGCAAGTCAGACGCAGCAAACAGAGGAGGTGATTGTGAGCAGGAAAGAGGTCTCAAAGTGAGTTTTGATCTGTCAGAGGATGGGCAGCCCGGATAAAACGGGAAAAGCAGTAGTAAGGGGTGGGTGTGGTGGAGGTTCAGGGTGCAGTGGGTCCAGGACAGGACTCAAGTTCCCATCCCTCCGTGACCAAGCTGCCGTCCAAGAGGGATCCTCAAGTTTCACTCACTTCCCCTTACATCGCACTTTGCACTCTCTCCTTCACTCATCTATAATCTGCCTGACACTGGAAATGCTCACACGGGCGCCTTGAATCATCCCCAAGATCTCTGGTCAAAGTCTGCCTTACAACAGGCCTGACCCACAGGCGACCTCTGCGTGGAAACTGCTCCAGACAGGATCGCATCACAGATTCCTGTCCAGCTTTTAACCAGGATCTCCTTATCGTCTGCAAACTTATCCGAATCCTCCGGGAGTCTTCGGAACGCGTTCAAAGAGCTAGAGGCCTGCATCTTCCTGCTATAACTAAGTTAGCCACAGTGACAGGTATAGACACCTCTGGACTAAGTATTTAGATATTTCTCTATCTTAACGCAAATGAAGTAATCATGGTTTTCATCATAAATAAAAAACTGCAGTCATGTCAACAAACACGCTTTGAGGATAAAATCAGAAGGATGGTGTTTTCTGATGCGTGCTTGTGTGTTTTCAGGGGCCGTCTCTGCCTTCGTTACCACTCCGCTTGACGTTGCAAAGACCAGGATCATGCTAGCAAAGGTACACACACTTAAACACAGCCAGCAGCGCTCCTCCTCCTCTGGCAGCTGCCTTTAAACACTGCTGTCAGGTGATGCCTCGCAGAGCTGAGCGGCCGGTGTGCGGGACGGGGAAGGCCGAGGTAGCGCAGGGACAACGGAGGACTGCGTGCACATCAGTCACCTGGTCTGGAAGACATGTTTGTACACATGGTTAATGTTAAAGCGAGGAGTCACTGGAGTTTCCATCCACCCCTGCTGTGCAGTCGTGTTCCTCCTTCCCTTCTCTTTTTTTTGTTTTTTTTTTTTGTTTCTGGCGCTATCAAACTGTTTGTCTGGCTTCCCTCACTGTGTTCTTTGTGTGTATGTGCGCAAAGGGTAACAAGTTCAGAGTTACCCCAATGAGCCCCCCCACAGACACACACAGACCGTCCTTGGAGAAGACACAGTGTTCCATTTCCACCCCTGTTTGAACTAATGAGATATTGGAATTAGTGAAACCCTCTGACAGCTCCATCTCTGCTGAGAAGATGTTGGCTGGAGGTTCACCTGCTCAGCACAAAAGCTTCCAGTAAACATTATCTGAAGGCAGCAGCTGTAGTCTGACCAGCAGGATGGGGATGGGGGTGGGGGGGTCTGTCCTTACTTTATGAGGCCACATTTTTAAATTTCCTCATGGAGCTGCGGGTGAGCACAGGGAAAACGCGTTTTGTTAGGAAAGAGAAAAAGGTTTCCATTGTCACAGAAGTACAGAGTTCTTAAAGGGACCCCAAAGTAAAAGAAAAAACAAAACAAATAAAACATGGAACATGTGAAACATGTGAAAACAAACACATGTGCAGGGCGCCGGTTGATCAAAGTGGGCTAATCCTCTGCGCCAAAACAAACCACAGGACTTTGGAACTGGTTTTAGGTATGCATGAGAAACCATAGAAGCAGGACTTGACACCTTTTTTTTTAAATAAAGGTTGAAACTCACAATCATTATTTTACTCATTTAATCTGAGAAATAACTCAATTTCAAGAGTCACAGCATAAAAATATTTCTAATATTCTCGTTCACCTCTCAGGATATCCCATCATCTTACGCTAATCTGCACATTTGGTGTTGGCAGAGATCTTTACGCCGGATGCCTTTCCTGACACAACCCTGCATTTTACCCAGGCAGGGACCGTTACAGGGAGAGTTCATTCGATAACATCAGTTTAAGTGCTTTAAGAAAATAACAAAAACTTCTACCCCAAAAGGGTCGTATTTTAGAAGATATTGAGATGTTAAAATCTAGGGCTGCTTCCTCCTACTTTTTTTAAAAATAGTTAATTGCATAAAAGCTAGAGCAAGTTTCTAAGTGCGTTTATAGGTGCAGAAATGTGCACATTAATGTTGCTGTGCATGAGTACGGTTCTTACAAGAACTTTACTGATAAAATATAAATACAGAATAAGGAGTAAAAAAGCAGCAGCAGCTGCTAAAGGGATGCACCTATGCTGCTGCTCTTTCAGTTATTTATACCCACTTCGATGTAAACTGTCTTTCAAGAAGAACAGATATTAAGAAAACTGAGCTCAGCTGAGCTTATTTCGTAATTCAAATTGTTGTGAATCAGAGTGCAGTTACAAAAAGAGTGTACTTAGGGAATAAAAATATGCTAGACAGGGCAACACGCTCTTCTAAGAGCTCTCAGCAACAGGAAGGGGAAGAGGGGGCGGGCTTGCTCCACCCTAACAGTTCCATCCACAACTTAGAGGCACATTTCAAATGAACTCCTGGCGCTTTGTAGAAACTATGTCCTAGAAAATGAAAAACCTAAAAACAACATAATCATAATTCAAAGACCACTGAGAATGAAACCTTTTAGAATGGATCAAACAATATTCAGAGTGGAACAAAAAAATGCTGTACAATGATTTGAAGCAACCCAACAGAATAGTGTATTATTTAAAAACCTTTAAACAGCTACGTTCTTTCATCTTTTTCACAAACACATATAGGAGTAACCAGCACTTTTATCCATAATATGATTGGCAATCACCTTGAGAAGTGCCTGCATCCATCAAAGCAGCATTCATCTTTGTGCAGCTTTCCACGTTCCAATTAGTGTCTGGAGTGGCAGTTTATCATCATTTGTCATGAAGGTATTCAGACCAGCTGTACTATTCACACGTGAGGTGACGGTTCGGATTCCTGGAACCACCTGCTGGTCCCTCAGAGCTGCCAGCCTCTTTCAGCAGCACACGTGCTCCTCCAAAATGCCTGTGTGACTTTTACAGTGAGATGACCTCCCCTGATACGTTTTTAAACCGTAAATCTATTTTATTCAAAGACTCTTCAATAATTTCCTTTTTGTTTGTTGTCCAAACGTCCACAGCAGCGGGTCTTGTCAGGCCCAGACAGAGAGATGAAGCAGTGCTGCTCCTGATGCTGTGTGGGGGGACTTGGATCGGACAAACGGGAGGAAATGTGGGCGCTGGAATGCGTCACATCAGTTTCCTTGTGACAACAAGTAGAATGAAAGGCCGACGTTGTACGGTGGGCTGCCTGGTACAGAGCGCACGGATGAGTGAAAGCCTCTCGGCTGGTGCGCCCGCCTGGCACGCCACAGCCACCTCCCTCCACCTACAACACCGCTCCTCACCGCTCCTCCGTGTAATGCTCTGTGTGCTGCGGCCCATTTGAAATGCCAGAGAGTACAAAGTGTGTGCAGAGCACTTTACAATCTAGAGCTGCTGCAGCTGCATGAAGATGTGTTTCAGCAGGTAGACAGGGACTGTGTGTCTTCTGCGCGTGTGTGTTTTGGACACCTTTTTTCCTCCGTTCCCTCGTTCCAGAGCGGTAAAGGAAAAGAAAACTTGTCAGCAGAGGGGAGAACCATTCCTCAGGCACCTGTCTCCAACAGAAACACGGGGAAAAAGGGCTGTTTTTCCATTTAAAATAATGAGAGCTCACTCTGTTTAAACACTTCGGCCTCCTCCTCACTCCAGATCTTTCTTCTTCTCTGCCTCTTTTGGGCCACTGCCTCCCCCAGCTAATGAAGACTGGCTCCATCCAGCAGCTCTTCATCCACTCTGATTGATTCAGAGCTCTGGCCAGCTAATCCCTGCAGTGTAAATAAAAGCTCTGGATTGATGGAGAGCACGTTGAGTGCGTTTTGAGGTGTGTTTCCGAGCGTGTGCTCCAGTGCTGACACAGCTGTCCTTGAGCAAAAAAAAAAAAAAAAGGCCTAAGGAAGCTCAGCTGAGACAGGCCAAGCAGGGTTTCCATCTGTGGAGCCGGAAGCAGGAGAGACCATGTATCTATCATCGCACCTCTGTTTGCTCTGCTTCTCCAGGCGGGGTCGACCACGGCGAGCAGCAGCATCCCCCTGGTGCTCTACGATGTGTGGAGGAGCAGAGGCCTGCCGGGGTGAGTGCGTCCGTCTTCGGTTTGATAATCAAAGCCCTCCACTCCCAAAACCATTTCATCCCATTTAGAAACATGATTTGCTTGAGCTTGTTCGCTTGCATAATCACATCTGATGACAGAGCGGCTGCTCTGGCTAAACTTACAGTCGCAGCTGAAATATTAGACGCATAAAAGCTTTTCCTGTGGGAACACGGTGCCGTCCTATTGATTAAGGTGTTATGAGGGCCTTTATTTGACTGGTTTGATGTGTTTATGACTGAGACAAAGGCTCAGGTCTCGTGGGGCCACACAGAGCTGTCAGCACTGAAACCAGCCTTCGGTTGCAGAGAAAAACGGACTGTCAGGGTAACAAGCCAGCCTATAATTTAGAATTTAGTTTGTTTGACGAGGCTTTGGGGCTGGATTACATTTAAAGATACATTTAAAAAAAAAACATAATAACCTCATTAACCTTCATTTGCAAGCATGCAGATGAAAGATGGAGAACTGAGGTGAAGTTCAGAGAAAGTCCACATGGAAGCAGCCCACAGGACAAAAGCTCCACAACATGACTTTTCCTCTTTGCTAGTAAAACTGAGGTGAAGAGCGAGAAGAAAGAGAAGACGGCGGGTGAAATCGAGACACAAAGGAGGGTGTGTGCTAAATCGGAGGGGAGGGGTCTGCGCTGTTGTTCTGCAGGGCCTGGTTGCTGCGCTGATGCATGCCTGATACAAATTGCTGGAGCTTTAAAGCTGTAATTATGGTAATAAGCCCAATTGCAGTGTAGTGAAGCTCTAAAGTGCTTCCATGTGTCGGCTGTGGCCCGGAGACCCTGGGTTAGCAGGGAGCGCTCTCGCCTCCCCCAGGAACCTGCAAAATGACCACGCTGCACCCGGAGTCGTGTCAGAACGCAGCATTAACAGGCAGCGTGTCCTCAGGGCTCTCATAGCTGCTGCCTATGCAAGCCACACTGGAAAAAAATGAAAACATGTTTGGAGAGCAGCAAAACTGCACTTTTAGCCCTTTTTTGCCCTTTTTCATAAATAGTTACACATTTCTAAGTTGGCTGGTTTTTGTTAAAGTCAGTAAGTGACTCTATAGTTTAATAAATGCAGGACCAAAGAAAAAAGGATCCTTAACTCTTGCTATAGTCGTAACTTTTTGCACCGTGTGACTTTAAGAAAGTTGCATTGCTAAAATGTAAGACTTTTGAGCATCAACGATCTGTTACATTTAGAGTTCACTTAAATTAAAGTGCATGTCTAAATTTGCTGTAACTTGGGAGTTTTTTGCCAGTTTAAAAAAGTCTACTCATCTGCACAGACTGCAGAAGGGCTGGGCACTAAATCAATTTTATCAATTTGTTTGTGAAAACATCTGGATTTTATTTTCTCTACATCCTGCTCTCTTGGGCTTCCGTTGTTTGGAATAAGGTCAACCCGACCGTTGTTGAAATGGTAACTAGCAAAGAGGAGCTTGTTCTCAAAAAAGGAAGAGTTTCTTCAGTTAGATGGAAGTAGTTTAGTTTTGCAACTTTCAGCTTGGAGCTATAAACCGCACTCTGCAAAACTTGTTTAAAGACTGTTGCAAGTGGGAGGACGACGAATTTGTTTCAACACCTGAAACAAAGGCCGCTCCCTACAGGATTGGCCAAGCTAGCGGCAGCTCACTAAACGCCTGGGTTTAACAAGCATTTTTACAGCTTTTATTTAACTGTACTTTGTATTCAAGTCTGCTTTGATGTTGAAAAAAATTTAAGAAAATTTGCAAAAATCGGCGATTTTATTTTTAGGCTATCGCCCTGCTTTAGAATGCAGCTTTTGATAAATGAGCACTTTTTCTTTCAAGGGGGGAATAATAGCATTGTACTGTTGAGCATGGCGGTGGTTAGATAATGGTCTGGGGCTACTGTTGTCTTCAGTGTTCTAATGATTTATCGTGGAGCCATGAATGCTGCACTTTAGCAGAAGAGGTCATGACCCTGAACTGAACAACGCTTTGGGTTTTGAATAAAATAATCCTTGAATTGAACTTACTGCATGCAAAAAAAACCTGTAAATGTGGCTGAATAACTAAAATTATGAAGCAAACCCCACCCAGACACATTAAATGGGGGATTTGTCCAAATAATATTAGAAATTGTACAGCTTTTCTCTTAAAAAAACAGCATTTGGCCTTTCTTTTGTGAATAATTGTTAGGTTTTTATTTTAATTTAGTATCAGGAAGATAAATAAAGGTGTGTGCCATCACATTTTTTAGTACAATCTGCAGGTATTGTGCTTTGAAATAATTTCCCCCCAACAATCACACATTTGACTGCGTGTCTTTTGTGCCATGTCCTGGATTTTGTGTGTTTGACCCAGACTGTCCAGCTGTGAGCGTTTGGCGCATGCTGAGATGTTCCAGCTGTGTGCTGGAATGAGCCGCGTATTCTTACCTTGTTAAATATCTGCTTTACAGGAGCTCCAAAATAAACAAAACATGTACACAAACTAAGAAGAATTAAAAGAAAAAAGTGATCAAATAATGAAAATCGAGATAATAATGGCTATTTAAAAAAAAAAGGTGAAACCTCTTTGAATACATTTCAAGTAAATCAAAACTTATAAGAAAAAAAACAGGAATTTATCCTTTTTTTTTTCCTACAAGCAACCAAATTCAACATGAGCTCGCCATTTTTTCACATCATTAATAACCGTCAAACAGTTTAGTTCTTGAAAACTTCTCCTACAGTCAAATCCTGTTAAAGGATGTGTGTAAGGGAAGGTTTCATTGAAATAATTGCACGATTGTTTCAAGTGTTTTACAGCTGTTTCTGGGTTCCAAAGATTTGAAAATCGCATTGGATACAAACATGTTTGTTAGTGTTTACTGTTCTTTTACAAATGAACAGTAAATTAAACACACTCTTTAAAGGCTGTTTGTTCTTTTGTTTGTTTGTTTGGAAAAACCATTTTCAGCTCTTTGACCACATCATTTTTTCTGTAAATGATTGATAAATGTCTTTGGCACCTGATAAGTCACTTCACGCGTTTTGATTCATAAAATTAGAATGTATTTATGAATACCTTGCTACCCTTTTATTGGTGATTATTCTAGTTTTATCAGCTTTTATTTCATCTCTGTATTCATGTGGCTTTTATCTGTTATCCCAAACGCTGCAGATCAGGCCGGTCTTTATGCATCTCCGCTTTTATAAGACCAAAGTTTCCATCATCCAGTGCTGGGTCTCATTCTTTCTTATGGTTCTTGGACAACAGTGAAGCCCTGGAGTACTACCTGCACTTAGGAAGTATTTGCAAACACAGAAGAATTAGTGCGACTGCAGCTGAGCTTTATTTCTGTGCTTCCTTCCAAATAGAAGATTTTCGTGTGTTTTATTGTTGAAGGGCTCAAATGTCTCTGTCATCTTCTTGAACTTTTTCCATGTTTTCCCAGTAAATTTAATTTAACCCAATCATAAAACAATATTTATTCTTTTAACTGACTTCAACTGCTCTTTGTTTTTTTTGAAGCCAGAAAAAGTGAAAAAGGGAAAAAGGGAATGCTCTTCTTCACTTCTGGCTGCTATATTTAGCCTGGCTCCTCAGGAGGTGATTGGCTGACCGCAGAGGGATGACAGATGTGAGTCAGGCTGTGATGTCAGTGTGAGTCAGCGCACCCAGGGGATCAGAGGGGAATATTTGAGTTCTGGCTTTCCTCCGATGTCTCACAATCCCCAGGTGGGTCCGATCGCAGACAGGAAGTGTAGCACCGGTGGAGAGCTGAGACAAAAAAGTTTAAAATGAGTTCATTTCATACACTGCCGGCTGTCGGGTCGACATGTGTTTAAGAGGAGCGAGTGCACTGTGGTCAAACCTAAGGCAGTCTTTTTCTAAAATAACATAACATGTAACATATATGTTGCATGTTCCCTTAAAAAAATATTTAAAAAAATGTATTTCATCTTGGAACGTCCTCTAAATATTTTAACTTCCTCTTTTGTACAACCTATGTAGCTAAAGATTGTTTAAAGATACATTCTTACATTTGAAATCATTCAACACTGTTTTTAAGGTTAAATAACACAAATGTGTCGTTTCTAAACTTTTTTTTTTTTTTCACTAAAAATAAAAGTCTTAAAACAGAACTTTGGGGAACCCCAAAAACTAGCTTAGGTTACGGTCACGTTCCCGAAATGCCATCACATGGCGACCTAAATGCAGCTGAATCTGCAGGTGACTGCATGGCGGCATTTGTAATCGGGAGGCAGCAGTTGCATTTTTACACGCCAAGTGGGAGCCGCAGAGGTTTTAAGAAGAAGTTAAAAGTTTACAGCAACCGGATGATTTTTCTCTAAAAGTTGACATTAGTCAGTGGCCACACAGGCACATTTTGAGGTTGCGCGTCAAAGAGATGACACCATTACAAAATTGAGTGACAGCTGGGCGGCCACAGGGTGGTGAAAGCCGGACAGCCGGCAGTAGCTTTGACTGGATGATGTGTAAATGTCTCCGGACGGCGACCGTCCATATCAAGTGCCACCGGCCGTCAGTCACCCGGCAGCCCCGGGGTATACAAAAAGTTGGCCATTCTTCACATCTGACAGCCGCCTGACTGCCACCATTTACATTCATGACCTCACTGATAATTTAAAAAAAATGTGATTAATGCTCATTGAATCTGGATTTTTTTTTTTTTTTATACACACTGTTTAGAAAATTGGTCAAACCTGCACAACTCTTTAGGTGTCCTGGCATCACTCTCGTGGTCTTTAATCATAAGCTTTGGTGACCTAATAAGCACTTGAGTGACCAGTTCTCAGTCTAGAAGCCAGCTGCTCAATCACGACGTGCGCTCATGAACCACACGGGCAGCACTTCCTGTATTTAAACTGGTATCTGTAGACCGCCGGGAGTATATGCACACGACATGCATTCCTAAGGTCAGCTATACAAGCATTTATAACAGCTGGAGCCTGCTATGGTTTTAAAAAGGTAAACATTTTCACAGAAGATGTTTTACATTCATTTTGACTGAAGAGCTCTAGCAGCAATGCTTTGTGGGTATTTTTCATTAAATGATTGCCACACACAAACCTAAAAGGCCAAATAAAGCCAGTTAATTTGCACACCTGTCCTTTTACTGATTTCTTTTTTTTTTTTTCTACAGATTTAGGTCTTTGTTAAAATCCCACACTGGAAAACTGCAGAAAAGCATATTTTATATTCTAGAACCTTCTTCACAGCTGATGAAAACCATTGCACATTATCACAATCTTACAAAACATGTGTGAGTTGAAGAGGATGGAAACAAGTCCACGTACGCCCACGCTGATGATGAGCACAAACAGATTTTTTTGTGTGTGCGGACAGATTTTGTGCTTTCTCTTCAAGCACACAAACACACACTTTACTCCTCATCCATTACATCTGGCCGGGTCCAGGCCAGAGCATGTGAGCGCGGGGGCGTATTGGCTGACAGGAGGTGTTGGTAGTTAAACACGAGAAAACGATAGATAGAAAAAAGGGAAAAGAAAAGTAGAGACGAAGTGAGTCTGAGAAATGGATGACACAGCAGAAAAAGAGACGAAGGATAAAAAAAGAGGGCCAGCAGGAGAAAGCTGTGGAATGGACAGACAGCAGACAGACATATGTGGATGTCATCTGGCCATCAGTCAAGCATTAAGAAAGAGAGGAGGGATGTGAGCTCCACGGAGGAGGAAGGGCACGGGCCTGAAGGCTAATCCCAAAAACAGCTGTGGACAGTGGTGAGGAGGGTAGCTGGCCTGAATCTTGGAAGATGGGCACTCTCTCATAGCCCGTAACATCCTCTGACCCCCATGACATCGACAGCGTTTTGGTGCGGTGCTCCAGCTCGTGGTCCATTCTTTGTTTTTTGGCTCCACAAAGTAGGATTCAGTTTGCACCTCGTTCGCATGAGCCTCTTTGCACCTGAATCTGCCGTGAATCTGCAGAGAGCCCTGTATGTCTGTCCTCTTACTCTAGCTAATGACCTTATAGCATGGTTGCTTCAAGTGTGGAGATGTCTACTTCCTGTTTTTACTAATCTTTTCAGATTAAGAGCAGGTCAAAATATTAAAAACCTTCTCAAGATTTAATCTGTTGGAGGATTAGTAAACACACATGTTAGTTCTAATTATTACTATTTTATTTTAACTATTTAAGACTGACAAATATTTGTTTACAATTTGATCAAACTTTTTCTTACTGTGCATGATAACAAATCTGTGCATTTGGAAACTACAGTCAAACCAGCTACAAATTTAAAGGCAGTGACCTCAGCAAATGATGAAATTCAAGAACCAAAATGATTTAGGAAGGAGTTTAAAGTGGCCATTCCATGAGAACCCAACTTTTTGAGCTGTTAAGTGTAATAAACTGCTCATTCCTCACTATAAACAACCTCACTTTCTGAGTAATCCTCTAAAAACCTTCGCTCTCTGCAGCAGCCCCTCCCCTACCCACAAAAAATTAGCGGGTTGTCACGAGCTGATGTCATAGATTGAGGACCACCCCTTTCAGGAAGAGTCTGCGGTTCTAGCACCTCCCCCCAGACTGACACACACACTTTCTCTGAGGAGCTAGCGGTGATCTCTAAAAAATAAAGCTTTCATTTTATATGCCCAATATGTACGTCCATCTTTGCGGACACCGACATGGAGTGAAAGGCGATGTCTCAGAGATCGAGCCGTTTCACTTCAGAGTATGACAAGAGTCCACAAAAAGAACTCATATTTAATAAATAATGTGTTTTTAGTGTTCCAAAGGTAATATATGATCATATATATGGATATAGTTTACTCTGAAAAGCTTAGGTGTGGCCTCTTTAAACATTCTCCATGTCAAGCATGTTTCTTGTTTGTCTGACTTCACTTTAAAACTGTTTTTGGCCACTATAACATTAAAAAACTGTTTGGTTTTTTTTTTTGTGGGAGGGGGAGTGCATTTTCATAGACTGTTTCCTATTAGCAACTTGTTTTATTGTAAAAATAAAACCTTAAAAACAAACAAACAAACTTGATGAAAGAAGCAAAATAAAATGTCCAGCTAGTTGTCCTTGTAACATACTTTGCGTCTTAGGTTGGGGAATTTTATCAGTATTTTTCTCTGGTTCTAGTCTTAGTTATTTTTGTTGGGAAGTTTTAGAGGAGTATAAAAGCACAGTATTTCATTGCCCCTCTTTAGGTACATCTATGAAAATGAGAGATTATTCCTTTAAATCTGTTTTAAGAATTCTTGCTAAGTTTACACCTGGTGTTCTGGCTGAACAAATAAAAGAAACAATTACACAATAAGAGATTCAAAACACTGATCTCATGATCTCATGATCTCAGAAATGGATTTCCTTCCGTGTTGAAGGAATGTTGATCTCTGTCTTTCTCTGCAGTCTGTTTGCAGGCAGCATACCAAGGGTGGCCCTCATCAGTCTGGGTGGTTTCATCTTTCTGGGAGCCTACGAGAAGGTTCGCTGGTACCTTGCTGTAGCAGCTCGTCCATCCTCTGGCTGTTCGGAGTCCTGAGCTGTCGCAGGAACTGTGTAAAGATTTTCAAGAAGCAGCATCTTCCTCACCTGCAGGGGAGTGAATGTGCCGCGCTTCCAGCTCTGATCTCACCGCAGCTGCTGGTACTGTGGTTGTCATAAGTGCCAACAGTCAGTGAAAACAACAAAAAATTTTTATTTGGGAATGAGCTGTCATATTAACGACGCGGCTTAGTGATTTCTTTGGCTCCCTCTGGATTCGTCTTTCATTTTGAAAGTGTTTTATCTATATTTTCTTCTCCTTTTTAGGCCACTACGCTCCACTCTGACATTCTCTCTGCTGTAAAACTGACCTCATCTTTAGTACCTGCATAAGCCTCTATTTCTGTAACAGCAGGATTCCCCAAAAGGCTCAGATGAAGGATTTCCAAATCCCTCAAGGCAAATAAACAAACATTACATCAGCCTTCTTAAAGCTTTGCTTAGAACTTCATCATAGGTCTTTACATCATATGTTGAACCCAGCAGTTTGACAGTCTCACACACACACTTATGTATGTCTGTATGTTTATTCTGTATGTTTGCATTTCAATTCAATCATTGTTGAAAGACTTTTTTTTTTTAATTGGACATTTCCTTTCATTAAACGGCTGGAAGTGAGCTAAATAACCTCAAATTGCTGTGACAGCTTGTGTACCGTTGAGAAAATACTCAAGTTAACATTCATGTTTCGTCACCCTATCTCCCTCCAATCAGTCCCACTTTGACCTCAAAGTTCCCCAATTCTGTCCATTTTCATCTCCGTTCAGAGAAACTACGTTTAGAATAGTTGGAGATGGGTTCAAAGCTCCTGTGACTATTTTTAGAAAGAAACATTCAGATGAACTGTTGTTCTTGAGTGTTTCAAACCAAGTTTGCAAACCAAAAACTGCTACAGGCCAGTCAGTCATTTAAGGCTCCTGCTTATGTATGAGAGACACTGGAATGTAAAAAATGAGCAATATTTTAAAACCCATTACGATGAGAGTGGTGTTTTTTAAGTGTTTTGTGGCATTTCTCTAATGATGGAGGACATCTATAAAGAAAATTAATCTGAAAGTTGCATTTCTGAGTATTTCTGTATTTAAATCATTGAGTCAGGAGCAGATAAAAAAGTGCAGTTTGAAAAAGCTTTTGACGTGGACGCTCCATTCTGATGCATCCATTTGCAGACAAATAGATCCATGTACGTCTTTGTACGAGTGTAAACAGATGAGAGATGGGAATTTTTGATTTTGGATAAAAATGAAGTAATCACAATTAAAAGATCACCGAAAACGCTTTGAGAAGAGATCAATTAATTAATTAATTTTGATTAGATGATGCCCAGTATTCATATTCATTACTCTATCATCCAAATGTCACTGAATTTACCAGTCCTGGTTAGTTTTGATTTTTGACTTAGTCACAATTTACGGTATAAATGTGGAGATTCATGCTTTTTCTGACTCCTGGAAACTACAACGAGAAAGATTTGAAACAACCGCAAGACTACTTTGGAAAAAGCTCAAACTTAGGCAAGTTATCTAATCTAAAAGGTTTGTTAAAACCACCATAAGAGTTTTGTTTTGAGCTGTTATATCTCGGTGAAAGAGTGCTCCTAAACTGTTAATTCCTTCTCAGCTAGTATTGTTCTTTTCTGCAACAGAGCTTGAATAGTTACAAAATAGGAATATTATCTGGAAAACTTGACGTGTTTGTTCAAATCTTCCTGCTATTTTTCTGATAAATCCCCTGAGGATTTTGCGCAACCAGAACATCAGGTGTTGATTTGTGCCTCTAGTCACTTTTTTTGTGATCAACCTCCTACATTTCTTGCTGCGTTTGGACTTGAACGATTTTATTTGATCAGAATGAAATCATTTTAAATTGTTTTGCAAAATATACCAAACCCTTGAGCAACTCGTAAATAAAAATAGTCTTTTATATTTGGTTTGTTTCTGTCCAGGTCTACGTTTTATGGGGAAATCTTCAGCGTTGGGGGGGTGGAGTCATTAGAGGGTCAGAGTGGGGGGGGGTTCCCGAGAGACAAACAGAAAAATCTGTCTATGTTTCAAATGTGAGCTCCAACTTTAGCTAAAAATACCAGCGTTTTTCCGCTCCTTCCTCACGTTCCAAAGCAGTTACTCAAAACATCTCCATACAAATCTCCTCTGTGAAGGATTGTGTGACATATGGAAGAACAGTTGGACGCGGCGCGGATGTGTTTTCCTTCCCTGTTTTCAGCGCGCCGGCTCGGCCGTCCTTCAGGAGTCAGCACAGAGGTATGGCTGAAGACGAGTTTGAAGTGGTGGTGCTGAGGGGGGCAGAGACGGATGGCCTCACAGGTGGAACTGTATGTCATGCTGCCTGTCACTGGGCTGTTGAGCAACAATAGCCGGTGTTTGATTGGTGGAGGCCGCAGCCGAGGGCATGTCAATCATTCGGTGACAAACACCCATCTGGAATGCACATTCTGACCTCGAGTCAGCAGCAAATATTTTAAACAGCCAGCAGAAGGAAAAAATATGCCTGCTCTGTTTGGAGCTTGAAGGAGTCAGGGGACGGCTTAGAAGATCAAGGCTTCAACTGATGGCTTCACCATGAACAACAAACTCAGCAGAAAGTTGACGACATTAAGAGCAAAAGTGATTTTATTAGAAATTTCACGGTTTTAGCCTTGACAATAGTACATAGGTTCAGTTTGCTTCAATAAATTAGTCTTAGAACTTGAACTGCTTCTTCTTTCCCATTTAGCCCGCTACACCGAGGATGCTTTTCAGGTCAGGTGGGGATCATGTCTCCCACCATACCTCAGTAAAGGTTGCTGGTTAAAGACCTCTCTGACAAAACCGTGGAGTGCCAAACTTGCATGAACGTTTGGTTGGAGACCGTTTCCCAGCTGTCCTCGCATCATTACAGCAGTAACAAACACTGACCGTGCCTGAGAAGCGCCACGTGGGCGGAGACTGCATTTGGTTGCCACAGGAGAGCCGCTTTGCAGAACCGCGAGGTCCAACAGGAAGAACAGTGGGCTGCGTGTCACGGAAGCCTTCCGCTCTCCTGCAGGCAACACAGGCGGCTTGTTTGTAGAGGGAAAAGTGCTTCAACCGGCTGCCCCGTGCACGCCCCCCATTCCCATCCCAGCTCTTCCTTCATACAACTGGAGCGAGCTTTGTTTCTGTAAGGCCAAAGACGGCTGTGTTTGTCCCAAAAAACAACGACAAAGGAAAACATTCAAGTGCAATCGAGGGTTTTCGCTTGACGTCAAGCAAAAGCGACTCTTTATCATACGCTATAACAGGTTGTGTTTCCTTTAAATCATGCAATAAGGCACTGCAGCTGAATGTTGGTAAAAGCTGAAAAATGTTTGTTTTTTTCCTAAGAAAATAAAAATTTCATCACTCCTTTCTTTTTCATGCACATATATTTAAACACTCTGCTGTAAAAGTTATATAATATATAAGAAAACTCTTATGTACAAACCTCCCCAGCTATATTTCTGCTTTAGAACCCCCACCCCCACCCCACCCCCCAACTGCACATACTTACACTATACAAGATTCCCCACAATTACATGCCTCAAATGCAAGTCACATTTTTTACGGGTCACCTCCCAGAAGAAGGTTTTTAACTATTTACAGCTGATACGCTCAGATGGGGCGCCACCCACACAAGCTCCTCCTTTAATATCCCACCCCCTCCCAACAGTTCACATCCATGAGGCCCGTTCTCCTCCGTATGAGGTAGCAGTTTTTTGTTTGTTTTTTTTCCCAGTGCAAAGAAGAAAAACGGAAAGGTCCAGGTTTCAGGCTGGACTGCTAGTCGCTGGTTCTCCTCAGAGAGGTGCTCTCGTTCTGAGAGGCTCTGTGGGCGTGTCCGTTGGACAGCAGAGTCTGCCTGAGTTCAGGCTCTCGGTCCGTATCCAGGTAACCAACCAGCTTGACCGGCTTGTGGAAGGAGTCTCCCGCTGACGGGGAGCTGACCAGCGTTTGTCCTGCTCCGTCTTCTGCCAAAGACAAAGACAATCATGAGAAACAAGAAGAAAAAAAAACGGCGAGACATTTATGTGGCATTTATGTTAGCTTTAGGGTCTGTTTATACTTCATAGTGATTTGTATTGATGACATCATCAACTTTCTGCCTGTCGTACATTTATGTGCATATCGCGCCATTTATTCTGAACTTCTTTCGAGTGATGGCGGAGCAAACTCAATCCAGAAAATTCCCGTTTCAGTGTCCACGGATTTCTCCGTCAAGATCCCTATTACTGCATTTTAAATACAAGAGGGGTCAGACATTATTTCATTCTAACTCAGTTCCACAAAAATAAAACATCTTTACCAAATATTAACATTTAAATGCAAATACAATTTAGCTAAATTTGTTTCAGCTATGGAGCAGATGGCAAGTCATTTCAAATAGAACTAAAGTATCGTTATTTGGTATAATGGGACTTTTAAAACACAAAAAAGTTGAATGTCTAATGGAAAACCAGCCAACCTTAGTATGAACTAGACCGCAGCATTGCAAAAGGGACAAGTATAATGAAGAATAAACAGGCATTAGAAAGCAAAGCGGAACATGTGGACAGTAAACATGCTTCTGCAGCCAGAATGAACATCCTGTCCAGTTCACCTGGGTTCTGGATTTGGAGATGTTTGTTCTGAACATGAGCTCCACAGAGTCCTCTCACCTTTTCTGTTTTCTTCTGGGACATCCTGGTCGTTTGGAAACATGGATCCCTGCATGTCTGTCACAGTTCCATAAGGATAGCCGTTGCAGAGCGGAGGCGTTCTGGATTTATGCCGATCACCGGGGAGACAGTGGGCGTAAGGTGGGGGGAGGAACTGCTGATGGTACTCTGCGCCTCGAGCAGGTCCAAACCCGTGGCTCAGATAGTCGGGGTCTTTGGAGTAGATGTTGGCGGTCTCAAAACAGTCTGAGCAGATGACTGCGGGGTCGAAGGCTGGCGAGGGGAGGAATGTCAGGTGAGGAGGAGTTTCACACACACACGAAGCTGCTGTCAGAGGGAAATGGCAGGTACCTGTGTTGGAGTCTATGACGTGTCTGCTGGGCGGAGCTCCCCCGCCGGCCTCCGCGCGGATGCAGGCGTCCTGCTGCTCCGACAGAGTTCCCTGGGAGGAGAGGTAGCTGGGAACGTCTGGAGGGACAGCCGTCTCATCTGGAAAAATGGAAGTGCTGGGATTAGAAGCTGCTGAGCAGATATGATGAGTCACATCGGGGCATGAAGCTCACCAGTGTTGGTCACACTGCACTCCTCGCTCTTCTTCCTGGTCTGGTAGATGATGCAGACCCACACCAACGAGGTCACCACAATACTGGTAACCACAGCGATGACAATGATGCCGATGGTGACGCTGCTTGGTCCGGTCGGTGAGGTGCAAGTGCCTCTACGCTGACTGACTGCCAGCTGGCTGTGAGCCCGTGTGGTGCCCAGCGTGTTGGACATGAGGCAGGTGTAGCGGCCGGCATCTTCCAGAGAGGCAGAGCCGATGATCAGCAGCTGGTTCCCCGGCGTGAAGTGGTGTCTGTCCGTGGGCCGCAGCGGCTCTTCGTTGCGTAACCAGGTGATGCGAGGAGGCGGGCTGCCGAGGGCTTTGCACTGCAGCGCCACCGTGTCCCCCACCACCACGCTGCGGTTCTCCAGCTCCTGGGCCAGGTGCGGCGTTTCTGCACAGCACAGAAATCAAATCCATCATACTCCTGAGGTCAGTGGTCTGCTTTACTGTTACCCAGCGGCGTCAGAGTCTCAGGTTCCTGTTTTAGCTCTGCTTGTTCTCGGCATTGATTGTTCACAGGATTCGTTTACACACGGAGGGATCCTGGTGATTCAGCCTGAAGTTCTGAGTTTACAGTCAGGGCCTCTAAAAGCTTATCTCATCGTGACAGCTTCCTTCAGCAACGATATTTATACATCTGAGGTCATCTCTGCAATGTTGATAAATTCTGACATCAGTTAACTTTTTATCACAACACACTAACAAGATTTCTCCAGAGGCTGGATCCTCCTTGAAACAATGTTTTCAGTGTTTCCCGGGGCAACCTCACATTCTGCTGAAAGGAGCGCATTGAGCTGAATGACTAAGTGTTGTGTGTGTGTGTGTGTCTCAGACTGAGCACTTCCCCTCACAGTGGGACATACACAGATTAAGAGATCTCACTTAACCCACTTCAGTCGGCCTTCTCTCTTCCATCAATACGTTCTCTTTCTCCATCAATCCCCTCAACTCTGTTTCTCTGGGTCCCCTGCGCTTCGCCGCTCCAGCTCCCACCCCCCCTCCACCTCTAATTCCAGACAGGGGCCCCTCAACTGCAGCCACCCCCACCCACCTACCCCGTCCCCTCCGTCTCCCAAACCCAAACATCCCAGATTCTGCGCTCAGACAGGCTGAGCGGATCAGCGCTCTGCCTGTGAACATGTGGGAGCCAAACCCCAACTGATGCTGCTGAACCCTCCTGTTGTAGCTGTGCCGTGAAAGGTGTGCAGTTCAAGCGTAGTGTGTGTGTGTGCGTGTGTGTGTTGTTGTGTTAAACAAAACACTGTAAAAGAGTAAACTGGGAGCTCTGAGGCCTGCAGTTAGGCAGGCATGACAACCTCCTCCCACCCGAGGGGGTGGGAATGCCTAACAAATACCCCTCTGTGAGTAACCCTCACTCCCCCACCATTCCCCTCTTTGACCCCCTTGCTGTGACCTCTGACCTTTGACCTGCATTCCGGCCACAGCTGCTAAAAAAAAAAAAAAAAAAGAAGAAAAAAAAATTCCCTGTCGGCAGACTGATTCCCAACTGAGCGTCCAGCTGTTTACAAGTGTGCATTCCTGCACATGTGGGAATAAGTTCTGCGCTGTCCTGACAGCACCAGCAGGGCGGCGCTCTCTGCTGAAGGCCCATTAGTCTTACCCAGCACAGTGAGGGTGGCGTTGGCGGAGACGGTCCCGGCTGTGTTTTTGGCGGTGCAGCTGTATACGCCCATGTCCTCCGGCTTGACGTCCATGATGAAGAAGACGTCATCGTCGGGCATGACGTGCATTCGTCGCTCGCGAGCAGCGGGGAAGTCTGTGCCGCCGTCTTTCTGCCAGGCGATCTGAGGTGCCGGGTGGCCCTCGGCGGCGCACTCCAGCCTGGCCCTTTGGCCCGTTCGGATCGTGCTGTCCCTGGGAGTCTTCACAAAGGAGGGCAGCACTGTCAACGAAGAGCACAACAACTCCATCAACTGAGGTGATGCTCCATCACAGAACTGAAGCTCAGCTTCTGTTTCAGCAGCTGCTGGCATTTAGATCCAAAATGGATCACATTCCTCCTCATTTAAGAAAATGACCTTTAAGACACATGTTTTTAAAATATTAACATACCGTTGACCACAATCTGAGCCTTGCTGGAGTAGGTGGAGCCAAAATGGTTGCTGAAGATGCACTGGTAACGCCCCTCGTGTGCAAAAGTGACGCGCCGCAGGTGCAGGATAGTGGTGTACTCCATCACTTCTCCTCCTGTGCCTGGCGTGACGCCTTGGCCTGGAGCCTGCATGCGGGCGTGGTTCTCCACCTCTGCGTGGCGTAGGAGCTCCTGATCCTTACGCCACACAGAAACCATGGGGGAGGAGCTGCTGCTTACAACCGTGCAGATGAGGTTCACGTCACTGCCGAGGACAGTCGCCGTGCTCTCTGGCTGGACAATGATCTGCGGTTTGAGCAGGTCATCTGAAAGGATGAAGAAGACAAGTTTGAAAAACGGATGAATTATTCAGAAGAGGACAGGACATCCGACTGAAACATAAGAGGTGTTCCAGACTCACCGCACACAAAGCTGCTGGGCGGAGCCTCAAACACGCTCATACCCTTCACACTCAGAGGGTGCGCACAGGTGGCATTGACATCCGACTGCAAACCACGGATCTGCAGCCAGCCAGGCAGCCACTGCAGCTGGCAGTCACACAGAAAACTGTTGCTATCCATGACCCTTTTGGAGAACAAAACACATCAATCACTGCTTCTGCAGCTCCATTCACATCCAAGTGCAGAGGATCAAAATGACCCGGTCCAAGCCTCCGCTGCTTCTCTAATGCATGAATAAAACTCACAGGCTTTTCAGGTTCCTCATTTTACTGAAAGCGTCCAGTTGGATGGAGCGGATGGGATTCTCCCCCAAGTTCCTGTCGGCACATTAGATGTTGGTTATTTCCACACAAACTAATGGTAAAACAGAACTAAAATCTGCCCTCCTATGGTAACGGTGGCCCTGAAGGAATCTGCCTCACCATATGCTCAACAACTTAGGTTTAGGAAAACAGAAAAAGGTGAAACTGTGCTACAATAACCACAGCTGGGTGCTTGCAAAAGCCCCCATCTTCTCCTTTTACAAAGACGCTATTAAATTTCTAGAAGCCTTCAAGCTGCCAGCTACTTCTGGCATCCCCCACTCGCCACCCATTCCCCCCTTCACGCCGGGCCCTCCCTCTCCATGTTTCTCTTGTGGGATACTCACAGGTGTTCCAGGCTCTCCAGGCCAGAGAAGGCTTCCTTGGCCACCGATTTGATCTTGTTTCCAAACAGGGTGCTGCCGTTCCAGAACATAGAGGGTGCCGATTGACAAGGAGAAAGGGAGAGGAAGAGGGGGCGGGAAGGAAAACAAGACGGACAGAGGAGCACAATTAGTGCGGCTGAATCTGATAAGAGTGTTAGGGATTGAAGTATTGGAAATCTGAACTATGTGGAGGGAAGCCGCGGGGGGGGCTCTGACTGAGGCTGTGGGTTGGGAGGAGGGCACCTGGCCTGTGCTGTTCTTCAAAGACTACTTTTATCTTAATTGGAGTTTCGCAACAATGAGCCTCCTGCAGCTGTGGCGACACTAAACACATTTTTACTCCTGTAAGAAACACAAAAGGTGAACATCCACTTTATCATGTGCAACTGTTGACATTTTGATACGTGCATGAATGCAAATCTAGCAGGCAATCATGTGACTGGATGTGTTGAAGCTGAACCTGTCCGAATGATGGTATGGGGGTGTGTGAACTAAGGTCAAGAACCTTTATTTATTTAAATGCACATTTGTGCTCTCCAAGTGAACAAGCAGGATTTTTTTAATCTGAGCTGTAATCCGTGATCTCTTGCTGACGGCTTCTCTTCTCAGCAGAGGAAGCACAATCGTCTACGTCCTGATTATCTTTGTGATCGCACAAATGACCCCGTGTGTGTGTGTGTGTGTGTGTGTGGAATACTCAGAACGTTGGCAAGTTTGAGAGAAACTTCCTAAAGCAATGACATTACACAGTAAAACATGCATCCTTCAGGGAGCTGGTATGTGTGCCGAACACTTTGATGTTCGCTCCTCTCTTTTCTGCTGGTCTTTTTCCCATGGTTTGCATCGCTGGCTTTAAGATGCTGCGCACTGCTTCCGCCAACGCCATGACAAAAGGGGGCAGGGTCAGAGGGCGGGGTGTGTGAGGCGTTTGATGTTTGATGAC
This sequence comes from Oryzias celebensis, assembly GCA_014656515.1. Taxonomy (NCBI): domain Eukaryota; kingdom Metazoa; phylum Chordata; class Actinopteri; order Beloniformes; family Adrianichthyidae; genus Oryzias; species Oryzias celebensis. The sequence goes on from BNCR01000005.1 coordinate 15,258,376, forward strand.
TGAATACGGCCCTCAATTTCACCCTCTTTCTCTCTTTGCCCCTCAGAACAGGGAGGGAATGACGGGATTAGAGGAGCGGGGAGGTGGAGGGGACTAAAAGAAGCCTACTGGGGGAGCAAACCCCCGCCAACTCAAAGAAAAGCCCATTCTCTGCTTCTTTCTTTCAGGAGAGCTCACACTGGGAACCATCTTGGCTGGACATCATCTATTTATCCTGCTGGTTGATGATTGCTGCTCATTGGCACAAGCGTCCCTCTCGCTGCAATATTACAACTCACTGACCTTTCACATTCAAATGTGGTTCTTTACAACAGACGTAGCCTCTCATAGAAAACAGATCCGCATAATTCAGCAGAGCCCCTTTTAGAACCATTACAAGCCGAGAAGACGCGGTGAGCACACCGGGCTTTTGGGAAACAATGAAATCACGGGACAATTCAATTAGAGAGAAAAAGGCTGGGCTTCCATGAGATAAAGGGAGAGGTAAAACCACCTTCAATACATTAGGAGGACGACTGGCAAAAAGGGAGGAGCTGTGACTTCTAGGTCACTTTTGCTTTTTCTTTTGCTCTTGCAGACATATAGATCCATGTTCATCTCTGTTTTCCTCTTCCGAGCTGACATCTGGCAAAAAAAAACTGTATGGCTGGATAGCTCTGATATTGCTCACCATTTTTGTTGTACTGATAATGTTAGGTTGGGTTTGCGAGGGGCTGAAAGATAGCAGGAGGGGCGTAAACAAATCAACAAAGGGACGTTGGGGCAGGCTTACTCTGCAGAAACAGTCCCACCCACAACTCAGTAAGTAAGTACATTTCTTACAACCGTTCTGCAGAAACTATGTCCTGGAAAACATTTTTTGGGGGCTAAAAACAACATAATCCTAATTAAAAGACCACTGGGAATGCGTTTAAAATAGATCAAAAGATGCTCGGACTGGGACTTTTTTTAAAACCCAACAACCGTAGATTTCAGCAGAATGAATGTTTACACGTGAGGGAAACACTCACAGCTTGTTCAGCCTGTCCAATCCAGAGAAGGCCCCATTGATGTCTTCTATTGTGCCTGAGATGTCATTATGGTCCAGCTCCCTGCAGAGGAGAGAAAAGAGGGGGGATAAGCAAAAATGGAAGGCCAGAGGCCATCATTTTGGACAGGATTTAGTATTTCTGAGGAGTTTCACAGGTGTGGCAGAGAATACTCGAGGTTTACCCCCTCGAGTGCGCCCCCACCCCCCACCCCCCCCCACACACACATACACATAGACACACCTCCCTATCTGCACCTGGTCCTAAAAGCCCTTTTGCTGCTCTGCTCTGCTCTGCCAGTCAAGCGAATTCTTTCCTTCAAGGGGGAAGAGAAGGAGTGAGCAATGTGCGCTGATGTGTTGAGCCAAACTCCAGCGCAGAGAAATACATCTATAATTCATGAGGGCATGGAGGGACCGGCGAGAGCGGAGCGCCACGTGAGAACCCAGACAGATGGAAGCGATGGTGGCAGGTATGGCACATCCATAGTTTTAATGGGGTTAGGGGGCCAAGTCAAGTTACCATGGAGATAACAGAATCAATGAATTCATATAAAAAGGAGGGCTTCTTTTAAAAGCACTTTGGGGGTTTCTCTTGGCCACATTGGGTCCTCCTGAGAGGTGTAAAAAAATCTGCTATAAGGTGAAGTCATACTTACAGAAAAAAGCTTTTGCTTTTCTCTTTTGTGACAAACAAAAGAATCCAAGAGCTCCTCCGGACTATTGAAAGTGTTCTTTCTCAACTTGAGAAAAGGCATTTCAGGATGACGGGCAGCTACGCCTTCCACTGCTTCTCTCTCTTTTCTTTTACAGCATCTTTCATCCCCTCTGGTTCTTTTCCACTGACCACTGTCTTAGTTGGACTCAACTGGGGCTGCCAATTTCCTACTCTTTCTGGCTGGCTGAATGTGAATGGCCATCGCCTTGTTAAAGCAAGGCTGGCAGAGGAGGGGGCGGCGGGGGCCGCTGTGGACCTGAGAGACAGAGCACAGTAGAAGTGGGCCCCGATGAGCCAACGACCCCCGTGGCCAAATTAGAAGGCAGGCTAACTTGTTGGGAGCTTTCACACCCTGATGGAGACTCCAGCCCCATGCCAACACAACCGGCAGCGCAGGCCCAATTAAAGCTCCCCCAGCTCCTTTTCAAGGCCCAGCCTACGCCGGCCCCCCCTACTCAACTGATTAGATTAGGCCTGCCTCAAACGCACAGACTCACACAAGTTAAAAAAACACACAAAGAATTATGCAAGACACAAATCAAACAGGTTTTATGTCATACAAAGATGACAGAATGGATTGGGATGAAGGGGGATTTTTAGAAGCATCTTAATGAAGCACGAAAAGGATTGAAAATATCTGAAAATGCAAGTCATGTGCAAACAGTACAGAGCACCCAACATGCCAGAAGAGAGAAAGACTCTTTGCTTTGGCCCAACACACTGTTGTGTGTCTGAAAGCTCCTTTTCTCTTAGGCTTTTTCATTAGGAAGCAGCAGAGCCAAGAGGACCTTCATTAAGAACCAAGTCCTCAAGTCTGTTGACTGGATTTATCTACTCGCTTTCTCTTTTAGGTTCTCAGCTTTTCTTTCTTGAAGGCTTTTGTGCAAAGAAGGCGACTAAAAAAGAAAACAAACCTCCATCTTCACCCGTGGCTTAGAGAGGTAGGGAGGAATATCAATGGAGCTTTCAAATGCAAGTTTGGGTGGACACAAAGTAGATAAAAAGCAAAACAAAAAACAGGCAGGAAATGAGTAACCAATGACAACAAAACCTTTGTGAGCATAGGAAAGGGCAGGAAAAACATACAGTACGTTTAATACTCAAAAAGAGCAGCTACATAAACAAATATCAAATCATACAAAGACTAAAAATCTTTCTGAAGAGTCCAGCTTTCAATATTACAATTTAGTGAATGAGCAAAGGAAGGACTCTTGAGGTAGGTCTCTAATGGTAGCACACTTACAAGATGCGTACAGCCTTCAGGCCCCTGAAGGCTCCTTCGTTAACCTGGCTGATGGAGTTGTGGCCCAGCCTGAGGATGTGGAGATCCCCCAGCATCGCCAGGCTCCCTTCATCAAGACGAGTTAGGTTGTTGTACGACAGATTCCTGGAAAAAGAAAAGTAAGAAGTGGGACAGGAGGAGAAGATGGAGGCAGACAAGAAATGGAAAGAGAGAGTGGAAAAGAAGAGCAGACAGGAAAAAGTTCTGTGTGAGGTCTGGAATGAGATAACGGATTGGTAAAACACTGGAGCAGCTTTTAAACATCGCTGTACTGCCATTTTTGACCCTGGGTGAAATGTAATTGCTTTTTTTTCTTCAATGCAAAATGAAAAAAATGTGCAAAGCACAGAGGACAGTTTGGATCTTTACACATCAGAATATTTCCTTTCTAAACCAATAGAGCCTGTAGGAAACTCCAAAGACACAGTGACATCCAAGCTGATAATATACTCCTTTTCTGTAAGAAACATGGGAAAAAAACATATTTATGAAGTAAATGCTCTTAATAAATCATATTTAAAGAGTAACTACACAGTAAATCAACTTTTTTTTGGCTGCTGACCTGTTTAAAAGGGGCTTTAAAAGTGTTGACTGTTGGTCCATGACAAATATTTGAAAATTTAAAATATACTTGTTTCCTTTCTGAAATGATTGACTAAAACCATCTGTGTGCTGCCATGTGGTTGAAACGAGGTAGTACAGTTCAATTTAGTGATTGGTCAGCTGATGTGTCCACGTAATTTTAGAGGTTTCATGTTATCATGCTCTTCAGCTCCAGGATAAAAGCCACACCCATTTTTGGATGTGCCACGGTCAGTCGTTATCGTGTTAGCTTTAGCACAGCGTGTAGATGTATTGCCTTCGGTTGTCAAAAATCTACAGGCTTGCTCAACTTTCCACTGGACTTGGTAGATAAGGCAACAGTGGATGAGTGCAACTGGCATCCTTGCATCGAATTCTGCGAACTCTACTCTGGTGATGGGATTTGCAATGAACATTTCACTCAGGATTCACTTTGGTCTGTATCACTCTTCCTTATTTAAGAGCCAGCGCATGTTACCTCAAGCTAACTTTACTGTCAATCACAGATTGAAACCACACCTCCCCCACTCAGCCCGCCTGCTCTAGTCCTGCCCCCCCCCCCCCCCCCCTTTTTTTTTTTCTCAATTTTTAAATCTGGGCTGAGAGTGGAGTCAGCCTCCAATTGTACGGTTGTGTTACCCTTTTAGAAAAACATGTTTTTGAGTATTTAACATGTTCTTGTGGCATATTTCTTGTGTTGGCGGAAGTCTATTAAGAAAACTCTGCTTCAAATTACATTTCTGAGTATTTCTTTATTAAAATTGTTGCAAATCAAAAGCAAACAAAGCAATTCTGTTTGAAAAAGAGCGTGTTTGTTAGGCAGATAATACGCTGGGTGGGCCACAAGCTCCCTGCTCCTCAGCAACGGGGAGAGGGATCAAGCTTAGTTCGTGCCAATGGTCCTGCCCACAACTCTGTTCTAATGAACTCATGCCGCTCCGCAGTAACTATGTTTTGCCTAAAAACGGCATAATCATAACTAAAATACCACTGGGGACACTTCTGAAATACACAATAAGATGATTGGAATGGGACTTTAATGTGATGAGGACCTTTCAGAGTTCTAAAGCAGTATTGTGCATTTTATTGCCCTTTCTATGGCCCTCTGCCTGTCTCTCAGCCAGGCCTTAGGTCTGCTTGGCCAGTCATGTGTGCAGAGATTTTGCCCGATGATCAGCTCAGCCCAGCGCATTGGGAATGCAATAACAGGCTCCTCATAAAGCAGAGTCACTCATTTCAGCCATTATAACTCTTGATAATGAAATCATACAGTATAACCGGTGACTGCTGCTGCGCCCGGAGGCTGAGTCTAGAACAGCACTGGGGGCAATCTACCATTCATAAGATGTGCACACAGGAAACAGCCCTGAGATACACAAAGCAAACTGGCGTGGTCACCACCTAGCACTTTATCCCTTCAGACTGATGCACACAAACAAGGAGAGGCGCCACAGAGAGCAGTAGCTACCTCGCTGTTAATGCCTCCGCTGAGCAGCGTTACCACACTCATGTCAACGGCGCAGGAGATTTCCTGATAATAACGTGACAGACAAAGGTGGTGAAAGACATCCTTAAGTGTAACTATAACTACACAAACAACTGAGGATTACTCAGCACTTTGACAAAACTCAACACTTCAAGACTGACAAAAACACGTCTTGTCCAAGGTTTGAATGTTGTTGAGCCCAGCTCTGATTATGGGATAAACAGGCTTATCCTGAGTGTTCTTTAACCCTGGGGAAGGTAAATGGATAACATAGGAGGTGAGGGGGTTCCTCATGCGGGAGTGGTTTGTTTTTTACATCATCAGCTTTGGACCCACCTTCAAGAACCTAAACCGGCTAGCCAAAGAATTTCTGCAGAGGTTTACCTGGCACAACAGGCTAAGTGTTCAAACTCATTTAAATGCTGGTACTCACAGTTCCCTCAGTTTCTGGCAGAACTTCAATCCATCAGGGTTGATGCGGGCTATTGAGTTGTTACTAAGGAACAGTTGCGTAAGTGAGGTCAGGCCATACAGGGAGCCACTGTTCACCTCTGTCAAGTTGTTGTATTCCAGGTGGCTGCAGAGACAAATTTAGAAGATGGATCTTAATGAAATCTTCGTCATCAACAGTTTGTTGGTCAGTGGTATTGTTTTATCTGCAAGCACTGCATTGGCAGCATAAGTTACAGCAGTTTGTTATCATTACTGAGTTATTTTACTTACAATTAAGGTATTTTCTGGTCAAGTATGATTTCTGAGATTACTGGAATGTTCCAGAAAGGGTTTCAAAAATTCCTTCTTATTCATAGAGCTTTTAGTAACTTCACATAGTTATTGCTATACTGCTATTTAACAAGCCACGCTGCAAAGAGAAAAGATCAAAAATGCAGCAAAAAAGTTCAACCTTGAGTGTTTTAGATTCCATAAAGTTTCATTCTTCAACACTTACAGGACTTTCATCTTTGCGAGGTCCCAGAAGGCTCCGTCCGTCAGTTTGCTGATGCTGTTCCTTTGGAGTTTGAGCACCTCCAGACTTGACAAACCCTGGAAGGTGAGGCCTTCTATTTGACGGATGCGGTTCCTGTTGAGTTCCCTGTGGGAGAAAGACAAAAGAGTTGAGGACATCACGTGCAGAGTAGGGGAATAACGGATCATAAAATTCACGGTTCAGATTGTGTCATGGTTCAGGTCATTTTTCGCATCAGCAAAAAGGACAAAAAAGGCATAATTAGATTAAAATCACAGGTTTTAACACACATTTTAATCAAAAGATTAAAGCTGTAAAACAATTTTTTTAAATTTTACATTTATTTTTAATTAAAAGTAATTCAAAACCCAAACACACACGCATGTATATAACATTAAAAAAATGTTAATTGAGGCCAATTTATAAAAACAACGCACTAATAACATGTGTGATATCATGAATATTCCTTTACATAAAAAAATACTTAAGATGTTCATATGAACAAAAGTACATCATTGGGCAATACATGTTTAAATAAACAAGAGGAATGGATGGAATAATTTACAACTTTGAATTCTTAACAGTGTTTCCTTGTGCTGCAATAACCACCCCTCACTGAGCACAAACGTGCATCAGCAGCTTTCTCCGTTGGACAGTATGACATTCACTTTCCAGGAAAATCTCGGGATAACCTCAACAATCCAGGCATCTAAACCGATGTCTTTACTGATGTTTTTTGTAGAACTCTTCAAAATAAATAAACCTGATCTCGCATTATCCGCATCTTTTCAGTTTGAGAAAAGCTCCTCCCACATGCAGCGGGAGCGTCTGAATTTTTATATTCACTTTTGGACAAGTCTCAGGCAGCAACTTTGACGATGGATGGTGGCCACGAGTTTGAGGAATAATTTGTGTGGTGACTGATTGGAAAACTGATTAAATGATGTGCGCCAGGGGGTGGAGGTAGCAGATCCACTGTACACGTGTGTGTCGAACCGTGGCAAGTGATCCGTTACATTCCTAGCGCAGAGGAACTGTGTAAAGCAAAGCATCTGCACTCTTCTTTTTATGTCAGATTTTTGCTCACAAGAACATTCAGCAAATAAAATCAAAGTACTTGGCAAGAAAACATTCCTATAAGGTGAGTGGTGACACTGCTGTTTACCAAGAGCTTCAGTTTACAAATAAAGGTCAGATTTTAGCCAAAGTTAAAAAGGAGTAATAAATAGAAAACAGGGTATGACATGATGAAAAAAAAGTTGCTTTTTCTTTGAACATGGCAATGAATCTGGACAGCTGCCTTGAGAGTTGACACTGTAAAAGCCCTTAGCCTGAAAGAGATAAATATCTCTCAAGGTTCCTTTGTGCCTTCTGTGCATCACCTCTAGCATGTGTAGATACAGCATCACAGGGACCACCTGCTAAACAAAAGACACTGGGGGATTTAGCTGGAGTCACCACGGACAGAGACTCCCATTACGAGTGGTTTAGCTCTCAGAAAGGAAGGTGTTGAGCTACAAATGTGTCCACTTTGCCATTAAGCTGGAGGGAAGTTTGAGGAAGATAATGCAGTATGATGTGGGGACTGAACTAACCACTTTGGGGATATGGAAAGTGGCAATAAATCACAGATATTATGGCTCTGGTGTTTGCCTTGTCAAACCTTATCCATCCCTGGAGGGATAACTCACCAGCATTCATGCAAATGTTAAACACACAGAGCTTGATGGGCACACACTACAAACTCCTCCTCATCCAAACTCTACTTTTCTGGGGTTTTTTTTGTCTTTATCAATGATGTGCATTTGGCAGGTTTAGGGATCGTATCAGAACAAAAACGGTGATTTTTACATGATTTCCTGCAAAGGCACTTACAGCTGGGTGAGCTTTGGGAGCTGAAAGGCTCGAATGGGGATCTGGCTGATTCGGTTTCGGCTCAGTTTCAGAACTTGTAGAGAAGAACCCAGACGGTCCAGAGCTCCCAGATCCAATACGCTGATCTTGTTGTTGCTCAGGTACCTGAACACGGACAAAGGGAATTGAAGCATCAAAACATGTCTCTCTTCGCATTCCTCTCCCTCTTGCACAGATACTTACAGGTCTCTGATCTGCAGGCCTGCAGGGAAGCAGTGTCCCCGCAGCTCAGTGATTTCATTATTGCTCAGGTCCAACGTTACCACAGAAACCAGCTCTCTGATCTGCCTGCCATCAATACTGCGGATGTTGTTATAATGTCTGCAAAAGAAAACAGGCATGATTACCAACTACCCTTCAAATATACTTTTTTAACTTTCAGTTGTGTTCCCATCCAGTAAAGTGAGATGACCCCTAAGTTCCATCCAGTCACAGATAGGACTGTACATAGAACCAAGTGTTCTTCATCCCCCATAGATATGATCTTATACAAGAACCTGACGACCTTTGAACAAGTACAAGTACAAAGGAGCAATCACCAAGAGCTCCAGGTAGTCAACTAAAGACACTTCAAGGGAATTTCTGAGTCCTCCGAGTGGGAGAGTGAAATGATGGATGAACATTTTGATGGAGTTTGGACCACTTTTAGTGTCCAACTGGCCAAAAGGAAGCTTGGAACAGCTGGAACTAAAAGGAAACAGGATGGCTTGCGTGTCTGAGACGGATCAGGAAAATTGTGTGGACTCAACTGAAACTCCACTAAACTTTAAGAAGTTTAAACCAAAGTCTAAAAACTCTGTCTGCCAGATCTTGTCAAGCCAGGTTAAACCACAGCCTGAGAAAACAAAAATGCCCACATTTCTTTCATTTTAGACACATTTAGGAGTCTTATGAGGAACAGAGACTCATAAGCAGCTCCACCCATTCCTCTACTTCTTAACATCTGTTGAGGGTTATTCGGGAGTCCAGATTAGTAATAGGGAGAAAAGGTGAAAAGTTTCTATTTTGGGGTAAATGTATCACAGGATAAAAAGCAAGCAGTACCTTTTTTTAAACAACTTCCCATTATAAAATAGACAATGTCTCAATTCTTATGGTATGCTCACACCGGGTAAGGAAAAGTGCATTGGAGCGACCACTTCCTATGAAAGGTCTATGTAAATGGATGTAAATGTGCGTTTAGGGCTTCCACAATTAAAACTTTTGCGTTCATGCATCGGTATGCAAATTATGAGTCTATTTTCAGGCTCTACATACAAAACATGCAACTGTTGAATATACATTAAAAGCTAAACCAATTGAACTTTGACCAATAAGGGACTTGGATTTTGAGTGATGTTGCATCCTTTCCAAAACACGGAAGCACCGACTGTTTGAAAATTGATCATGAACGAGAAACTGATAATTGCAGTTGGTGGCCGTCCGGAATTCTGTGACGCCAAATCTTTCATACATCGGAATACAGCTATAAAAAAAAGCCTGGAGCAAGATTCAGAATATTTGCACCGCTTTGACATTTTGCACCAAGCCTCTTCCAACTGTGAGTACATGCGCTAGTATCAGGTCACAACAGTCCAGTGTGAACACGCTCTGCTAAAAGCACATCACACAGTTTGGTAGCATCTCGATTAGTATCAACATTGCTGAACAATGAGCTTGTGCAAGTATTTGTATTTTAACAGACAGGGCAGGAGAGAGCAGGTGTTTCAGCAGTCAACCTTTTCAAAACAAGGTCAGTTCCTACTTCCTGTCCTGCTTTGAAACACATGGACACACAGGCACAAGTGTGTGTGAGAGAAAGATGGAGGAAGAGGAGGAGGAGGGTCACAACACCACAGTGGCCCACCTGAATAAACAGTGGCAGAAATGGTTAAGGATGAGGACACATGCACAAACACACACTTCATACCAGTAACGAACACACACAGACAGTTGATACAGTTGAACAAAGGGAATAATGGAGGGAGAGAAGGAATGGAGGCCCAGATAAGGGGGGGTGGGGGGGATTTCGGGTGAGGTGGGGTCAACAGCTGGCGACCTTTGCTGGGAAAAACAGATCAGTCTCAGACTGGTGGGAGAGGTTGTCCGCTCCAACTCTTCCTCCACATTAACCACATTCAACCCCCCACCACCCTCTCCCAAAGCTGGATCCCAGCTGCGTGTCAGAGACAGATAAAAAGCCTTGGCGCTCCATGTGTTTGAAGTCCACGCATACAATAGTAGCGTTTATAAAAACGGATTATCATACGGTCATTGACATCTCTGATAAAGACAAGCTTGGTTCCCTCTTGTTCTCTTTGAAGTCTAGAGGCCTTATTCCCCTTGGTTCTCTTCAGTTCCAAATCTAATTACCCTGCTCCGTTGACCATCTGATTATCGCAAGCCTGCTCATTTTAACACTTCTTTTGATGAATGAAAATCTGAGGTTTACACTCACAGGCCCGAACTCCAGTTTCCACTGTCATCTTTGAGGTCTATTGTTTGGTCCGTCTCTTTCTGTTTAAAGCAGGAGATCGAGACAAAAGTGCTGCAGCTTTAAAATACGACCAAACAGGGATCCGTGAGATTCTTTTCTCTCATCAAGAGTCTGACTGGGGAAAAGTGGGCGTTTTCTATCATTTTGACCCATTTTTAAAAATACTTTTCTTTTGCGTTTCTTTTAGCATCATGCTGTGGCATTCAAGAGTTAGCAGGACCTCAGTGGGGATGGCCAAATAAATCAGAGTGGGAGACTCTGGCATATGGTTTGTATGGAGTCCTGAACCGTGCACCTTAGAAGATGCCTGATTTGTTGTGAGAGGTACATTCTAAAGGAGAAAATGTTGCACAATGCTTTCTAATGACTGCTGTCTTTGCCAATACAGCACAGAAATAGGAAGTTAATTGGCCACTTGAATGGCTAAACATCTCAACTTCTTTTCATTGGTTGGAACGCAAAACTTTTAACTCCTTCTGCATGTTGTACATTACAAAAAGAGCAGTGAGGTAAAATAATGGAGAGGGGTTCATGTGAAAAGACACAAAGCTGTGAGCGCATAAACCCCTCTGCATTTTGTAAAGTTTACAGATTGATGAGCAGCTGAGGACAGATCGGACCGTCTGCCAGCGTGTGGGTTAACCACTGTCTCACACAAACTTGTTGTCAGACAACATTCCAGACAGACAATCTTGACCAATGGCACAGATGCAATGCTGCTTCTGCCTTTGCACACAAACACTTGCTCCAGAAAGACCTGGTGCTTGGCAAGTTGAACTGAACAGATTATTTTCTTAAATAACCCTGTTCTTATCTGGCTTTTTTTTTCTCTTTTGGCTGTTTGGGACTTCCTAACACCTCCCTATACTTCCTCCAAACTGTGCTCTTTTCAACAAGTGGTGATGTCAGCCTGATCTGACACCATTCACATGGCTTACCCCCTACTCCCTCCCTGTTTTCTCATCCCTACTTCCAAGCTCAGTGTTACCCGTTTTACTGTAAGCCATGTGACTGACAGCTGCAGCTGCAAGTGCTTCAGCGGGCCTTCATTTCAGCTGCATGGCTTTGTAAAAATCTGACCCTCCCTCCAAGCCTCCACTCCCATCAAGACTGCAAGCCTCCCCCCTAGCAACAGGCTTCAAGTCAGGCCAAAAAAAGACACCCCAATCATTTGGAGGGCCTGCAACTTTCCACAGTTTGTACTAGTAAAGGTGAACTTGTTCCAGTCTGTTTTCAATCTGAAGCTAACTGAACAGAAGCTTCAGTTAAATCTTACAAACTCAGCCTGACAAAGAAAAACTCAACACCAAATACAGACAGACCCAAGATTTAAAAGGAAAAAAGGCAAAAAAGACACCCTTCACACAGTCAAAAGCAGATAAATCAAACTCTAATTCATAGTAACGATCCACACTTACAAAATTATTCTGACCGCATAAGTGCATCATGGTAAATTCTGAGAAGCAGACAGATGACACACAGGGAGAGGCAAGCATGTGACTGCCAACAAGCTCACTGCTGAAAATGATACGATGGCGGCCAAACATGACTAAAGGCAGCAGCCTTACTCTCTACTGACAGACGCCCCACATGTTAGGAAGGTGTGAAAGAAAAGCGAGTCAACAAAATCGCTCCAGCTCACTCCACAATCCATCAGTCATCCATACACTGACATCTCATCAATTCAATTATTGAGGAGTTCTTTGTTTGATTTGAAATTATTTACAAGTAAATAATGAATATAGATACAAACTTAAGTAATGTTAGATACCATGACAGTAAATGCAATATGAAACTATGGAAGGCTTAACTTTGTTGTTGTAGGTCGAGTATTTGCTGGTAACACAAAAGGAGCTAAACTGTAACACAAAAGGAGATAAACCCACCCAACGGGCAAAAACACAAGATTGATAAGATTATTTATTTATACTTTGATTTTTAATCATGATTAGAATTAGACTTTATTTTCATTGTCCGCTGCTGCGAGGGCATGTGATCACTCTGCTAGTTTAAACACACAGTGAATTTGGCCCAGGTTCTCATTTTGACAGTTGCACAAACCAGACTGTTCCACAATGATGTGTCAGTTTCATATGACCCTGTTTATAATTGCTGATTTAAAACACGAACATCCATTTTTCTCTGGGAGTTTCCAAGCATTTCTTTGTGTAATTCCGTTTACAGCGAAATGCATAATTTGTGTCCTGTTAGCTGTGTTAAAAAGCGGGCTGCTGAAGGACAGTGAAGCTCACGTTTGTGACATTAACAAGAGCACTCACGCCCTTCCCAAATACGGCAGTAAATTTCCAGCGGGATGCCAGTGCAGGCAGTCCCCACAGGCAAGGTTTCACAACTGTAAGCAACCAAGTCAAAACTATATATGAGCTGACAGCCAGCTCCACTCACTACAGACAGGACCACAGAGCATGCTAATAAGATTTGTCAGTTAGTCTACCATTTGCTAATCGCTGCAGATAGAACGTCACATTGACAACCGAATTGAAAAGAAACAAGGCTTTATAATGCAGATGAGTCAACATTTATCAGAACAAGATTTACTCCAGAGGTACTTTTGAGTTTAATGGAAATATTTTTTAAAAATTGAATGAGGCCTAGCGTGGGACTACTGTGAAAGAGTCAGATGGTTTTGATAGAGAAGTTTTAAGCAAAGCGGTACTCACAGGTACAGAGATACAATCTTGGAAGCAGCTGGCCCTAAATCTGGTATGGAGGTCAGTTCATTATGATCCAAGCGCCTGAAAGAAAGAAATAGTATGTTACAGAATAATCAGTAAAGAAAATCACCAGATGTTTTCGACACTTTTCCCCCAAAACATGTTTATTCCTCTATTAAAATGGTGAGCAGGAGAACCTTAATCCTAAAAGTACTTCAAAAGAGAAAGAAAAACATGTGCCCTGTATGATTCAAATGTGATGATCACTGTAAGTTTGCTCAATCATACAAAACTAAATTCCACCCATGCATAAATCAAAAGATTCATAGCACAAGTTGTCACGTCTGCAGCAGAGCAAGTGGCAAGTCATCCTTTTAAAAATCAAAAATAACACGAGGGTAAAACAGATGTCCAGGAGCGTATGACTATTCAGCCAGCCTGCCAAAGATGTCACCAGTGTGTGTTTTACTGGTTAGCTTGTGTGTTTGTGTGTGTGTGCGTGGAGTATACTGGCACTGGGTGACAGAAAGCCAAGCCCTCTCCTCACCATATAAAATATTTACAAGGCCAGACTTGGCCACAGTATCGGGTGATGGAGGAGAAAGCTTAATATAGAAAACCACCACTTAATTCTCAATTGGACTTTGTTCAAGGCAACACATACGAGGATGCAGCGAGGAGGCAAAGTGGAAACCGCGAGTGACGGTTGTCAGTACCAAGTCATTGAGAAAAGGCTTCACAAAAGACTATATGATATTTAAAAAAAAAAGAAAAGAACTGAAGCAAACAGACAAAAATAAATCCAACAGTTTTGCATTAGTGGTTACTTACAGTTCTCTTAAATTGGGAAGGTTGGCAAAAGCTTTAGAATCGATGGAGGTCAGTTTATTGTGTCCAAGATTCCTGTAAAAAAAAAAAAAAAAAACAAGATTCAATATTAATTAAGAAAAATGAAAAAGAAGACAGTTGTTAAAATGCAACAACTTTTGTATATTTTTATTTATTTTATCAGAAGCATTGTTATGGTAATTAAATGAAAGATCCTGATCAATAGCAACAATTACATCTTCCATCTGACAGCCAGCCTGATCCATCCACAGCTGTTTGAATACACTGCAGTCCACTTCAGGAAGCCTTCAAGGAGGGCCCAGATCAATACTATCAATGCACAGAGTCTGTCCTGAGTCACTTTACAAACATAACCCACAGGCAATTCATCTGCTGCAGTCAATTTGCACTTTAGGCTAACAGTGTATTTAATAGCTGGCACTTGACTTCTACACTGGCTAATCACACTGTAATTTGTTCAGTGATGCAACTTCATTACTGTCAGAGAACTAAAAGTGACTATAGGGTGGGTGTGTTTTAAACACTTGTATCTCAGATAAAGATTCTCACAGCCTATGTATAAAGATTTTCACATATAAGTAATGGGTATGTGAACCTGGCATCCCTCTGGCCTGTTAGCCGAAAAGAGGGTTGCTGCGTCAGCAGTGTGTGTATTCTGAGATTGCATTCAGGACAACGCAAGTCCATAGCTCTAAGTCGACTCTCCAGACGTGAGAGATGGCAGAGGAATACCTCACAGCCCTGCTGAGAGTTTACTGCTTGTTCTTAAAAACAGGGGCCACTTTTACCTGATGCACCACATTCCTCATTCTCTTGTGTCACCCTGACCTTAAGAGCCCCATGCAAGGCAACAATCGTTCCTTCATGCCAGGTACTTTAGAGAAAAAGAGTACCTGGTAAGAAATGAGTGGCATGTAAAAATGGGTTAATAATATAGCAAAGGATGAGCATTCAATTACATGTTATACGCAACACTTTCTTCAAAGAAATATCAATCTCAATCGCTGTCCCATTTGACAGATTTCCCTTTCTCCTTCTTTGTGCAAAACTGCAGATAATGAGAGGCTCCTTTAGCAATTCTTTCACTTGGCGTGTGAGTGTGACAGGATAATAGCAGTGCATGTGTCTGTCCTCCAGGCAAGAGCTTGATGAGGAGGTGTGTGTTTGCCTCAGCGTCATAGATGATTGTACACTGAGGCCCCTCCTAGTTCAGTCTTGATTTCTAAATAGTTGTCCCCTGCAACAGGAGGCAATTATCCCCCACTGTTAGCCTCTGCCTGGAGGCACTCAGAAGCAGTCAATAAAGACCCATGCAGACTGAATGAGCTTCATAGTGGTCTGGATAAGCACTGTGGACTATCCATTAACTTTTTTTTTTACTTTAAAAACATATTCAACTGATTCTTAAATTTAGCTAACTCTAAGATTACGAAAAACACATCATATAACAACACAGGTGTCACCATTTAAGTAGCACCACCCGGTTAATCAACTGTTAAGTTACTTTTGCCACAATTTCAAGTATAAGGTCAAAACAGAGAATATGTTTGTGCTTTTCTATTCTACAAAATGCCAGGGCAAACTTCGCTTTTAAATGTATCAATTTGACATGTTTTTGTTTTTAAGTATAAAAACATTTCTCAGTAGATTATTGACTGATTTCTTAGTTCATTCATAAAAACATTCTGCTTTGTAACATTCATGATGGCTGCACAGAATAAAAAACCCACTAAAGATATTTCTTTAAACTCATCAGATTAAGTAAAAAATTTCCCGTTCACTGTAAATCTTGCAGGGTATTTCCTCATTAGATAACCGGTGTTGCTGTTTACCTTAGACGGCATTTACATTTTTTTTGAAGATCTTAAATGGATGTTTTTTAATGTCCTAATCTGCAAATGTTGATCTAAAACTGAGCACACTTTCTTCTTTAGTTGACTAAACTGTGTTTACATGACTACAATCTTCACACTTTGCTTCATTCAAACCGATTTATTCTCTAACCTATCAGATCAGATAACTTTCACAGTGCTTTAACACCTACTGTGAAAAGAAAAGGTGATAAGACTGAGTTCCAGAGCTCCCCAGCTCCATCTCTCTCCACAGGTAGCAAAAAGAAGGAAGTCAGAAGGTTGCCTTAAACCTTCAGCTGCAAGAGTAGATGTTCTTCAAGATTCAAAACAGAGTCAGCACTGATAGGACAGAATAATGCAATATTTATCAGGTGCTTTACATTTTTTCACACATTCCTAGAATGTATTTTATATGCGTATATATGATCTAACCAG
Organism: Oryzias celebensis; assembly: GCA_014656515.1. Classification (NCBI taxonomy): domain Eukaryota; kingdom Metazoa; phylum Chordata; class Actinopteri; order Beloniformes; family Adrianichthyidae; genus Oryzias; species Oryzias celebensis. The sequence continues at coordinate 15,274,640 of BNCR01000005.1, forward strand.
ATGGAGAAGCAGTAAGATCTGGAAAAAAATATGGTAAGCATTCTTTAACAAATGTGCTTAGAATTTTTTTTTTTTTACTATTTTGATCTGACAGATGTAGAGTTTGAGCACAATCAAAAGCCTTCCAAGACACCAGAAAGTAAGGTTTTTAAGCTTCAAGAAGAGCACCATGATATTTTGCTTGACTTGGATGTGTTCTGACTGGAGTTCTTGAAGCAGATACGCATTCAGTATGGCCCAAAACTAGCTGTGTTTTTATCTTTTTTCCTCAGTAAACCATTGGCTAGAAGTAACCACAAAGGTCTACATAACCTGCTTTTGTCAGCAGAACTCAAGACATAAAACCAAGTGGGGCAGCTAGAGTTAGGGCTCACCGGGGAAAAAAAAGAGGTTCCTCTGAAATCCAGTTTTCCACAATCTGTCTAGAACGTCACGGCTCCACAAACAGAGCTGGAATAAAAGAAAGTGCTTCATCTAGACTACTCACTAAAGAGTTCACTCTCAGACTAATGAGTTGGTTTGCTTCATAAACACAGATTACAAATGGATTACAGTTTAAGTGTCACATAAAGTCATCTTAGTCAAATATAAACAAAACTGCAAATAAGGAACATCTTTAAACACAATGTGACCAACTTTTAAAAGTGGGGAGAACTGCCACTGCTCAACAGTTGAGCTGATATAACATCAAACTCAGTAAAAAAAGAACTTGAAAAATGTGTGTTTCGGATGCAGAGGGAGTACAGCTACTTTAAGATGGGAGTACCAGGGTGAAGTCATAGCACATGACAACAAGCTTGTAGGTGAATGCACAGCCGGTGTGTGCGGGAGAGACGATAATCAGTGAGCGGATCTTTACATACAGCGATACATCACCATTATCTGTCCTGTTTCTACAATACATAAACCGAGTGTGAACTTTGCTCATTGAAAGTGTGAAGTGATGCCAGAGATGAGTCTTCTATGGTCCAGATGTGAAACAAAAGGCCTTTAATGCGGTCCATTTCAGAGCATCATAAACCTGGTCAAAGAATAACCTGCTTGTCAGAGAGCCAGACACACACATCCACGCAGTTCTTCCTGTCATTAAGGGCCAGTTTATAGCCCGGCAACTGCAGTGAGAGTGTACACAAAGCTAACACCAGCTCCAGGCCACTAATTTACACAAGTCATAGGAGGGAGAAAAGGAACCCATGTTTTATCAGCTCCGACGAGGTTAAAAGCATAAGCCAGCCAACGACATTTGTTGGAGTCATGACAGATCGGATTTGCTCAATTCTAAGCAGAAGAAGCAGCAGGAGTGAAATCCCAAGAAGGAATAAAGATCATAGGTGCAAGATTTGAGAGGAATTTTCTTAGCAAAATCTGGAATTTGCTAAACAGATTCTCAACTCCCCCCTAAGTGGACCTAACAAAAGAAACTGCTCCGGCCTTTGAAATTAGCTAGTCTGAAAGCATGGCTCTTTCTAATGGCAGGCCACATCTTGGGGCCACATGCAGAAACCTCTCTGTGTGCTGCTGATTTGGGGCCAGAGCAGGAGATGGAGCGAGGCATTCCAAACAAACAGGCGCAAGGCTGGGAAAGTGTGCATTAGCCTAAGGCATCGCGTGAACCCATGGTCAAGACCAACAATGTCATAAGAACAACAACACTGATGCAGTTGCACTGCACGTATTTATGCAAACTCACCCCAAATACGCATATGATTGTGGCCTTGCATTAAACACTGATTTCTATTTTGATGACAATATAATTTGTTACAAATGGCGCCAGACATTAGTGGAAGGAAATGAGTGTCCCTCAATTCACGTAAAGGAATAACAACCACTTCAAGTATCTTTAGTGCAGCTATTATTACTATAGTACAAGAAAGCTGACCTTGTGCTCTTATCTTAATTATAGAAAGGGATTTTTTTTTGTCTTTATGCTGGCAGATTTTGTTTCTTGACAGGAAATAATGATTGCACGTGAAACTGTCTAGACGCTGGAGTTCTAATGCTCCTTTATATAGCCATAAAGGGTGCAAAGGCTGAGGAGCAGAGATGCTATGGGTCCAAAAAGTGTCCAATCCAAGTCTCTCCTCACACTTCTAAGGACTGCATGTTTTCTGAGCAGAAGCAGATTTACTTGAGCAGTACCTCTTCGTCTGTGTCCAAGTCACGCTCCTTTATCTGCTCCAGATTTCCAAACTCTTACCAGATGTCGGGGGGTTCATAGATGATTCATTGATCAAACTCACTTTGTAGACACTGACTTTGAGGGAGATGGGGAGGGGGGGGGGGGGGGGGGGGAACTTGGCACCCTACAAAGTCTTCACAGAAGTGCTATCTATTCTGCTGACTGAATTCCTGCAGAATGACTTGTGGCAGCAGCTGTCTGATTGTCATTAAAATCAGTGAAGCCATGGGGCTCAATCCATGTCTTCATCTTTATGTCAGATTGTATCTGTTATGAGGAGAAGAGCCTTCATCTGAGCCATTTCCTAATAATTTGTCCACAGGTAGCATGAAACACAAATGAAATAACTATAATTCTCCTTTTAATATCTATGTGAAAAGCTCTACTGGCTCTAATAGCAGCTAGTTAAGTGAAGAAAATGATAAGAACAGCTGACAACAGTCAGGGCCAGTGATTACAAACCAAATCCTGAAGCTGTGACTTTAAAATTTCTGCCAGAGGACATGTGAGACATGAGGCTAGCAAAACTTTGACAATAAACAAACTAGGTATAATCACTCCCTAAACCACAAAATTACAAGGCTGTGGAGCGAGAAATGCCCGAGAAACCACAAGGGGCTCAGTCTTGCTGAGTGGTTGCTGCATCCCTGCCTCTACTGCTGAAATGCTCATATGTTTAAGAAGATGACACATTTCTGCAGTTTGCTCTCGGACATGACTCAGTCCTTCAGTACGGCTCAACAAACTTTCCACAATAGAAAAAAAAACACTATAACAAGGACAGACCTTGAACTGGTCATATTTTTTTAGCATGCCTGTTGACAAATTATACAAACTAATATGCATCCTAAAAATAGAAGGGTTGCAGTTAATGAGATATGACTTTCAGCTGGTTTCTCCTGTGATGTTTCGTTTCCTTTGGCTTTTACTGTGGATGTTACAACATGTGAGACAGTGGTTGAGGTTTCTAACCACTAACAGAGCTTTAACCAACTTATGAAACCAGCCTGAAGGCAGCAGCAGAACCAGCAGCAGACCATAACGTTAACACAACACTTCCATGCAGTGGGTGGAAAAAGCTCCCTCCATGCTTGTTCCTCATATTCCCCAGCCAGGTGATCTAAAGCCACACCTTCCCCAAAACAGTCAACCAGCTGGTCCAACTCCCGGTACTTGTCAAGAAACCACTGACGCAAAACCCATTTCTTCTGAGTCAAAACCAACAATTGAGGGTGTACCAACAGTGCAGTTTAGAGTTTTAACATGGACTGGAGTCTCTACAAGCTTTAGTGTTTAAAAAGCCACATGGGGGGAACTTTTAAGAAAAGCCTTACTAGAGAAGATAACACAAAACCAGAAAGGGCCAAAATGAAAGTATATTCAAATGAAAACATATCAGAGCCAGTAAAGACATTCTATAACAGGAAAAAAAGAATTTACAACCCTGTTTTAGGAAAGATGGAGGTGTGCCTGCTAAAAGACAGCGAGTGTCTGCTTCATCTGTTTCCAACAGAACAATCTTGGCTAAATTAGCGATGCTCATGCTTTTATTTACTTGCAAAATCCCATTATGTCAGTGGCACTGTGGGCGGTAATGCTTTTTGTACACATTACTGTGGCTGCAAATGAGATAAAATACCATTCCTGAGAGGGAATATGTGATTCTTTGCAAGCAAACCTGCTTTGAACATTGTTAAGCTATTCATCAATCCTAAAAAATGAAAAATAGGAAGACATCTGAGACTAATGGTCAGCTTGTTAAAATGTTAGAGTAACCGATGGAAAAAAATCCAGATAAAATTGACAAAGAAACTCATAACAGAAGAAGAAGAAGAAGAATTTGTTATAGTAAAAAGTCAAGTGGTGGAGGATAAAGATAGTGGGGAAAAATACATAAATTTACACACTAGAATCAATCTTACTCCCAGAAATAATCTCTTACAACAGCAGTGAGTAAAAATTAGTTAAATTTATGTTTCATTTGTTTAAATGAAGTCTTTCCTCAACATTTTTTTGTCCCCCAGTCCAGTTTTGGCTCAGCCTGACCTGCCATGGATGTGCTAACATATTTGCTTTCCTGAATCCTCATCAAGCCTCTTTTCTCACAGGGGACCATTAAAATCAGGGTCTTGAAGGGTGATTATTTTGACAACTGGAAAGCATTAGTGGTTTTTTTTAAGCTTCAAGATTTGTGGTCTTATTTGGGCCTCAGAGGACGAAAGACTGCTACTGATGGATGAACCGCTCGATGAAACCTGCCCTCTAGCCACCTATCCTGCCCGGACAAATACTCACTCAAAGCACCTTTTTCTTTTGTGATAAATGCACATATTTGGTCGGCTGTTATTTCTACTAAAATGATTTACTTCCAGGGATGCCGGATTATGTAAGGAGATGGTTAAGAAACTACAAAAATCACACAATAACTACGTCAAAAACACAACTGGTAAACACAGGTGATGTTTAAAACCAATTCTTTGATGAAATAGACACAGCAAACATCACAGATATTTTTTGTTACTTACATGATGGAAACAAGAAAATGCTGCATCCGTCATTTGCTAAGGGCTAAAAATAAAACCCTTCAAGCTCTAAAACTCCTCTATATCCTGGTGAAATTAAGATAATCATCTAAAAGAAAAAGGAGGGCTTCCCTTTACGAGAAGCCGTGTAATTACAAGTTCTGAGGTTCATTACTGTAATCCTGGTTCAAGAGGCTGGAAAGAGGTTCCTGCTGTACCTACGAGACAGTGCAACCACAATCTACCGCACAAAAATCAGGGAAATAATGTATTTTGTGATTGTGAATGACACAGAGGAACATGTGAGGATACTGGTTCCAGAAAAGTAACAAAAACATGCCTTGATCAAGGCGTACTGTGTCTATCATTTATTTGTTAGAGGTATACTTGGAGAGAGGTGAGGAAAGGGAAGCAACGCTTGGAATAAGCACAAATTTTACTAACACCCAGAAAGTATTAACGCCACTACTGTTGCTGCTCCCTCTCTGCAGGAAACTGATTCCACACTGATCTTGCATCCAAAGACAAATAGAGTTCACTTCAAACCAAATACAAACGAATACAAAGCTGTTAAGCTGTAACTGTTGCTCTGAAACAGAACTGCCGAGTCCAGAATCATGATTTGCATCAATTTCACCGTTTCCACCCCACACTCACCATTCTAAAACCAAAATTATTGCTCCGATACACAAATGTATATCTCTGAACAGAACAGAATGCTTTTCTTTTGAGCTACCCTCGACTACAATGCGATTATCTCAAGTTGTGTGGAAATATGCGACCTTAGGTGTTTAAAAAGGTAATTCAAAGCCATAAAACAATTCCTTTTGAAAACAGAAAGATTGCGGGTGCTTAAATCTTTAGAGATAAGGTTTAGACAAGATAAGAGAAGTAAGTCGCAGAGAAGCAGGGCTCACACAGGATGCTATCTTCACACAGATTCAGATTAGCTGCCCCCGACAGGACATGTGTCCCCCAACAAACATGCCTAGTCCATGTGTAGACCAGAGTGTGTATAAATGATAAACTGCGTGTGCACTTGATCTTGGCTAAGTGGTGCTTCAGGGCCATGTGGCTACCGGAACACAAGTACCGTTATTCATGTGTGTGAAGGACTTTCTTAAGATTGCATTCCCAAGTTCCTAAAGAAAGATAAATGGCCTCAGACGGGAACCTGGGAGCCAAAGTAATGTTTGAGACTGAAGATTTTCCCCTTCAATTCTCAAACAAATTCTGAAAAAACCTGTAACAAGTCTAATTTTCAGAGTTTTCCCTGGTCATAGACACCCTACAGCACCAGCCAAACCTTTATTTGGGAGCAGAGGGCCATGTTGTCTGAGTAAATTGTGCCATTCAGTTTGATAAGTAGCAAATTTCCCTCAATGCTCAAGAGGGCTTCATGAAAATGCCACAAAACTGGGTAATTTCCTAAATGAGCTAACAAACAGGGGGTCAACTGTTGTCAGGCTGGGAAAGTTATCTAGTGAAAAACCCAATTTGGAAACCATGGCTTTAAAACACAGTGAAGGGTTATGTGGCTAATACACCTGTAATGATCCTGATTCAATAAGGCAGATGTCTCTTTCTTATTGCATCTTTATTGACTCACTCTGAGAGCGCAGTTTGTCCAAGTCGTCACTTGAAATATAAAAACTTCTCAAAGAAACTCAAAATTTCTGGATTCAAAAAACAAAATCAGAATGACAATATTGAAGGATGCCATGTTTGGCAAAAGTGCTGTCAAACACATTTAGGGGCATCTTTGAATCGATGCTGGTGTTTTATCTGCAACAAAACCTTAAAATAATACATTTGGTCAAATTAAGTGTGTAAAATAATTCCATTTAGTATGGTCAGCCTGTTCTGAATAGTTAGTATTAATCTGTAACATGCACAGGGGGTGATAATAATAAATACAACTTTATTTATAATGAACTTTTCATACAAAAGTAACAGAAAGTGCCTAATAGAATAAAACATCTTTAAAAAACACACCAAGTGACGTGTTTGACTGACAATGAAATAAAAGCTGGTGGTTAGTCATCACTTTAGTCTTGGGGGTGGGGACATTTATGCATCTTTATGGCTTTGTGGGGGGCAGCAGGGAGTCAACATTAGCTTTCAACACAACTTTATTTATAATATTCAGGTTAATGCAAAATTAAAAAAAGAAAAAGAAAGAAATTCAAAGCAGTTTTTTCTCCCATAGAAAAGCTAGCAACATATGACTTAAAAAAAAAACTCCCTTCAGTTAAAACTCACAACAAAGTTTAAAAACTTCATAGCATCCATTTTTTGGGTCTTTAATGGGCTGTTTGATAAACCGGACAGGGGCAACTCGGTGTTTTACTTACAAGGAGACAGTTTGGGGTGGAAGGTCCAGGGGTGTCGCCGTGAGCTCCAGGCGGCTGCAGTCCACCGAATCTCCGTCGCAGGTACAGTTCTGGGCACACGGTAGTTCGGAACCCAATCCGGCGCGGTTCCACACTCCCACCGACAGCATTAAATATAAAACCAAACGACACACAAATCCAAACGTTCCCAGCGGCGCCGCCATTTTGTATCCAGTTTTAATAGCGCGACCGCTGAGCACTACCCCCGGTGCCGAACACTGAAGTTTGCCTCGGTGGAGCTGTGCGGTTCTCGTAGCGCATTCACTGTAGGTCGGTTAGCCGGTGCTAGTAGGAATGAGCGCGAGGCAGCAGCAACGGCAACAGCTTTTCTGTCCCAGCAGGACTCATTTCCAAGTCTCTACCCCCCAACTTTCTTGTCCGGCGTTGGACGCGGGCTTAAATCAGAGGTCTTCACAGATGAGCCCGCATCGCTCCCCCACCGCAGGCTTCAATGCGGACTTCAAATCAACTTTTAAAGTGTTCACTGAAAGGAAAGTTTCGCTTAAAGGCTCGAGCAACACCGCAACCTAAACAGCGACTGCCCCACTACAAATCTTCAAACTTTTTTTTTTTTTTAATGACCTAAATTACTTCCGGCGTAGCAGGAGAATATCCTCCATTTTTCAAAAAACTTAAATTGGTTAAAATCAGTAAAAAAAAAAAAAAAAAAAAACAGTTGATCCTGAACGGCGAAAGCTGAGGATCGTCCACTTTTTTATCCAACTTTGCAATGCGCACTCCGAAAGACTTGATTCTCAGCACGTCAGGTGCAGTCTGCGTTGGTAAATTCTTGACCATCCGATTAATAATAAATTCGACTGTCCCCTCCTTTCGACCATGAATGACCACCACGAGTTTTCTCCTTTCCCGAAGTACTTTTCCCTTTTTTTTCCCCCCACCTTCTTCTCTGGATGAAAACGCTCCGTAGTCCCACGTTGGAAGCACAACAGCGAGTCCGGGGTCCGCCCACTAATCGTTTTAATTGGCTGATGCAAATTGATGGCCGAAGTAAGGCGGAACGTGATTGGTCGTTTTTCCACCACCACCCCCCCGCATCGCGGATTTTGAGGGGAGGGGGGGTTTTGAGGGACTGCCACTCAGCGGTCCCTTGGTCCGCCTATGTTTCCCACCCCGGGGTGTGAAACCGCACGACCTCCCCTCACTCTCACTGCTTCTTAAAGACACAATCACCCAGATCAAGCTCTGTAATCGCATTATAACAAGCCATAATAACCTAATTGGTTTGAACGGCCCAACTATTCCATTTTGACGTCAAGATTTACATTTGAAAGAACTTGGGAATAAAAGATAAACTTTTTGAACTTCTCTTTTTACTCGGAGGAGCTGAGAGAGAAATCAAGCGAAAAGGGAATTAATGTCATTATACTCCAAATGATTATCAGGCCATTCATTTATCTGTATGGTTATCACTGATTATTTGTTTAGTCTATCAAGTGAGTGGAGAAAAAAAAACTCACTGTAAAAGAAATGAATCGTGCTTGTGAAAACTTTTTGATGATACAATCAAGTTTAGTTAAGTAAAATACAAAAAAAAAAAACCATAATGTTTTTGCACTAATGATATGGCATTCCTAATCAACCTTGATCCTATTTTAAATTGGGAATACGCCTTTTTACGACAATCATTAGCGGAGCTCCTTAATAACACAAACAACATTTTATTCCCTGGTCAGAAATGTCATTATATATGAGCAAAATATTAAATATTTATTTCCATTTCTTTTCCAGCTTTAGAATACATCTGCCTATTATATTCATGCATATTCAACAACTAAATGTAGAAAACTTGTAGGGGTGCAACAATTATTCAATGAATTGATTTATCCAAGCAGATCGATCTGTCTGGGGTAAGTTGTTAATTGAATTGAATTGACCTGTACCATAAAAAATTGTTTCAAAATGAAATAAATCAATTTTTAATTGATCTTGGGGAAAAAAAATATTTTCGTTTCAAAAAATTGATTGCGCACTGGATGAAACAGCAGTATCGGTTAAGGATGTAAAAGACACATAAATCAAACGATTGAGCAACAGCAAAATTGGTTGAAAACCACAGATTTGACTAAGATAATGTTAATATAAAGGTATAAATTTGATTGGAAAGTAAAAAAAAAACGTAGTTTCTTTTCATGCGTCTCCACTGTTTTAGCCTTTTTATGTACTTGTGATGTAAGCCAAAAGACGTCCAATCACAAGCTTGCTTTTACTAAGTCGGGTAAATTACAATTGACTGAAGGTGAGCCACAGAGAGGGACGTGTGTTGTTTGCATCAAACATATGACAACCCATCTTTTTCACAGCACTGCAAACCTGAATACATTAAAATTACACATTTATTTAACTACAGAGAACAAAGCAATCTAAAAGACCAAAATGCCTGTTTGAAGCTGTTGTGTCAAAAACTTTTGTTGCTTGAAAAAAAAGTGCCAGTATAAAAAAGTAAAGAAAAATAATTTCTCTGTCAAAAGGCATGTATTTTAATTTATAGTTGAAAATACTGTGGTGCAGTGGTTAGCGCTCTTGCCTCACAGCAAGAAGGTTCCCAGTTCAAGTCCTGGCTGGGGGGCTTGAAACAGTGTCACCAATGGGGGGCCTTTCTGTGTGGAGTTTGCATGTTCTCCCCGTGCATGTGTGGGTTTTCTCCGGGGACTCCGCCTTCCTCCCACTGTCCAAAAACATGCTTCATAGGTTAATTGGTCACTCTAAATTGTCCCTAGGTGTGGATGTGAATGTGCATGAGTGTGTGACTGTGGCCCCTGCGACAGAGTGGCAACCAGTCCAGGGGTGTCCCCTGCCTTCTCCCATGGGTTAGGCTCCGGCAGCCCCGTGACCCCGAAAGGGATAAAGCAGTTCAGAAAATGAAAATGAAAAGATAGTTTCTATCCATTTTATCTCTTTCAGGCTCACAGGGTTGCTGGAACATGTCCCAGCTACTGTTGAGCGAAGGCGGGGTACACCATACCACCACACAGGTATCTGAATCTTTTATTGATCAACTTGTATCGAATATCAAATCATGTAAGGGGGAAAGATACACAACCACACACAAAAAAAAAACGTACCTGAAGTAGTAGTGAAAAGGGAAGACTTTTGCAGATGAGAAATACATTTCATTCAAGTGTTTTGATAATTTCTTTTTAATGCCTTTTTTGCCGCCAAAGGATCTGAGTCCTTTATAGTACTGGCTTTGAGGATGTTTTCAAAAGCTGGAAAAGATTTATGCAGGTGTGTCTGAGCGTGGTGTGCTTCGTCCATCCAGTTTGATCCTTCCACCATCTGAGCATGCCCTGTGATGGTCACATAATAGCACAAAATTCTTCCCAAATGCTGGAATCACATGTGCCCATCACTTCAGAAATGCACATCTGTGATAAATCAGCCTCGCTGTTGGCCTCCTGGCCACAGCACTCCCCCCCTCCACTCCCCCATCACTTTTTTTCCGTGGTGCTGACAGATTGTTTTGATTGATTTTCGTCAGAGCTATTGTGATGGCTTGGAATTGGGAGGAGGCCCAGATTTTATTGCCATTAATCACTATCTCAGCAAGGACACAAATATTCGCACCTGCAACACTGCAGGCTGCTCCGTCCGGCGTTCCAGTGAAAAGGGTTTCACATTGCATCATGTTCTGAAGGCTGCAGGTGAAGCCTCTGGCTAACACAAGCAATAAGATGATCTGAGAAAGGAGAGGCTGTCAAAACACGACTTCAGCAGTCACAGACACTCAGAGAACGACTGAAGTGTTTAAACAGATTGACTTCGAATCCTAAAATTTGATGGCTGCAAGAAATATCCCTTTTAAAGTGTAAATTGCAAAAATAGGCATAAAAAATACTCAAAAAAATCCACAAAACAAGCTCCAAAATGCTGTATCAGTTGGATATCATAGTGAAACATTTACTTCTGGTTGCTGAACAATCCCAGTAAAGTTTTCTAAGTGTCCATTTGTCCATGTTTAAGGGTACTTAGGTTTAGAAGAAAGATTAATGTTTAAAAACAGTTTATTCTGAAAGAAAAATGTAACTTTTTAAATACAAAATTAATAATGATCTTTTATTTTAGGCCATTTGTATTTTTTCAATGCTTTTGACACATGTGTGAGGAGATCCACCATCACAGTCATCCAAACTATGCTCTACCCCTCATTTTGGAGCTCTTTCTACAGACAGCGTGTGTGCACAGGTACTTTAGGAGTCTATTTTGAGAGGACTGTTGACATGTCTTTTAATGTGATTTATTTGATGGATGACCTGTAGTGGATGACTTGGCTCCCAAATAACTTTAACTGAAAGAGTGCTTGTAGAGGACGATTCTCTGCTGAGCCTCACGCCCAAGGTTAAAAACAAATCCACCTTTCTGATCCACATCAAAATTCATTATCTGGGAATAGCTTACGTTTTCACAAAGTTCCAAGAACTTCAGAATCATAATCTCTGCACAGCCTTGCTGAGAAAAGAAGACATAAATATTCCAAGAAACAATCATGTAAACATACCTCATAAACTCTCACCTTGACTCACACTCCTAAAGCACTGGGACTGTTTCTTTAACCCAATTCCTGGCTTATTCATGTTGGAATATATTTTCAGGTTAAGTTTTGGAGCAATACTTTTGTTTTTTTGTTTATTTCATTTCAATCCAGTGGCAGAGCTAGAACATATGGGGGTAGGAGGCGGGCCGAAGACTTTCGGAGGGAGAACAGCAAAGTGGAAGGCCATTACAAATACAATAATCAAAATGGCAATGCATGGGAAGCGTATATGGAAAAAAGTCTGTTCATTTGGGAGGCAAATCTTTTCATTTAAAGATAAAGACCTTGACCCCTACCCCTACCCCTACATTGAACCCAATTCATGTATTCTCTTGATTTTCTTTTTCTTCATTTAAAATAACTCAGCAAAAATGTAGTCTTTTTTTAACCTTGGAGTTGGGATAAAAAAAAAACAATTTGTGTTACTTAGCTATAAAGTTTGTTGTTTGCAGGAGTGATACTATAAATATATTAAAAGAGTTTGCTTTATGGTACTTTAGGCTTTAGGACTAATCCCCTTTTTGTCTCATTATTTAAAACTGCCAAAAAAATAAATAAAAAAAGGACATCAATTAAATCTTCAAATGTAGTTTTACTTAGGTAAATGATGAATTGATGAATGAAGAAATTACTTTGGTATGATTTAGGTGTCATTTTCACAAAATATAGTTCTAAAAGTATATCGATAGTCATTATACTTAAGCCTTGAGTCTGACTTTATGCTGACATCTGTTTCCTTTAAATACTTCTTAAAATGTTTATTCCTTGATCTGGGCAGGTCATTTTAAACTAATCTTAAAACCAGGGCTCAAGAACATAAGGAAGTTTGATTCATTGGTTAAAGTTAGGTAAGATTTGAAGATTTTATGCTCCTTCTGTTCTTTAACATATAACTGAAAGTGTGAATCCAAACAGACAATTCAAAATGTACATTTCTAATTAAATAATCAAAGAAACTACAAATTATTTGGTGAATTTAAATGTTAATTTACAACAAAATGAGTCATGTTTAAATGACTCATTGGATAATTATGAAATAGCTTTTTTGACAATCCACACTATGACATCTTACCTACTCCAGGGACAGGTTAACACAAGCTTTCAGTTTAACTGTCATGAAATCTTGGCTGAACTGAGACTTAAGGAAAAGAAGGAATGTAATAAAGATGCATGATTAAGTTCATTAATATGATGGATTGTGTTCATATTATTAAAAACAATGTTAAGTCCATGTTACTGACACTAAACAGTGTATAGTAAAATATTTGAAGACCCATCTGAAGACTGGGTGAAGAGCAGGAACAGGAACCAGTTTAATCACAACACGCTCGCCACATCCCATAAACCGCACAATTGTCCAAAGAAAAACAGAGACTGTTACTGCAGCTGTACTTTTGTGTTCTGTGAGATTGTCTTTCAACAGACTTCTGTCATTAGCTTTAGAGACAAAGTTCGCTTTCTTACTTTAACAAACAACTGCATACCTACAAGCAAGAATAACAATCCATTCCATTGCCACCAAAGATCACGTCAAACTCAATGTTGAACACCTGTTGGTTGAGGCAAAACAAAGATGAGGAAAAATCTGGCTTACTCATTATTAGAGCTAATGTTGATATGACCAATCCTATAGGAAAGGATGTTGCGAATAATTCATTAAAAAAATACATTTTGAGTTTTTTGGGGGGTTTAACAAAGGTAAAAAGAATAAATACCGGTATTCAAATGTGCATCAGTTAATTTCAGCTTTGCAATAATTTAATGCTACAAAGAGATTTGTATCTTGTCCCTACAACTTATATATTCAACTTTTACTTATTTGAAAGCTGTTAGTAATACAGCTCTGTCTTAAATTAAATCTCTCACTTTTGAATTTTCTACATTTTGGAGGGGAACTGATGACACAGGTGATTCTTGTGGTGTTTAAGGCCTGCAGCGATTCATCACACTCCCTTTTACAGGAATCTTCAAAGATAACAAACCATCTGCTGCGGCCATTCATCAACTTTAAAGTGGAATGGCGTGAAGCTAAGCCAACTCATCGTATTGGGACTGGATGGTTAACGGGTGTTGTACAAGTAGGGAAATGCCTTGCTAATGGGAAGCAGAAATGGTCTGTACATTTCTGTCAGTACTCGGCCGGCTGCTCTGATGCATGAAACTTGGACAGCAAGGTGGGAGGCTTGAGAAAAGACAGAAAACATGCAAAAACACGCAGAGTGATGGTCCTTGTTAAAAACAAGAGCCTTGTGTCTGAGATTTTTGCATTTATTCTCCTACAAAAAAGTTTTTTTTTTTTTTTTAGAAAGTATTTTCAGGTTGAAACTATATTCTGCTACAGCTAATGTTGTGGTTTAATCCACACTGAGCACTTATAGAGTAAAATTGTGCCTTATTAGTGGTATATTATGCATTTACAGTATTCGCTTGGCAGGTTTGATTATTACCAGGGTTGGCTTGGGTTAGTTTGCTTCATTTGGCAAGTAAAGAGGTTCACATAAACTGGTCTGCCTCAAAAAGGCGTCTCTGTCGACTTGTAAGCAGACTCTGGCACAGTTCACTTTAGTGAATACATTCAAACTTTTTAAAGAGATTAATGCGGAGTCAACTAGTTGTAGTAAAATGCACGAGGGTTTTGCATTATGTAAAACAAAGAGAAAAACCATTAGCAGAAAGTGGTACACTTGAACTTTGTTTTATTGAATATACTTGAAAATAAGTATAAAAAGTACACCTTAGACCAGGGATAGGCAACTCAAGACCTCGAGGGCTGCATTCCTGCATTTTTTCTAACTTACCACGCTCTGGCATGTTCTAGTTGGTTGGACACACCTGAACCAGGTAATCAGTCATGAGTAGGGCTTGGATATCTGGAAATCATCCAGGAACTGCGGCGCTCAAGGCCTGGAGTTACCTATCCCTGCTATAGATTGTGCACATGTACTGTAGAAGGTATACTAACTGAATACTTCTTCAGACTAAGTTGGAACATTTTAGGTTTACAGTATATACATAATAAATAAAAAGTAAACTTCAAGTATACTGTGTCACTTTCAGTACAGGCTAAGTATACCTGTAGTACACAAAATAGTCTTTTTTTTTTTGGTAAGGAAATCCACAATATAGGTTAAAAAAAAGTGAATCCTAAGATGTAGGAAAATATCTTAAGGGTAAACACGCTGTGAGGAAGTGCAGGGGCTTTCAAATGTCTGATGAAGGACTTGCAGAACATTCTGGTTTTTCTTCTTTATGCTTCCTGGTCAGAGCTTGTTTCAAGCAATACTACTGCTATATAAAAAAACAATAAAACTTGTGATAATTTCTGCCCAAGTCGACCAAATCCACACAACGTTCCTATGAGGAAACCAACCTAGGTGAATGAGGTAATTAATTAACTATTTAAAGATATATATTTAAAGATATATATATTATTTACCAGCTACTTCTAACTTGGCAGGATGGCACTTCTAGACAAAATGGTCCAGAGGAACAAATCTGACAGATTGCTGTTGTCATAGAGTTAAGGGTTGAACAGTAATCAGAATCTAATGAAACGATTACATTTGAGGCAAAACCTAATAATAACATTACTATTAATGATAATGAGTCCTGGATATTTTGAAACCAGGACATAAGTTTCTTTATGTTTGTTAAACAGTTGGACAATGTTACACTAAAATGATTGAGGACTGAAACTGAAATGATTTAGCTCAATATAGTCATGACATGAGCATCTGAAAAAGACATTTCCTTATCTGTAGTCCTTGTTTCCACTTAAGACATTATATTCAAGACAAATCAACATTTGTTTCTAATTTTGAAATGCCACCACACTACTTTTTGGGTTCATGTTTATGTATTTCTTATCCACATGAAAGCTATGATGTTATACCTTTTTGCAGCAAATAACAGAATATGAAGTAAATAAAAATGAAACGTTTCTTTTTACTTTACGTTTTTGACAAAACGGTTTTGTGCTTTTTAGACATGACGTCTTTAAGTTAAAACCTTGGCTTGCTAACTAGTTTAAATGTATGTCAAAGTTGGTACCAGATCAGTTTTAGCAGCTTAAGAGATAAATAACAACAGCGATGATAGACACTTACAAAGAGGGTTTAGGTATTTGTATTCAATGACACCACAGAGCCTACAGGTGTCTAAACACCAGGGTGCCGCTTATTCTTCTGTTTTTCTATCGTTCTTATTGAAAGAATGTCAAGACTTGTGGCCCTCATCAGTGTTTGTCTAATGTGCACAGTGAGTCAGGCTGTGCTCAGCCAAATTCCTGTCATTAGGTGAAACTCACAGCTTGTCAGCCCAACGGCAAAGACCGAGAGGCCAACCGTGCCATCCTCCTACAACCTGTTCTATCAAGAGGAAGGCGCGGTCGGAGCAGCTCACCTTCACTGTTGTGCTTACACTTTAGCTGAAATGAAGGTATGCATTGTCTCATGTCAGACCAAAATGGCAGTTAGCTTTTCCCATCTTTTCAACAGGTTGTTTACTTGTGTCTACGCGCCGACATCAGCACCCTACTAAGACAAAAACCAAAGCCAAAGCTTGCTGCTTTGCAGCTTCTTTGGCTGGCAGGGTGGGGAAAGGTGACGCTCTTGTGGATCAAGCTGTGGTTGTTATTATTGGGCCTTGTCAGGAGGATATTTCATAAAAGAAGCAATGGCCTGGAACGGGTTTTGTTCTGTTCAAGCAGAGGAATGTGCTTGTTTCACAATTTGAAAAGTGTTTATTGTGTAGCAGCAGTTCATTTATGGGCCAACACTTTGTGGTATTGTTTTCAATGCATTTGCATTTTTTAAAATGTATTTTATCTCCAAACTCACTCCTTCTCAAAGGTCCAAAATAGTTGAGCAATTACTGAATGAAATTCATTTTTTTCTTAGTGCTCATGTACTTCTTTTTAATTCATTTAATGTTTGAGAAATTAAAGAAACACCACTCAATTTGAAATCAGTTAACGTATTTGACCTGTCACTTTCATGGCTGGCTGCACACTGGCCCAGTATTGCGACATCCCCTGATTGGCTAAACAGGAGTCTTCTGCCAATCTAAATTGAATTAGGTCTTCAAATGCGCTCCATGAAACAACAGACCAGAGGTGGAAAATTGAATTTATTTGAAGTAACTGGATACTCATTTACTGGCAAACCACAGGCCTCCCCCTGGGTGCGTGCTGTGTATGTTTACGAGCAATTCATTCAGATTCATTATGTTATCTTAAGTGTGTCATTAGCTGTGGAGAAACGGCAATTAGGCGGCATGTTAACTGATGCCACAGAGTGTGTATTTACCAGCCACTGCATTGGGAGGAAACTTGTTTTTTCCTGCTCCACGCCACATAATTTTGCAGTGATTCAGGAAAACTTTAATTGCTGAGCCCCCTCCCTGCTCCTGAATATTGCAACGCGGGCACACAAAATCTAAATGTACTTACACAGTGGGCTTAAAGAACACAAGGCATTCCATCAGAGGAAAGAGAGGGAACCCACATAAATCAAAGCTCTTTTTCTTTCACAAACCTGCTTCTTTTTCCACTAACAACTCATTAGCGGAGACCTTAGGAATGCCTGTGCAGCTATGGGAAGTACAAAGAGAGAAAAAGCTTATCCCTTCTTTTTTGTCTGCTCCCTTGCTCCTGACAAAGTAGAGCCTCCTGAATAGCAGAGGCAAAGGCAGCACTGAATGGAGTTGGAGGAGTGTGGCTCACTCATGCAGAGAGCTCCCAGCCCCTCTATACCTGCCCTGGAGAAAAGAGTGGCCAGCTGCTGCTGCTGAGGCTTTTTCCCTCACTTCAATAGAAGCCCTATGAAAGGAGCTTGGACAGGGTATCTGAATACTTTGAGAGAAAGTGAGAAATGGATGTTGGAGATTGAAGGAAAAAAAAAAAAGAAGGCAATTGGGGGGAGTAATTGAGAGCAGGGAAGGTCCAGAGGTTGCATAAGTCCATCAACATGCCCCCAGTGACCGCTTGGCGCTCTTGTGTTGGGTCTATTGCAAAAGGAGGAGCACAACTGATTAATCCATCATAATGGAAATTTGCATGAAGCAGTTGGAGGAGTGCATTATTTGAGCGGTTTAACGGGGAGTTTGTGGAGCTTCAAGAGCACACTGTAATGATCTGTATGCAGTGGATTTCCTATACTTTAGTCCAATCATTGTGGCTGCAAACTCAAACCAAGTCATATGTGTCCTTCCTCATTTACCTCTTCATCCATATCCAGTTGTGTGCTGCCACCTGTGAGCTGAAGCCTCCACCAATTCCATTTTTTAATGTCTTCCCTTTATCCACCTTTCCCACCCCTAGGCCTTTGCTGCTGCTAATTGGATAATGGCTGGCAAGTTATGCGCACTTAGAACCCACAGAGCAGTGCTCAGGGCTGTGTGCAGAATGTGTGTGTGCCTGCACTCACTATGGGAAAAGAGCAATTAAAAAAGTCAAATTATCCTTTTCCCTTTAGGGGAACACTTGGAAAACCTTTTTGGAGAATGACTTATAAATGAAACGGGATTATTTGTTAAAACCGTTGAAAATGTTCTCAATACTTTAAGCAGAATAAGAATTTTGCAAACAACACCAAAAGTTCATTTCTACACACAAGCAGACAAAAAAAAAAAACTAACTACAGAAACAAACAAGTATGTGGCTGCTTTTTCTGCTTGGTACATTATTGCCACAAAAGAAAACAATTTCTTTGATCATAAGAGGCAACATTTAGGGGAGCTTCCACAACGCTTTGCTGCTCACTTCCGGGGCATTTAAGCAGCTGTGATCTCACAGAATCCGACAACGCGGCCGAAAAAATGAGGACTCACCAAGTATAACCAATTAGGATGCAAATGTGAGGAACTGTTTTTTTTTTTTTTTATCCCAGTCTCTGGTTTTGACCATCTGTATCTCATGGTAACGTTGGTAACTTACACAAGGCTAAAAACATTTTCAAAGTCTTCATGATTACCATTCCAGGGCTGTCGGAATGGGCAGTTATGCAAGTATATCAAAACACAATTATTCCTAACAGAGAAATGAAGTTTTTGTAGAAGACTGTCTTTAACTATTACAACATTTTATACATCATAAACAGGCCCTCCAGAAATAGTCCAGCATTCTTAAAATTTGTAAAAAAATATATGTATTCAGCAAAAATCTGCTAATGTGGTTAGAAAAATGGTGTTGCCAAGAATTCTTATTTTAAGGAAAACAATTCTAGTCACTAAAACAAGTTTTATCAAATATTAGGTGACTTGGCAAAAGAAAAACGTTCTCGGAAAGATTATGTTTCTTGCAAAGAAAGAAAACGAGACAATTTTTCTTGAAATTAGTTTTTTTAAGTGCTCCTTTGTAAAAGCAAAGCAGCTTTATTTGTACTGCACCTAGAGGCAATATGCAATGCTTTACGCACAAAGCTTTGGCAACATTCAAACAAAATTCTAAAATAAAATAAGCCTCAGAGCCCTGCATGGTTTGTGTAGCAAGAGAAGATCTGACGCTTAGTTAGACCCCTTTTAATGTGTTAGCACCCAGAGAACTTTTCAATGTGGGCCCCAAATGGTTTACCTGTGAGCTGAATTAATGGGCCCCATGTGGGTTTGTCCGAGGGTTCTGTGTTGGCCCCACCTGTGTTTGCCCACATTGGCTTAAGTGAGCTCTCAGTGGTGGGCCCAGTGGACTGCGGAGCTTGCTAGCTCTAGCGGCCCCTGCAGCGGAGCTCGCTACACGGTCCATCAGGCGGCTGGCTGTCGTAGCCAATGTGCCAATGTGGGCAAACACAGGTGGGGCCAACACGGAACCTGTTGACAAACCCACACGGGGCCCATTAATTAAGCCCCCAGGTAAACCATATGGGGCCCACATTGAAATGTTCGCTAGACAGTGTTCTGAATGAGCAGCAGCTTTCTAAGTCTTTTTTGGAGAAGCAGATAGAAGACTTTAGTCCATCCTGCAGCAGATAAAGGAGTAAATCAACATCTCTGAATCTTGTCTGGACATGAGACCTCAGAGTCTCCTTTTGTAACACTCCTCTTGACATAATGATCTTCGAAAGTTCCATAAGACCTTGTTTAGCTACTTTGAGTCAGCTCAGTTGCTCATGACAAGCACAGTAATACGTCCTCCTTTCTTTTTACCTAACCTATCATGTTATTTGGAAACTGGGCAGGGAGTCTAGCTATGTTTTTGTAGTCATGCTCCAGTGAAACACATGAAATAAGAAAAAACTCCAGTTATGTTTAGGTTTCTTTAGTATGTGTTCTTTGTCATCTTTTATGAGGAATAGCCAATTGAGTAACATTAGGTTTGAGTATAAATATGTCCTAAAAACAAGACTGGTATTACATTGTATTATGTACAAATTGTTTGTTTTATGCAAATATTGAAAGTTATTTGTTACAATAGGAAAGTTTCCATTAGTGATCAAGTATATCTCAAAGATTCCTGAGCGCATCTGAAAAATCCCCAACAGAAAAACGAATGAAATGCATTCAAATGAAAACTGTTGCAGCCATCTTACCCTTCAGTTTCTCTGTTTAGGCACAGCCAAAATGGTGATCAGATCTTTGTGAGTGATTGAGAGCAACATGCATAGTCACGCACACATACTGCTCATTGCATGAACATCCTTAAGGACGAGAAGCTAGAGTGTTGGAAAACCTATTTTTAAGACTCAAAGTGGACTTACAAGCTCTTCTGTTAACATTTATCATTAATTTGATCCTTTTTAAAGACACATTTTTAAAACTCCGCTTGTGAATTCAGTGGAAGGGCTTAACAATGTTTTCCACATGGATCCTCTGGTCTCTGGTAGCATTTGGTGGGATTCAAATAAGCCACAAAATATCCACTAGTTAAAAGCTTCTTCTTCCTGGGCTGCTTTGCATGCACCGTCAATGCCAACACTCAGCACATGTCTGGATTTGTGTAGAAAGAGAGGCATTAAAATTCACTTTAATGTTGAAATGCGGACACGTGAGACCCATTTTGTAAACACGGCTGTATTTCACAGCTGGGGTCATTCAACAGGTTACGTTTATTTCTCATTAGCCCATTATAGCCACGGAATCGCCGCTCACATTCTTTTTCCAGCACAGCTTAACTCCCTCTGATCTGTCTGACCTTTTGCCCTCCAGACATGATGAGTCGATTTGTTTTACTGGGAAGAAACTACTACATGTCAAAAGTGCCGGATGTTCCAAATCACACACACACGCATGCCCTTGTGTGCTGAATTTGTTGTGCTTATTTAGCATGGTTACCTGAGGCTGTTTGAGTGCAGGAGCGTGACGAGGAACTCAACAGTTTCACATGTCAAATGCCAACAACACACTATTTCTCCCTCCTTTTTTTCATCCATCCCCCTTTTCTGTTGTCCGATTTGAGCTATCATTCTTTTGTTTCTGTCTCAATCATTTTTTGTTTCATGAAGGGAAATTAGGTCAAGTAGAGCTCGAAAAATATTTATGACCAGTGAGAACTAACTGCCTTTGATTGAAAGCTTTCATGCCAGCAATCTTTTTAACAGTGTACCTAATTGGTACAAATTACACGCTACATGCTCATTTGAAATAACACTGTAACTTTAAAACCATAAAATGTTGTGTTTTTTTATTAGGTGGGTCAAATGGTATGTGGTGGATTGAAGGTGTTGTGCAGCTTTAGTTTTCCGAGCTGAAACACTGCCTCCTACAGCTCCTTCACCATTTTTCTACTAAGGAGCATATCCTGCTATATGCAAATACTTTTCAAAAGTTTTACCTTTTTATCTTTAATAGGAATGGGGTTATATAAATTCTTTTCTTCCTTCAAAAAAATTAACCAAACTCTATTTGACAATTATGTTTAATTGAATCAATGTTGTGTACAGAATGTAGAAGTGCAAAAATGTTTATGATTAAGAGAAATTGCAACTTCAAGAAGATAGCATCATTGCCATTGATTTTCTACTAACATTATGAAATATCTTAAAGTAAATCTGAAAGATCTATGTATTTTTTATCGTCCTTGGTGGCCGTAAAGTGCAAATCCATCAACAAATCACTACACGCACAAACATTTTAAAGATCACAATGGCAATTAAAAGGGAGCAGAATAACATTTTGGAAAACAAAACAAAATTCCAGAAACCAAAACTCAAAAAACAGAATAAAAAAAACCCCACATACTGGAGAACAAAGGTAATTGACAGAAATCAAAACGAAATGTTGGAAAAATGAAATACAATGAGAAATTGAGTAAGGTAGGTACAATGGGATGTCGCTGATTGGATGACGTTTGACAATCAATCAATCGATTGATCGACGGACCACCTGACCGACCGATTGCATCAATCAATTAAAAGCTGTAATTTTCAGAACTTATGGTCTAATTTAGAATGTACACTGGATCTCATTACATAACGTGTGTATTGTTTTTTGTTACGTCATTTTAACAGCCTGTCTGATCAATTTTGCTTTTTTCATAGTTTTTTTCAGTATTTCTATGACTGAACGTTTCCGTTGCTTGTTACTATGCCCAAATATTCCTCATCTGTAAATCTAATGAAATACCGCCTCTCCACTAAAGCTGTTTGTTTAACAGTGAAAGCTGCAGATGATTCCAACAGTCATTTCTCTGGAGGTTAGCAAAAACCCTGTTATTCGGGTTCCTGGTGTGTTCCTTCAGTCGAACCACGCTTTAAAGGATTATAGGTCACATATTATTGTTGTCAGGATTGCAATCAGGATCAACTAGCATTTAAACTCCCTATCATTCCTTGAGTAACTGTTAATACACAGTACTTTGCCTCTCCAACTTGTCTTTTAGAATTGTAGTATGTTTAGGATATATCAGGGATTGAATTAGTTATCAGAGCTGTAGTCTTTTAAAAAAACAGCGAAAAAAATCAAGAATGTGATCAAGTTGTCTGTTTCAGGCTTGAGTATAAAAGGGATAATAGAAGCACCAGCAGACATACAGTCACATGTATTGTGTTCATCAGGTGGTAAATCCAGGGGCCCCATGCACCAGTTTGAGTAGCTTTCATGCGAAAACGTGGTAAATTCCACCAAAATAAAATAAAAAAAATGCTACACAAGCTCATTTCTGTGCACTTAGCCCTATAGCTTGAGCTGCCTTCTCCTCTACAATTGCTTACCATGCAAATGAATATAATATAATATAATATAATATAATATAATATAATATAATATAATATAATATAATATAATATAATATAATATAATATAATATAATATAATATAATATAATATAATATAATATAATATAATATAATATAATATAATATAATATAATATAATATAATACTAAATATATAATATAATAATACATTACTATTACTATTACATTACATATAATATTAATATTACTAGGGTTTTAGTCAGGCTTCCATGGCCAGCGTAAATTTCTGAAAATGCATACTTCGTCGGGCATTATTCCACTTGGAAAAAATTGCTCTACAAGTGAAGCTTGATTTGATTTGATGTCTGAGTTAACAAATTAAGACATTTCAGACGATAAAAATGAAAGAAAAATTTTCCCCTTGGCCTCATATCGTCGTATAAAATTTACCTACTAAAACACTGTGATTAATCGTGATAAATTGTGATTAATCACAATCAAAATATGTGATTAATCTGATTAATTTTCTTAATCAATTGACAGCACTGGAAAATAAATTTAAAATATTTAAATTAAAAGACAAGTCTTAATGTATACATACATTTTTATCTTACAGTATAACAAAAACAACAGCAACTGTGAGGAGCAAGTTTACCTGACGAGCAAATCATTTATAGGATACCATAAACTGGATTTTGTTAATAATCCAGCTTGTTCAACCCAACTATCCAATACTCACCAATTCAAAAAGAGCTTGAATAGATTGCAGAGACGACCCTGGATGAAAAGGACAGAGTTGTTTTACTTTCTGAGTATAAAGTGTGAAGGAACGCTCTGCAAAGAGACACTTTGCAGAGCATCTCTTAGCATGTAAGGATTCTGAGCTCAACCATCTTTATTTTGGGGTGAAAAGTTATATTCATTAAATTATTTTTATGTGGTCATGAATGCAAATTGAAAATAGGTAAGCAATTAATTGAGTTTGCACCTAATAGGTCCATGACGAGTGTGTAGAGTAAGTCCCAACATGAGCACAAAACATGGCGCGCACAACTGTTTGCACACACTCTTCACACATGATGTCCTGATGTTAAATGTAAAAAGGTTTGTACTTAACAGAATCTTTGTTACAACTACGGTTAGTAGCAATAATTTTTAGCTTATGTACTTTTTTTTTCAAAAGGTACCTCATTTGTAAGGAACATCTATTTTTGTGATGACTGTTGAAAACTGAGTGTGGGCCACAGCCTTAAAAATGTTCCCTATTTCACACACACATTTACTGTGGTCGACAGCCATTTTCCAGTTGCAAACCACATTGTTTAAATGGTTTTTAATATCTTTACAAACCTAACTAAAAACATTTTTGCTGTGAAAATAGCAAAAATAAGCTTCAACATATAGTTTAGGGCCATAATTTCATTCAAAATATTCATTATTAAAGAATTTTCTGTTTACAAACCTAAATCAAGTTTTCACAAATCAACAACAGACACCATGAAATCTCATAGTTATTGCTATCTTTCTGGAACTAAGAGAAATAATCGACTTTCGAAAAAAATGTTGGTGCATTTTTATTTTGTTGCAAACATGATTATTTTAAAAATATGGTTTTAAGGAAAATTGCCCAAGAAATGTTTGCAGTATTGAAAGAAAACTCTGGTTAAATTTAGATGCATCTTTTGTTGGCCGTGGGTTAAGTCAGCTGTAATGGAACAAAAGTAATTTGTGAATAAAAGTGTACCAACTGTACATTTTTGCAGCCACATTTACCTTGATCAGAAATCAGTGAAGTCAACATGTTTAAAGACCTGAATAAGTAAATGTCTGAAGGGTTTAAGTCTGACATGCAGCTCCTCACCGTGAAGACGGTTAGAAAGACGTACAAGGTTAGCTTAATAAAGCACTGGAATGTGGAAATTCAATTCTGCTTTTGTCATAGGAGAAACATTTAATCTGCACCTGGACTAAGTTGCTTACACAACCTTTGCACCTGCATGCCCCGGACTTGTTTGGCGTGCTTGCCTGTATGTGTGTGCAGGCTTGTGTGCTTGGGAAGAAGAGAAAACACAAGCAAAGGTAAAGTGAGCCAGAAAAGAAGAAGAAGGAGGAGGTGGAGGGAACCAGATTTATGAATCTTAGACAGTTGTAAACAAAATAATGGCAAAGCAACAAAGAGAAGGGCTGCGCTTTTCTTCCTTGTTCCCGCTCAAGCTGTAAGATTTCTGTTAAAGTGCGAGCAGGATATTTTCCAAAGCTTCACTCTAAACCTGTCCTTTTTTTCTTACAGTTGCCATCTGCTTTTTCAATTAACAATGCTCCCCTGCAAGTCAGAGGGAACATTTTCATTAAGCTGCAAAGCATTAAGCCATCTTTAAACACCCTTTTTGTCTACCAATCTCAATTACACACCAATGATTACTGGTTTAAAAAAGTCCAAACTTTCTGTTTGTAATTCAGCAATAAATGAAAAGTTTTAAAACGTACAGCACAGTTGTTAGCCTGCTACGAGTTTTAAAATAGCATCTTTTGCCATTCCCATGTGCCAGACAAATGATATTCATTCACAGAACTCCTCTGTGCAGCAATACCCAGACAAATGGGAAATAAGCCATCATTACCAGCTACTGCTCATTAATCTTTAAACACCTGCATTTAGAAACAATTATCTCTGCTGCAGAGACCATCAATTCTAAACGGCAAAGCTCATCTGTGAGCGTGTTTGCAGGGACTAGATCTTCTGAGTATTTTCTTTTGGGCTGTGAAACTGCTTTTTTTTTAAGTTGAACACAGACAACACACTTTCATGCACACTGCCTTGTTTACACAGCTTTCAAACAGTTGTGGCCCCCTAGGATAATTCTTCCAATATCCTGTCAATTTAAGCTTTGAACCATAACTTCATGCTTGTTAACAGAAGGATTTGACAGACCAGGCTTTGTTGAGGTTTTTTTTTTTTCTTTTTTTGGCCAAAAGCTGGCATCATGGCAGTCGGGTTCATTGACAGGGGTGGTCCGAGCATTCTTTCTTTTTAAAGAGAATATTTTGTGTAAAATGTGCTCATTTAATTCAATTCAGTTTTATTGATATAGTCCAATATCACAGCCGTGGACGTCTCAGTGGGCTTTACTCCAGTATTTAAACAAAAGAACATCAAGTAAGTCATAAGATTTAAACAAAAGCTGGTTGCTACACAAACTAAACAGACTAAGGTAAACTGGCATCCCTGCCCTTACACCAGCCGTGCTCACACTTTTATGTCATGCGACCTACTTTTGAGATGTCAAGCTCTGAAAGATCTATCTGTTTGTCTGTCTTTATAGCTGAGCTTTTAAAAAAAAATTACTTATTATGACTTATTATGAATGGTATATTTTATATGATTTCATGGTGGTTTAGATAGCTGTTTTGAATTATATAAACTGTTAAGAAAAATAATGGATGCTAAACTACCGGTATTAGAAATGTCAAAACAGTCAACAGGCTTACTTTGTCGCAATATGGTGTATACTTGTGTAGCGCTTTTCTACCTTTCTTGAAAACCCAAAGCGCTTCACTATCACAGACCGAAGTTCAGTCTGTCTAACACTGGCGCCAACCTTCCACCAGAGGCAATGTGAGGTTCAGTGTCACAGACAATAACAAAAACCATATCTTTTTGTTGTCATCAAGCTACAAAACCAGCAAGCTGTTCCAACAAAAACTCTTGATTCCTCTTTAAAAATTGTGAAAAATCCACGGATGAACAAATCTTTCATACAAACTTTTGTATTCAGCACCTGTGGGTAGCTGTCTTTATTAGGTACGAAACACTCCATTATTCAGGTGTTCTTGTGGTAACAGTTGGTAATTCTTGCTACAATATTATTCTTCGTCCGTATAATGTGGGTTCAAATTCCGCCTCCTACTTTGCTTTTATGTTCAATCTTACTTTTTTTGCTAAATTACTCACACACTATTATAATTATGAATCATACACATCAGAATAATTCTCTAGATTTTGAACTTCATTAGGATGTCTTTTCTTCATAGGCAAGTTTATGTTTTAGTAATACGTAGCTAACACAAATAAACCCAGTCTAATAAAGTCTTGGATTAATATTGTTTGTTGCTTAAACAAAGAAGGTGATGGTAATTTAAAAAAATCGTGTAATTGTTATGCAACTATGCAATAAAAAATGCTCCATGTTCTCCACCTTCATTGTCTCTGCTGCTGTGTGGAGCTGTGGTCATAAAGTCTCCGGTGCCTGTCATGGTGGAACCCCCCGAACCTGGTGGTGGACACCGGAAGTAAGGGATGCTATCAAGCTAAAGAAGGAGTCCTATTTGGTCTGGCTGGCTTGTGGGATTCCAGAGGCAGCTGATAGGTATGGGTAGTCTAAGCGAGCTGCAGCCCGGACTGTTGTGGAGGCAAAAACTCGATCCTGGGAGGAGTTCGGGGAGGCCATGGAGAAGGGCTATTGTTTGGCCTCGAAGACGTTCTGGCAAACCGTCCGGTGGTCTTTTTATAATGATTATGCTGTTTTCAGCCAACATCAAGAAATCTGTGTCATTTTCGAGGACAATTTATTCAGAGCGGGAGGAGTTCATCAAAAATTTGCCCCTGAGTTGTAGGCGAGGCCATTAGCTCGAAGCAACCCCCCTCCCCACAATTACTGAGCTCTCTGTTGGCACTCTCTCCCACTAGCTTACAGCACCTCACACCCCCAAATTAATATTAGTGGTGCACCAAAATCGACAAGCAATATTAGAGTCATCCAGCTGTGTAGTAAAGAGCCAGATCCCAGCTTGGATGAGGAAAACAAAGATGTACAGTATATGGATATACAAGGAAATGCATGCCATTGGAGCGGCGCTGCGGGCTTGCGGCCTGCCCACCAAATTTTCTACGCAGCAAATAAGCTCTTTTTCAAACAGCTTTTTTTGGACTGCTCCTGTCACAACATTTTGAATAAAGAACTACTCGGAAATGCAATTTTAAGCCAAATTTTTTTATGTGTTCTCCATCATCAGAAAAATGCTGTTAATGATGTTAAAAACATCAAAAACACGAGTTACATCGGAGTGGGTTTTTAACTCGGAAAGTAAGAGGAATAAAAGAAAAAATCTAAATTGTGAGTAACTGGATACCAAAAAAGACATTCCAGGCAAAACAGAAAATGCAAATGTTGTGCAACATTCACACAACATTACAGCTTCAGGCAAATTTCATCTCAGGCTTTACGAGAAGATAGTGTGTCGTTAATGAAACTAGTTCAGTCTGGTTTCATGCAACAAATTCATACTGAAACTATTGACAGTTTTTAGAACTTTTAATTTGACGCTGTGAGGAGTAATTTCTTTTTGGTAAAACAATCAAACAAAACAACTGAAATTGACTCCTGATAGATCCTAAAGTTTAGATAATTTGCACAAAGTTGGCTTCCTTAGTTTTTCCATCAGACAGCAAAACAAACTAAAATCAAAGCAGAAAATAAAAAAGATCCTGTACCTAAACATGTTCTTGTTATATAAAACAAGAAAAGTCAAGACAGTCAGCCTCATATTGTAGATAAGTTTAATATTGAAGATTATTTTGCTTTATTTTATTGAAAAATACTGACTGCTTATTTTATCTTTTAGTTTGCTGGTTTCCCAAAATAATCTGCCCCATAAAATTAGATTTGAATTTGAAATTAGCTTAAAGAGGGGTGTGAGAAAGCAGTCAGACTTTATTGTGAACATGTGGAAGTCATCCAAAGGCTGTACAAATGAGCAGGAATGCCTGCATAGAAAATGCTTCCCCTGCCGCATTGTTCTGGAGACTGAAAGGAGGAGGAATGCGTGCAGCTACGCATTCAGTTTGGTGATTAGTCTGCCGTGGCCCAAACTCACAGACTCGGACCCCAGAGCTGACGGCACAGCGGAGGTGCACAGGTGCAGCCCCGCTGTCGACTTCAGACAAGAGAGAAAGCAAAACAAAGGAGCTGACCCTATGACATGCAAACAAAAACAAACGCTGAGCTGTGCTCTGATGGTAGCTACGCTTATTCTCCTCATCTTTCCTCCTCTCTGGCTTCAGCATTTTAGTGACGGGGCTACAAAGCCAATAGAGTTGAGCGAACTCTGCAGGGTCTCTGAGTACACACGGGTTGTTGTGACGAGTGAACGTGTGTGGTGGACATTCCTGATGCGGAGCCCTCTGGTGTTATTTTTTGGAGATGTTTGAGTCCCTCACCCAGGGCTCACCTGTTGAGCCGTGACAACCAAACAAATTGGCTTCCATTGCTGCTTGCGGTGACCTCTGACCGCGGGGCTTTCAGCTGCCCTACAGAGACGGGGGCTTTGAGAAGCCTTCCTGGTTCAATAACATCTTTTCCCCTGGAGCAGCTAAAGCGCTTAGCTGTTTAACACCTGTGGCTCCTTCCCCCTGGGCTTCAACACAGCTCCTCTTATCTATAATACATCCTGTCACAACTGTCAGGGCTTGCTGTTTGGACACCTGAATGCAACAACAAGCTGTTAGATTTCTGGAAGTGAGAGAAATAAGCTTTCCTTTTTGATCATTGAGTGCATCATAAGTAAAAATCATATCTGTATTAGTATTAGTATGTAAATATGTAAGGAATAGTTTTGATGCAACATTTTCAAAGACGTGGAAATTGTAAAAACCTACTAGAGTACTTTTGAATGCTCACATATGGTAGTATTTATGCGCTATAACTCAGTGGGGCAGGGAGGCCAATGACAATTAGTAACCCCCCCCATAAATCCTCCTTAACCAGACATTTCACTGCTGTTCACCACTACACTAAATTCAAACAAAGGATCACTTAAAATACACTGTCTGAAAGAGTGGAAAGGATATTTTCATTATCAAGACCTTTCTCAAACAAGAAAATAAAGTGCTTACTGCGAAATAAAGGTACCACAACAGGATTCACTGAGCACAAACTCACATTTGCAGTATACATAGTTGTTGTCAAACTGACAAATAATGCCTGAAGAACAATATTTAAAGGCAAGACTTGTCCAATCAGGTCCCGGACAAGCCCCCAATTAAGCGTGATTATGCAAAACATAAACTAAAAAGTTAAAAATAGACCATCAACATGTGAACAGAACAAAAAAATCACAGATAAAAAGGCCCAGGTGAATGAAAGAGGCACAAAAGAACTTTAATAAGGTAAAGCTTCTTTTGAACCAGCTCAGCAACCTTGCTGAGGTGTGGAGATTTTCCCACCCCATCTCCAATGTACAGAAAATACTGCAAGAACAAGACCCAAAACACCATCACATATTTAAAGCTTGAAACCTGATTTAGACATGCAGCAGGCCCTTTATGAACAATATTAAAGAGTTTTGCTTGCACCTAAGCGCAAGTCAATTCAGAGTAAAATGTTAATCAGCAGTGAAAAACTAGTTTAAGATGGTTGGTGGTGCAGACACAGGCGTCACCCATTCCACCTGAACAACCCTGCACACCTGCTGACTCAAACCCGCTTTTCACTCTGACACACCTGCAGGTGTAAAAGATATTTAAATGCAAAGATATTCAAAGTTTGAATAGTAAAATGCAAAAAACATGAAACGTATGAAACATTTGGGACTTGTGTTCACAATGTTGTGTTTGAGCTAAATATAATTTTTGTTATCTTTATTTTTTCCGATTTATTTAAAAAAAAGTAGTCTAATGGTTAAAATTCAAAATCCACCTACTTCTTCCCAAAGATTTCCAGTTGGTTGCAATAACACTTTTTATTTGTTTGCACCTACATGAGAGAAAAAGGCACATTTTACCAAATCGGCTTTGGTAAAACATGTCAGGTTCATGTAGTTGTAAATACAAGTTCGGGCCCCAAAACAGTAAGTCAGTAATGAAAAGATTAGAGCCCTAAGAAGTAACCTATATCAGAAATGACCATGAAGAGGAGGTATTGCCCAAAACATCTTCAAATAGAGAGGAGAAAAAAACAAGAGAACAAAAGTATCAGATTCACCAAAAATGAATGTTTGTATAAAGTTATATTAGATCAAGAATATAAAGTCTCAAGTGGAACATTTTTATTTTTAGTATTTCACACAATCCACTTTAAAAACATCTTTATAGAAAAAATTTTAAGGAGAAAAATGGTTAAGTGAGTCATTCTAACCAAATGATCTGAATCATTCTAAAGAGTCATGTTTTGATGTACACTCAGCTTTTCTGTAAGATTTGCAAACCATTTCCAGACTCCTCATCTCAACTGAGAAACCAAAAAGTAGAACTGTTTGGCCCTATGAGTCAGGTTAGCAGCATACCTCAAGCACCACGTAAGTATTTGTTCCAAACAGATACAGATGTACTGCAGTGTTCTGGTCCAAGACTGTAATGGCAAACCCTCCAACAAACAACAGCAGCACCTGCCTGAACAGTGAGAGGGAGTGAAGCGCAGTGCCTTGGCTTGTGTGTGTGTTCTTCCAGGAGTAATCATGATGGAGCAGGGCTAGCATTAGGTCATCTGCTTTTCTGGCGTCTCTACAGCTGCTGGGTTTGGCTGATGGAGACATGTCCACATATGGAGGTTCTTCAACAGGTTTTGCTCTGAGTTGGAACCACACATGTCAACTTTTGAAGTTGTAACAGAACTGGAGATTTGTCAAACTCTGGGTTTGAAATAATAAACAGACTCAATACGCTCACTTTACACTGAATTAATCCACAAAAAACTTTCAGGACTGCAGGATTTAAATTTCAGTTTATTTTAGAAGTATTGTCATGTTTATTCATGTTCATATAGACATGTTCAGATCTCTCCCAATGCTGCCATAACTTCTGACAAATCTACTAAATAGATTGAAGGAATTGGCCTCCTGGAGTTTTAAAACAAAGCTGATGAAAGAGATAAGAATGGAGTCAGCGATGACTATTTAAGGAAATAATTACTGTAGCTGTAGCTGGAGAAGCATGAAGTGGTATGGAGGTTGCTTTTTAAAGTCCCACTCTTGTTTTTCCTATTGTAAAATAATTCCCCGCAGTCTTTTAATTATAATGATGCCGTTTTTTAAGCCAAAATTAAAAAGTCTGTATCGTTTTTTTAAGATATATTTTCTGTACATCGGTAGTAGCTCATTAGTAATTTGTCTGTGTTGTGGGCAGGACTGTTGGAATTAAGCAACTCCGCCCCCTCTTCCCCTCCCTGTCACTGAGAGCGCTGTTTGCACGCTTCCGTGCAAGCTTATAGCCTCAAGCTAACATTAGCAGTGCAAGAAAAAAAAAAGTCGAGCAACATTGGAGCTATGTAGCTGTACAGTTTTGAGCCAGATGCCAGTCGAAGGACAAGGACAACAAAGACGTTCATGAGGGGGTGAGGAGGAGGTATGGAGCAGTGAGACTTTGGCCTGCTCAAATCTGAATCTGCGTCACAAACCTGCACTGTTTCAAACGGCACATTTTCATCTGCTCCTGATCCATCACAATTGGAATAAAGAAATACTCAGAAACATGTTTTAATCCTAAATTCTTTCGTGTATTTCATCCATCACGAGAAAAATGCTACAAGAACATATTAAACACACCAAAAACATGATTTTCATTGTTGTGGGCCTGTGTCCATTTCTGCAGAGGTTAATTTAAGTCGCCATAAGTATGTGAATGTGTGAGTTTACATGGGTGTGACTGGAATTTGGGAAGTTCTAGGAAGTTAGGAAAGCACAATAAAAGTATACACTTTTTACCATTACCATTAAAACATGCAAGCATTGGTAAAAACAAAAAAATAAAGCACATACTGAGTGATTGATTGACTGTTGCCCTTTGATGTGCCATTTAGCTCATTCTTCCAGCTTTAGAGGAAGCTGCTTTGAGAGTTGCTTTTCATCTGCATGCACAATTCATATGGTATGGTTCTTTGTTTCATCTATTTATTAACCCTTCATCCATGTGTGCAGCAGGCATTCACATAAACCTTTCAGGCAGTTCCTCTCAGCTCTTCTGCTGAAGTTGCTGGGTGTGAAAATCTGTTTTGGGGCTGTTTTTTGGAGAAAGGAGGTTGTGTATTTTGAGAACATAGTGGGACTATGACCGATCAATAAATATTTGATGACTGTGCCACCTCTCCTCAGCGCCTAAACTCAAGCAGATGATCTCCTGACCTTCAGACACCCAGTGCTGGATGAATTATTAAGAACAGAGCTGTCAGTTACGAGCCTTGGGCCAGCGCCGTGTGGAATTGAGCGGGAGGGCTATCTGTGGTCACATCTCACTCAGATGTCAATTGCCAGATCACCACCTGCCGATTGGACACTTTGTTAAGAAAAAAACAGGAAGTCAAATGATAATGATGATGAAATAAAAACACTGCAGCAATATGGATGTTTGGGTAAAACAGAAACATATTGTTGCTTTCAACATCAGCAGGGCTTCCTGAGTGGAAATTGACCAGATGTTTCAGTCGTCTTCTAAGAGACTTTTGATCTGCATCATTGGAATTTTTCCCACATAAACGCATTTCTTTAAAACTTCTGCATGTCAGCATGTTCTGTCGTAGGAACATTATGATATTTTAAATT
The DNA here is from genome assembly GCA_014656515.1 of Oryzias celebensis. Taxonomy (NCBI): domain Eukaryota; kingdom Metazoa; phylum Chordata; class Actinopteri; order Beloniformes; family Adrianichthyidae; genus Oryzias; species Oryzias celebensis. The sequence goes on from BNCR01000005.1 coordinate 15,307,941, forward strand.
TTGCACATATTGATGTTCCTCCATAAGCTGTTGTTTGTTTGCCCTTCCATCATAAATCGACTAATATTTGGGGCTCACTGGGAACATGTGTGTGTTTATGTCTGTGCAGATATGTACATGCGGGTTAGTCAGCAGTTCGTGCAGCCTGTGGTCCAGCAGGCCGCCTTAGCCCAAAGTAGCCCTCTCACATGAAGGTGTTGTATCTGATACTTCCTCAGGTCAAGGCCAAATTTCATCTGATCCCTCATCCAAAACCCCCAGCTTAATCCCCTCCAAACCGCACCTTCCCTTTTTGGTAGGCTCCATCTAGCACCTCACTTTACGAACACCCCTTTATTTCTTGAGCCTCAACCTTTGAATTCTGATTTTAAAACTTTAGCTGGAAGCTAACTACTTTGTCAAATTTTAACCTATGAAATCACAGATTATTGATGCACAGAAATTGTTGCAATTACATTTCTGTTGAGCCTAATGACCAATTCTTAAAACTAAATTAAAGCTGTCTTCTTCAGGACAAATCTTGAAAAAGTTTCAGACCTAAAAAAAAAGGAGATTCAAATGCATACTGCACATTTCGGAGTTACGGATGCAGACTTGACATTAGATATGGTTATTGCTGATTGTGCAGCTCCACGACTAAGTCTAAACTTCTAGCAAACTCAAATCTGATGTTCGCAGGTTGCTTGTCACCTCTCCCTTCTTAAAAATGCAACTATTCCTCTCTATACCTGATATCTTCCATAGGGGTGTCAGACCAGGTATTGAGGGCCGGCGTCCTGCTGGCTTTAGGAAATCCTGTTTTGTCTGCAGCTGGTTACCTGGATCATGTGTGTTTAGTCAATATGAAACGTCAGTGGCAGATTAGTTGGAAAACATGTCGGACACCGGCCCTCAAGGCCTGGAGTTTGACACCTGCGCGACAGGATCCCTTTGGTCTCTGAAGTCTTTTCTCAGCTGACTTCAGGGCAAGGCGGGGGAATTCTGAACGGATGCCCTGTTAATTGTAGAGCCATAGACTTAGACAAAAATTGAAGCCACAACTCAAATTCGAGCAGTTCTAGAATCTCTGTTTACCTTTGACAGACAGCCCACTATCAGCTTAACACATAGCGGATTTCACCAAGGAAACAAACCTGCAAACATCAAATGAGGAAAATGGTGGCTGAAATACGTTTTCTTCTCTTTCTTTGTACTACAAACCAATGAACAGCTTAAACTTTTTTGAGAAGGGCAAGACGCTTTCATTTAAGTAAGACAACTTCTATTTGAGTTGAAGATTTGCCATGTCATTAGTGGCCCAGGATAACTGACATTTTCATGTGAAAGTATTTTCTGCTGAATGGACTGAATGTTTATCTAATTTTCAAGTATTTGCATGGGGAAGGCCAGTGTAAAGACTTTTCCCATTGGTTTGAAAAGGCTTTTACACTCAGATCAAACAAGTCAAAAGAACAGAAAGTGCAGAGAAAACTGACACCTTTAAAAGTTTTTGGAACTTTTTTTTGACTGGAAGAGGTATCAATTTTTTCACTGCTTCTCCATGTTTGGGGCATTTTCTCATCCTGACTTACTTTATTTGCTCCTTAGGTTGGTTTTCTGATCATTTTTATGCTGATGACACAGAGCTTTTCCCATTTTTTTATGACGAGATGTCATGATTGTGTCACATCTCTGCTTGCCTCACAGATATTTCTATTTGAATGAAAAGAAGCATCTTGAGTTTACTGTCTGAAAGACAGAAATCTTTATCTCTCCTGCAAGACATACAGCCCAGCTTTACCATCAACTTGGGGTCTTGGAAACTTAAAAGGAAACATCTTTTCCACCTTCAAGTGTTCAGTCTTGTTTCTACAGCATCAGGAAAGCAAACTCCACTTTTCAGTTTATGCAACCCAATTCTTTGTTCGGGTTTTTGTTATCTCTCAGTTTGACCACTGCCATGCACTACAAAAAGGGCACTCAGCCTGCAGAATCAAGGCTTTATGCATGGGCCGAATCCAAATTACTTCCCTACCCCTGCGGCTTCTCCCTATCTGTCCCTCCATGTGGAGAGAGATGTATAGTAGTGCAATACAATTAATAAAATAGTAGTGTAATAAAATGAAGTTGTGTTTTCAAATGCGGACAATACTTATGCTTGATGTCATTTACACTGCTCATACAAATTAGATCAGGGATAGGCAACTCCAGGCCTCGAGGCCTGCATTTCTGCATGTTTTCCAACATACCCTGCTCTGTTCTAATTGGCTAGACACACCTGAACCAGGTAATCAGTCATGAGTAGGGCTTGGATATCTGGAAATCATGCAGATACTACAGCCCTTGAGGCCTGAAGTTGCCTATCCCTGCGTCAGAGCATAGATGCCAGTGCTGAGAAAATACATAACATTGGTTTTATAACTTAAAAAAGTCACACAAAAACTCAAAATTTACATATAAATGTAAACTTCTGGGCTTTAGAGGACACTCACGTGAAGAAATGTATTTCTCCTCCGCACCACAAGTGCGATGCAGATCACCCTATCGGCAGAAGCCCTATAAGTCGCTACTGCTCTTTCGGACACCACTGCAGCTTCAAATGCCTCTACAATTAGAGCAAAGGGAGGATGTTCCTGAATTTAACATTTTCCTAAATCTTGAACCTGAAATGTGTTGATTTGATTCAGGCTTTTTGCTTGTTATGTGCTCCACTCAGATTACAAATCTGCAAAATCATCAAATCCCAAGCAAAGATATGAGTTTACACTTGGGGATTGATTTTTTTCCCCTCTTCTGTCACATTCCTGTCATTTTTTTGTACAAAAATTTATTTATTTACTTTATCAAAGACTGTATCCCTTTTGGTTTTAAATGTGTTCTTTTTTAAATTTTACATTTTCTGATCTGACTTTCTATCAGACACTAAAAGTCTCATTTTAGACCTGAAAATTTTCCCATGCTTCTTTACCATATGCTGATCTGTTATGCACATATAAGAAAACTGGCCCAACAAGATGAGGAGAGAAACCCCTCTGCATGAGGAAAGTGACTTCTCTGATCTCTACATAGAACTTTTCATCTATCTTGTGGGTTGGCTTCAGCCAAAGCTGTGGAATAGTTAAGTGCTGGCAGATACTCCTAATCAGATCTCTTTGGGATCCTGATTGGTTTAATGGTTTCATGAGTGACAGGTGACATTGTGGTTTCCTCAAAGGCCATAAAGGAGGTGGGTTGGCATGATTGATGCATGGCAGGTTTACTCTCAGCTGTCTGTGTGCAGATGAAAACAAAGGGCTGATGTTGCTTTTCTCTGTGGATCTGACAAAGAGCATTAGATGGGAGTGTACTGATCATTATGGATTTCAAAATGAGCTGACTTATAATGAATAAATGAATGTAGGAGCAGAGTGGTAGATTTTTGCTTTGACGTTTGTTATAGGAGGTTGGGGAGGAGCTTTGGTTGATGCGTCCTTGAAAGAAGGGGTACACTTTGATTTCCTTGTCTTCCTAGCACACGTCTGAGATATTACAACCAAAATACATGTGATTTGTGTTCATTTCGGACACAGTGATTCCCGTGCTGCCTTTGCTGTCTCAGCTATTGGCATTGGGGGAGCATTCTGCTAAGGTCTTGGATTCTTATGGGTTTTCCCAAGTGAAAAGGCAGGCCCCAGCCAGGATTACTCCTCCGCTTTTCTCCGATGGCTTTTCCAGTGACTCGACACTTGCAAACACTGGAGCTCTTTCATGGTTTGGAAATACTTCTCTACTGTCAGCACTTTTGTGAACCAATCTCCACAAAAGCTCAGCTATATGTCTGCTTTTTAGATCTCTTGTATGGCGAACAGAAGTAGCTTGCTATCAGCTGGGACCATAGTATAGTGTTTCAGGGCTTGAGCCTCTGATGTCTCAGGCAGCACATTACTGTATGTACAAAATCAGCAAAAATTAATCAGCCTTATCATTTTACCAAAGTCATCACTCAACTATGAAATATTAGCAGGTAAAGGCACATGTGGTGAAAATGACTGTCAAAATCCAATGTGTGTTCAGTTTCACAACCAGTGAGGAGCCTAATGACTGGAGTCAGTCTTTGGCAAATGATCGCCTCTTCTCCATTTCTTGCTTGATTGTCACTTTCATATTTCTCTATCTCTGGTTCTCTCTTAAAGACATGTTCCTAACCATCTCTCTTACCACTTTAACATTTAGAAGAGAGTTTCTGGCACGAGAAAGAGATCAGGACTCCAGCAACCCTTGAGGTATACAACCTTATTTGACCTTCAAGTTCATCTTGTGGCATAAGCAGTTGTGTCAGGCCAGCCTGTAAATTAAACAGACAAAAAAACGGATAATGAAAGTGTTCATGCCAGCAATAAATGTCATAGATTTGACCTCCCTTCTGCCTCTCCTTTATCCCTTCTCGTCTTCTTTCCTCTGTGCCAATACTTTGGCATTCTCTCTCTGTTGCTGTGTGGCTTGTCAACATGTCACGATCAAACGAGCATCTGTGTATTTCCAGCTGGTGCAAAGAGAAACTTTTTTTCCACACTTTAAATTAGGAGCACCTGCTGTCTTCAAAGTTCAAATCTGTGATTTGAGCTGGGAACAGGAAGCCATGTCTTTCTCTGTCTCACGGTTCTAATTATCCCTGAGACAAAAGACAACATTTTTCGATTAGATAAGATATGCTCAGTCTCCATTCTAGTTGTCAGTATTTCTCTCTTTGTTCATTAGTAATTCAAGGAAAGTTTCAGTGTACAACTCAACAGAGAGATCTTTATTTTTTGATTATGTGGGAGAATCCACGAAGGAAGCAGAGCAAAAAACAGAATGAAAAGGAGTTTGGCGGCTCTGTTGCTGAACTTTTCCCCAGTTGCATGGGGCTTTCAGCCATGACAGGCCCCTGGAATCTTGTGCTCAGCAGAGCGAACAGTGCATTTGGGCTGTGATCCTGTTTATATGTGTGTCTGGAGAGACAGCTGTCCAGCTCATCTTCCCCTGTTGCGGCCTGCCTCATTTATAATTAACCCAGATGACCAGGTGGCTATGTCCCTCTGTTCCTGCCAAAGCATGCTTCACTGTAACCTCTGAACTTCTATCAAGCCTTCTTTGACTCATGTTTGTCGTTCGGATACTGCATGGTGCAGTTGACATGTGAAGATTATGCAACTTTAAAAACTTTTGCTTTTGAGAAAATACTTCAGACAGAGTCAAACAACATCAAGAATGAAGTAAATATATTACATTTGCTGTAAAATTAGCAACAGGGGCTATGTGAAAGATCCATAAAACATCACTCTGATTTTGTTCCTTTTTTTTTGTTGTTAAGTGCATATGATGTGTTTTATTTAAATCAAAATCAAAATTCCACTAAGAATGAAGGGTACTCACGTGTCAGAGGACACTGAACGCATCAGTACATATCTCTGGCATGACAACTGTTTAAACTGTACGGCTAAACCTTGGACTAAAAGGAGATGAGTCCCTGTACAGGTGAAATCTCAAATGATGCTGTTTGAAGAGTCTAGAAGGATCAAATCATTTACATTGGGTTATTGTGATTGCCTCTGTATGGTAAGTAGAGGGTTTAAGCATGCTATGTTAGATCCAGCAACAACAAAAAAACATCAAAACACAACTACAAAAGCAAATGCCTGCTAAGGATAACAACATAAACTAAACATAAATATGTAAATTAGAGATGGTAAAGATTAGTCAAGGTCGAACCAAGTCATAAGTGAATCCCATTGACCCTGACTGCTCTACTTCACTGAGCGAGCGCACTGTATTTACAATGCTGGGATTGTGTTGTTTCACTCCTATTCTTGTAGGGTTCAAAGTCCATCTGTGGAGGGACAGATTCTCTTTCATAGAGCCACAGTCAGATATAGTCTCCCTTTCAGTTACCTCGACCCCCCAGCTAGTCCTTACAAAATGGTTGTACTTGTCAGGATGTATCTGTGCCTCTTGCAATGCAAAATCTCTACAATTGCCAGACAACCCTTCAACTACAAATCAGTCTTCATAGCCAGTAGAGCTGCTGATCAGTGTGAGGTCCAGAAAAGGTTGAAGCTCACACGTTCTGTGTACCCTTCTTTCGTCGCCCTTATAATGGTGCAGGGGGGACTGAGGGCAGGGCAAAGACCCAAGGTTAGCGAACAAGACATATCCAGTTTCTGTTGTGTAACTACAATACCTCCAGGTTTCCTGTGCACATGTTCTGTTTAATACTCCTGTCCAAGAGATTGGGTGGGCCATTAGAAGACATGAGGCCAATGAAATTCTAACTCGATTCTTCCTCCTTGTGCTACAAGTCGGAGCTAAACTTCAAAGTTGTCTGGGTTGATGAAGAACTAATTGTTGTTCAAACACAGCTTCCATGTTTGGCCAAGAAATTAAAGCTAACTTTGCATGTCACTTCACGCTGCATAATTTTAGACATGTGTGGATGACTGTAAAGCTGTTTCCTCATGCTTCCTTTGTCAAATCTTTCATTCTTGTATTTCTCCAGAATGAATCCATGGCACAGCAATATCCCAATTCTCATTACATCCATCTGCCAGGCTCCTTCATACCCCATCTTTCCTCTCTGCATGCGTTTAGGCATAGAACACCCATCACAACACCTGCCACAGTAAGCTGCGTCCTCCTATAAATGAATGGAAATACTGCTGCCCCCATCCATTTAGTTCAAGCACAGTCTAGACTACTCTAAAGACATTTAGGGCTAGAAAGGCTTTGCAAAAGTTGAAACAGGTGTGTCCTCATTTTTTTGTTGCCCCTTTGATTCCAGTAAAGCAGTTCTTTGGGCAACTGATACATCTGCATGTGTTTATCAAAGGCAGTAATGGGGCTAACCAAAACTTTTCTTGAATTGTTCACCCTCATCAAGAAACGTGTGCAGAAGTTCTTTTTAACTAAGACAAAAGTAGATTTTATTGAAATTCTGTTGCTGTGTGTGTAAAAGCAACACACAATATGACCAAAAAATAAACCAATCCCTTTGTGTATCCCGTCTTGACACCTGTCAACTACTAGGCCACACTGAAAGCAAAGGAGCTGGCTTTTGTTCTCAATAGACCGATAGTATCACAATGACTTTCTGTCTTCTTCACCTGTGTCTTTTCTCTTTTTTTTCTTAGTCTTTTGGCTCTTAGAGGGAACATTTGGGGCTGTTGTACTCTCAGCCTTTGGTTATCAATGACTTTGTCCAAGAAAAGGAGCAGATGGTGTTCTGTGATAAGTGAGACAAAGTACTGTAAAAGTAAAAAAGGCAGCAAACTCCTGAGTGGGAATTGTCTCTATTGTGTCTCGTCTGCATGTGTTTAACTTACGCAAACTGTTGCCTGTTTAATTACAAAGCCTTAGAAAAATGTTTTCACATGCTGCACAGTTTCCTATTAGGCCGTTTTTTTGATAAAATCAAACTAAAACAAAAAAAAAAGGATTAGGTCACAACACCTTTTTCCACTTCTTTTCTTTTCATCTTCTTTTTTTAATCTCTTTGTTTCTGCTGCAATCTTTACACATTTTTACACTTTTCTTTGGCCGCTATTTGAAAATAGCATTTTTCCTAACTCTAGTCTCTTCAAGGATAACTGTTTCCAATCCATCTGTTTTTTTTGTGTGCACACTTGTCCAGATTGAGTTCAGGTGTGTTCAGGTATGGCAAGGCAAGCTAACATTGCTTTTGTGATACCTTTGATACATGGAGGAAGTTCAAAGGGCTTTACAGAGATGCAAACATTTTGACAGAAACAAAAAAAACACATGAAAATGAAATACAAAATATAATGAAAGATCATTAAATGATCTGTAAGAGTACAGTATTTTAAAAATATATATTGGAAAAGAGCTTTCAATTTTAAGGATGTACTTAAATACACAATTAGGGAATGCCAGAGTTGAGTTCTAACTTTAGGTTCTATCAACTGATTGCTGTCTGCAAATCTTGGAATCCAGCTAGTCTCTGTACCAAAAGCAGATCTGATTTGTATTGCTGAATAATTGAGTTCCACAACATTTAAAAACGTCGTTATTAGATGTATAAAAAAAGTATGCCTTTTTTTTTAGATAAGAAGTCAGCATCTTACTGAGTCAAAGAATAAGGTTGATTTTTAACAGTAGCAAATGAAACTCAAGAATTGTTGCTATTGCTCCCTATGGTCAGTGTTCCTCCAGTGCTTCTGAGCTTCTCCTCTGACAGAGATGTTTTTGAATGCCTTTGAAGCAATTCCTTTCAAAAGCTGCAAACTGCTGTGAAAGTTCTCAAAATTGACCTAATCTGATGTTAAACTTGACAATCAACCAAAAACTTCAACAGAAAACAAAAGAATTAAAAAGTTGAAATGTCTTAAAACACTGCAATAGAGACTGGAACATTAAAGCAGTACACAGCAGATACATATGGTAGTATTGTTTTGTAGGGTTTAGCTGAATGGCGTTGTCAATTTTTAGATTTGCCATCTTTATTAATCAGTAAAACGAGGACCCCCCCCCCTGACTGAATCATTTTAAATTATGCATTATTCATGTTATCAAATTTTAAACATAAACTTTATATTTTAAAAAAAGCAATGACAACATTTAGAAAAAGTGGGACTCTTCTGTTTGGTTGATAAAAGCGGAAAAAATTAACTTGTGTTTTGAGTAGAGAAGCTCATTAATAAAAAGTCCTTAAAGAATAATCCCAAACAAATTACATCAATGAAAAGCAAAAGCTGTGACTTTACACAGATGTTGTTGCATAGATACCTATATCAGTGATGACAAGAAAAAAAAAACTTAAATGATATAATCGAAAACTGCAGATTTGTTTTAGTTCTTTGACATATTTAAAGGAGCATTACTTACTATGCTTTTTTTATTTATCACTTTCAGCTGCTGAAAAAATAGACCCCTGTAGAGCCCTACAAGTCTGTATATGTTGGACAGATTTTACTGTTACAATAAGGGTTTTATATTGTTCACTCATGGAAAATTGTGGCTGATAAACCTCTTTAATATTTAAGACAAAACTTTATTTGTTTTAAGCTGCAGAGCAGATAGAAAAGTGTGGAAAAAAGATGACAGGAAGGAAAGGCCATGAAGAAAAGTTCAAGGAACAGGATGACAAGGAAACAGAAGAAAAAAAGAAAACAGAAAGAAATAGACATCCACAAATAGCAAATCCAAACTTGCATGAAAACAAACATATTCTTTTAGCAAAAAAATACGTTCACAAACAAAATGTTCCACTAAATTTTCACATGTCACATGGACACATGCGCATTCAAGCAAACAGGCAAATAGAGTCATGCACACCGTTACTGTACATGCATACAAGCATGCACAAAACTGAGTGTCTTCATGCAGAAGGGAGCAGGCATTTGTTATCTTAGTGAGTTTGTGTTTGCCATACAACATTGGCTCCAGGACAGCAAATGCAGGAGCTACAGTTCCTATGATGATTGTAAAAAAAAACAAACAATGAAAGGTAAAATCAGTCCATCATTTGTAAATGCTGTTAACTGGAATATTTTCATACCTAAGATTTTTTGGGGGCTAAAAGTCATTTGTACCTAATTTACTCAAACCATTTAATAATGAAATCCATATAAACTGTGATGACTTTATGGCCCTCTAAGACCCTTTTAATGCATTTTAATACCCTAAAAACAACATTAGTGTCTATTTTCTGGAAATCAACGGGAAGAGGGAACCCCAGATTGTAGGGATGTTAGACCTCCCATGGAGCCGACGGAGTCCCTCACCAGCTTGACAGCTAACATCATACATGCTTCTTTCCCTGTGTGAGACGATCCCTTTCGTAGCTCGCAAGAAATGAAAGAGGCCACTTTTTCTCCTCCGACGGGGCCATGTGACAGTTCATTGTATCATTCCATCAGTAATGGGATATGCCTCCCTCTGAAAGGGTCCTTCTAAAACTCTCCTCACTTCACTTGCTTCTGTCTCTACCTCCTTTCTTCACAGCCTTTTATTCCTTGTTGTTGTGGCAGGGATCTGCAGAAAACAGCAAAGGTTGGCAGGGCAGGTGTCTGATTTTCATTATAATTGCAAATAGCAGTGAGTGGACCCCTGATCAGATAAGATGGAGAAGCAAGGACAAAGAGGGGAAGGGAAAGAGAAGGTAAGGTGAGGACAGTGCTTGGGTCTGAGTGTGCAGCCCGAGTTCATCCTGTCTGTCTGGTCTTTATGTTGACAACACTTTTCTTTTAGATAAACACACATGGACAAATGAGTGGGTAGTCCTCTGTTAACGAAAGAAAAACCCTCATTGTTCCCTCAAGTAACTGTAAAAATGCACCTCCAATTTTGGTATCAACTTCTCTATTAAATTGTCAATTAATAATTAATAAACAAGAAAATAAAACTGCGTGAACTTTTAACAAATAAAAATTGTTACCTGGGCAGTTTTTTATGGTATTTTTAGGATGACAACATATAAGGTTGAGGGGGGGAATAAACACCAAAAAGAAATAACCAGTAATCGATATCAGTCATTGGAACTGAATATTTTATACAAAAAGTAATCAGCATCATATGAAATCTTAAAAGTGTTTTATCACCTGTCACTACCTTTTTCTCATTCTTCACTTTCTTTATCTTCATTTTGAGTTCTTTTGATTCTTTGTTCTGTGTTGTCTTTCTTCCTGCACAATAGTTCAGTCAGTCTTTAACGTACATTGTTAGAGTTTTGTGTGAGATGGCTTTCCTGGTTTTTTTTCTTTTATTGCATCAACAGTATAATGAAAATGATTATTTTTATCGTTGCTAGTATAACTACGCTGCATCTTAAAGCTTTTTTTCATCTCTTTGAGGAGTCTTTCTTTGCTGCTAACCTGCTGATAATGGAATAGTCCATGTATGAGACTGGAAAATATTTTAGACTGTTTTGTAGGTGTTCAGCCCGGGCCACCAAGGTGTTGGGAGCAATTGATTGCTTGATCTTATCCTTTTCTTTTTAACATTGACATGCTTCCTCTGGGGAATGTCATCAGAAGCCACAAAATCAGCTTTCATAGCTATGCTGATGATACTCAGCTGTATGTCTCCATTTGACACAAGGCCAATGGAAGCACTTTTAACTGCATTTTAGATGCCAAACCCATTTTTGTAGTTTAACCAGGGAAAAACTGAAATTTCAGTTATTGGTCCTGAAGTCAAGAGAAAGAAACCATTTTTTAAACTAAAGGAATTACAACTGTAAAAAACAAAACCAATGGAGAGGCATCTTTGCAGAATAACTGTTTATGGATAACTTGTTTGTGGAATAGTTTGATTGATTGATGGATTGATTGATTGATGGATGGATGGATGGATGGATGGATGGATGGATGGATGGATGGATAGATGGATGGATGGATGGATGGATTGATTGAATGATTGATTGATTGATTGATTGATTGATTGATTGATTGATTACTCAGTCCACCCCTGAAACAAACCTGAATATAAAATTAGGATACCGTAGAACATTTTAAAGATATTTTGAACTCAAAGATATTTTAAGCTAAGGTGAACCCTCAAATTAGCATCAGGAGTCTTCAACTGTTCAAAAATTATTTTATTTAGCATCTTTAAAATGTAATTCTTCAGTCAGTTGTTACTTCAATTCAGTGACAGTAGTGTTATTATGTTTCATTAAAAAGGGTAACAACAATTGCATCCATAAGTATAATTTTTCAGTCTGTGTTTCACTCCATCACGGCTCTTTCCAGTTCTTCTCTGGATTACAGTCTATTTTTTTGTTTTTTTCTCTAACAGGAGGTGTTAGTTAGGATAAATGTGTGGACGTGACAGATATGAACTTCTGGATAAGTGGTCAGCAATTTCACTTGAACACGAGCCATAAAGACATGCACACACACACACTCAGGGGCCACACATCCACCCCCGCTCATGGACTGACACCAGCTGCACTCTTAAGCTGTCAAACTCAACAGCTGGACATTACAGTTTACCCCCTCAGGAAAATATCATATCACATTTCTGGCCCCCCAACACAAATTAAAAGAGTTGATTAACTCAGCCTGCGTGAATACCAAATCTTGATAAAAAAAAGTTCTGCTATCTTTCAGGATATTTTTTTACTTTTGAAAAACCACCTTCTTTTCTTATTTTACTTCCAGAGGTGAAAAATCACCGATATTGTTTCCATAATTAATCCTTGAAGAAGCAAAATGGGTTGTGTTGCATTCCCAGCATGCACTTGGGTGTGTTTGCAAAAAGACAGGACAGGCCGGAATGGAGGAGCAGCTATGTCAATAACACCAAAATGGGAAAAACAAACATTTCTGGGTGAAGTGTCGTTTTGCTTACTTTCCCCTCTGAACAGTTTTCCTTCTGTTCGTTCTGTGTGGGTAATCTTCATTGTTGTTCGGCATTTTCTTGAGAATCAGAGACAATATTGTTAGCTCTTGAACAGCAGTGATTGTTGTGGCGGAGGAGCCCAAGGAGACACATTTGGTTCTCATGGGGCGCCGCTGGCCTGCGGGGGTGAGCTGACCACGGTAAACTCTGGATCCAGTTGACCGTTATGCTAGGTTTAATAAAGCGGATTCCCTCAACAGATGGACAAGGCTGTATAGCACCTGGCCCCGCTCTGCTCCCAGCAGGCCGTGTGTTCTCACGACACTGCACCACCTGTTGGTCAGACCTTGGGCAACGGATGTTTCAGCTGGGCTGCATTCCATCCCAAAAAGCATGACTATTGATTTAGAGGAAATCCCTGACAGAATCCATCATGTTGTTCTTTGAGGTATAACATGCTCGCCTCCAATTTGTCCTGCTCCTAACAGGCAGGAATCGAGCATTTCTGTCATAAGTCAGAAGAACGTTAAGGTGTCAAAAAGGTTAAACCAAAACCATGTGTGGTCAAACACACGTTTTCCTTTTTTACTGAGTGTCAATTTGAATTTGTAGATTTTCTGTTAAGAAGTAATCAATAAATCTTAGGTTTGCAGGACTTTAGGCTTTTTCTCAGGATTCTTTTTAAGAACATTTCATTGTTTTATCATTTTAAATTTTCCAAATTGAAAACATAGTTTTAAATGTGTACCACAATAAAAGGTAAAAACTATCAGAAAACTAAAAGTTACAATTTTGCAAATTATGTCAAGTTAGAGCATTTTTGTGAAAAATAATTGTACATCTCTGATGCTTTTTCTGTCATTAAAATTCTTTTTTTAAATCAATTGTCAGTTCTGAGATTAAATAAGTGATTTAACTAAAAACACTGAGTTATAGGATTTAAAAAATTTCCAACATCTTGTTTTATAATTACTCTAATAATTCTGCTGAAAACAGATTTAAAACAGATAAACAAGATTTTGTTTAAAGGGTCAGATAAAAAAAACAAACAAACTCCACAGTGATGTGTTTCTGCAAAATTACCTGCTCAAATCCATCAATCATAAAAAAATAATTTAATAAAAAAAAAGAAAAAGAAAAATTATAGGTTCTTGTTGGATTCTTGGAGCACAGAGTGTAAACCAATCCTTTAAAAACTTGAGATTAAAACCATATTTTTGCTTTTTTGTCATTTTATTATTCTCAGCTTTTAGTGTAAATTATAGAAAAACTCTATTTTGAGATCAATGCGCCTCCTTGATGTTCTTGCTAAGATCTCTGTTCATTTTTATTTTTGCTTGTTATAACTTTAGATCTCCTTCAATAGTGTTGATTTTTAATGTCATACTATAATCTGTATTTTATCAATAAAACTTGGAATTTTTTATTTTTCTATAAAAAAACAGTCATATCCAAATAAAAGATGTTGACTGTTTTTCACAGATTTTTGGGGAAAGTTTGAGAATTTTGTTTTTTTTTCAGATTTGATATGTCAGTAGTGACGAAAAAAATTCCAGATTATTCATATTTATACTGAAGTTTAGATTTTTTTTCCTCTTAGATTTTGCTACAGTCTGCAGTCACATTAGCAAAAAAAAGTTACTTTCAACATTCTTTCACCTACTCAGACGTGCGTGTGTGACATTTATTATTTAATGTTTCTAAAGTTTACCCACAGATTAGGGCAACCCTATTAAAAAATCTTCATCTGAAGCAACAGGGCCATGACCGAGTGTTATATTTGAGCTGAAGAAATGAGAAGTTTAGACGTGACAGTTCAAGTAAAAAAGAAACACTTTTAATAAAGTTCAGCGCTCACATCAACAAGCAGAAACTTAGCTTACCCCCAACCTGAAGTCCTTCTCTTTGCTAACCCCTTTGGAAATAGCCAGAACAGAGGATTTGTTCAGAGAAGACAGCACAGCTGCTCATGTGTACTAACAGACAATTACAGGCCTCGGTTGCCTCGGTGATACATTTCTGAAAAATGTGTGCAAAACCAAAGAAAGGCCAAATTATAAAGCTTTGCGCATTACCTTCATCCTTCCTGCTTTTCCAAAATAAAACATGAACTTGAAGGTTTTTTGCGTTTAAGCCTCACACATTCAAATGCCCAGAGTCTCCTTGCAGGGGTTTGTCGAACTCTTTTGTTATTTTACTGCATTTTTGTAAATTAAAGGGCCATGAGAAGGACCTGGCATGGGCGTGTGACATGTCCCGTGGAGCAGCGCACTCTGTGGATGTTTGTGGAGAAGCATGTGTGTGTCCTCTGCATACAGACCCCCATCTGTTTGGTGGCCGGACACAGTCTGGGAAAGTGTGTGCAGGCAAAGAATTCACACGCACCACAAAGGTCCAATTATGAGCACCCACTCGGAGAAGCAGAAAAAAGGGGGCTAGGGGGGTTGAAGAAGGGGATAATAGGGGCTTGTCCATCTCGGAAGGAGGAATGATGGTTTCCTTGAATCTCACCTCACCCTTTTCTCCCCTCCCTATGTGACCACAAATAGATTCACGTCAGTGAGTAAAGATCATGGAGGAAATCCCAGTGGAGCAGAACAAGAAGCTCTTTCTTTTTGCCCTGCTGTGTAAAAAAAACAACTATTAACTTTAAGAATTTTCTGATTTATTAAAAAGAAGGCTCAAAAACAAACAGAATAAGAATCAATCAGTTTAATCTGTAGCTTTGCAGCAGCTTCATCTATAGTCTGTCTTTACAATCAAACCCCTCAGATTAGCCCTGTAATGGAATAGATTACATCAGTCTCATTAAGCTGCTTCCTTATCTTCATGTTTTGTGACACGTATCACTTGTTTGATTCTGTTTGGCCTCAGAAAGCCGTCTTTTCAATGTGGCAGGGGTCTAGACAGGGATCTTGCTTGAGGTGTGGTGGATAAAATCTTCCAGGCAAACTGTGGCTCTCCTTGTTTGTTGAAAACACAAAAGAAGAAAGAAAAGTAACCACAGTTTGCAAAAAGAAATGCAGATAAAAGGAAAAATCAGTTGGCATTTTATTAGCAGATGTTAAACTCTAAATTAAAGGATTAATTAATAAGACTTTCTGACAAAAAGTTTCATCCTCTATAAAAGCAGGGATGACCATAGTTTAACGAAAAGTAAGAGCTTTGGTGTGAATAATGCAAAAGGATCGGATGTTTAGGAAAATGTATTGTTTAGCTATGTTTCCATGATTTAGATTGAAGGAACTGATTTAACCCCCATGTTGTCATGTGACAGAAAATCTTAACGAACAATTCCAGAATCAGATCATATTTGCTTATTTGTGCAAATGTGTTCATTTTTTGTTCTGTCCTTTATTTAATTTTTTAACATCTTATTATTTTTGTGCTTGACTAAATGTGTAGCA
The DNA here is from genome assembly GCA_014656515.1 of Oryzias celebensis. Classification (NCBI taxonomy): domain Eukaryota; kingdom Metazoa; phylum Chordata; class Actinopteri; order Beloniformes; family Adrianichthyidae; genus Oryzias; species Oryzias celebensis. Next base: position 15,323,642 of record BNCR01000005.1, read on the forward strand.
TTGTATGGTAACAGACGGCTTTGTTTTTTACTTTTTTTTTTTAAGGTTTTCTTAATTTGCCAAAAGGACACCACTAACAACAAAGATAAAATAATAATAATAATAATATAAAGTTACAACAGTCAATGGGTGAACAGTGTTCTAAAAATGCATTAAGGGGTATTATAATGTATACTGTAGAGAACGTAAGAGACAGTTTGAACAACTGAAGCCAAGATAAAAGGAAGGACAATGAGCGAAATAAGCAGACTACCAAAATAAAAGAAGAAACAGTTAAACCTAGCTGTCTAAAATGTTTTTTATGGATATATGTTCACCATGTCCTTTTTTAGTAATACAGTATTTAAGGTCATAAAAAGTTTAAATTGCTCATGAAAATATTTTGTAACCACGGCCAAAATAAAAATCTATACTTATGCAGTTTTGAGGGTTCTTTGTTATTGTACTGTGGATCACTTTCCTACCACCATCATTTTTTAGAATGGTGTGTAATTTTGGTCCATGACTTGCAGTTCCTCTACAGGGACAAGTCCCCTAACCTCACTGGACACTTGTGTCAGCATGTCAGTCTCTTTGCGTCAGGAAGTGATGTTTTGGATATGTAGTAAGCAACACAGAAGGTTGTGGAATTGTTTCAAGTCTCTTCCTTTAGTCTGTGAATTGAGGTAGATAACAAACAACTTTTTATTCAGTAGCTTACATGCAAGCTCAAAATGCGTGACTGATCTCCTGGATGACCACAACTCCATATTTCACGGCGCTCTTACCATCTAGTGATAACACACCACATCTATGTGATTGCTGCCTCACTGGAGGGGGTTAAGTTCTTTTCTTTTTCTCTTGTCTAAAGGGTTAACATGAATAATAGAGAAGCAGCTCTGGCTCAGCTGTGTGCATCTTTGCACACACAGCCCATAAATTTCTTTTTCAGGCCAATTTGGAGTCAGATCAAAACCCTCTCTGTGGGAGGCGTCTTAACAGAGGATGCTGCATACTTAGCAAAGCAAAAACTCAGACCTATCACTGTACCGCCTCCCCAGCTGTGCTCTCTGGTAAGAACAAAACAAACGACTGAAAACGTCAGGGAGAAGTGTCTGGTGTGAATAGATTTTTCAAGTTCAGACAAGACTTCCAAAGACGGTGCAATGATGTTGAAATTTAACATTGTCTGGCTTTAGAACGTTATTCCTGAACTGCATTAATAGAGTTTGAGAGAATTATGAACACACTTTCAATGTTGTTTCTCTGTGCAATGGGAAAACCTGTACGTCCCACCAGGACCAGTTTAACCTGACACTGTTTGTAATTTGGTGCCCTGACCCTACCACCAATTTGTTAAAAATGAAAAATAAGTTTGCATGTGCTCCAGCAAGCCTAAAAGGGATTAAACAGGTTTGGTAAATGGATGGATAGATGAATGGTTGGATGGATGGATGACTGTCTGCAGTCTTTCCAAAGCAATTACAAAAACCATTCTCACCTGTTTTTCTACCTGATGAAATAGAGGGTCATGCCTTTGAACAGAGAGCCAATCAAAAGAAAGACATCACGCAATACCCTGAATAACCAAAAGAAACTCTTTCCTAATGAGGGTGGGGCATCACCTGAAAACATTTGAAGAAGTGAGAGATATAACTGCGTTAAAATATGTATTTAAAAAAAAATAATAATAATGTTGTTTTTGTGCACTATGGTCAACAAAAACAAAACCTCAATCTATTTTTACTAGTTATTTTTACCAGAATCACTGAAGTCATGGTTTTACTGTTTTGACTGCTCCATTTGTCATATCAGTTTCAAAACAAAGTATTTTGTAACAGTGTATCCCTTTGTGAATGTGAGCTTACTGTGCCTCAGGAAGTGCGTGCTGCTCGGGCTTTTGTCAAATATAGAAAAATGCATTCGCCCTATTGTGGGTCATGCATGACCTGAGGGAACATGTGTCAGTGTATACACGCACTTATGGAATGGAATGAGCAAACATCCAGTGGCTTGCATGTTGTGCGGATGTATGGGTGTGAGTGTGTGCATGTAAGTCAAGCATCAGCTGCTGGTGCGCCGCATTCATACACCAGGTGCAACCTGTGGCTCGAGGCACTGTGTCAGCACATAGCATAGTAACTTTACACCCATTAAACACATGCATATGCACAGACATTTGGGCACAAAGCGCATACTAGGCAGAAAAGGGTGTGCAGCAGGTTTGTAGATGACATCCATCAGTCACTGACTGTGTAAAGATTTCATCTTGATCTGACAGGCTGAAGGCCCGAGGAGCTTTGCAGAGTCAGAACGAGTGGGAGAGACAGCTCTCAGTCCCCGCAGCCCTCATGACTGATGTGCCTGGGACACACAAGTGGTGGAGGCAGGCAATAAAAGGCATTTGGTTGCCATCTGTCTGTGCGGCCTCAGTGTCAAACAGTTGGCTGTTTGACTCATACCACAGACACACAACCAGGATAACCATTAGTCCATAGGCAGGCGCCCTTCTATAGACAAATGATTGGGGATTTCTATGGTCATGTCTGTGGTCAGATAATGGCCGTAAGGCTCGGGCATATGCTGGGGTGAGAAACTCAGCTGAAATCAATGACATCTTTCTTTGAAAGCGAGGGGTTTGTTAATTTGGCAGAGGATGAATGGGATGCTTTTATGAACAGAATCTTTATTGATTTCCCTAATGACTGTCATACGTTGTTGTTTGAAAAATGTTCCTTTATCTTTAACTCTGGTATAGTGTTCACTGCCTCTGAAAAAGTCAGAGCAAAAACTCACACCTTAATATAACAATGAGCGTTCAAATACCATATTTTTAAGAGCATAAGATGCGTTCTTCTTTTTTTTTTTTTGCATTGTTTAGGCAGGGGTCTGACTTATACTCAGGAGCGACTTATACATGATTTTTAAAAACAAATATTGGCTCGTATATTTGTTGTTTAATAACTGTTTGCCCGTCAGTGGCTGTTTCCCACTCATACCCGCTAGAGGGCACTGTAGGTGTTTGTATTTTGCTGCTTACAGCAAAACAGAAAAAGAAACGCAGTCCAAAACAAACATGGTGGAGAATTTGATTGTTCCTCTCCTAAACTTTATGCTATTTTTCTTATTTGGATCGTGTCATTATCATTGTTGTTCTTACTTTTTCCCTCTTTGGACTAAAGCGGGACAGCAAGGCAACAAACTGGGTGACAGAGACACAAATGTACCGCTGAAAGCGCCACCATTCAGATGCAGTTCCTACAGTAGATGGTGAATGGTGAACATGGAGACGTGCTCCCCGATGCTTTTGTGGAGCTCTCTAAGATAAATAAAAATCCCTCAACATCATCCGGGTCTATTATTCACTGTAAATTAGATATACAGTCAATGCTTCCATGTAGCAATGAGGCTAAAACTTTGACGATGGCTTCTCCCACACGCAACAGGAGCGTCTAGTTCGTGAACATGTTTTTTGAGGAGCACTGATTGTTAAATTTGATTCAAAAAAGAGGCGCCGGACACAAATTTGACATGTGAATCTCGTTTGGTGTGAGCCAGGCTTGGTGGATTTGTTCAGAAGCATCACACTTTTCTCCTAAAAGTGCCACTTATACTGCAGAGTGACCTGTGTATAATCCTCTTTATTTATTTTGCATTCCAGTTTTATTCCAGTGAGTCTTGTACTCCGGAAAATACAGGTAGTGTAAATTTAATACGAATCATTAAGTTTGTGGGAAAGCAAATTTCTGTTGAAGTAATCTGAAGCTAAAGCTGGGTTTACTATGAACTGCATGACACTCCCAAAATAGAGTAAAAGTGCTTTGCAGGACCTCACATAGTGCTACTTGCAGCTATTCTAGCTAACAGGTCAACTTGACACTTGGACAGATACTGTCTTGGGTCTGTCCCTGCTGTATTTGTTTTATGTTTGAGGACCTCTTGACTTTTTCCTTTCTAATTTTACCAGACTATTGTTGTCACGTTTAGACTCTGGAGATTTATTAAAAGTACCCTGTGTCGTGTCCTTTACCTCTGTGTGACCGCTCATTATTCACTCCTGGACAAGGCATCAACTTCTCCCAATTAGTGGTTAACAGTAACTACTTTATTGAAGCCAGATAATCTGCAGAATTAATCTTTTTCTTATGAGGAAAACAGAGCGGCTGATAGGAGCGGCGCTGACAGACGCTCCGAGGACACAGACACACGAAGCCCTCTCAAAGGCAGACTTCCCAATCGTCTCTGACTTCACATAAGCCACCGGCTGGGATTTAGAGGTTATTACTTTGTGTTCCCTTCTTTGTCTGCGGGGTCATCTTTCTGAGGTGAGGTGGGGGTGAGCTCTAGAGGAACGCCATGTAAATCAGCATAGATGTTAAACACATAAGCCGGAATGCTGATCAGCTTGGGCGGAAATCATCTTTTGCTGGCAAACGCCGGGGAGTGTAGTTACCAAAAAAGGGAGAAGAAATATGGGGGAGAAAAAAAAGCCAAGAGATCAACCCCCCGCTCCCTCTGAACCTGAGTGTGAGGCCTGTGATGTTCGAACAGCTAAGGTCATGGGTGACACCTGTTTCCCGTCTCATCTCCCAACATCAGGTTGAGTCGCTGGGGAAGAAAGGGGGGGTCTCAATCCCCGCCACAGCGAAGCACAAAACCTCCTGTGTTTTAGTTTCCTGCCTGGAGCAAGAAGAAGAGAAAAAAAAACAACTCCAAAACAGCCAAGCTTGCATATACGAGTGGGAAATTAATTTCCAAGGCGAAAGGTAAGGCGTGCATGCCTTCAGAGAAAAAAAAGAAACTCTAGCAGCTCAGATTTAAAGCCTTGTTTGAACAGACGTTCTCACTGCAGGTGCTGCTCAAACTCAGGCTTTTGCAAAACAACTGATCGGCTTTCCTCATGCTTACAAGGCGGCCGTTGCTTAATACACTGCAGCTTATCAAAGCAGGCTCAATGTGCATCTTTTCATGGAAGCAGGAAAAGCTTGCCCTCTAGTGGAGCAAGCCTGCGCTTTAGTGTGAGCAAACAGAATCACAACCTTTTCAATGTAATTTCTGCTTAACTTGATTTATTTTTGATGATGTATGCCAAAGGCCATCTAATTTTATAACATTTCTGTGATTTGACAAATTGCATGCAGGCACTCTACATCTCCAAGTGATGAAAGAGGGAATTCAGACACACAGGTTAAAATCAGAGTCTTAAACAGCAGACTCAGATTCAATCCAGAACTCAGACGAGCTTTTCAACAGCACAAAATCGTCCTCTCACTGCCTCTTCATTAGCATCTTGTTTCCCAGCTGACTTCCTTGGAGCCGAGGCGTGAAACTGCTCTGTGTTTGTCCCGTTCTGGCCCCAGCCTCCAGCTGCAGAACTTGCAGCTGGATCATGATCAAGAAAGCCCAGCCGGCTCTCCTCCTCCTCGACCATGTCTATCCTTCTCCTTATTTCACCTCCTTCCCTCCACATGCTAAACCTCTTACACCTCAGGAGCTTCATGGGTTTTCTTTTCTCTGCTAGACAATTACATGGTGGTCACAAAGCTGCTGCATTTATGGGCGACTTCTTAAAAAAAAAAAATCTGTCTCGTAAACGACCATCTTTAACATACGTAAAAAAAAAACAGAACGTTTTTTAGTTTTAATCTAAGCTTGCATCCTGCTTATTTTACATTTTTGTATGGTTTGATTCAGATAATGGACAGCAGATGGCGTTGAAGTGCCAGAGTGATTTTGGCTGGACTTTAAGACAACACAATAATTATTCTAAAGAATTCAGGCTCTAACCTGCAGGGTTTTGAATGAAAAAGATCAAAATGTTGGCTCACAGAAACATGCTAAATTAGATCATGTCAAAAATGTTTTTTTTTTTTTTTTGGGGCAGATACATTTTAAAAGGGCAAAAGCATCTGGACTGTGAATAGAGAAAAAGACAGCAGAGCAAGAGGGGGGGCATCTTGAAACTGAATAAAGAGAGTGGCGCATTATAAACTGCAAGAAGCATTGGCTATTATTTTGCAGGTGTGAGGCTTTCAAGGGCACGTCTGGATTTTATATGTGGAAGGATGTGTTAAAACAAATCCCAGGTGGCAGCCACATTTTCTTGCATTTTTGAGAGATGCATCCTTTTATGATTCACAGTTTCGGGCAAACAAAAGCAGTAAGATAAATTCTAAATACAGATTTCCATTTCAGCAGTGTCTTCTCACCTACAATATTATGGCCAATATTGATACCTCTGCATGAGACTTTTACACTTCTTTGAAAAGTTTCTCCAGAGAAGACCGATGTACGTCTGCTGTTGCATCACTTCTCTGCAGCTTAGTGAAGGTCTCTAACGCCAATATCTCTTAAGTGCTTATGGATTTCTCCTTTTACCTTTCTTTAACCCAGTTATGTCTTCTGGAAAAAGTACAGCAAAAAAGAAAAGAAGGCAACTTTTGTGACAAACCTAGCGTAGAAAAATATTTTAAAAACCCACTCTGATGAAAATGATGTGTTTTTAACATGCTGTTGTTCTTGCAGAAAGAACATTAAGCTTACAATTGCATTTCTGAGTATTTCTCTCAGCAGGAGTAAATGCAAAAATGCTTCCTTGCTTAGTGAGTAAATCCAGATATTTAGTACTAGATAGGGACAATTGCAGCTGTAAGTGCAAAAAACAAGTATTGAGCCCGTCTGGCACCCACCTCCTGGACAGATGGAGAGGTTGGCATGTTATGGATCACATTCAGCAAAGTCATTCACAACCCTGGATTTGTGATCTGCCAAACTCACTCAATCATTTTCTTTCCTAAGCAGGAGAATTAACTCTAATTTTTCCTGTTTCCTTCAACATTTATCAAGACCCGGACTAATGACACACAGAGAGGAGTTGGTCTTGGACCATTGAGTTGCTGGCTGCGCCGGCTTTGTGTTCATTTTCTTGATGTCATCTTTGCTCTGGTCAGATGTTCTGCACATGGGGAAAAGCCTCCCAAAGAAAGCTGCTCCCCTCAAATTTGGCTCATCAGGGGGGGAAGTCAGCACTTTTGCCAGCTAAGTTCTCGTTTGTCTTGCACTCGGTGAAGCCTCGAATGACAAAACGCATTTTACTCCCAGCGAATAGCAGCCAGCTGAGCACAGGGAGACGGAGGATTAATCAGGCCTCGCTCTGTGCTCCTCCACCACTCTGTCACACCACCACCACCTCTCTGGATGCCCGTACAGGACAGACATCTGCAACCAGAACTAGAAATTAGCCTTAAAAGTGTAAAGAAAAAGCTCTGCTAGTGAAATAATTACATAGGATAAGATTTTTGATCAGGCAAGCAAATCCGGATGTGATGAAGAAAAATAGTCTAAGCCTGAAAAAGTCTTACCTCATGTTGGTAGAAAATATGGTGAGTGAGGTAATGTTAGACAGCGCATGTCCAATCTTCATCACTCCTAGGAGATTACTGAAACTCAGGAAAATGCCAGAGTATGAGGAAGGGTCACAAACTGTGAACTGTTCTTCATTAATCCATGATGGATGGATGTCTGCTCTTTCTATCTGTGGAGGGTGTCATCATTAAAACAGGGAAAGTTCAACGGGGCGCTATGTACAGCAGCAGCATGACTCATAACAGCAGAGCTTTTACTGTCAGCGTGAAGATAAAATCACAAAGCAGGGTTTTTTTTTATTAGAATAAATGCATGTAAGTTTTATTGGTAAGGAACATTAGAAAAAACATTAGAATCTTTTCAGAAATTCACTTCTCCCAGTGTTGACCACACCACTGACCAAAGTTTAATTTATCTTCCACCTTTGTACAAAATTCACATACAACTTATTTTAATGCAATTTTAATTAGTTCATGTATTCGTAATTAAATAGCACCAAGGTCATCTTGAAGCACTGTGCACATAATACAAAAAAACCTCCCACTAAAAATGAAAGAAACTTTCACAGTGGAAAAGGTTTAGTGTATTCTTCCAAGGTGAAGCAGCATTTTTTCCCCCCAATAATGGTCTGTACGTTTGACCAAAAGCGCCTTCAGAACTCAACTCTGCTGTGTTTAGTTGGAGCCAGAGGAGACAGAAAGACCCAAACAAACACAAAAACACTGGAACATGTGTGGCCACACAGGAAGAGACATGTTAGTACCTTCAACAATCATTCTTAAATGCGTTTGTTCAAAAAGAGAGAAAATAAAACATTTGACAGGAGACTGTCAGCTGAAGGCTCTGCCTCTCATTTTTTAAACTTTTTTTAAAGGGATAACAAAACATCCCCTCATAACAAAACCATATTTTTAAAAAGGCAGCCAATACGAAAGTAAAATTTGAGAAATACAACAACATGATTTCTACTACTAATTGATTTCTAACTACGAAGGGCATCCCTGTTTTAATACTGCAACAGAGTGAAAATAAATGATAAATCACCCAGACTTAATGTAGTTAAGACAGGCTTACTAAGTAGCATCTGATTGATCAATAGATAAGACTTTAATGTGACACACATTTTATCCATCCATCCGTCCATCCATCCATCCATCCATCCATCCATCCATCCATCCATCCATCCATCCATCCATCCATCCATCCATCCATCCATCCATCCATCCATCCATCCATCCATCCATCCATCCATCCATCCAGGACCGTGAGGGTAGCAGTCTAAGCAAAGATGTCCAGACGTTTTTTTGAAAAAAATAAATGAACAAATTCTTGAATTACCTGATTGCAACACCAGAACAAACAGTAAACAATCTGTTCAGCACAGATGAAAAAGTTCTTGTTTCAATATGAGTCAGAATTGTTTGGATGAAGTCTCATTTAAGGAAAAAAGTGACTAAATAGTTTGCATTGAGAAGCTTTGAGTAAACACAAATCATTAGAAAGATAAGAACAAGGTAGACATATTTGCAGTATTTATCACTCTGCACATAAAGGCATGGCGGTAGTTGGGTGATGATTTGGGCTTCATGATTTGTCTTGTAGACATATAGTCAAGTCTTCACCAGAATCTTCTGATATTCCAGCTGCTGTTTGCAAACAAAGATGGTCTTTGAGACTCTTAGAACTGATTCATCTGCTACCTTTACTTTCCTTGAAGAAAGACTTAAACAGCTCAAGCTGTCTCAACAAGTCAAGCCTGTGAAAGAACACTCACATCCAGCTTCCTGCAGTTTGACTTGCTAGAAATGTGTCTAAATGTAAAAGTTTGCTGAGAATATTATGATATTTTTGTGCTATTCCTTAACAAGTAACATTTAAGAATCAGAGCCTTCCTGAGTGTCCTCTTTCCTTTCCCGTCCTGGTCTAATGAGGCTGCCAGCCGACGGCCATGTGACGGATGGGCAGCAGAAATGACAGGTATATATTTGCTCTTGTGAGACTGCACAGACTGTAAAAAATGACATGCCAGTTTGAATAATTAAACAGCTCCAGAGCTCCACTGATCCACCTGTCTACAGATCAATAGGCAACGTTCAGATGGAGCGGGCCATATGTTCTAAAGCGGCGCTCAGCTCCTGAAAGAGGATATCCATTTTATTTTTCTGGCACCAAACTGCTCGGAAGTTCTCAAATCCCACAGATAGCTTAAGAAATTGGATGTGTCAAAATGCAGGGTTTTTCTTTTTCCAGTGTTATTTGTTACAAGCCGAATATACTTGCTCTGGCTGTAAAGATTCTTTTTTTTTTTTTTTTTATCCAAACCCGGTATCACATCTAATAATAATTCCATAACCTTCTATCTCTGCTGTGCACTCATGGGCTAATACCTAATGAATACTCTTACAGTTGTTGCTCTGTTCTCGGGGCTCAATTTTCTATTCCTTCTCTGAGCATTGAACATCAAATGCTGGGCTGGGCCCTTGTGTGGGATTAAAGGGCTTGTTCCTTCCTAATAGGCCCTTGACCTTCGGAGCTCTCTGACAGACCCCAGGCATTACCCCTTTGCAGAAACGTCCGCTGCCTGGGCTACCGTGATGCAAATTTCATGTCACAACATCAAACGACGAACTGATCAAAGGTCAGCCCTCCTTTCTGTAGGTGTTTGATATCAACTTTTCTATTTCATCTCTAGCTGTCAAGGTCTGTTAGAGCAGAAGAGCAAAGGATGGAGAGTGTGAAAGAGAGCAGGAGAGGTTGTCAAAGCTGAAAAAACAAAGAATCGTGCAAAAGTAAGCTTAAAAAATAGGTGGCAAAGCCCGCGAGAGCTCCTAAGTTTGACATCTACACTCTCTGCGTTGCTTGTGTCCTGAAAAGGATTTAGCTTTTCAGACATCTGTTATATATGGATGTTTGGTGTTGCATTTTTCTGGCCGCCCTCTCTGTTTCCCTGCTCTCCGTCACGAAAATTGCTAAAGGAAGAGAAGGAGGAAACTGAAATTGATGCATCGTTCAGATTAATTAGGAGCGTGATTTACCAAGGCGTCTCAGAAGCAAACCAATCTCAATGAGAAATTAGGATTCAGAGGAAGAACAGTTGATCTTTTGTCAGATCCTCATTAGCAGTAAACTAATGTCTACATCCCATGAAAGGAAAAACTTGAATAAACCTTTGACTAAAGTTTTATCACCCAAATACTAACATTTATAAACAAGATTCACGCTAAAAAAAAAAACCTTTAGCACTTTTTGATAGCCATGAGAACAACGTATTTGCTTAATTGTTTTGAAAATACTATAATTAGGTTGAATTATGCAGATCTTTCTGCTTAACCCTAACTTTTGCTACAAATCTGTCATAACAAAAGACTCACATTTGTAAGAAATCATTAGTTTCTGTATCTATTATTATCATTATTCTTTTTACCCAAACGAAATGTATTGTTAGTTGTAAACATGAAAGAACATTTTCTGTCATCTCAGTACCCTGACAGAGGTCAGCGTGTGCTGCAATACGTTATCACGCAGATAGATGGCAATGTTGCTCTTCCACTAAAAGAGGAGTCTTATTTAAACGCTTGATGGTTTGGATTTTTTCAAATAACTCCTTGTTTCAAACATTCTGACTGGGTAATTGTTCAATTTAACCCATCAGAAGACATTTGTATGAAATATACTGTTATATGGAAGCACAAATGAGGGAAAGACTTTAAGTTATGGAAGTGGGAAAAAAGCATTATGATTAGGTCAGGATTTTAGACTGAATAAAAAATACACCAATAACTCTCACTTGCCAATGTTTTACACATGAAGACTGGTAGTGCACTTAGTTAGCTTTTTTTTCTTAATATTTACCACATTTTCTCACAAAAATGTGCTGAATTTCACCTGCTGTTATGTTGAGTTGAAGTGAAATATCTGCATAGAACAGTCAATGGTGGCAGTAAAGCTCAGACTCCACCTGAACTTGACTTGTTTGCTCTGTTTTAATTAGTTATTTTCCTAAAAGAGGTGAATTACAGGGCATAGAAAAAAAAAGCTGTGAGTTCCTTGAATGTCATGCAAAGTGAAAAATGAAATTGGTGGCTGCAGAGAAAGGGATTAGCGGCATAGGGGGCACGATTACTCTCCTCCTGCCTGATTTGACTAAAAGAACAGATTTATCTCCTCATGCTTTGTTTGTAGAAGAGATACCAAAGTGACCAGATTAATTAGCAACACCATGCTCCTTTAAAGTCCCACTCCAATAATTTTTTTATCCATTGTAAAATTGGTTCCAGTAGTCTTTTAATTATGATTTTGCTGTTTTTGGGCAAAATAATACTTTAAAAAATTGTCGTTTTCTGGGACAAGGTTTGTGCAGCGTGGCAGAAGTTAATCAGGAATTCATCTCTGAGTTGTGGGCGGGATCGTTGGCGCAAATGTAAGCCTCCTTTAATATCATCCCGTTGTTTGCAACGGAAATGGCGAGCAATATCGGGGCAATCCAGTCATACTTGATTTGAACCAGATGCCAGCTTGGATGTGAAAAATGCCGACGTTATTCTACCTATTTGTCTGCAAGTGGATGCATTAGAATGGGAAGGAGAAGGGTGACTTTGGGCCCCCCACTTGCTGCATCACAAAAGAGAGCTTTTTCAATTGGCTTTTTTAAATTAAGAAATGCTCAAAAATGCAGTTTTAATGAGTAAATTCTTTGGTTTATGTCCTCCATTATGAGTAAAAAGCAACAAGAACATGTTAAAAACACAAAAAACATGATTTTCGTTGGAGTAGGTCCTAAAAGGCATAAGGTGCACATAAAGAATGGCTGGGGAGGACTCAATAGCTTAAAAAAATGTTAAAAAAGAATTACTCGTGGTACTGAAGTACCTGTGGGAAGACGGAGGGGTTATGTAGACTGGATGAAGTGGCAAAAGTTAAGTACACAATAGACAAAGAGTAGAAAATACATGGCAACAAAATCTGTTTTAAATGAAACACAAGAGCTCACTGGAAGCCAGGAAGTGGATGATTGAAAGTGCCAAGAAGTGAAGAAAAAAGGGAGACATTGCTTTCAAAAACTGGGCAAATTCTGCCTCTGCCAGGACTCATTCTTCATGTGCCAGAGAAGGTCTTCAGGGTCGAGCACCTAATTATAAAGTGCTCACATGCCGCTCAGAAACTCCACCGGCTTGTCATTGAATTTAAAAAATGATGAGTCCTCTGTGGCTCTGAACTCCAAACATTTTGGTCTTTTGCAGCAGAAACGACCTGATGTCATTTTTTCTAAATGTGTTCCTTTTTTCCTCCACTAAAAACTAGAAAACTAAACTGAGCATAAACTGAAAAAATAAACAGGTACTTCTGCTACAGACTAAAAACATGTATTGGGCTAGACGGGGCACATGCTACTGCTACTACAGCTTGACTTGTATGCTATTTCTGGAAAGCTGCAGGTCAGAATGGCTTTTGCTGAAGACCTGAGCCAACATGAAGACCGTGTTTCAATTCAAAACTGTGACTTCAGCTTCAGCCGTTACACCCCTTCATTTAAAGGGCTTGTTTTACAAGCAATGCAGCAATTTAGCAGTTAAACCACAAGTGTCTGCAATTTTGTCTTCAACATGCATGTCTGAGTATTTTTGTTTTAGTCACTCTTGTTCCAATATGTTTGGGAACTGATTTGAAGTAAACTTATGGCTTGAAAAACTATACTGAGCAAATCAGTGCTGAACGGCAAAGAGTGAAAAGAATCCCATCCATTCCATCCTCGGAAAACTATAATGGCTATCCGAATTCCCTCCCTGCTCCCTTACTACTAAAATACTATATAGTGTATGTTTGTATGTATGTTTGCCCTGGATTTCAAAAGCAATTCAAACACTGTGCTCACTTTTTTTTAAAACACCAAACAGGACATCACCGATTTCATGAAGTAAAAACCTATTGAATTTGAACGTTTTATTATTTATGAATACTATACTATATTACTGTAATACTATATTATTAATGCTTCTTAGCAGGAGGAAAACTCCAGCAGAAGTAGCTTCAACATATTCTGTAAGGTGGAGAAACAAGTATTGTACAGAAAACTATATGGAAAAAGAAAAAAAACCTTCCATTATATATTATAACGGACAGCAATCATGGTGTAATACTAAACCAATCCTAAAATCAAAGCTTTTATTGAAAAATAAGGAATTCATAAATATTAACGCTGTACAGTTAGGGCAACTGTTTAAACAACAGCCCAGTATTTTTTAGTTCTGATGACATTTTTTTAGAGTCCTTTTCTTAAAGTGAAGTTTGTAATCCATATTTTTGTAAAGGCTTGAAGAATCCTATCACCTGTTGGGAACTAGTAGTGATGGATGGTAAATGTTTCCCCCAATGTTTCTTTTAATAAAACATTATGGAAATGGGGAAAGAGAATGGATAGAGCTCACAAAAAAAATCTCGGAATGTTTTTTAAACAAAAGCAAGACAGAATACAGACAGACAAATACAGCATGAGCCTTTCTTGTGATTACACAGAAACATTTTTATTGAAGCAGGCATTTTCTAGCTGCAGTCAATCCTACAAGCCTTTGGTCTGCTTTTTATCTTGACACCTCAGGTCAGTAACTTTGACTTCTTAACCAGTTTTATTAGCATTCTGTGTTGCACAATAAACATGTCGTAGCTGTGTGAGAAAAGTCTACAGCTGGGGTGCATTGCTCTTCAGGGTTAGGAGCTTATAGAGCTGTGGTGGACCATGGTTGGAGGAAAAAAGTTGAACAGCGAGACAGAAAACCAGGTGGACCAGCAGTTTACAGTGCATTCAGAATTATTATGCAATACCTCTGCATCATTGGCTGATGTCGGTATAAAAGGAGATAAACTGATGGTGTGGCCCCTATCCTCCTCTGACCTCAACCCTATTGAGAACCTTTGGGGCACCGTCAAGCAAAATATCTATGAGGATGGGAGGCAGTTCCCATCCAAAAAGCAACTCTAGGAGACAAAATAAAATTCAAGCAGAAACTCCCCAATAACTCACAAGTTCAAAGGATGTAAGAATTGTGAAGCCGCTACAAAATAAGGGGTTCTATGTTCAAATTTCACTTGACCAGGTAAGATGTTTTGATTGGAATACTGCTATCTTTTAGAGGTTTGTTCAGTAACATTTACTCTAATGGTTAGTGACTTGAAAAATTATTCTGGTTGCCATTTGCACTGAGTAACAATTTGGAATGTGTTGTGGATTCTAGCAGTCACTGATTTTTATATATATATATATATATATATATATATATATATATATATATATATATATATATATATATATATATATATATTATACATTTGAATGTACATTTTGCAAAAATGAAAAATGAAAAAAGATTTCCTTATACTTCATATGTTGTGCATTGTTGTGTGGAAAAGAAGCATCGTGTTTGAGACTGGCTTCCCTAAATTCAGAGTGATCTGGAGGGTGTAAACAAATAGCAAATGGGTGACTTGAGTTATACTGTACTCCTGAAAAATACAGGATTTTTGTGAGCCACAAGTACAAAAGTCCGTTTCTCTGAGGATGTGATTTACATGAGCAATTAAGGTCATTTTGAAATACGATGGCAATAATGAAGAAAACTCAGTCTAAACTCAAAAATCCTTTTTATGTCAGCACATTTTTTAAATGAAGAAGGTGTTTTGTAGTCAAGTGTTTTGTAGTTAATATGATATCTAGTTTTTCTGTGACATTCATAGTTTGTGAATGTTTGCTCTGAAACTAAATGCAAACTAAGAAGATGATTTTAGAATATCTGTCATAAAATTTAAACCAGCAATAACTTTCTTCCTTTGCACTTTGTTTAGAGGACCAGAGAGAATAACCATGACTGCTATTAAGAAGTGGATCTCATAGATAATGGAGTCATAGTGTTCATTTCTAAATAAAAAAAGTTTCACCTGGAAAAAAAGCCTTTGTAAAAAGTTCAGGGTTACACATTTATGATTAATGAGTAAATAAGGAAATAATAGTGGATGTGTACACTTGCATGTTGAATAAAAGTTATGACCTGTAGCCTTGCAGCATGCCGGTAGAAATAGTTTTGTGCATGAACATGTATGCTCTACGGGCTCACTGAGTGGTCTAAGACGTTGCCATTTCACGTGGGCCGCCAGCATTCCCCCGTACAGGTTTTACCATTTTTCTCCCACAGACAGCTTGTGTCCACCTGTAAGGGCAGTTGTGATGAAGGTCTAATCTAACCCCTTCAGCAATTCATTCAACATTCTTGCTGGAGGAAACTTCAAATCCTTCAGGCATTTCACCATTAAGCAAATTGCTCCACCATTTTCTGTAAACCCCTTCAGCAAATTAACCAGACACCTTCAGAAATGTAAGCAAACAGGTTCAGCATTTTTCTCTCAAAGTATTCACACTTGTTTTATTGTGGGTAATGCACATTTTTCTAGTTCTTTTTAATTGAGACTTATGCTTCTTTTTTTGGTTGGGTGATGAGAGAAAAAGTCGAGCTAAATGAACAATAATGAGCCTGCACTTCCACCCTCTGCAACATTTTTTAACTATCATAGCCCAAGTAACCAGGGTGTTCGGGGTTCAGGAAAAGGTCAAAGCAAAGGTCAGGAGAGAAACATTGTTGCAAAGTCAAACTCAAGCACAGCAAACTCCAAATTTCACCTTTAAATATTATCACTCAAAATTTCAAATGGAAATAGTCTTGATGGCACATTTGCTTTTACCTGTAGTCTGTGTTTTGTTTTAGAGATGACAGAATAAATTTAGAGAACAGATTTTCAGAAAAATTGGATTCCCCCCACCACAAACTCCAGAGGAAAGGATGAAAAGCGTTCAGGACTCCCTGGCAGAGGTCGTCTTGTGTGCGACACAGCCCTTCTGTTAACAGTTACTTATGACATGAATAATGTTAAGCCTCAAGCAACTTTAGCTGTCCATTTTGTTGTTTTCTTTCTTTCTGTTTTGAATTTCCCTGAGATAGACTTGCAACCTGTTCAGGGTACATCCCGTTTTTGCCCAACCGTAGCCAGGACAAGCTCCAGCAACCCCGTGACCCCAAAAAGGATGTAGCAGGATAAAAAGATGGATGGATGTTTAGATTTTGATTCTTCCCCCCTCTTTACCTGCTTAATCCACATTTTCTCTGTTTTCCATGTAGTAAAAAAAAAAGTTTTTTAAAATAGCTTTAAAAAAATTCATTTTTAAAGATTTTTTTTTTTACAACTGTATTCAGTTTGCTCAAGAAGCATAAATAATCCTAAATGAAGAAATGTAGTTCAAAAATAAAACTGCTGCTAGAGAGGACAAGTAGAAAAAGCAACAAAAAATGATGTTATACAATTTTACAGCAACCAGACATGCAAGTATAATTAATCTTTGGGATATAAACAGACGTGCTGCTGTTGGCCCAAAGAAAGTGGCCTAACATAACTGAAACAATTTATCAGAGGCATATCTTTCGGATAAATCTCTTCGTTAAGCAACCTTGCCCCTGCAGTTTAAGCAGAGCTGTTGAGCATCGCTTGCTAATTTAGGGACTCGGCCTGGGGTCATGGGATTAACTGAGATAAGCAGTGGTGAATATTCCACCACTTGTGATGGAACTCTGCAACACACTAATTTATCAGCCAGTGAATAATACATGGGCTAGTCCACGCTCTGTAAAGTAAGGACGCTTGTGTTTGAAAAAAAAAAGAAAAAAAAAGTATTGCCCTTGTCTGTGGAGTTAGGTCTCCCTGAGGCCAATTCAGACAGGTCTATTTAGAACAATCTTATATGACCTCCTTGTCTTTCCTTGAAGCCATGTGTTTAGCTGATCAATCACCTAATAATACCTTCACCTTCCTGTTTATTTCTGTGCATCGCATGAACTCCTATTACGCACATGTCTTTACACAAAAACATTTAGGCTGAATGCTGTCTTCTCTTTATGGTAAGACTTGAAACACGGATGTAGGAGGCCTGGGATCTGACGGAATATCAATAAAACCCCTTATCGCTGTACCTTGTTATGCATGGTTTTGTTCTGCATTGATCACACTAGAATGACTCTGATTGCAGATCAGTCTCCAGGGAGATGACGGCGTTCATGAATCCCAAATGTTTCAGCCAGTTTGTAACGCTGCACCCCACTGTGCCCTTTTTTATCCCCCACATGGGCAGGACTGACACATGAGCACAGGTCTGAAGGCAGGGCACTCATCGGTCTTT
This sequence comes from Oryzias celebensis, assembly GCA_014656515.1. Classification (NCBI taxonomy): domain Eukaryota; kingdom Metazoa; phylum Chordata; class Actinopteri; order Beloniformes; family Adrianichthyidae; genus Oryzias; species Oryzias celebensis. The sequence continues at coordinate 15,341,199 of BNCR01000005.1, forward strand.
TAGGCAAAGCGAAAGCTTCCAACCACGGGGAGCATACAAAAAAACTTGACCACCATCAGGGATCCGGTTTCATTTTGTGTGGAAAACTTTCTCATAGACTCGTGCAGCAGGTACGAGCGAGATGATTAAGTGCCAAAGTTGCATTTTCTCCACTGAGCAGGCAGCCCTGAGGCCAGAAAGGCTGCATGATTGCCTCTGTGTGCTACATCACATTGACATGATGAAAAATACTCTCCTGGGGCCTAAAATAATGTGAAAGGAAAGTGGGAAAGAAGCAGAAAAAAGCCCATCCCAGCCTTCTCTGCTGGGACCCAAGAATTTTCACGCAATCGGATTTGCTGATAGATCTCTCCGTGTCACTGATGTCTGACGGAGCATTCACACATGGGTGCATGGCAGCACACACCGGGGGATCACCCTAATCCGCTCCTACCATCAGAGCTCCAAGCTTCCCACTAGTTTCCCAAACCCTCCAGGCCACTTTGGCTCTGCCTGACTCATCAAAAAGTGCATAAATACGCAAATGTCTGTGAGGAAGACCGCAAGAGGACGATTTAGAGAGGAAAATGAAAAAAAGAGGCTGCTCAGATTAAACCAAATGGGTTGTGTGCATGTTTTTCCCTTAACTAATTAGCAGGCAGCTATAAAAAGCCAAATTTTATCAAAGATATCCATCAGTTGGACAAGTGGAACAAACAAGGCGACCTCAAAGAAGGAGGTAATGCAGCCGTATTTGTTTGCTTGTGCAACTTGAAGGACACAATGCACGGTCACAGAGAGGGGGGGTGGACTATTGAGACCGCTCCAAAAGTTGGAGCTTTATAAACTCTGGTTAGCAAGAATTATTATTTCTTTATTTTTTATGGAAACTGGTTCTACGTGTATGAATGGAGCGTTAATTCTAATGCAGCACAGCTGATGGTTTACTTTTTGTGTTGCTACAGATTAAGAAAATAACTTCTTAGTTTGTTTTCATCAAGTAGAAAAGCTAAAATCTCAAAGTCAAGAAACCTTAATATAAAATGAACCTGTCTTCATTATGTTCATTGGTCCTGGTGGTTATAGGTTGGTGCCAGTGTTCGGCAGCGGAGCACCCACAATATGTGTATGGGTGAATGGGACTGTGACTGTCAAGATACTAAAGCACTATATAAGTATACACCATTTTCAGTTTAATTAATGCATATATTAGTACTTTGAAACTTTATTACTGATTAAAAACACATACATACTATTTATGTAACGTTTGTGTTTTTTGTCAATCTGCAGTAAATCATAGGTTGTGCTGTAAAGATAGAAAACAGGAAGCCAGTTGCTGCATAAACATGTGCCACTTGCTCTCCCTCGCAGTTATAGAGGTAAAATGATTCTTCTTGATGTTATTTTTTTACTTTTTCAGTATCTTAGGGATTGTTTCTGTTTTACAAGATTAGTAAGTTTATTTTAAACAAGAAAGATATGGATCAGCTTCCTCTGCTCTATCAATCCTTGACATATAACAAAACTTCAAAGGGTTTTCCTTCTAAAAGTACAAAGAAACTTGAAAACCCCCAAACTTTAGAAACAACTTTCATTGACAACTCTGTCAGTGGTTGAAGTTCTTGAAATCAGGTTGTTTGGGAATAAAACCATCAAACCATTTTCATCATCTCTTGTTATGTTTCTAAATCATCATGAAGAGCAGAACAGTTTTTTTAGCTTGAAAAAGTACCTCCAGCTCTGTATTTTCAGAGATCTTCCATTGAGCGCCTCTCCTCTCCTCTCCTGTGCTGGGAAGGCACAGTCTATCAATCAGATCATCTTCAGAAACTCTTCATTAGCCTCCCTGAGAGAGCCCATTACTTTCCTCCATGCAACCTCTTTCAAAGTAGACATCTGTTTTGTTTTTGTCTACTAGGGGTGTAACAATTCATTTTTCAACAATCCAATTCATATCGTAATTTGTGGTTGACAATACAAGATAATAGTGGGTCATGTTTGATTCAGTTTGAATCACTGACCTGATCCATAAAATTGATAAGCCAAAACCAGTGTAAATCAGAGATACTGTAAATACCTGATATTGAACAGTACCGGTGAAGTTTTCCAGATTCTTTGTCTTTCTTGCAAGATAATCAAGTGTCAATTAAATATGTGTACAAACAAAAACAAGTAAACAAGAATTAATGTCAAATCCATTCACATTTTAGTTTCAAGTTCAGCCCACAAAATACATTCTACATGAACAATGTTCATCGATGTCAACATTGATGTTGTTTTTCTACATCAAAATAATACGAAGGGAACATTATTAGAACATAACACCACTCTGTATGGTCACGTGTCTTTGTACAAATTACAGTTCTTTAACACATTGGTCTGCAATGATGGCTTGATCATTTTTTTGCTGGCATCACATGTATGTTGTCCACTGTGATGACACTGGGTCGTTTTTATGTTATGTTAAAAATCCTTCCATACCTCAATCTAAATAGTATTTTCTAAGATCCAAATAATCAATTCCATTTATCTTCTTCCACTCATCCGGGACCCGGACACCTTCTTCCAGCTCCCGTAGGGGGACACCAAGGTGTTCCCAGGCCAGCCGAGAGACGCAGTCTCACCAGCGTGTCCTGGGTCTTCTCTGGGGCCTCTGCCCAGTGAGACGTGCCCAGAACATCCCCCAGGGAGGCGTCCAGGAGGCATCCGAGGTAACTGAAGCAGCGGCTCTGCTCCAAGCCCTCTGACCAAGCTTCTCACACTATCTCAAAGGGAGCGCCAAGCCAACCTGTGGAGGAAGCTCATGTTAACGGCTTGTATTTAGGACCTTGTTTTTTCAGTCATGTCCCAGAGCTCATGACCATGCTGAGCATTGGATTGAAGATTGACCGATAACTTGCCCCATACAGATAAATCTGGTCGGATCATAGAACATTAAATGATTCCACGATTAATTGTTACACCCCTAATTGCGTTGCAGCTTTCTGGTGGCTACAACGTTGACAAAAGTCAACCATTGCTGTTTTTTACCAGTGGTTCTCCATGAATAAAAGATACTTATCAGTAGCAGCAAACATATTTGGAACACAACAACAAAGCTGAGTCAACACAATCTAAGTGCTGGAGGAGTTGAGTTGCATAAACTCATCTTGTGAAAGGTAAATCTGCATGAAGAAATGTAGGAGATGTTTTTTTTAAGCAAAGCTGGTTGTCCAGCATGACTCCCAATTTAGCTGGATCTCCTTTACCTTTAAAACAATCTCATTTTTGACAGTTTAATTGTACTAAGACCGTATTTGACCAAGACAATCCCAAAGTGATATTACCACTTTTTGATAAATGGGATTTAGAGTGATCTTTGAGGACTTTGTCACAACTGCCTATAGAGGTGGATACAGGCTACCTGTGGGCAAAAATGGGCAAACCAGTTCGGAGCATGCAGGTGGACCAAAGGAAATATCAAAATCAAAGACCGCTCAGTGAACCCGTTCAGCAAAAACGTTCACGCACATTTTTCTCTACGTCCATGCTGCAGGTGACAAGTTATAGCAAACTCTTCTACAAAACATAAGGGTAAGCAAGGGTGAAGATGAGACACAAACATTTAGATTTTTCATTTGTGCAAGTGTAATAAGTGTGCACTCCTTGCAGGCAGCCTGACTGTTAGGATTTAGAATATCAGGCAATCGGAGTGTAGTTTGTACTATTGTGGCGTAAGGACGGGGTATGATAGCATCAACCATATGTCAAGTGTGTGTAACCTATATAATCCTCACAAATACTTCACAATACACTTACCACGCACACAACAATTGTATGTTCCTTTTTTTTGACGCCCTATAGGTGGCTTTATGAGTCTCAACAGAACTACAAGACACACCTGCACTCCCTTTAAGATACGTCCACACGTGGCTATGACCCACCATTGGCTAGGACAACCCAAAAACCTGAACCACCTGTACCGGTCAACCGTCATACAGGTGCATGTGACTATGGCTTAAAACTTGGTTGTCCTTGATCAGGGGCAGCACAGAACTTACTCTAATTCTGTTTGAATCTTAATTTCTCGACAAACTATTACTGTGAGATGGACAATGTTATAAAAAGTCATGTGTGCTTTTGTTTATTTATTCTAACATCTATAATTTATGATGCTCCTGATGTATCTTGATAAAACTTCCAAGATGCTTTTATTTTTCCATCATTATACATCATACATGGGTGTTAGAAGAAGCTATCTTTTTAGAGTAACACACAAACAGATGCCTTACCCTCTCTGAGGCTCAAAGAAGTGCAAATGTACTGTAAATGTATTGAAATGAAAACACTTTTTGAGTATGAAACACAACCAATGTAAAGTATCTTATTTGTTTTTTACACTTTCTTGTCTAAAAGATAGATGGGCACAGTCTGAGGATTCTCCTTTTATTTAATTTTGCTGTATTTTTGTTTTTTTTACAGGTTGAAACATTTTAAATCCAAAGAGAAACAATACATCTCCCATTCAGTGTTCCATGACAAGAAATATCTGTGCAAGATGTGGAGGATAAGAAAGTGGAGATATCAGGTGAACAGTTTTACTGTCCCAAAAAGGGGATATCGAGAGACAGGTAATCAGAAACCAGATCTATCGTAAAACAACAGCAAGCCTTGGAACCCTTTTTTCTCTCATTCAACAGTAGCTAAGCCCAATTTCACAGGCCGTACTGTGGCTGAATGGAAAGAAATTGGAAAAAAACATTTGAAATCGATTGCTTGGAGAGCAGTTGTGCCTTTACTTGTCTCCTCTGTAATTTTACAGTGTTACGCAACATCAGTGCACATTTCAAGCCTGCACAGCACTGATGATGGTGCTGCAACGAAGTGGCAGCCTTCACGTCAGCTGCCGTGTGCTGCATTTGGAAACAGCTGCTGAGAAAAACACCATGTGTGCCTTAAAATAATTACTGCAGATTGGAAACTTAACAATGTTAGAGGCTAAAGGGAGAAATGCAAAGAGAAGAGTCAATTGTGAAGAAGGTGTGGAGAGGAGTTTAAAAGATACTAAGCCTTTCATTCAAATGTAAGACCTGAACTAGAACTTCTAGAAAACTCATGTAATGGAAATTCACAGAAAGTAATTCATGTTATGGTCCTTTCAAAAAAAGAAAATCCAAATTTGAATCCTGCTCTGCCTTTTGCTGAGTTTGAATTTACAGTTATAACGAAACACGCAAGATGTATAATTCCAATAGCGATTGAAAATATTTCATTTATATTTTTTTTCTGTGGTGGAACTGGTTTTTATAAGCAAAGTTAAAAGAAGCAATTTAAGTACATGTATAGAGTAGTGCCCAGGACCACACCCTGACCGCCATCTGAAAGACTACCATTCTTCATAAGAAATAGTTGCCAAAAGTAAATCTTTCCATTTTGATTGTCATGGCTTATTCCTTGAGAGTGAAAAGTGGTTTTCTTTGACGGCATGCTGGTTGCAGATGATTCTAGATAACTCTCAAAGAACAAATTGGAGCTGGAGCTTAAATCCAGCTCCAGTGAAGGATTAGCAGACTGCTATCCAAACCAAGGACAGCAACCTTAGTCTAAATTAAGGATGTCCGATATCACATTTTTGTGCCCGATCCGATTCTGTCATTTCATTTTGATCCCAATACCTTGTCTAATCGGAAGGTTCTGTAAAAAATGTTACGTTATAAACTGATCCAGGTTGGTCACTATTATTCATTGTATTCTCCTTCTTCTATCTTAACACTTAAACAGAGCACTTCTATGAAGTAGCTTCAACAATTAAGTAAAAATAGTGAGACAATCTTGATAATGATTAAGCGCTTTATACATAAAATGAATTGCTTTAAATCGTTATTATAGATTATTATAGATCATTATCTTTTTCAAGTAGAAATTCAATTTCAGTCCATTTAAATTTTAGTTTTCACCCTGTTGCTTAGCAATGATTTTGGTTTATAGCATTACTGTTTGTACCACAACTAAAAAACACAAGTAGCAAGAGCAGAGAAGATTTTTTGTGTATTTATTAATTAAAGGTAAAAAAAAAATTGTTTTAGCTAAAATTATAAACAATTTAAAAAAAGCATTCAAAAAATGTAGGAGCTAATTATATAACACTAGTGGACCTAATTCTGCCAAAGGTATGAAGGAAGAAGTTGTGTCCCAAACAAGAGGAAGGGCCAACAGCTTCAACATAATAAAAAATACACTTGTATAGTCTGTAATTTAGAGATGCATGAATCCAAAATCATATAATACCAGAAACGTAGGTGATCACTACACCAAGTGTTGATATTCTTTCTTAAAATTGCATAAACTTCACTAAATCCAGTTTGTTTACCTAAAAAACATTAACATTAACCATTAATCTGTGACAAAAGTTATTATTTATCGCAGAACATACAAAGTTCTTTAAAATAAATAAATTCAAAAGAAACAACAAAAACATAAGGTTTATTTTCTGTTGCATCAGTGACTGTAAAAGGGGAAAAGTCTAGAGAGGTCTAATTTGTTTGTTCAAGAAACTTTGTAATTCTCCCAAAAAACAGCTTTGTTTTAGGTTGCCACTTTTATCAAAACACTTGAGTTGATCTGAGAGACCACAATGAAGATGTTGTCAACAAAGATCACAGTGCTCGTGTGTTGTATCATCTGTCAGGCATGGTGGTGGAGGGGTCATGATATGCAGGTGGAGAATGTGGGGGGTTTTGCAATAAGGGTCAGAAACAAAAGACCCATTTGTTTTCTACAGTCACATGCAAAGTCATCTATCCCTCCACACACATACAGAGGACAACAGCCTTCGGCAAAGTAGCATTCAACATTAGTAGAGTGGAAACCTGAAAGGAACAGCATAAAACATAGCATAGAAATAAAACTTTATGCACAACAGGCAGGACCTTGATGGTCAGTAAAGTAAAGACAAATTCTTTAGATTACGTCCACAAATTCCATGACCAGACCGGATTATCCAGTCACATAAAATAATGGTAACCAAACTGTTTCTCAGAAAAAAACTCATGAAATTGTCATTTTAGACCTCTTTAGATTTGTGTATCTCCATAATAAAAAAATAAAAACACATCTGTTTTATTTGTTATTATTATTAGTCTGTTTTATTTGAAGTTTTGTTTTCGTACAGTTTAGGACCAGAAAAGTTAACCCAAAAATGTAATGAAATAAGAAAAATAAACTATATTTTTAGGTTTTGTATTTCTTTGTAGCCTCTTTTGTTTGTTTGTTTTTTCTTGCTAAACACAATATTTTTGGTAAGATTTTTTTAAAACAAAAAAATTACTGACTAGAAAATGGTCCTCTTAAAAATTTATCAATTGATAATCTCGAGAAAATCAACTTTAGATTTACTTAGTCTTTGTTTTTTTACTCATAAGAATCAAAAGAACATATTGGGTTTAGTAAAGACATAAAAAGAAATGCTTGTACTTAATTTTATTACCTCTACATGAATTACAACAAAGAAATAAATCCTAAAGTCACATAATTTCTTCTGTAATTTCTGTATGAACATATTTAGCATAATAACGAACTCTAATGGATTTCCTTTAAGCCTTTTGCATCTGCGACCCCCTAAAATCTAAATCCACTTGTCATGAAAATCCTGTTTTAACTGACTAAGCAGGTCTGATTCATTAGTTTTGTTGCTGGAAGAATTTACTTTTTTTTCTTATCCCCATCAGAGAATCGAATTGTGATTGGCTGCGAGGGTCGTCTCACAGACGCTGATTGGTTGTTTCTTGTTTCCGGGGCTCCTATGTGTTCACCCTGACGTTTCTCGGTCTGCCCCGAAACAGGCTGGAGAGAATGGCTGCCAGTGGAGGTTAGCAAAGTCTTCATTGTTTTCTGTTTTAACGACCAAGAAATAGTCCCTTTTAAAGTTGCCAATCGCGTTTTTGAGATGTATTAAAACAGAATATTGCAGATTAATTGAACGTGACGGTGTGTTTTGCTGTAGTTAGAAGAAGTCTCAGTCGGATCAGCCACTCAAAACTATCGGTTCTCGCCAGACCTGCTAGGTTGCTAATGCTAACTCTTCTGCTAACTTTCGGCAGGTTAGCTCGCTTCTCGCTCAGCTGATTGTGTAAACACTTCTTTGTGGCAATAGACAGAGAATAGACAAGTTCGATAGAGGATGCAGTACGATAAATTATTACAAAATAAGTTGTGCTACATGTTGTGCTATTTCAACAAGTTACTATTTTAAGTTTAATTTCACCTTTTAGCTCGAAATGTTCTGTCAAGTAATGCTGGCTAATATTAGCTTCCAACATAGCTGCCTGCTAAAAGTTAAGCTCAGCCGTCTACTATCTAATTTAGCAGTGAATCTCAATCGTTTAAGTTATAAAAAATAACTTATAATATACATATTAAAATCCCTATCAAGTCGTGAGGATTGTCAAATGTAGGTTTTGCCAGCAGTTGGACAGCTACCGTAGGCTTCAGTCGGTGATTTTAGCAAGCTAGCTACCACCTGGTGAGACAGTGTCTTCTATTCATCCACTGCGAGTCTTTGTCCTGTCAAGAAAAAAGGCGTTTCTCAACACGAGGTTTTTGTTGAAAAAACACTGTTTTCTTTTAAAGAGCGCGATAACAGAGCTACAAACAAACCGCAATAATCTAAATGTTGTGATGCCAAACTAACACATTCTCTTAACACACGTAATGTTTGCCCTGCTAACTTTGTAGTTGTTTTTGAGGGGGGGCAGGGCCATAAAAAAGTGTTGCAGTCGTATAGATGAGACAACAATGGGAATATAATGCTTTAAAGTCACAATATAACACCATCAAGAGTCATTTATATCACGTATGTAATAAAACTTTTACATTACTTTATTTTTCTTAGCAAAGACAATCACCACTGGCGATCAACAGTACAAAATAGTTATTGCTTTTTAAATGGAGCACAGGTTTTTGGGTTTTTTTTTTCTAAAAAATGTATACAAATGACATGAAAATATTACTTATCATTTCAACAATTAAGAATAAAGATGACTTATTTTTAACATGTCATTATTTTTAATTGTCTTTTTTTCCCCTTTTTCTTGGTGTTTCATGCAGATCAATCGACATTAGTCAAAATTGCTTCCATTTTGTATTTAAAAATCAGTTAATATACATTTTTTTTTAATTGGAGCATTTGTGACTTAAAAAAACAAAATCCAGTCTTTATTTTCCCTTCTCCCATGTTTAGTGACAGCAGATCAAATCATAAGCCCTACCTTACCCTGCACAGGCTGATTCAAAACATGCCAACTGTGTGAAGATCAAATGGTGTTTGTGTTTTCCTGCAGAGACATTGTTACTTCAAACGGTGACTTTTAAGAACTTGATCTGTGATCTGAGTTTTAGCAGGAGCACTTGAAGACTTTCAGGATGGACATTTTGTTTGTACCTCTTTGCCAGAAAGATGACCGAGCTCTAACCTGCATGCATATGGTTTTGCTTCCCTGCATGTCTTCCTAGAAAGCAATATTTCATGTCAAAGCAGAAACCATGAAGGTCAAAATGTAGGTTAACAAAATATAACATGATGTTATGGGTGACCACACAATAATTGCCCAAGTCAGTGACATTGTGTAGCAGTAGAGTTGGGGATTGAAACATCATGTTAGATGTTTTGGAATGTTTATTTATGTGGAAATTGCATCACGAATGAACTGACATTGATTATTTTTACCTTTTTCCTTTCCAGAGGTAGGGAAACTGTTACAAGTACAAAATGGGACACCTCCTACCGCCAACTTCAACGGGGTAGATGCTGTGCACGCCTGCAACATTCTTCAGCAGCTCAAAGCCTTATACGATGAAGCACAGCTCACAGATATCGTTGTGGAAGTGGACCATGGCAAGACTTTCTCGTGCCATCGAAATGTTCTTGCCGCAATCAGCCCATATTTTAGGTAAAGCCATGTCAAATAGAAACAAGTTTTTTTCCCCACAATGTAGTTGACAACACAATTAATCTATACATGCAGTTTGGTCAAATTTTTTGTAAATTCATAAAAAGTAGAAATGCATTGTAATCTTGACATTTATTTTATTCTCTGTCCCATTTCTAGGTCCATGTTCACCAGTGGCCTTACAGAGAGCAGTCGGCGTGAAGTCAGAATTGTTGGGGTGGAATCAGAATCCATGCACCTTGTTCTAGACTATGCCTACACATCCAGAGTCACGCTCTCAGAGTCCAACGTCCAAGCCCTGTTCACTGCAGCCAGCATTTTCCAGATCCCCGCTTTGCAGGATCAATGTGCCCAGTTCATGGTCAGCAGGCTCGACCCTCAGAACTGCATTGGAGTCTTCATGTTTGCCGATGCATATGGGCATCAGGAACTGAGGGAACGCTCACAAGATTACATCCGCAAAAAGGTCAGTAATCAGTAACTACGTCTTTGCACGCAAACTTGAGTGTATTAAGTTTCTTTTATCTTTTTTTTTGTTGATTTAGAGATTTGAGCCTTAGACGGCTGAAACTAAAATGTATTTGTTTTCTGGTAGTTCTTGTGTGTATCGAGAGAGCAAGAATTCCTTCAGATGACCAAGGAGCAACTGGTCAGCATCTTGAACAGTGATGACCTTAATGTGGAGAAAGAAGAGCACGTTTTTGAGAGCATCGTCCGCTGGCTGGAACACGATCAACCTGGACGCGAAGTCTACCTTGCTGAGGTTTTCTCTCAGTGCATCCGTCTGCCCTTGCTGGATGAGGCCTTTCTCAGTCGGATACCTGCCACCTTTGCTTGTGCCCTGGCCTTGTCGAAAGATCCCACCGAGGCCAAAGCCCGCCTCACAGGAACAAATGGTTGCCCGCAGCGTCTGGGCATGACTGCTTCCGAGATGGTCATCTGCTTTGATGCTGCCCACAAACACTCAGGTAAGAAGCAGACGGTGCCTTGCCTGGACACAGTCACAGGTCGGGTGTTCAAGCTCTGCAAGCCCCCCAACGATCTCCGCGAGGTTGGCATCTTAGTATCGTCAGAGAATGACATTTACATTGCTGGTGGATACCGGCCAAGCAACAGTGAGGTGTCCATCGACCATCGAGCAGAGAGCGACTTCTGGCAGTACGAGCACGCAGGCAACCGCTGGCTCCCACGAGCACCTCTGCTAAGAGCAAGAATAGGCTGCAGACTTGTGCACTGCTGTGGAAAGCTCTACGCTTTGGGAGGCCGAGTGTACGAAGGCGACGGGCGAAACGCGCTAAAATCAGTGGAGTGCTACGACACCAGGGACAACTGTTGGACAGCAGTCAGTCCTATGCCAGTGGCCATGGAGTTTCACAGTGCTGTAGAGTATAAAGACCGCATCTATGTCCTCCAAGGTGAGATAATGAAAAACAAATAAAAAAAGTGTTTATGGATTTATCTTAAATTGTGTTGTTTTTTTTGTTTTTTGTTAAAAACAGGTGAATATTTCTTCTGCTTTGATCCTCGGAAAGACTATTGGAGTCATCTGGCCCCAATGACCGTCCCTCGGAGTCAAGGTCTGGCTGCCTTGCATAAGAACTGCATCTACTACATTGCTGGCATCTGCAGGAACCACCAGCGTACCTTCACAGTGGAGGTCTACGACATAGAGACCAACACGTGGAGCCGGAGGAGAGATCTGCCCTTCGACCACGCCACCAGCCCATACATCAAGGCCATGCTGTTGCAGGGCAGGCTCCACCTGTTTGTGCGTGCCACGCAGGTCATGGTGGAGGAGCACGTGTTCCGCACCAGCCGCAAGAACTCCCTTTACCAGTATGACGATGAGGCAGACGCGTGGGCCAAAGTCTATGAGACGCCCGATCGCCTCTGGGATTTGGGTCGCCATTTTGAATGTGCGGTGGCCAAACTTTACCCCCAGTGTCTACAGAAAGTGCTTTGAGGGAGTTGGTTTCTGTGAACCCAATCTACTTCAGTCGAGGGAGTTGCGTGGTTCTGCCCGCCTTGTGCCTGGTCATTGCCTTTGGGTGCGCACCATATGGACCGTCTCATTCGCTCAAACTTTTGATTATTCACGTGATCAAAACCGAGGGTGCTTTTCAAGAATGCAGTATTTTTTTTTTCTTGTTTTGTTTTCTTTTCCTGACAGCACCAACTATCCACACTGAGACTTGTTTGACAGAACTGTACAACAGATCATAAGTGCAATTATCCTATTTTTTTGCTTGTTGTTGAGCCATCTTCTATTTTTGTTTGATATACATAAATAGGTATGGATTTTTACAAATCTGTGGCATGCAAACAAGGGTGATGGCAAGTTTACATGCCCCGTGGAGATATGGATGCTATGTGTCAGCTAAATTGATATTCTCTCTATATAAATAACTATATAAACTATATATTCATACGGGTATGATGAGTACCATAGCTCATTAGTAGGTTGCTAGCTCTGAGTCTAATTTTTCTTTTCTTTCTTTTATTTTGATGCGTGTCCATGTTTGTCTTTGGCTTCTTTTCTAGAATTGTTTTAATAAGTGTGTTTGTGATTATACATTATCTTAGTCTTTTAAAAAGTTAGAAGCATGTATATTTTTATTGCCCTCTCTTCCTTCACAGGTCAGTGTGTCAAAACATACACTAAATGTGGCTTCAGAGCTATTTTTTGTTTAAGTTTTGAGATTCCAGTTGAATGGGGCTCCCTCTCTTTTGAATGGTTTTTTTTGTGTGATGTGCGGAGAAAACTTAATTGAAAAATTGGAATTTTCGCTCTCCACATTGGAGAAAATAAGACAGTCAAATTTCTGCTAACACTAAGTGGCAAGTTCAGACCAACTAACAGGCTTACCTCAGAAACGTTTATCTTTTTTGTTCGACAAACAAGGAGAAAAGGGATGTTTATTTTATTTTTTTTAGGCTGAAACCGCAGCTTTGTGAAATGCTTCGTTCAGCATCAGTGCTCCAGGTTACTCTTTCGCATCAGACTAACATTAAAACAAACATTTGAGGTTTTGTTTTGGTTGTTGTGGACATTAAAGTGGATTGTGTGGTAGCAATAAATCAAGGAACTGTGATTAGGCTACGTTATGTCATATTTCCTTTAGTACAGCGTTTTGTGTGCTTATTTCTGCTTTGGAGAGCAAAGGTTGTACAAGTTGCGATTGTTTTGTGGGTGTGGGTGGGAAGCGGCGTGTAATTTAGTGCTGAACGTGTGTGATGCCGATGTGCCTGGCAAGCAGAGGAAGCATCCAAAACAAAACTTGCCCTCCTTGATGAAGAATAACTGAGAAGTCTTACTCGACTTTGCACTGGGTCTCCCCCCACTTCCAACAGTCCTTAACTGCAGAATTGTGAAGCACCCTCCAGAACCAGACTATTTTACCAAGTGAGGAGTGTCTGCATTTTGGGTCATTTCATTTAACAACCATGCCGTTTTCTTTTTGTCTGTTTTTGTTTCCCCACCTCCAAACGTCACGTTGAGGACACAAACTGTTGGTGCTGCATTTTTTTGTTTTCCTCCCTTTTAAGGACAATCTTGTAGAAAAATAGCCCACCACTCAGTGGCCCTGCTTTAGGCGTCAGTGCTGTCAAGTTTCTCAAGCAGGTTCTGGTGTCTCATCTTTGCACTACACATCTACAGAGTCAATAAAATAGTTCCCATTGATGCATCTAGTACAACGTATAGCAATCAAAAGGTTTACATGGAATTAAAACCAGAAGAAAATGCATTAAGTAGGGATTTAAAGATACACTTCTCCAAGAGAAGACCCTCTGTTTGAAAGACTTGAAACATTTTTTAATCCCTATTAAACACCCCCCCCCCCCCCCCCCCCCCCCCCCCCCCCCCCCCCCCCCCAAAAAAAAAAAAAAAAAAAAAAAGAAAAAAATGCTGTTTGAGAACCAAGAGAACTCTCAGGATTTCTGCTGATACACAGTACTGTATTTTTTTTGTTACGTGTAACATACTGTACTATAGGTTTGCCGTACTTGCACAGTTTCTAAACTTCAGTTTATTTTATAACTTGAAAGAAATAGATGGTTTTGTTGTCTCTAGTGGTTGTTTTTTCTTTTCTTTGTGTATAGTAGAGTAATTCTAAAACAAACAAAAAAAGATATTACCTGCACGTGTGATACTTTAGATTTCTTTGCTTCTTGTAGTACATTTTGTATTTCCTTCTATGGTCAGACAGAGAATAAGCATTAGAGGTCAAGTCATTTTTTTGATCACCAGTCACGCCATAAACTCAACAGATTTCTGTGTTATTGCTGATTATCTGCTGCCATTTGTCCTGAACATCCACGTGCAGATTGCAGGTTGGTGCTATTCCATTTCCATCCATTTGATTCTTCATGTTTATGTTTTTTTTTTTGTTTGTCTGTTCTGGATTGCAGGTGATGGTGGTTGTTGAGCTCAACTGTGAAATTCACATTGCACATTATTCAAAAATAAAAAAAAATACATTAAGAGTGGAATTTGTGTTTGGATTTTTATTTTAATCAATGCAAAGGAAACATGTCCGCAGATAGGAGTACCGATCGACCTCCCACCCCTAACCCCAACCCACTCACCCCTCCTTCAGGCAGAGGTACATGTGACCCAGCGTGGAATGAGGAAGCCAGAGCAGCCACATGAGCTCTGTTGCTGCCGAGCCGCCAGACCAGCAACAGGCTCCCGGTGGAAAGAGGTGAAAAGTGAAAGGTAAAGCTTGAACTGTCCTGGATGCTTTGGCTTTTATTTGGGAAGTCTGCACTTTCTTTTTTTTAATTGAACACAATGAAAACCTGTTTCTTCATTTCATGTTTTTCTTGCTCAACAGAATCATGACCCCCACTCCAACAGATGCTCCGGAGTACAAACCCCTGGATGGGGGGTGGGGATGGATGGTGGTGGTTGGGGCCCATATTTCCATAGGATTTGCTTACTCTACTCCTAAAGCTCTCTCCATCTTCTTCAAGGACATTCAAGAGGATTTGGGGGCCAGCTACAGTGAAATAGCATGGATCTCCTCCATAATGCTGGCTGTCATGTATGCAGGCGGTGAGTTAATCCAATCATGAGTTGATTCAATCACTGCACCCTTAAATGTCCAAACAAACATTTAGTTAGAAAATATTTTTATATTTATAATTTATAATCAGAATGTTTACAAATGATTCAAAACTATTTTTTAAACATTCAACATTTACGTGTTAATTTAGGATCTTTTTCTCCAAGCACTGGTGTTTTTTGAGGTTTGCAGATGACATAGGTCTTTATATTGGAATATAATATCAAGGACAAAAAACCTAGTACTTCCCAGTGTGTTAATCGGGCCAAGAAATGGCAGCCAAAACACAGAATCCGTTTAACTTTAGTTCACAAGTTATCAATACCATTTGATTTCTTCTTGATTCAACAGTATTCAAACAGCTATCCATCATTTTTTCCCTCAAATTTCTATTTGTAAAACAATATTGTTTTCTCTATAAAACAGGTTTTCCATAACTAGTGTTTTAAAATTAACCAAAGAAGGAAGTCCCAGTGATCTAAAAAACAAAACAAATCATTTTTTATTTTGCCTAAAAACAAAAACAAATATCTATGAAGAACCAATCGATTCATTTGATGAATCCATGTGGCTTTTTCAAATAGAGGTTCAGTTCCAAAATTCATTTCTTTTTAAACTTAACCCTTCTGTGGCTAACAGCCAATGTGTATTTGCTTTTCTAAAATGCGGTGCTTTCCTGTTCAACATTTGACAGTTTGCATAAATAAGTGGCCATAAATATGATGCTTTTTTTGGGTATTCAACCCTTTTGAATCCTAATCATTCTTTAGAGCACACACTGTAAGAATGTTGGGTTTGCTGTGACTTGAATTACTTTTTTTTCTAACATAATATTCATTTTATACTTAAAAAAGAGGAGTAAAGGTGCTTAACTACTAGCCAGCTGCAGTCATTTTGTGTATCTGCATGACACACACAAAACATTCAATAGTCTATATTTGCTTTGGCTAAAGACAACAGCTTGTGTACTTGTGCATGTTTGTACTGTGGACCCTCTTCCACAGACACACGATTGATAAACTAACTTCACATGACTGCACACTCAAAAACCTTAATGTGCGTAATTGGAAGGCTGTTGCTAAGATGAAGCCGTCACCTGACCGACCTTCAGGTAGTCTGCTGGCCGTGGTTTACACTCCTTCATTCTTGCCGTGGCCTCCCGGTTTCAGTGTAAAGAAAGCAGAAACCAGCAGCATCAGAATCTAAGCTAACATGCTGTCTGTGTGGTGGAGCAGTTATAGGAGACTGGCAGCTTATGTGCGATGCATTCAGTCTGTGTGAACTGTGAAACGTTCGAGCTAGGAGTCCCCCACATGCAATTGGAAATTGAAAACGAAGACTCATCCTTAGAAATTTGATTCAAATCAAAAGGTTGTTGGAAGTTTTAACAGAGTTTTGGATGTAAACCCTTCAGGTTTTTTGTGATGGCATTCGTCCCCACTTTTACAATTTTCTATGAAGCAGACAGTTTTAGTAAATCTTTGCATGACCTCACAAATCTAATTTGAATGCATATTAGAGCCATTAACATTTGAAGCACATAATACCTGTACTACATAAATCATCAAAGCAAAGTAATATCCATCAAACTGATGTTTAAAAAGAAAAAAAATCATTTGACCTGCAGTGTGTTCTGTAAAACTAATGCTCCTGCAGTTTGGGTGCATATAGTTGGTGCAGAGCCTTCTTTTAGACACGTTCCTACTGGATAATCATGCATTTTTGGCTGGCCCATGCAGAGGAGATCGTCAGAGTAACATGGCAGCACTTTCAAATCACATTCAGATTCATTTTAGTTCAAAACTGCAGCCTTTTTCTCTTTTAAATTTTTATTTTCCAATTCCTATTATAAAAGTCATGATGTGTTTATATTTTAATATAATTCTATTGCTAGTCTTCTTAGTTTAATTTGTTGTTTAGGTTATTACCAGCTCATTTTGTTGCCACAGCAGGGTAAACAGAGGTGACAAGATTAGGATGTGATCACTTCGTTTTCTGGTGTGCACTAGTTTGTTTCTCGTGCTCATGAGATAGTAACTCTCTCCACTATCTTGTGCTCACCAGTTACTATGTGGTGCGCACCACTTACTGTCTTACTATCTGGTGCCCATAAAAAAAAAAAACAGTAATTTTTTTTACTTTAGGGGCTCCATAAATCCTGGTGCGTTTTTTATTCAAATTAAAGTATGTCATTACCATATTACTGGAACAACTCCTTAAACAACTTTTGATTAATGATTCTTTATGATCTGATTTACTATTGACTTAGATGTTAAATTTGCACACAAAAATAATTGTATTTGTTTTAGAACGACTGTTTAGGAAATATTTGCAATTGAAATAGGAAAAAGGTTGAGTTGGTAATAATGATTTTTTTTAATAATAAACAATATTTGAGTGGAGCTTTTTGTCGCAAAAACAAAAATGTTAGAAAATCACGGAATTGCTTCATTGATCTAATGACTTCTGACCTTTAAGGGCGTCATCATGATGCAAAGGAGGGCATTCTACTTTAGCAAGCTGAACAATCATGGTAGGACAATCAAAACCAAAAAGAAAGCAGAAGATTTACTTTGAGGTAGATACAAAAAAGAAAAATCCAGACCTCACGAGTTCATCATCTACGATTTTCAAGGTGACAGAGTTTGGGGACATGGGACTCCCTTTCAGTCGGGTAAGGGAGGCCTAACCAGTGAAATATACATCTCCACTGTGGCGCAGGCACAAGACTTTATCATATTGTCCTTGGCCAGGCCTCAGCAATGTCACCCAATGGAGGAGAGAGACAATACATCAGAGGACGGTTCAGCACACTGGGGCTCGACACCGAGTCCCCATGGGGGGAGAAATGACGGCCTCTCAGAAAGTTTTCTCTCAAGGGACCTGAATGATAAACTTGGAATGGAATTTTGTGTTGAAACAGGAGATGCCCTAGTGTGACACCTTCTATGAGGGAACGATGATCCATCTTTGACCCCCCGCCAGCTCCACTAAACTACATTAACGGCAAAATGAATGAACACGTCCACATACAGTGAATACACATGTCTATAATAATAATAATAATAATAATAATAAAAGAACTTTTGGGACTCTGTGCAAGTGTATTAAAATAGTAATAATAACAACGACAATAATAATAATAACAATAACAACAACAACAAATAATAATAATAATAATGATAATAATAATAATCTGGATAGTGTTAAGATAACATGCAGTAAAAGTACATTCAACTGTTTTATCTATGTATCATATATTCACATTTCTTGAACTTTAAGTTAAAGACGTTAAAGGTTTTTTAGACTTGCAATTGGAAAGATGAAGATATGATCAAACTTGTTACAATTCATCTTTATTAGCCTGTTACGTTTTGCAGTTACTCATTTTCATGCAAAAACTGCGATGGTCATGAAGTGCAAATCACTTCTGCAAATAAATCAATGCAAAAGCATTTTTAAAGATTACAACAACAACTACAATTCCAACTACAAATTGAACAATAATAATCACAATAAATAATAATAAATAAGAAGATTATGTTTTAGAAATTAGAACAAAATTCCAGAACCCAACAGACAATTTTAAAGAAATAAAGCAAAATAAAAAATGTTTTGGAAAACAAAAGTAATTAAAGATGTAGATGGAAGATGACCTTTGTCCATCATTTCAACCTAAAGTTATTTGGCATGAAGTGATACTGGAAATGCTTCATACTAATCATGGAACTTTAAATCAAATGATTTAAATAAAAACAAAAAAAAACAAACGTCATCATCCAATCAGCGATGTCCCATGGTCTTATCTTTTCTGTTGATTTTTTTTCCCTCTGGCTGTTTTTGTAAACCCTCTGAACTGGATCAAAATAAATACGATTTTTTTGGTTCTCTTATATTTTTGTTCAATATTCATCTTCAATAAGGGTTTAGAAGCCAACAAAAGTATTAATTTTTGCATTTAATTAAAAAATGTATTGTTATTTTTTATTTAAAGAGGTCAAATTAAGACTTTTTCTCACATTTGGCCTAAAAATGTTAATTAATCAAAGAGTTAGAAGTTTGAAACGGCTAGTTTTTGGTTTTCTGGTGACAAAAGCTTTCTGTGTGAGTGCAGCGTGTCTTTAGAATCTGTGGATAACATCTTTGTGGTCTTTTCAGCCGTAAGAATGCAAAACTTTTCATCAATGTAGGAGAGCTGGTGGTGCAACGTCACTCCTTCTAGCAAGGCTTTCAGTGACTGTTGAACTGCTGATTGATCACAGTGTTGGCTAAAACATTTGTGTGGAGGTCTGTCTCATCCCCTACTTGAGTTTGCTGTTCTCTTTAGGCCTCAACACTGAACAAGTTTTGGTTGAAACGTTTCTGCCATATTTGTTCACTGTTGCAGTTCAGAAGAAGTTGCATTAAATTTATGAGTTCATGGAAGATTGAGCAGCAAACCCTTTACACAAACGATCCCTTTATTTGCATATTACATATGTTTTAATGTGCCTACAGCATCTGAAAAACACGCACACTATTGCTTCCAATAATATTCACACACAATCTTAGATTTTTTATGATATTTTTGTAAGAATTTTACAATTTAAATTCCCATCAATTGTCACATTTTATTGCTGCCTTGAAGGGCAAATAGCTAAGAAGTTTATTGACAACTTCAGAAGGTAATCTGTATTTTAAATGAGGTTTTACTGAAATTTTGCTCTGTATAAATTCACGTTTTAGCAGATTAGGACCTTTTTCCATTTTTCTATTGTATTAAGACTTCAAGTAATATTTTTTTATGTTGTGATGCAATTAATTTAACTCAGTTAAGTTCAATCTAATTTAATCAAAAGTGTTTTAATTAAATCTTCACTAATTTAATCTACCCCAAATTAAATATGATTGAATTAAATCTAATGTAATTTGATGTTCTTTAGTTGTAATTTATTCCTGTCTTCTGCCCATATTTTTCTATATTCCATTCCATATTCCATATTCCATATTTTCTATCAGTAATATAAATTTCACTGAAATCCTTTTTATCTTTTTACCTCTGGATTGTAATGTGATTTATTTTTATACCATTGTAGTAAATAAACTGAACTTCATGTGTATTTTTGCCTCTGCCATATCAAGTGCTGTTGACAGTTTTACACTGGTGTTTACTTCCTTTTTTATTAATCTGAAGGTATTTGATGAGTTCCACAATTTAATGCTGAAGATAATGTTAATGCAGATGATAAATCACCACAATGTTCAAAGAATAAATTATTTGTAAGATATATTTTCTTATACTTTTTAAACCTGCTGGAACTTCATTACATTTCTACAAGATCAAAAGCACTTTTATCGCAATGGTTTTTGCAATTTCTGCAGGTTTCCCAGCTAGCTGAGTATTTAGCAGACAGACAAAGCAAAAAAAGCTAACAAAAGTTGCTGTTCATTCACACAGGTTATGTCCAAATTCCCTCCATACTCCTTAAGTACAAAAAAACGAATCTATTGTGTGGTTATCTGGATTTTAAAAGCAATCCAAACCCCATGCTCATTACTTTGTTATGACATAACAAACTGTCATATGCAAAAATGACATAACTGATTCCTGAAGTTAAAACCTAATAAAAATGAACACTTTACGAAGACTATGAATCCACTGTGGATGGTTTATAAAAAAATAAATTAAGATGCATTTTTTCAAAAGTAGTTAAAACACAATGCATTGTGGTCTCAGAATGGCTAAGGTGAAAATTTGTTTTCATGAAAACAATTGGGAACACACAAAGTTCATGATTTTAAGTCATATCCAAACAGATTTAACATAAAATCTGTAAATATTTTATATATCCGTAAATATTTGCAAAGTGAGGGAAATACAATTCCTTGGTGTTATCTTGGATGAAAAGTAAAAACGGAAATCTTGCATTAATTATTTAAAAAATAAATTCTAATAAATTATACATACATAATATAAATAACATTATATTGGAATTCTTTATAGAGTAAAAGATTTATTTAACAGTCAATCTTTACGTTTTAATTTTACTATACTTTAGGTACTGGGTCATTCTTAAACCAGCTGGAAGGCTCTCACATAGAGATGCTAACCCTCATTAATTATTTAAACCTTTAAAAAGTTGTTGCTTTTTTAATTGTAAAAACAACAACAACAACAACAAAAAACATGCCGATGACGTATTTGTGCACATTTTATTTTAAACATCTCTAACAATCTCATTTCATCCTAAAATGACTGAAAGGGTGTTTGATCTGCCTGTAGGACCAGTGAGCAGTGTGCTGGTCAAACGCTTTGGAAGCCGACCCATAGTCATAGTTGGCGGACTGATGTGTGGGGTTTCCATGGTTACTGCTTCTTTTGGAAGATCCATCGTTTATCTCTACTTGAGCATCGGCATCATCGGAGGTAAAGTATCATTTTTCAAATCAATCATCAAAGTGTGTTGGAAATATATCCCCACATTGCCTGAAATGCCCTTATGTCAATTAGTTTATCCCAAACCAGAACCGAGGCACGAAGTGGAGCCATTTGTCATTCTGCCTGTTCTTCCATGGGTTTCTAGCATTGCTAATGGAAGAATGGCAGTTTCCATTTTGGTCAGAGGCTCCTGCTCTGACTTTTCTCTGTTGAGTGTGCAGCTACGTTATATTTGAGCTTTGGGTATCTGCTCCTGGGGTGCCGAAAGAGCAGCAAGAGTACGACAGTAATTAAGACAGAACCATGTCTGATCCTGGAGAGTGTGGTCTTCTGTGGCCCTATGTTTTTTCTCGTGGTGTCCAATCATGGTCGTCACATGGGGACTCTCCTTTACCCTATGAGGCTCATTACCCTGCCAACTGCTGCTATGAAGGATTAATAGACCTAGCTGGTTGCTGGGCCATGTGTGGCCAGGGGCGTGTGCTGGCCTTACTGTGCTCCCCTGTGTCCTGGAACACTGACAGGCAGGCGTCAGAAAGTTTTACCCAGCAGGCATAGTAACATATGCTGACGTCCCCATTAATACCTGTAAATGAAAAAAACCTACCAGTTTAATGAGAAGACCCCCATGACGAATGAAATGTTTTTATGTTTTCTTTAAGCCACAACACAGAGCAGCTAGTTTCCTCTTGGGGGCGTTCAGGCTCTTGTTGGATCAGCATCATGTGGCAAAACCAAGGACAACATCAAAACAATAACAAAGAAGAAGTAAAAAGTGAAGAGAAAAAACAGGAGGAAAACACAGGGCAGAAGTGTGAGTGGTGCACAGTAAAAAGATCAATTCATTCAAGGCTGCAATCCTTGCATCAGAAACCTTTCTTAAAAACATAAATATATCAACAGAGCACCTGAACACATCTTTGCCTTTGGCTGTTATACATAATAATCACTTCGCCTCAGTATCCACACCTGGGTTACAAGAGTTGGCGGCAGAACGTAAAGGGAATTTTCACACAAATACAGTCAAATACAGTCAATTGTGAAAAAAAACATTTTAGGAGTTGGTAATTGTATTGTAAAAGTGTTTCAGGTGGTCTTTTAACCATGATTACGCTTTTTTTAACCATACTCCAACTGCCCTCTCCCGCTAGCTTATAGCCTCTCACAACCCCAAGCTTTTTCCAATGGCATTTTGGCATCTGCTCCTGATTCACAGCGATTTGAATAAAGAAACACTCAGGAATGCAGTTTTAATCTAAATCTTCTTTACATATGTTCTCCATCATAAGAAAAATGCCACAAGAGTGTGTTAAAAACACCAAAAACAGGGTTTTCATTGGAGTGGGTCTTGAAAGATGTCCACATTTTATAAATTGCTTCGTGGCAATTATTCCTGTTTGCATTTAAAACATTTTTCTCTCCTTTATCCCTGAGTGCGATTCATAGAAAAACTCAAAACTGTCCTTTTATTCCATATGTCATCCAGTTTTTAGGATCTTTATCTTACTTTCTCTGTGGTCAGCCCTTGTTGGCAACCGCAGTAAATAGAGGAGAGAAATAGCTTTCAGTTTTTTTACATAGATCCAAGGAAGAAGAGCAAATTGACATTGGAGGGGGGGGGGAGAAAATGTAGTTTCACAACCTTCTATCTGTAGCTCTTCATCTTTCACAAATTAAGGTGCTATTAAATTAATATGTTCCAGGTAAGAAGGCCAGAGAGCAAATGTATTACCTAGGCTCCCAATTTCCTTGTACGTGAATGGAGAAATTATTTCTGAAATAATTCCAACATTCCGTAATGAGATTTTAGTTGGCAAAAGTGAAATGAGATGGAACTTAAATGAGCACCTTGCAAAATCAGTTGAAATTTAATTTAGCAGGGACCCTTTGGAGTTCAAGTTCAGTCGAGGTTTCTTTTTGCAGTTTGTATTTTCTTGGAGTGTCTCATTTTTTTAACCCATTTCTGTCTCCAGGTTGTGGACTCTGCTTTAACCTGAATGCATCTCTCACCATCATCAGTAAATATTTTTTAACCAAGCGGCCTTTAGCCAATGGACTCGCAATGGCGGGAAGTCCCGTTTTCCTCTGTTTTCTCGCCCCTCTCAACCAATTTCTTCTGGGAGCCTTTGGGTGGAGAGGAAGTCTGCTGATACTGGGGGGTATGATGCTCAACTGTTGCGTTGCAGGGGCACTAATGAGACCTGTGCCTCTACCTCAGAACCCATCTGCTGCCGCAGCACAGAAGAATACGGAAAAGACAACTAAACACAACGTCAGCAAAAAAGGAAGGTGCCTGACCAATGCAAGGAAGTTTTTGGATTTGTCCTTTTTTAAAGACAGGGGCTTCATCATTTACCTGATAGGTAACACGATGTTCATCTTTGGTGCCTATGCACCTATAGTGTTCTTGTCAGCTTATGCAGTCAGCCAAGGTGTGGAGGAGTATTCTGCAGCCTATCTGCTCTCCATCATGGGCTTTGTTGACATGTTTGTCCGTCCAGGCACCGGTTTGATAGCCAACAGCAAGTGGATCAGACCAAGAATCCAGTACTTCTTTGGCTTTGCCATGGTTTTCAATGGTGCATGCCATTTACTTTGCCCTTTGATGAAGAGTTATGCCTTCCTCGTGACCTATGCCGTATTTTTTGGTGTGGGCTTTGGCATGGTGTTTGCCCTTATTTTTGAATGTCTCATGGACCTGATGGGAAATCAACGCTTTCCCAGTGCTGTTGGACTGGTCACCATCATAGAGTGCTTCCCTATGCTATTAGGACCACCTACTGCAGGTAAGAAACCCAAAAACACACACTGATCAATGCATTTAGAATCAAGATCACATTGGAAATAATTTTTAATTACATTTTTAGTCATAATTTAGGCACCAGCTGGTAGAGATGTTCAGATCTGGCCCTGGCATATCTTTTACTTGCACAACTAAATGTTTTGACTTTTGTATCCTCTAAAATGATGACAGAAAGTATTGTACTTATAGAGATCAACAACACTATTTTAAAAGGCTTTTTTGATCGTTTTTTTTCTTTGGTCTTCCAACCTGGCGAGGGAGAGCTACTGCCCTGCTGGCGTTCCCGTCAATCCCACCCCACTTCCCATGAAATACCTAAAGCAGTTGATTTTAGATTTCCATTGAGTGAATGCATGAGGTTAAAGGTTGTTTTTTTTTTTTTGCAATGATTATAGTTCAGATAGCTCAAACCAAATAGCTCTAGCTCTTGAGGAATAAAGTTGGAGAAGAGGTAAAGTGCATCACTGCTTAATCAACACACATCACACTGTGCCTTTTTTCTCTGTATGCTTTACAAGAACAACACTGAGTTTATCACTGAAGAATCACTGTTTAGGTGCATGAGGGTCACTCTAAAGGCTCACTGACATTTCACATAGATTGACTAATATAAGATTGAGAAAGAGTGATACACTTTAATCATGAAAGTGATGCCGGGTTTAGATGTTTTTCTTCCACGATAAAAAATACAGCTGTGAAATTTTGTTTTGTTATTACTTCTGAAAAAAAAAAGTTGGGATAAAAACAGTCATTTTGACTAGATCTGCCACATGGCAGATTCTTCGATTTAGGAGAGTTGGTCCTGGGTCTGTGTTGAATGGAAGTTTGCCTGTGATGTAAACTTAAAGATTCAACTCATAGCTTGTGTCTTATTAAAGAAACTATTAAACATATCAAGCACATATTTGAGGTTTGGTTGTGGTTATACTAGCAATGACACAGGAGGATAACTGGACCACAAAAACTTTAAGTAGACAAGGGGGGGACACAGGTATGAAAGACTAGAACGGCTATGGCTGCTATTAGATTCTTCAGCTTGTTTTCTTAAGATAACAAGATATTAAATTGTTTTCTCAAGATAATAGAACGCACTTTTCCTTTTTCCTACAAGAGTTCCATGTAGATGTGAACCAAAATAGCAATCACAGGATCATTTCTAACTGATAAGCATATTGTGTGAACTGTCTCACAGCAGCTGTTGCAGCTGTCTCAGTTTATGTACACATGCCACCCACAACACCAATAAACTAGCTATACAAATGACACATGACTCAACGGGCCCAGCTCTTTATTTAACAAGGACACATAAAAGCAACTAGGCCTCACACAGCAGTGCACAGATCATCTATGGCGGCAGGCGTCACACTCTGACATCGTTGATTCCTTCAGTTGTAGTCAAAGTCAGGTGGAAATTGTGCAAATGTTGTTGGTTGGAAAGAACTTTTGAAACAGCCAGGAAGATCGTTAACATTCAGTGATCTCCAATTAACTATTCTTTTTTCTGTTTTCTCATGAGTCTTAATAGCAAAATGTAATCTTGAAAAAAACAGCTGAAAAAAAATGATCATACAAGGCTGATCTCATCTTCCATGCACAAGAGAAGCAAAACGGACAAATTCATTTTTTTCAATATATTTTTTAAACCAGCACAAGAAAAATACTGGTGTTCAAGTGTTAATGTTCAGGATTAAATACAAAAAAATGGGATGAGATGCCTTTTCTAAAAAGATTTAAACGAGATACGTCTCTGATGCACACAATTGCTGCTTTTCCTTTTAACTTAATGATGAATTGCATCCGTTGGGTTGGCATGACGGATTTTGGCATGTTTCCTACAATATTTAGGAAAATTTAGAGTGCACTTCAGGCCATTTTTTTGGCTTCTTAGGAACTGGTGCTAGCTGTTGCCAGCTTACCGCTATCTAGGTACTAGGTACTAAAGCTGGGTTCTGTTGATGACGTGAGAACTGAATTGTGATCTAACAAATTGTAGTTTTGCTTAATAAAATAACTACTTGTTAATTAAAATCAACAATTAGAAATACAGATAAAATTCTTATGCATAGAGACTACAAATTTCTACAATTGTGCACTTTAAAAATAGCAGAATACAGTTGGTAATTTTATTCAGTTTTATTTTTTATTCAGGATTGACACATTATTCTAAATGGCCCGTTTTCATAAAATGCGAATTAATTTCACGTAGTGCAACAGACCTCCAAAAATATCAATTATTAGCAGGCTAGAATGGACTTTAACATGTCAAATGTCACAACTACACAGCATCACCCAAAAATCCACCCTATAATTAAATTAAAAGTTGTTAGTCGGGTTATTTATCAAAAAACTACAGTCATTTTTTTAAATCAAAGTCTTCTTTTAGCTCTGTTATATCTTCTCAAGCCTATTTGCTATCTGTCTGCTTGCTTAAACCCTGCAATTTTTAATGTGACCTGTCATTGAGTACATGGCAGAACACTGGAAAACTAAACAATTGTTGGTACTGTTTTGTATTTTGTAATGTATGAATAGTTTGTATAATCCTAACGTTCAGGTAAAAGAGGCAGAACTTTAAACAGAGATGTTTTTTAAAGCTTTTTGTATTGTATACTTTATCCCTTTTATACCAGTCATCATTTTTGTGTTGGTATAAAAACTCTTCCACTCCTTTTTGCTTTCTTCCTGCTCTGGTTTTAACACCTGCAGGTTTAAATGATACCTTTGCCAAGTGTCCCCTGATTGGTGAAATGACCCCAGTGGACCACCGACCTGCCTCCCACTAAGTGCTTGTTGGTTTTCAGTTGTTTTGG
The DNA here is from genome assembly GCA_014656515.1 of Oryzias celebensis. Classification (NCBI taxonomy): domain Eukaryota; kingdom Metazoa; phylum Chordata; class Actinopteri; order Beloniformes; family Adrianichthyidae; genus Oryzias; species Oryzias celebensis. The sequence continues at coordinate 15,368,201 of BNCR01000005.1, forward strand.
GTTCAGACGGGAGAGTTTTGTAAATAAACCCAGTGAGCTTAGACTATAAATTCCTGGGCAGTTTTACCTGAAAACAGTGGTTTGTGTTTGTGAGTGTTTTCAGTTGTGTAATTAGCAGCCTAAAGGAGGCGTAAATGATGTCACTGCCTGACACTGATGGAACAGAGCGCACCTAAACCCCAAACTGTCCTAATACACGCCGCGCTCTGGTTACACTGTGTGCATGTTTAGACAAGGACAAAGAAAGACACAAACACACACATGCAGTCTCTCCAGTGTTTCAGCAGACTCTCCTGATTTATAAAACAGCTTTTAGGACAGCATTAGCTTCAAACTGCACTTTTTTTATGTAGCTGTTCTCTATCAAGAACCACCAACAAAAATAAAACAGGCCTGGACTTTTTTAAAATAAAAAAACAGGTGAAGTTTTCCAGATTCCTCATAATTAAGTCTAAATTAAATATGTGAAGTTCAGTTCGCTGAACTTTCAGCATGGGGTCAGAGCATAAAATGTAACCTGTAGAGCTTGACTCTGAGTTTTGGGATTTGCTCATTTGTTTAGTGTTATTTTTACCTGTCAGTACCTGAGTACACCTGAAATCACGGATACCAGGTCTTTGTCCAAAGCACATATTCCAAATAGAAACTAGTTGTTTTCTGGGGTGTGGAGGTTAAACATCTGCTGCTAAAAAACTTCAGCAAACTTGAATTTTTAAATGGCTTGGGGTTTTGGAGCTTGACATGTCTGAACAGGGACACAGAAGGGAGATACAGGAAGCTCAGAATTAGTGCGATTTTCAAATGAAATGTAGTGTGCTGACTCCATGATGCCTTCAGTTATATTCAAATGTCATGAGTCCAGCTGAACGGACAGGTCTCAGAGTTTCTGTGTTTCTGTACAGGCACAGCAAACGAAATGGTGAGAATTTCTTATAGTACAAACATGAATTTACATAGACAACACAGAACAAACAAATAAGTAAAAGAGTACTTTACCACACTTATCCTGTAGTGTTGCTCTAGGCCACCCTAATCTAAATAAACAACTAATTTTAGCAATGTCTCTGCATATTAGCAAATCATATAAGCTTGCTATCCTTAAAAAAAAAAACTTTTCATTTGCCTTTAATATGACTTTTAATGAGGGGAAAGGTTATAGCCCCCCCCCACGTCATTGTGAGTGTCCCTGTTCCGAAGGGCTCATTTAATGGGGTACATAAGTGCCCTCCTGCACAGCTAACATTCTCCTCCAGAGGGCACAATCGTTAAGTCTTCTATATCCGCTTGTTCCTGCATCTCCGAACTTTCGGGTCAAGCCAATTAGGAGGAAGTAAGGTAAGTGGGTGTAATTAGCCTTTTGCTTTGGGTGTTTAATGATGCTCAGTTCAAACTGTCACCATTAAAGTTCTGTACCTGGGCCATAATTATGCCGCGAGTACATTCAAAAAGAGGTGACCATGCCAGATGGACGTAATTATCGCTCAGCCAATCAAGGGCTGTCTTAATGAGGGTGATGGTCATTTGAGTGCAGGAACCAGATGAGCGCTATCAATCAGATTACACAGCCCGCGTAGAGATAGTCAAACATAACATCTGTATACAAAGTCAACCTCTGTACTGTAACGTGAGTTGTGATTAGGGTGGTTAACGTGGAGCCCCAACAAGGCAGGTTTTTGAAATTTAAAGAACACTTGCATGCAAAACAGGTTTTCTAATAGAAGCCCAAATGAAAGACGTTCAGACTTCAGGTTAAACTGGTGCTCATGGGGTTCAAAGAATCGTCCATGGTTTGTTAAATCTGCTCATTAGTTGTTGATAAATGAAAAGAAATTAGGCTGAATATCTCCTGACACCAATTGGTTGATTTTTTTCTCTATTGAAGGGAGATCTTTAGAGGAAGAGCCTTAATGAGATGGAAAACCTTGTTGAGAGAAATGATCCCACCTGATCTGCACCTGAAGGGGTTGGGCCATTGTTTGGAAGCTTGGAGGATTAAACCTGATCTGAACCATATTTGTCATTTTTCTGCAGGCTTGGGTTAGATATTTATGGCTCTGGGAATGGGCCTCACTTTTGATTCGTTTTGGTAGCAGCCACCCAAATTGCCTTTGCAGAGATGTCGAAGCTCCAGGAAGGGTGTAATGGCTCTCTGTCAGTTCCAAAGTAGCTTTGCTCGCTCTGTTAAAATTGGCCGAAGCGTTTTTTTTTTTTTTTTTTTTTTTTTTTTACAGTAGCTTTCACACAAATAGAAGGCTGCTGTCCAAATGTTAAGCTGTTGCTCACTTTCAAAGCTGTTAAGTGACTAAACTTGACAGACAAATCTCTTTGCATTTTTCTGCTGTAGGGTTACTGGTTGACATCTTTCGGGACTACAAGTACCTTTTCTTTATGTGCGGTGCCGTGATCATGACCGGCGGGCTGTTCCTCATTATTATGAATATCTACCACTACCATATGCTGGAAAAAGAGAAGACAAAGAACAGCGGGGCACCGAGCCAAGACATGGAGAACCAGGACGGGGTGAGCCTATCGGAGGCACAGAGGGAGCTGACTGAGCCGGAAACAACACAGACGACTGGAGATGCACAAGATCCCTCACCTGATGACCCTGGACCAGACATAGATGATCACCTCTAAAAAGTCCAGACTCTTATTTTTCTCCTAAGCTTTGAGGTGAGAAAAGTAGAGCTCAGTAACTCCCAGTATTTTTATTTTTTTTTGACGGAACTTCATGACCAAAGTCAGAACATTTCTGGTATTTCAGGTTGTACAAGTACCTATTATTTAGTTTTCTGCTCCAGTAATGCTAAAAAAGGAAAGTTTACGAAGTATCTACCGTTAAGTGACCACAACTTTCTGACCCAATCGGTTTTGTGGTACGTCTTCACCTCAAAGGTTATCAAGAGGAAACAGTGTTTAATGAAACAGGCTCAGGGGCTGAACTGTCTGTTGCCTCACATAAAGGCCCACTGTGGTGTTTGCACTGTATCTCTGTCAGTGTCTGTGGATGTTTGCTTTTCATTGTATCTCCAAACTCACAAGAAATCCTGAAGGACGTGAAGCTCAAAGAGTGTTTGCACGAGTGCAGAACTTTTTTCTGCAGTGAGATCTCTATTGTGTCTCTATTATCGTTTTCTTTCTTGCAAATTTTAAAGCAATCTGTGAAAACAATGCATATTCTGAAAAAACCTCAGGGGGAAAGCTGTGATATTTTGAATTCACTGGGGTGTTTGTTGTGAAAATAAAGTATCTCATTGTTTTTTTTTTCTTACTGTTTTTGATAATGGCATTTTTCCGAATCAGGTTTTGCTTCTTTATTGATTCCAGAATTGTTTTTGGTGTACTCTTACATTTTTTTATTTTTTTTTGGTTGATTTTGTTGATGAAAGCTTTTATGATGAAACTGTTTGGCAATCCTGATTCCAACAGTTTTTGGTTTGGCAGAAAGAAATCATTAGTCTCGTAAAGGTGAGTAATATTCAGGAAGTTATGCTATGAAGTCAGAATTTACTAACTTTTATTTTAGCTTCCAAAGATTTTACGAGACTCCCTAAATGATGACTTTTCCATTTCTTTCTCCTTATTTTTAATAACTTTACTTTTAAATGATTGCTGTATTTATTCATTGGAGATGCTTGATTCAGTTCTAAAGAAGTTTACATTCATCCAACATCCTCCAAAAAAAGAGTCAAATCATTTTGAGAAGTAACGTTTGGGATGTTGGAGGCCGAGAACAATTTTTCACGACAGTTACAAGATGGAGGAAGAAGTTAGGAAATGTCAGCAGCTCGGGGGCGTAAGCGCCTAATGAAGCACGGCCCTCAGGTTCCAGACGAGTGCTCGAAGCGGCACGCAGCCTCATTCACGTCAGCAATTTAGAAACCACAAACACTGGCTATTTTGTCTTTTTTTTTTTTTTTTTGCTTTTCTTTGGCCCGTTGTTCCACAAGGTCTCTGGGCACGACAAGGTGGAAAGGTTCCCCAGAGACAAACCAGCGCAGTAATCTGTTTGTCATTATTATTCCCCATCTCACCCTCTGACCCCTCTCTGCAGGCAGCCCCTCCCAAACGATCTGTGCTGCATGGCTCTTGTTCTTAGCAGAGAAAATAAAAGTTAAAGTTGAAATAAAGAGTGAATGAATAAAGTCAACAAAGTTTCCTAAAACCTGTTCCAATGTGACAAGATCAACCACAAAATGTCATGATGATAATTTTATGCTGATTTGACTTTGGGCGATTTTTATCTTTAGAATATTTCTAAGTAATTCTTGGCTAAATCACTTTATTTTTTCATTTTCAAAAACCTTCCCCTTTGTGTTTCTTTTTTTGTCATCTCTAACAGCTGAGCAGACTGTAGGGAACGTCTTCAATATAAAGATCCACTCCGATCCTTTTTCATTTATTGTAAAAGTTTTCCCAGTGGTCTTTTATTTATGATTATGTCGTTTTTAGCCAAAATAAAATACATTTTAAAAAACTGTGTCATTTTCTAGGACATAGTTTCTGCAGAGCAGCAGGAGTTCATTAGAAAGTCACCTCTGAGATGTGGGCAGGACTGCAGGTGCAGAGCAAACCTGAACCCATTTCTTGTTATCTGTTTATACGCTCTATCTTTACTGCCCCTCACAATCCCAGCATAACATTACTAGTGCAACAAAATGGTGAGCAATATTGGAGCTATGCAGACATATACAAACAAAGACATAAATGGATCCAGTCGTTTAGAAGTGGATGCATTACAATGGAGCAAAGCAGGTAACTTGTGGTTTGCTGTAGTAGTTTCTATGTCACAACTACAAACTTCAAACATTTTTGTCTGCTCCTGACTGCAACGGTTTGAACAAAGAAATACTGAAAAACACCAATTAAATCTGAATTTTCTTTATATGTTCTCCACATTGAGAAAATGCAACAAGAACATGATAAAAACACCAAAAACACTATTTTCATTGGAGTCAAAGATGCGATGATGAGGGGATATTTAGGGTTGATAATGGGAACGTTTTAAGCTAACACTGATAGAACTTCGTGGTGCCATTGATGCATAAACATTTTTGTGCATGTGGAGCACTAAATGCAATAAATGCAACACAACGACACTGAATCCATCAATAGGTAATACTAAAAACACAAGTTTAGAAATGGATCAGAAACCAAAAAAGTCTAACTGAAAAGGTCCTGTTATTGTAGCCGTTATAAACAAAAACACTTTTTTATTCATCAGTTGACATTGATGCTAAATCTCATTTGGCAGTAACTCAGAGCACACAATCCATAGATTAAAGAAGTGCACATTCGAAGGCAGCACTGGCAGAGATGAAGCACCCGTCTCTCACTCATCTCTTAATGAGGATTGCAATCACGATGTATCACCAGACAAAGTCACTGACAGCTTTCAGTGTACTGTCAGTGTTGGTTAAACGAGTCACCAGCCTGGAAGTCTAAGTGTGTGTCACATTTCACACAGGCCTTCAGTCTGTGAGGGTCACGTAACGCTGCATGACGGGACAAAGCGCAAACAACAGACTGCTGACTGGATGTTGATTATCAGCATCTCCGCTGACCTTTGGGTCCGTGCCAATCTGATCTCACTTGTTTACAGTATGAGGGGGCTGACCAGATGAGTCTGAAGTGTTCTCACCCTTGGATGATGAACAGGGATGGAAGAATGTGCTCCCCGGAGGGCTCAAGCAGCTCTAGCATACATCAGCAGGAGAAATTGAAGGGGATGTTTGCGAGCATCAGAAATTAGATAGACCTGGGCCGTCGAGCAAGCGGGGGCCGCCGCTGCAGCGCTTTCCTCTCAGGAGCAACACCAAACACACAGTGAGGCGAGGACATGAGCGCACCCACATAAATGTGAACGAGCAGAGAGACGCCTGCTGTGGCATTTAGGTCTGCAGAGAGGATGTGGGCCGTTATTTGATCGGGGACAACGCCGAGGGATAATGTGAGAGATCACAGACTTTTTCCATATTAGCCACATGTTGTTTAGTGCCTGTGGATGCTGTTATGAACTCCTTCAGCTAAAGTTCATCAAGGTGGGCTTATGCAGCAGGTTTTATCAGGCGTCACTTTAAAGGCCAACACGTGACATAAGTTGGTCTATTTCTAACAATTTAATTCCTATGTTTTAGAGAGATTCCCTGAATGCTTTGGTTTAAAAGAAGAAATTTGTAATACTCTGGTTCTGGAGTGTTGAGTGAAAATGAATTGAAAGTTAGTCTAATATTGAAAAGTGCCAGCAGTGAAGAAAAAGGAAAACTGTGTTGAAAGAAGCTGTAAAAGCTTCAAATTCGTCCCCACTGGGCTCCACTTTGCAACTTTTTTCAACTTAAATGAATCCTGAAATATTTATTTTGGAAATGTGTTGTTTATTGTTGTTATAACTGGTAAACTAGAGTGAAAAAGTGCTTTTTAAGTCTCTGCAACATAAAACAATAATTTGCCATTATAGAATTTATGAATAAAACAATAATGAATAAAACATTAAAATACATAAAAGTGCATCATTTGCTTAAACTCCAATGAAAATCATGTTTTTAACATATTCTTGTATCATTTTTCTCATGACGGAGGACATATATGTACATATATAAGGAAATTATGCTTAAAACTGCATTTCTGGGTAAATCATTGCGCAACAAGAGCAAATGAAAACGTGTTTTAAAAAAACCTGTTGCAGGGACGTAGAAGCTCGAATCAGCAGGTCACAGGCTTCCTGCTCTGCTCCATTCTAGTGCATCCACTTGAAAACAAATCGATCCATTAACGTCTTTGTTTTCCTCGTCTGAGTTGGTATCTGACTCAAAACTGCACGTCTGGTTAGCTTTGATGTTTCTCGCCATTACTGTTACATCGCTAATGTTTGGTTAGGATTTTGAGGGGCAAGAAGCTAACAGGAGAGCATGTAAAAAGAGGGTTGATGGGAACAGCCCCACAACTCAGAGGCAAATTTTTAATGAACTCCTGCTGATTTGCAGAAAGTGTCAGAGAACATGACGCTGTTTTTTTTTTGTTTTTTTTTTCTTTTATTAGAAACCTCATAATAATAATTAAATGACCACTGGAAACCCTTTTAAAATAGAACAAAAGATGATTGAAGTGGGACTTTAATAAAACAACTAAAGAATGAGTTACAGATGTGCATTTGTCAGACTTTTTTTTACATTTGTGTTTATCAGTGAATTATTTAAGATCAACTAATTCATTCTAAAGTTAAAACTGTCTTGGTGATGTATTGCTGTGGAATATCTGCTCCTTGTAAACTCTACGTTTTAATTCCTTTCACTTAACAATCAGGAAGGTCTTTAAAAAATGTTTACTGTTGTTGTCTCTTTGAATAAAGATGCAACTTTCAGAGCATATTGTCATTTATTGGCAATCAAAGGGTATATTTTAAAGTCATACACTAAAAAAAGGGGAAAAGTACATCTGTAAAACAACTGAAGGTAAAAGAGGAAAGTTTCACACACAAGTTGGAAGGGCAAAGGACAAACTGGGGCCAGCTCCGGCACTCAGAGAGTTATGCTGAAGTTCTTTATGCAAAACATGATAAAATGCATGTGTTTTATTTACAATAATAATTGTTCATGCATTATTTTTTTCATGTAAAGCAGTGTTTTTAAAACAACAACCTCCTTCCACGTCTCCTTTCCTTCATGGTGAAGGGTCTGGTAGGAATCTGAAAAGGTTTTGTGCAGGCAGTGAGCAGCGAACAGCCACACGGCATGAAAGAACTGATGCAAATGAACAGCACACAAAAAAAAAGTAAAAGAGGGGCCATTTGCTACTTGGGGAGATGTAAGAAAGCCCTTCAAATCCATCATCCCTGTCTGTGTGGCGTCCGGCGAGCAGGGGGAGGTAATGAAAGTAATTTAACGTACATCTATAATTAATATGCTCTCTTTGGGCGGTGCGGCCGGGACGAACGGGTGATTGAGTGTGTTTATTATGTGTGTGTGTGAGGAAGCTGGCATGACGGGGCACCGGGCCGTTGACACTGTAATTCAGCAACCATCACTCCTGCAGTGCTGAGGTCAGATTGGTGCAGCTATATGGGGCGCTGCTGGCTTTAGCACTCCCACAGGTATGCATGAAAAGTGGGTTTTTGTTCTCTCCGTTTTTTTTCCCTTTTCTTTCCTCCTCTCCGAGTCTCCTGAAGAGGCGCAGCACGTAGCAGAGCCCCAGGCCAGTGTTCTCCCTCCGCTCTCCTTCTCCTTTTCCTTTCTTTCCCTCCCTCGCCTTTAGCCACAGCTCCCTTCTCCTGCTTGTTCTTCTCTCTGCTCGGTTTGCAAACTCCATCACTCTGTCTGTCCATCTTCGCCACCTTCCTTTTACATCTCCTAATATTCTCTTCCCCTCCACGAGGACTCAGCCTGCGCACTTGAGGAATTCCTTTTTTCTTTTTCTTTTCTAAAAAGCAGGACCCCTCTGCACAAACACAGTTCAAACTCTGCTGCCCTCTGTGCTGTCTGCTTTTGAAACTGCCTGCTCTTTGAATACCAGTCCCTTTGAAGTGAATGCCCTCTGCATTTCTTTTACACAGCCACTCTCAGGCTTTACTGAATTTGCACCCACACACACACACACACCCACACACACACACATATTTGAGTGTGCAGAAATGGGGTTTTACAAATATAAATGCATGCACAAACGCAGAATTCCCCACTCAATCATTCATGCGTGCACACGTAGAACATTGTCTGTGGTGCAGAGTGAGTTTCTCGTCTACTTTGAACTGTCATTTTGTTTCTTCTCCATCTCTCAGGCTACAATTAAGAGCCCGACTATTTGTAGTTCTCAAGCGAAGGCCCAATTTGAACAGTCTCACAGCAGCTTCACAACCCTACAAACAAACCCCCTGTTGTCGGTTTAAACAAAGCAATTAGGTAGCTGAGCGCTAGAGTTTTTATTCTGAAATATCATCTTTTGTGAAGTTCCTAAACATTTTTATTGCCAGATAACATTTTGAACACAAATGAGTAAACAGGCCTTAAACATGATTTTACTGATCTCTGTTTAATCACAAATATTTCATCGTATCAGGAGATAATCTGTCCTGAATCCCTTTTGTCGGGAGATTATTAAAGTTCAGATTTAAATATTTAAAGATTTAAAGTTCAGAAAAAGTCATTGGAACCAAGCAAAAATGTTGCTTTATCTTGGAAAAAAACCAAAAAGAAAAACATGCATCTACGATGCCTCTATAAATGTCAAATATCTTTAATGCATTTATAAAATGCTACAGAAAAGGGAAAAAAAAGTTATTAAATGTTAAATGTTTGAAGCTTAGAAACATATTTTAATGCTCTTAATTTTGTCTCTCAATTTTTTCAGTTTACAACATATAATTTCATTCAGGACACTGCTTAATTTACCTTGAATGGAAAATGATTACATTAATAAGTAAATATTTGAAACTAAATTCAGACATGAACCCCTTTCAGATTAGTAGAATCCCCATTAAAATGGCCAATAAATGGCATTAAAACTCATTCGAAGAAAATAATGTTGCAGTGTGTGACGTGTTTTAAACATGGCCACTCTACAAATGGGCTTTTGGAGCTGTTGACAAATCAAATCTTTTTTATAAAGCACTTTCCATATGTAACAAAGCAAAGAAAGCAGGGCGTTACAATCATCAATTCTTCCGATGGTGAAAGCATGCATCAGCATTTCTGCATCAGTAAGAGAGAGAGTTTGGCACCCTAGTCAACTTTCTGCTCAATATGAGGGATAAAAGTTAGGTTAGAGTCAAAAGTAATGCCCAGTTTTCAATTCAATTGTTTCTGAAGGACTTTATGAAAGTTCTTTTAGTTTCAAAACGTCTTATCTCCCTTGGCTTAAAGATCAAAAAGAAAAAATTTCAGTTTTTTCCTGGTTAAGCTGCAACAAATTATTTGCCATCCATGATATCACATATAAAATACAGTTAAAAAGTGCTTGTATTGGCCTTGTGCCATCAGGAGACAAAGCTATGAACAGCTGGGTATCATCAGCATAGCTATGAAAGCTCGTGACATACCCCAGAGGAAACATGTAAATGTTAAAAAGCAAGGGGCCAAGGATGGAACCTTGAGGAACACCACATTTATTGTTTTTGGACCCCACAAAATTAAATGTCACGTAAAAAAGAATCTTTTTAGTCTCCAATTTAAGAACCTTGCTGTAAAACAAATCCATTCCCTTACAAAGACCTGCTTTGTGTTATTTCTTCTGGTTGTGCTTCACACAGACAGGGAGGCCACTGTGTGAGCGTGGACTTCACAAGAAAAGTGACCACACGTCTGGCTCTAATGAGCAGCATATGGAGTCTGTGAATGATAGGGGGGGATCTGCTGCTGACAGGTGCTGAGTCATCTGCTGCAGTAACCCCCTTCCCTCACAACCCAGAGGACACTTTCCTTTGTGGGATCTGATCCAAACACACGCACATGTCACATATATTCAAATCTGCCCTAACTTTTACCTAAAGTCCCACTGCAACTATGTTTTTATCTATTGTAAAATTGTTCCCAGCGGTCTGTTCGTTATCATTAGGAATTTTTTAGCCAAAATAATGACCCCTGTGTCATTTTTAAGACATATTTTCTGCATCAGGAGTTCATCAGAAATTTGTCTTTGGGTTGTGGGTGGGACTGTTGGCGTGGAAGTAACCCTCTATTGATAACGTTGGTGTAGCAAAAAAAGCGGCGAGCAAAATCTGACCTATCCAGCCGTACGGCTTTGTGCCAGATGTCAACTCAGATGAAGAAAATGAAGACGTTAATGGATCTATTTGTCAGCAAGTGAATGCATCAGAATTGTAGCAGAGACTGGAGACTCCAGCTCTCCCATGGAAGTTCCTGCATCACAAACCTGAACTTTGTAAAACCGATGCTTTTCATCTGCTCCTGATCCATCACGATTTGAATAAAGAAATATTCCGAACTGCAGCTTTAATCTTAGAGGAGCGGATGTGAGAGTAAGGTTTAATCTGAAATGAGCCTGACTTGTGCAGTTCATAGAAGTGGTTCGCCACTAATTCAACCAAACCAGACTTCAGCTACAGAATAAATGTACCAGCTGCACCATTTGCTTTTTCTTTAAACAGTTAACCAGCAGGTTGTTGTAAAACTGTCATTTTAGAAGTTTCTTCTGGTTTATTCTCACATGTGTGTTAATCTTTGGCTCTGCCCTGAGTGGGGATTACTTTGTAAACCCATTAGTTTATTAAAGGTAATGACCTTCTGAGTCTCTGTGTGATTTAGAGCGGAGAGATGCAGATTTTGATAGAGACCAGGATGCTTACGGTGGAACTGGAGAGTTGGACTCTATGGCAACTGGAGTCTGCAATAAGGTCGCATAGGGGGCGTTTAATTAGAGGGCCAGAGCGGTCTCTGCAGAGGCGATTTTTAATACCCCGATATGTCAAAGGGGTGCATCAGTTAGCTGCATCACATGCATTCAGCCAATAATAAGCACAAATAAACCCAGGAAAAATACACAATCATTGTTTTGTGTTTGAAAAACTTTATCTTTTGCAAAAAAAAAAAGATGATTGCCATTTGAGCTACAAACTGGCACTCACTGAGGAAAGACAGAGTTTTAAAGATTGAGGCAGAGAATTGATGACTTTTATAGCTCGCTTTCTTTCTGGAGGGGGTTCTTGGCCAGTGTATTACTTTGGCAAAAATGAGTGGCATCAGTTTAGCCTTGACTGTGTGTGCAGCAGTTGGACATATCATTTAAAAGAGGCGTGGTGTACCAGCCCAATGAACGCCTGTGAATATTACAAAGCTCACGCCAGCGCAGCATTAATTCAGGTTAAGAATAACAGGAACGCTCACACAAACAAAGGAAGTCTGTGATGTTTGAATTGATTCAAATTAGAAATTAAAGCAGTTAAACTTTAGGTGGAAGACGAATGTTTTGTCTCTGGTCACTGTCTGTGTCTCATCTTTTAGGCTTTTTCCTGGACTTGTTAATAGCTGGACACAGAAATGAGCACACACATCTGGTACCAGATGCCGACAGAACTCGAGAAACATTTCAACTGATTAGATTCAATAGAAAAAGGAAACAGGAGTTACAGTTGGGACATTGATCTGCCTCCAAAGAGCTGAAAACATTTTGAATTTCCTCTTCATCATCTTCCTCCACATAACAGCCAACAAAACAAGGACTGTCTTTGATCATGTGTCATGTCTGCAGGTAAAAGACCCTCGTCCTGCAACAACTCGCATGTTTCAAACCGTCCATGCTTCAGGTGATGTGGCCACACATTCCTGAAACCACATCTCAGAAGAAGTCATAGACGGAGACATAGATAGTTTCTGTTTGGGTGATGAGAAGTTGACTACGAATGTGGAGTCAGTTATTAGCGGGAAAACGCTGTTATCGCTCCCCTGGTGATCTTTCTCTGCAGCTGTGGTGGCTGTGCTTTTAAACGCTGTGTGGCCGACACCGTGGAAGGTGACTGATTACATTTCTCTAAAAGCAAGGTACAGGCTGCAGCTGTAATTGGCACAGTGCTTTGTGTTTTTTTTTTCCCTCATTACTTCCACTCCTCAGAGTATTTGATCTATGCCCCTGCTCCATCACACGGCGCCTGATTTAGGAAAGCAGGTTTGAAGCCACCGCTGGTGACGCGAAGGGAGCGTTTGCCGGGAGAGGTCAGTATTGCTCCATTGATGGGCCTGATAGCTTTCTCTGGTGTCTCTCCCCTCCTCCCCTCCATCCATCTGTGGATCCTTCTTTTAGCAGCGCTGGGAACATTATGTAATGATCATGCTGTGGCACACATATCTGCGCTCTAAAACAGCATATAGCTTCGCAGTGAACAGATGTGCGCTGTAATTGCATTTGACTCCACTTAATTTAATAGCCTTTCGAACAATGGAACATAAAAAATGCGCTTTAAATGAGGGAATCCAGCCAGCAACCTCCAGGAGAAATCAGAGGAGTTTGTGTGTGAGGGATATTAAGAAGATTTTGACATAGATTAAGGGCACGCACACATGAGAGGGAAGAGATTGAAATTTCACCATCAAAGGATCCCTCCCATCATTCATTGATTGGCGAATGTGTTGTTGTCAACGTTTAGACTTGATTACCGCTGACACGCAGGGCCGAGGCTGAAACACAAAGCTGGTAATGACCACAACGCCTCGTGCATATCAAATGCAGCATGAATCCTACCGGAGTAATTAATATCGCACTGTGGTTATCAGTTTCCTGGCATAAACGGCCAATCGGATTTGCATGGCTTGCATGGTGGTAATTAGGAGCTAGCATAAGGGAAAACATCGCATGAATATTTTGGCCCATTTGTGTCTTTGTGTACCTTTCCCATCTCCCAGGACCTTTCTATTAGTCCCACTTTTCTTAAACATTTGCAAGGAAAGAAACAGTGTTGACATTTTGCTTGTTCTCTTGTCATGGATCACAGCTGCACACCAAGTCATACTTTACTCTTCATCGGCAAAACAAGGCCCTCAGCCTGCAGGATGCTGCCATAAAGTGTAAACCCAAATCTGGATTGTTGTAGTTCTGTTTAGAAGGCTTTTCTTTTTTCCAACCACCTCTGTCCCATTATACACTGGATTGTATTTCCCATGAGCCATTGGGGGGCAAATCTCAAGGGCTTTTACGGCGGTTTCTCAAAAATCATCTTATCAAAAAGCTGTCAGTGTAGGTTGAGATCAGTCGGCTGTCATCGGGTGCAGGCAGATATTGACCTTTTGATGGGAAAGCTACACCGCGTTTCTATTTTCGGGGCCGACTCTTGCAGATGTGGTGATTATCAGGCCATGTTGACATCTGATTGTGTTGCAATCTCAGCGTAGGGAGGAGGAGACTGAAACATAAGCAGTAAAGCTTCTTCTGCCTGTATACAACTTCTCCTAAAGTTCACTTTGGGCTACTTTTGAGTTACAATTTTATGTATGCTGGTCGAGCAATAATGCAGACAGATTTTTATTTATTTTTTAATTAAAAAAAGACCTGCTGGAGGTTCAAGAAGCATATCTTTTTTATTGCTTTTTTAGTTGTGATAAAAAATTCCGATTTGTAAATACTTTTGCAATGACTAAATACACTGGTGTGCTGAGCGCCACAGAGGACATCCTGCAGAGCCCTAATCTCCCTGAACCATAATTGGTCGGCATCATCTCCTGCCTAATCCCACTCTGGAGCCATATTTAAAGCTAAAAACATGAAATATTATATTTTAGTGAGTTGGTTTGTGAGTGGATTTCCCACGAGTGAGTGCCTGTGCCCGACGGAGTGGCAATGTGTCATTGTCTTCCCTCCTCTGCCCCTGCAGATAAAGTGACTGATTCTCCGATATGGGGGCTCTTCCTTCACGCCGTGTCATTTCCAGGCCACAAATCCCCAGGAGTCCTTCCACCACGTTCCCTCCCCAGTAACCCCGAGAGCCCTCCGGGCCCACGACACGCATAACACATTGACTCTGTCACTGCCACAGCTTATTTTAGAGCGGCTTGCTTGGCTGCCGGAGGAACTTTAACTTTATGTAAATCATATTAATACATTTGTAGGAGTAAAGAATAGGAGGGTTGAATTTGCTCCGAGGAGTTCTGGACCAGAAGGAGAGCGGAACAGTGACGGTAAGTCAGCGAATGGCAAAGGGGGAGGAAGAGGAGAAGGGGTAAAAGTTGCAGTCAGGGTGGCTGGGGAAGCACGCCGTTAAAGAGGACACAAAGGTTAAGAAGTAACCTGCATCCAATATGGTTTATTGGCTGCATAAAACAAAACAACAAAAAATGTGTTTGTTTTAAATTGTGTAAATTTTAAATACCAGCAATATGTGCATCCTCTGCCTCTGTGTGCGTGCACATGTGCCTGATCTGATAACAGGATTGCTTTCAACTGACCACAGGCTACCAAGATAACAGCGGCGTTTTTCTATTTATTCGATTGAGCTCCACCACCAGGCTCCAATGGCTCTTTCCACTGTGTTCATTTTCCCTATTACATTTAACACCTGCCTCCCTGTCACAGAGATGAGGGGAGAGTGGAAACAATCCCCCAGCAGAGCATCACATCGGAAAGCAAGCTTGATGAGAAAATGAGAGAAAATGGATAGCTATTTATACAGCATTCCTAATGAACATGGATAACCCAGTGTGCTGCAAACTTCATAGTCTGGTAAACTGGTGCATAGCTAAGCACTGCGGATCAGCTGGAGTCATTGTACTCATGAAATGATTGCTGGAACATCGTTTTCATTTAGATTTAAAGTAAAAAGAGTGGAAGATCTGCGGTTTTGACTGCAGCTCATTTGGATCCAGACAGACCAGTGCATCATTTCTTTAACCATCAGTCTTAACCCAGGCTGCAAACTTTACCAAGGTATACTAAAAGATCCATACTCAAGAAACAAACAAACAAACTGAGAAGTTATGTGAAGGACTACAACTACATTCACTATGCAGTGATAACCCCAAAAGAATGAGATTGTAAATGCATTAACTACAAAGAACCTTCTTCTGAAGAGCAGAGTCTATTCCCATCCTTGTGTATCCAGGAACTAGATTGCTTTTCTCATTTATCTAAAGTAGCCATTGGAGAAACTTTATCCAGAATGCCTCCAAAACTGTGTTTTTGGTTGGAGAAAGGCCTTAGGGTTGGGTCAGGAGTTAATGAAAAGGCAACATCTTTTTTCTGCTTCTGCAACACATTCATCGATAGCCCTGCAGTATTGTCCTAACATTGTTTATGTTTTATTCCCACTAAATTCCTACCAGCTTTTTTTTAAATGAAGGTGTATTTACCTTTGATTGCTTTTCTAATCAAATTGTTTTGCAAATTAAGTTTTTCTTCTATTGGGTGGACTTAAGGGTTGCACGGTGGTGAAGTGGTTAGTAATAGTGTGGGGAAAAAAATCGATTCAGTGAAATATCCCAATATTTTCTTTGGTAAAAGTTGTATTGGTTTCAAATGCTGCCAAAAGGACTTCTAATTACTAATTTATAAGTACATTTATAGTTAAAGTCTTTTTGTGTTTCACTTAAATCCATGACTGCTAGTTGGAAGCACACTAAGCCTTAGAAAAGCACTTTGGTAAAAGTGACTTGTATGTGAGATACAGTTGCAGACCTTAATGTGTTTATGATTAAATAAAATGTATTTCGCAATTTTATTCACGTGTCTATTAGTATTCAGACAAAGATTTTCCAAAGCCAAACTCTAAACAAATGTTTATATATCGTTTATATTACAGTCTTGTGATTTGTATCACATTGCAAGGCTCTTGCCAATGCACAGCCGGAGTGGATATCACTCACCTCACAGCTGGTTTAAATCTCAATTGGACCTTTTATGTGTGGTTTGATGTTCTCCCCGTTCATGTTTGGGTTTTCTTCAGGCACTCCAGCCTCCTTCCACAGTCCAGAAACAGGCTTCTGGGCTTCACTGGTAATTCTGAATTGTAGGTATGAATGTAGGTATGAAAGGTATGAATGTTTGATTGTCTGTCTATGTTTGGCCCGGCAAAATGTCCAGGGTGTAACCGGCTTTTAACCAAAAGTAGTTGGATAGGCTCCAGCAACCTGGTGGAAATAGTCACCCAGGACAGGACAGGACACATGGACACAGGAAGGGATAAGCAAACATTGCTTTTGACTTTTTGCTGAAGTGAAAAAGCTCCAGCAGTGAGTGTAAAGGCTACCTTTTAGTCTCTGAGGTCAGAGGATCAGTAACAAGGAAAAATTGAAAGACAAAATATTAATATAAATTGTGGAATCTCAATAAAACAGTTGGAAGTTAAAAGAAAATCATATGCGTTTTAATTACCTTGCTGCACTTCAGCTAACTCCACTCATCTCAGTGGATGAGGGTGGGCAGTTCCCAGCTGTCCCGTAGACTCGACACTCCCTGGTGTGTGGCTTCTAATTACAGCCGCCTTTGGCAGGACAGGAGTGACGGCAGGCAGCGCGTGGAGCCGCTGTGTGCACCCACAGCATCGCTGCTACAATCTACTGACAGGAGACAAATACTGATCACACAGCCGCTTCACCACAGGGAGAGATGGAAAACAAAGGCACAATGCTATTAATTAGCTGCTGTCAGCGTCACAGTGCCTTTCAGATTGTTGATTTTTGTCTAAAAACTGTGGCGAGATCTGTTGTTCACATTGAAGTTTGTGTTATCATGTACTCTATATAGATGAATCTGTCCAAACTCTCTGGATTCGCTTCAGGATTTTAACCTTTTCTCTTTACGGCATCTTGTCTTCTTTATCCAAGCATGTTTTGATTTTGGAAGCATTTTGTTTTGGTTTACCTCCTTTTTTCTTTTTAGCAGAGCATGGCAGTGCTTTTATTTCCTGGCAGCAGCAACCATCCTCGCGGCCCATGTGTTGATTACAGGGAGCAGCACACATACATATGTTCTCTGTCTGTCTGGCATAACAAGATGCAAGCTGCTAACAGCTAACATGCTTTACTAATCAGTCCAACAGCAAATGCTCTCCAGGGACAGGAGCCAAACTTTAATCCAGCACACTTGTCAACATTACGGTACAGAGAGGATTAGAAATGGGATATTACCAAATAGAAAGAAACGCTGTTCGACAGAATTTCCTGTCAAAGTAAAAAAAAATCTGTTAGCTTGTAAAGGTTAAACATTTACTTTTATTACAGCCAAGGAGATAATGTATTAGATTAACTGAATAAATGAAAATGGAAATTTACCTGAAGCAAAGCCCACAAAAGTTCGCATTTTATCCAAGAAAGAATATCCAGACAGCAGGAGGAGGAGTTCAGTTGACATACAGTAGATCATGTCCTCCAGATCTTTACTGTTTATGGGTTGAAACTGAGCCATGGATTGGTTTCCAGTGGATAAAGTTCATATTCTGGACTTGTTTGCCTAATGTTTTTGATTTTCTCTGTAAAGAATTTGGCAAAGTTATTACTTGAGTCATTAGACTAGCTTAAGTCATTACATTAGCTTTAGTGGAGTAAAGTTCTGGTGCCTTAGAACAGGGGGCTTTGTCAATCTGTCGACTTTAGCAAATACAGTCCAAATATTATGAGAATTTTTGGCAATGATGTCAGAGAAATAGGACTTCCTCGTATTGCTTAGTTGTAATTTAGAAAAGTGAAGTTTCTCTTTATGGATGTCACAATCGTAATCTAAATAGATTAGACTGAACTTAAAATGAGGAAAACCCCGAATATTTTTGGAATTAAAAGTAAAAAGCTATTCGGTGTAGTTTTAAATGTTTTATTAACACCTCAAAATTATATTGACAATAACATGTTTTTAAAAATCAAATCACTTTGATACACTTCACAAAGACATCGGACCTCAAACACCAAACAGAAATAAACTTGATGCTAAAAACAATGCCAGAAGTCCAGCTCTGAAAACAAAATGATTTGATTAGTTTTGGCTGACAAGCACATTTTATTTTTGTTTCCAGGCTTTGTTTGTTTAGTTTTGCAGCATGTTTAAATTTTGTATAATTTTGACTGGAAATATTCCATGGAAAGCAAAATCTTTCGGGATATTTATAAGTTATTTTTTTAAATAAAATGACATAAAAGTAAAGACATGTAAATGTGTTTTTCTTGTTTAACATTTAGGCCTACTTTATTTCTAACTTGTATAATTTGGACAGACTGAGTGTGGTTGGGTTTGACACCCCTGATTTTAAAGATGTTTCCATTCAGATAAAAATTGCAGAAGAAACAAATGTATTTTTAACTTGAAGTAAATCATGGAAAAGACACCTTTAGCAAATAAAACCTAAAACTTTATAAAACTTTTTCCAAAACATGTTTTTCTAGTCTCCAAATGACCTATTAAATCTTCTTTTCTTGATAACAAGCTAATCTATTATTTCCCTTTCCAAAGATGTTGAAAACATTCTTTTTCATCTTCTAGTTCAAAATACATTTGAAGGAAACACTGTGAAAAGCAATTTGACATTTTGCGTGACAGCAAACTGTCATCTGGCATTCAGTAAAAATCACCAGATTTCTCATCGTCTCTTTAGCTGCTTTGAGCAGCCGCTTCTGCGCTATTTTCTTTTTTAATAATCTCGTTTTAAAACACACAAGTGCCTTTTATGTCATTAAGAGAACTGAGAGTTTGTTCAGTCCGTTAAAAATAAATCAGATCTGAAAACCTTCAGGTTGTGTTGGTTTAAGTCCCCTTTTTTGTTGTTTTTCTTGATTCAAGGTCAGTTTTTTTTTTGTTATCCGCAATGGCTGACAGGAGAAAGCATTCATGCTGAGAAACGTGGCTGTGAAGTTCACTTAAGATGCAAGAAATTATCTCAGAAACGTCTCTTTTAACAAGCGGTGCCTTAAGCTAAACATGTAACAGTAGTGTGCAAACGTAGAAAAATGTTACATATTCACATGAACACAGCTTAACGTCTCTTTAAAGAAGCTTTTCATGTTGCTACAGGCTGACTGCTTAAACAAGCAGTTTTATAGGTGGGTCTGTTGGTACAGAGTAAGCCTGCCCCCATTTCCTATCATCCCTTTGTTTAGACTTTCTCCTCCTATTCGTTCATAAGTGGATGCATCAGAATGGAGCGGAGCAGGGAGGAAGAAGCTCACCGATTGTAACATCTACCTCCCTGCTGCAAACTTTTTCCAACTGCATTTATTCCTCTGTTCCTGATTCACAAAGAACTGAAAAAAGAAATACTGTGAAATGCTATTTTAAGCTTACTCTTCTTCAAACATGTCCCCCATCATCAGAAAAATACTACTAGAATAAGTTGAAAACACCAAAATCCCCATTTTTATTGGATTAGTTCTTTAATAACTACTGGTCATGATGGTGTTGCTTCCTTGAGTTAATTAGATTATAAACCTTGTTCACCACTTTTATCAAACGTGGGACTCACCATATAACACGCTGGTTGATGTCACCAAAGCAGCGAGTAAAACTGTCCATCAAAAAACAGCTGCATCGCTTTGGCTGAACAGGACTTCCCCGCTAAACTGAGCGCTTTTTGTGTTTTTCATCTCTTGCACTGCAGCGACAAACGGAAACGTGTTTAAGTGATGACATGCAAAAACAGAGCACGGCTCCAGCACGCTCGGCGGTGTAAAGGTGGAGGTGCAGAACGCTCCATCATCTTCACTCTGTCAGCATAAAGATGAAGAGCTGCCTCAGAGCAAGAAGAGCAGGTCATAGGTAAGTCACACACAGAAGCAAACACAAAGACAGACCAGTGTGTTCTCTCTCACACGTGCACGCACACACACCCACACACACACCATTTGGAGAAAATTCGGCCTCACAAAGTGGCTGACTGGATCGCCCTTGGCTTGATCTTCAGGCCACAGCGACACAGTGACGACACGCCACACATTTTCCACACACACACTTCCACTCATAATGTCCCACTGTTTCCTACCCTTGGCTGTCCCTCTGACCCCACCCCCCCACGCAGGTGCTCCTGCTGTCCTGTCACAGCTCTCTGAGATAAACCTGAATCTCCAGCTGGGCCACCAGGAGGTACTGATTGGAGTCATATGCCCACTCTATATGTGTGTGTGTGTGTGTGTGTGTGTGTGTGTGGTGGAGGAAACAAAAGAACCAGGGTCACATTAGAACTAGAAAGCCAACAATTGCAATCAATTGTGTATCATCCCAGTTCACCCCAATTATTATTCTGTTTATTGGAAACTTGCAGGGTTGTGGGAAAAGAATTGCCTTCTCCTCAAATGACCCCGTGGCTTGTTTGTTTGATCAGGCTGCATAATTCATGAAGTTGCATCGACAGGTCATGTGATCACTGGGTGCCAGTTGGAGACTAAAACAACCAACAGAGAGCAGGAAATACCTTTACCTTCCTTTTTTTAGTGCCTCTGACAAACCCCTAAAGTGATGTTGTTGTAATGTTTATGTCTCAAAACTGAATTGTTCTTTAAAGAGATAGCATTCAAAATAGACATTATCAATTTAAAGGGCTGATTTCAAATGAAATCAGAAGCAGCAACAATACTCAGTGGCATCAATGAATTTTTCAATGCCAGCCAAGCAGAAGAAAACGATCTTAACTTTTCAAAGATGCTTATAAAATTTAAGATCCCACTCCAATCATTTTAGGATCCATTTTCAAAGCGCTCCCAGTGGTCCTTTAACTATGATTTTTTTAGCCCATATCCAAAAATCTGTCATTTTCTAGGACATATTTCCTTGTAGAACTGCAGTAGTTCATCAGAAATTTGTCTCTCAGTTGTGGGCCGTTGTCACAGAGAAAACCCCGCCCTCCCTTTGCCTCCTATTGCTGAGAGCTCTCTGTTTCCATGCTCTCCTGCTAGTTTACAGCCCCTCACACATTAGATGACATCCCGCAGTCCCTGCATTGCTCTTAGCTGGTTTTGGGGAGGTCTTAGGCATCGGGGTAAATGTGTCCAAACTGAGAGGTTGGGATTAATCAATCCTTCATATTTAGTCTGAAGCAGCCCCCACCTCCACTACCTGCTTTGTATTATAACAGTTCATTGGTCTTCATTAGCTGGCTTTGATAGCTGCACATGTGCTTGATTACGATGATTAAAACATGTTTCTTGGGAAAGTGCAACACTTGAACATATCTGAAAATTCCACAAACAGGAAATGTGTCTCCATTTTAGCCGATTTTCCCACAGAGACTTTGTGTGAAGCTGGATGGGAATTGGAGAGGAAGCTGTGGTAATCCAGCTGGGATCTTATTAGCATTCAACACAGCAGTGGAATTCCCTCAGGGAGGGTGTAGAGGTTTGTGATTTACGTGTTTTTAAGTTTTGGTTGATGATTGATGACATTCTCTTTTCAGATGGGCAGTAATGGCTGATGGACCAACATATCGTTTTCTATTGTAAACTTTTTTGGTAAGTTTTTCACTTGACCATCAAGTTGCATAGAACCTACCAAGTCACTAACCTCATGCTCAAAGGCTGCAACTAACTTTTCATGTGCAGATTGAAAAAGTAACTAAGTCCAGAGCAACACTCCTTCTTCTGGTTCATTTACTCACTTTAAAGATGCACACATCTGTATTGCTTCAAATAAGACGGTATTTGAGGTATTATATATATATATATATAATCATAATTTATACTTGTTTATATAGCTTGAATTTTAGAATTTTAGTGCCTTAACGGCAGCATTTTTAAAAAATGTTTGTTTTTCTCACATCTCATTGATGGTCACTAATCCTTCCCATCAGGTTTGAGTGTTTCTGTTCCTCCAAACTTTCCTTGCGAATAGTTTTTGTTGCAGTAGCTTTCACACAATTTATTGGTAAAAAAATTAGACTCATTGAATAAAAGCCAAAAGGCAAATACAATTTATTTGTGTATGCACAAAGTACAACCAAATCCTTCAGTAAATGTGTCTACTTTAATCAGGCTATGTGTGTGTTTACTTTTCCTTCCCTCCACTGAGAAGTAATTCCTGGCCAAAGAGGAGCCGTTCCAGAGCCAAAGGGACCTGTCTTCTGCACTCTCCTCCTGTTCCTGCTTTGATTTCCAATATGTCCTCCCATGACCACAGATGGAATAGAGAAAACATTTCCGCAACTGACACTGTTAGCATTCCCCCCAGGGTGGCCAAAGCTGATCCAGGGACAGAAATTGGAGGATAATGTAATGGAATATTTTAACGGTCTCTGATAGAGAGAACACAGAGAAGTCTGCTGTTATAATGTGTCTGCCTCTTCTCCTCACTCTTGCTTTCACGCAGCTGCAGATTGGAACTTCTTTTCCTGACACTGCAGCTTTTGAGTGTGAGATACAGTCCAAAACTGGTGGAGGAGACGGAAGTCCTCCATCGTCTTTGGCTGATTTCTGGTTGCAAAGTTTTAGGCAGCATTTGCCTCTCATCTGTTTATGTTGCCAAATGGCAAAAAAACAAGTCTATAACTAGAAAAGTCTGGTTTATTATGTTAGAGGAATTGCGATTGGCGGATGTGGAGCAAATGTTTGCATTCTGTTTAGAACATTACGGTCTGTGGGTCCATAAAACTAAAACATCCTCTGACCACATCTGTTGCTGTGCAACCAAAACAAAAAAGTTCAGCAATGGCTGCACGTTTTGAGAAAATGACGAATAGACACTTTCTAAAAAGAAAAGTAAGGAACTCATTAACGCGGTTTGGGGAGAGGGGGTGTCAATGTGTGGCTGCGTCGACTCGTGTGCAAGCGATCACTTTCACTGAGAAGTCCATGCAAATGCACGTAGACGGCAGAAATTAAGCACCTTTGCATTGACTTTTCACACATAATGTGCGGGCCGCACTAACATTCAACTTTGCCCGCGGGCCGCCAGTTTGAGACCCCTGCTCTATTGGTACACGTCCAACTGAAACTTCTTTTGAAAACTGATTCTATGCATTAATTATACTCTATCATTAACTAAGATGCTCTACTGTTTGTTTTTGCTTGTCAGCATGGGGGTCATTCTTTGATGTTGGCATCTAAATAAGGAGAGAAAACAAATAAAAATTTAACCTGCCATCGCCATGGAAACTCCACTTGTCCAGCAGCAGTCATACAGCGGATGAGAACCTGATCTTTTTACGGTTGCTCCGGGTTCCCTCAATAAAATGCAAATCATTTTTAGGTCAGTTTCTTGATTTTCTTTGTGATGTTCTATCTTTCTTTGTTCAAACTTTTTTCTTCTTTACAAACTTGGAAATCAAAACAACATATTTCCTACTTTGATGTTTAATTACTAGTTTTTTCTTTTGTCAGGGAATCCTGAGTAAACATGTTATGTATGAGAATAAAAAAGATTTTGTGTGTGAAGCAACTTTTGCATCAAGAAAGATCATATCCTGCAGTGGATCGGTGAGAAAGGACAGACAGTTAAAGTTTGGCAGAAGGTTTTACTGGGATTAATTCCACTGGAATATTAAACATGTGTAGTACTTTCAAAGATGCCATTTTTTCTTTCTATTTGCGACCCTATTTCAAGATGTTAAGAACCTGAGATCTCAGCTACTGTATTCTATTGAAGAGATTCCCCTGATTGTGCTCATGACGTTGTTCTGTTTATTTATTTATTTGCTTACTGTGTTGTCTGCAGAACCGAGACAATGTGTTTTTGGTTGGTGTTGTGAAGTTTAGAAAAATGAATCGGTTTGTTTTAGTTATTTTTGCTCTAGTTTTTGTAAAATAACTTTAAAAATCTTTTTTTCAAGACTCGTTATTTCTTAAGTATCATCAGTACACCCTATATGCTGTGGAAATCATTAGTTTGATTAGATTTACACATTTGCTTGCATCTTAAACAGACAACAAAGCCCAAATAACTGTTGTCTGATACTCTTTCTGAAACAAAAGTCAGTCCATCCCAGTCAGTGCATCTTTTCCATTATACCCAGAGGTTTGCTTGAGCCTCCTGGTGGTACCTTGGTAATTGCCAAGTGCAACTTTACAAACTCGATAAGCTGCCGTGTGACGCAGAGAGGAGGAGCGAAGTCTGAAATGAAGGAACGGTTGTGAGAATTGAGGCCCGCTTCACTGGAACAGACGGTCTGGACTGGCACAGAGAAAAGTGGCACCTCCATGACTTGGGTTTCTGATTTCCATTTAAAAACTGCTGCCCCGCCTTCACTTTTCACTCTAAGTAGCCTAGCTTTGTTGCTCTGTATTTTCATGGCGATGACTGGCATCATCCAGCCCCGGCAGTGCGGCGCCCTGAAACAAAGAGCACTTTCCCCGGTGGGGGATTTTTAATTTCACACTCATACTGTAGGAGGCCATGAGAAATATGGGGCTTTCCAAAAAGGTGTTAATTAGAGAGAAAACTCTCCCCCAATGATGAGCCCCAATGCAAAGTGGGACCAAACAAAACAGCAAAGGCAGATTTTAGATCATTACTTTGCTTTGTTTTTTGGGGTTCTCAGAGGAGGTATTGTAAAGGGCCCAAGAAATGTATTTTAAATCAACTTGAAAGTAGAAAACAGCCAGTTCACTCTTAACTGATGTCAAAGTGAGTGTAATTCAGTATACTACATCTTTACAAAGTTGAATGGATGTTTCGTAAATACAGATATCAAGTTCTGCTGACTGTCATTTGCACTGAGTATTTAAAAAAATCATAGAAAAATAGAATTTGCCTAATAATTTGATGCGCTGTAATTTCATTCAGAATATTTTTAAAAACGTGACTGTCAATCAACCAGGGACCACTGTACCTTCAAATTTTCCTGAATGAAGACCAGCAAATAAAAGGTGGAGCTGCATGTTGGGAGGTCTTTAGTACCAGAGTGTGATTGTGGATTGAAGCTGTCACACGCACCAGTCGGGAAAATCGGAGCAAAGCCGAAGACTACTTCCTCACTCATCAATCACTCGCCTTTAGCCACTCGGAGACAATCCTCCCTGGCCCGGGGCCGGAGGATTCATCCAAGGGGACAAAACCTGACATCCAGAAAAATGAGCTCGACCCTTCATATGCCGGGACAAACTGGTGCTCAATGTCAGCAACAAGTGCAGCACACTCAGAAGAGATAAAACAGATACAAAGCGTACATTCATGCAGTGTCCACATCTATTTTTGTCCACATTTTGGACAGTCATTCCCCTAAGTCTTCACGGTGTGCCACAGTGAGGAAGTGCTGTAATGCCGCAGACGCTCTGACTTGCTCACAAGAACTCACTCAAGGAGAGGAATGCCAGAATCATCAAACTGAAAATGATTTATGCTCCTTTTTGTCCATTTTGGCATCTGGAGCACATCTGCTCCTCTGGGACCAGGACAGATATGGCACCTGCTGCAGGGACTCAGCCAGCCTTTGTCTCCCCCTCCCAATCCTACTCTTGAGGCTGCAGGTAAGGGGTCATTCCCTGCAGAAAGCACCACCCCGTCCACCAAATCTCCCCCAGGGTGATGCAATCTGGGCCCACCTTGGAGCTCAGCACATTAAGCGGGGATAGTATTTATGATGTGGAAATGGCCTGCTCTTTATTCAGCATACAGCGGTGGAGATGATTTATCGCGGTCCCTCAGACCCTTCCCTTCCATCTTTTTTTTTCTCTTTTAAAACGATTCAACTTATGTCTCCTCCACTTTATTCCAGCTGGATTTCCTTTTACCGTACTACTAAAATTCTCGTTTCAATTCCAATCATAGACCATTTCAGTGTTGATGCACACTGAGCTGAATTACAAGATTCTGGAGAAAATGTTTTCTTATGGTATTGCCATTGAAAATGTGTGAGTTAGGGTTACCGGCTGCATGCCAGACTCGTCCTGGTTCTCCTGATCGTACTTGAGCATCGAACAAAATGATCAAATTGGCCAAATGAAGGGAACCTCTAGGTGAAACATGCTTGGTCACTGTACTGATTGCCTTTTGAGGAAACGTCTCTTTTCTTTACCTGCTTTTGCTGCAGGTGAAATGTCCGAGTCTGATTTGACTGTTTGTGGGAGGGGCTGAGTCACTGGCTGCAGCATAAGCTAACGGTTGAAAAGAGTAAAACCTGTTTCACATTACTGGTAGTATTTATTATCCATCAATAACTCAATAAAATAAAATGTAACTTGCTTACTTGCTCGTTTTTGTCATTAAGTAAATACCATAACAGCTGACAGTTGACAATTTTTTTGAGTTTTAACTCTGCAGGCTGAGTTACTCAATGGAAAAATGAAGCGACTAGATTTGATTCTTTGTTTTGCCGTTGTGAAATGTGTTTCACTGTTGTGAAATGAGGGGTTTGACAATCAGAATGAGAAAGTGAGATTTGTACCAAAATCTTCATCACTTAGTCTCCTTTCTCTAAGACAGTAAAGTGCCTGCAGAACGGAGACTATACTGCACATTTTTAACACAACCACAGCAGAAATTTAAATCCAAAAATAGATCAAAAGTAATATTGAGATGAAATGTGATGCAAAAGCCAAAGTCCACAGGATGCACATACACCTATAACACATCAATACCTCCAATACCACATCATGGACTCTATGACCACTTTAGAGAGTATTTTTTAGCCTGGCTGTCATAACATATACACACACACGTACACAGACACACAACCGCTGAGCCCAGGAGGCTGAGAGAAAAGAGAAAGGCCAAAGGGAGGAGTGGGTGAGAGTGTGACAGTGGATCAATAGTTGTGTTTGTGGCAGGCCTCCCACAGGAGTGCAGCAGTATATGAAAAGCCACTGCTGATGGCTGAAGGTCCTCTTAGAACATTCCCTGTGTGTTTAGCCCAGAGCCAAGGTTAACCCTGGCAAAAAGACGCCACGAAACCTCAGCCTGCCTCCCCGGGGCTACATACACTCACACAGGCAGGGGCTCGGCGGGAGCCTTTCTTCTGAACGTGTGTTTGCGCCTCATGGCCACAAAATGGTAAACGCTCAAACACAGCAGCAGGCCCCGGCTGCAGCTAAAGCCCCCACATTTCTGTCATAACCTCATAGATGATTCCCTTTTTAACGAGGGGGTTTTGCATGAAAAAAGGAATACAGAGACGTCATACGGTGTGACAGCTAGCATAGCAGATTTCCACATGGGTTTGATGCTCCTGTTGAGGATAATAAAGTTATGAATTTCACAGAAGGAACACTGTAATTGCAAGCCAAAGCGAGATTAACCTCAGTGATTTATCCAGGTTTAATTTCCATCTTAACACCTCTTTATTGCTTTTACTAGCAATAAACAGCCCCTCTGAGAGGCAGGCAATAACTGTGGGGCCATAGAACTGTTAAATCATGCATTTAATGCAGCACAATGTGCGTAAGGCCGTTTTCCTGGCTGCGGAAAGCTGCACATGCTCAGACAAATCAATGTAACCCTGCCTGGTGTGGTTGGCGATAGATATATGTGGGATGAGGAAAAAAAAAAAAAAACAACCTCATTTTCCTGCTAAATTATATCTTTCTCTGCTGATTTTCCGCTGACAAAAGATGCATGTTGTTGTTGATTACAGAGACGGCGAAAAACAGAGAGCTTGTCATGCTCTCTACAGTAATGACAGGATACTCTGTCAAGTAGCTCTCAAGGTGTCTACATCCCTTCTCCTCAGCCGCCGTCCTCCCATACCGGCCGTAATGAGCTGCGATGAGCCCCGACAGGCCGTCATCGCCACGGAGGACTGATAGAATACTAATTAGCATGCCACCACTTGAATTATTCATGCATCTTAATTAGGGAAGAGATCTCCCATTAGGCTTTTAGGTGTGACTGAAGAATACGGCGGATGTCATATGTGGATGTATGTATGTAAGCACAAACGCAGGGATGTGCATCCCTCTACCTGCAAAAAACAGGCCTTTGCTGGCGACCTGAAAGTGAAACTTCAGTGCAAAGAACTGGTCTTACCACCTCTCAGTTTTGCCAACTTTTCATTTGAAAGTGAGCTTATAATAAATAACAGCTGCTTCTTTGCAAGGCTGCACAGCAAACACACATGCTGCTCAGGGTTCACTAATTAACTAATGTGCTACAACTATGCGAGGCAACCAGTGCAGGATCTGCCTCTTCCGTGTCTCGGCTTTGCTTTTATGCTGAGCCATGAAGCGCTAGCTAAAGCCACATCCATCTGCTCCAGTTTAGCAGGAAAATTAGGCACTCAATGTAGCATATTTGTTTAAGTAATTGGAAAGTAATTAATAACCTGAAAATATAATAATGGGCTCAGCAGCTTCATCTGCACGCCGTTGAGAGGGGAAGTGTCTTGTCAGCGTATTCCGCTGCAGTAGCTTCACTGATATCTGGCGGTGAGATAAATAGGAATGACGGTGGGGAAGGCGAGCAAGGGGAGACATTAAATGTTGATTCATACCAATGAGGTGCCCCTGCATGGCTTCACAGGTTGGCTTTGCATCTGCTCATAGACACTGCGGCAGTGGCTCTCATAACCGCACAGCAAGGACGACGGTGAAAGCGGAGCCCAAGGATTAGTCCGACATTAACGCTGGCCTCTAATTACGCCGCTCAGAGATTGTTTTTCATAAATATTTGATGAAATGTCATCTGGCGGGAAGAGCGGGATTCGATCAGGGGCCTGGTTTTCACACCTGCACACTTGTGCACATCCATTCCGTCTTTCATTTCATTGAGAAACATTTTGACCTGCATATTGCATTTTGTTTTCTTAAATCTTTGCATTTAGATTTTTGTTTTTTTTCCCCTCATTTTTCAGACTTGCAGCAACAATTTTGCATGTTAGTGGCTGGTAAAAGCAGGATCTTCATTAAGCTTAAGGAAAACCTCTTTTGACATTAATCCGTTTTCTGGTGCAAATGGTACTATTGACAGCAGGAGAAAATAAATGAAAACTGCATTAAAAAGTCTGAGCTGCAGCAGTGGGCAGTTTACAGAAACAGAATTTACTGATCCTTGATGTTTGCATGAGCTTTGAAAACTGACAACAACAACTCCGGCACAAAAAGAGACAAGAGTGATCGATCGCCCTGGTCTGTAAGTCAGCCTGTTCAGTTAAAAATCATTGAACTTGCCTAATTATCATATAAAGTGCTTATCAGCAATCAGTGGTCCAGCAGAGTCTGTGTGATACAATGTAAAGCCATCCCTGCATGCCGTGATAGTTTACGGGCTGGTCTCCAGATAATTGGTTCTGTAAGTACAGCTGTTGAAGGCTAACGTGGTCCCAGCGGAAAGGAAAGTCTTGTAAAAACGACCAGAATATCAGCTTCATCTGTATAGCATCTTTCATATAGATTCAAAAAGTGGTTTGCTGAAAAAAGTCAACCTTTTCACTGAAACAAAACAGTACAAGTTTAGATCAGGGAAACATCTGAACTGGTTGGGAAGCTGCATTCATTTACAGTGGCTGCAGTGACCAGTGAATCAACCCTCACAACTCACACCAAACAAGCCTGAGATGTGTCATTGGTGACAGGAGGCTTCACACAAATACAGAACATCTGTTTGTCCTCCTGAGGACCAAAGAAAGAAAAATAATTTTATGAGTGTATCTGCCACGGAAAACATCATAAAGTCCCGTCAGGTGTCACACACCTACTGTAGGTGAGTGACATTTGTTCTCTGCGTTTGACCCATTCCTTGGGGAAGCAGTGAGCAGCAGACACATCTGCACTTGGGAACCATCTAGAGGTTTAACGCCCAAATCTAACCCCTTAAGGCTGAGTGTCAAGCAGGGAGGCATTCAATTTTATTTATATATGCCTTTATCATCAGAAAATGGTAAAAACACCCAAAACATAATGGCTAAATGACTAACAAATGCTGGCTGGTAGCTACAGTGCCTAGAAACACAAACAATGTTTTTATAGCAGTGATACCCAAAAAAAACTGTAAATATCTTTAATATGACAGGCTTTAAGTAACATGTAACACAGTAGAGAAAGCATGAGCTGGGACATCTATTTTACAGACATATGCTAGAAAGTTATAATGAGAATCTGAATATTTTTGACTTGCAATTTTCCCCTTTCATTTTCCAAACAAAGCAACTCCACACTTCATTTGTCTTTCACACACACTCTTCTCCCTGAG
The DNA here is from genome assembly GCA_014656515.1 of Oryzias celebensis. Classification (NCBI taxonomy): domain Eukaryota; kingdom Metazoa; phylum Chordata; class Actinopteri; order Beloniformes; family Adrianichthyidae; genus Oryzias; species Oryzias celebensis. Next base: position 15,398,657 of record BNCR01000005.1, read on the forward strand.
CATCTGCCCGAGGAGCTGCTGTGTGGAGCTCTTCAGGATCGCTGTCGACATTATCGACTGCCACCCCAGTTTGTCAGGTGTCCTTGAAAAGTACGCGTGAAGGGCGATGGATCCAGGTGGAGGAGAACAGGAGGGATATCCCAGATCACTGCCACCACTCTGTAGCTCCACCAAGACAGAAAATTGGCAGCTGTTTTGCTGCACGAGAGGAAATAGTTCAAAAATTTTCATTTTCTTTCTCTCTCCTAAAACACTGTGAAGTGACTCATGAAGAACAGCAGGTGACAGCCTGATCCCTTGTTGATCAATGCAGTAAAAAACACACAAACAAAATAAAATAAACAGAAAAGAGAACATTGTTGCAGCAGCTGCATCATATCTTAGGAAACCACTGGGTATCGCAGTTCAAAAGATAAACTTAGACAACAGAACGTTTTAGAGTAAAATCTGACTAATCCGTTCACAGTCTTGGATTTGGGTTTGGGGAAAAACACATTTAGAAGGAAATAATATGAAATACACAAATGCAGAGTTAAGAACTTTTAAAACTTTAACAAAAAACAACAAAATAATTAAAGAGCAGAACAAGGAGCAGACTTTTGCTAATAGGAAAGTATCTTGTTCTCTGGGATTTTACACATAGTAGTGATTTATTGTAGAGATGAAGTGTTTTAACATGTTCTTGTGGTATTTTTCCTATGCTGGATGACATATATAAATAAGATTAAGCTCAAAATTGCATTTCTGAGTATTACTTTATTCAGATGTTTTGAGCAGACAAAATAATACAATTTGAAAGATTTGTAGTTGTGACTTAGATGCTGCAATCGGTGGGCCACAAGATTTTTGCTCTGCTCCATTCTAAAGCATGTAGACGACAAGATCCATGTACGTTTATGTTTTCCTCATCTGAGCTGGCATCTGGCCCAAAATTGTATGGCTGGATTTCTCCTATTAGCTTGGGGGTGTGAGGGGCTGCAAGCTAGCAGGAGAGCATGTAAACGGAAGATGAAGGGAAGTGGGGGCGGGCTTACTCCGCGCCAACAATTCCATCCATAACTCAAAGACAAACTATATCCTGGAACATTATATACATTTTTCAATTTAGGCTAAAAACAGCATCATATTTAAAAGATCAATGGGATGCTTTCACACTGGATCAAAAGATGATCGAACGGGGACTTCACTGAAACCGTTTCATTCCTTAGTGTTCATGAAAGTGAATGGTCCTTTTTATATTTTATACAACAATTGAAGTGTGTTTTTCTTTTGCTTTCAATGCAAAAGGTTTTAGAGATGAAATTTAAATGTCGCTGGGCTGCACAGGGTTTCCAAAAAGTCTTCAAATGTTTGTAAGGCTCTCCGGTTCATAGGGGAAGTCACAGATTATTTTGTTTACTTTGAATTTATTTGAAATTTGTTCTTAAGTTTATTTCTATTAGTTAGAAAGAGCAAGAAATGTGAATTTATTAATTAACTGGAGGTAAAAATCCCAGAGTTGGTCCAGAGACGTCTATTTTAAATGCAACCGGTTTGACAAACATTAATATTTGTAATTTTGCCTTAAAAAATTGCAAGATTATAATCAAAGCAACATATTTGTACTAGATGTTAGAAACTATAACTCTTGACAGTGGGTTAAATGTTTTTAGTGTCTCTTAAAAAAAAAAAAAAGAAATGCTTCCAATAAATAAAAAAGTCCACTGCTGGTGGAACGCAGGGTGTCTAATAATTCAGTGTGTAATGCTAATCCCCTTCACTGGTCGTGATAGGATCACGGATGGCAGCGCAGCATCCATAAATATGGAAACTTTATTATGAAGCCGTTCCCCGAGGCTGTAGCCGATCCACGGTTACGTTGGAGAAATGTGTGTGGGCACGGAGGACTTTATGTTTACATCAACCTTGGCGGTTCTGTGGCTTCATTGTGCTTACACACACACACACAAACACACACACTGCTAAAGGTGGAAAAATGATCCAGTGCAAACACACAAAGTCTTCACGTTTATGAGAAGATGCTTTCCACAAGCCCTGTGACCTTGACTGCTAACTAGAGCTCATTGTAGGAGGAGACAGGCAAGAAAAAGCAGACATCAGCCTTAGTTTGTAAAGGAGACGTAAAGGGGGGGTCTTTATAAAAGCATGAAAACACGACTCAAATAGGAACTCTGCAGGTTTGCATAACTGAAGGTTAATGAGGGAACAAGAGTGGAGGAAAATAGTTGATTTGCTGGAGTGTCTTTAACAAAAGGCATAAAAAAAGAGTTTTAATAAGCTTATCACAAACAACGGCTTCATGAATGTCAGAACACATTTATAGAAAAAGCTGTTAGTCTCTGCAGGACAGAACAAAAGCAAACATCTGCAAACTGTTACTTTTAATTGGATTTGCAAATATCTTGCCAGGCTAAATATGCTGTGAACAGAAAAGAGACTAGAAAAAAAAACGATAACCTGTTATTGCAGAACAGGTATGCACAGAGAAATGTTTCGCTTTTTCTTGAAACTTTAAACATTATATTTATCTTTGTTTTTGTACGTTATTCCAAATATGACAAATATTAAAGTGATTTCCTTTCATTTGAGTGTTCTCTTACATCGTAAATGAACAACCTAAAATTTACAGAAAAGCTAATAAAACAATTTAAGTTTAGCAAACAATTTTTAATTGTTAGAATGCTATATGTTTTGCTGAAAAAAATCTAGTTTGAATCTCTGCCTGCTGTGGAGGCAGACCGGCCTTTGGTGCCTTACCTCTGTGTTATTCTCACAGAGGTAATTGAGCAGAAGGATGCAGCGTCGCTCTTCTCCTACACAGCCACCCCTTCCTACACACACACACACACACACACACACACATGTGCCTAATCACACCTCCATTTGCATTGAGAGCATCGAAGAATCAGCCTCAATAACGTCACACTGCCTTGAAAGATGAGTTTTTAATCTGGGAGAGGAGATGAGTTTTTGACCCACACCTGTTTGTTTCCACTGTTTCTTTTCCCTGTCTTACAGAAGTGACCTGCGGGTAAATTTGCAGAGGCAGGATCGCTGCTCGCCTCCATAAGCACTGTCATTGTGCATTTATTAATATCCCCGTATCTGACATGGCGGAGAAAATGGTCGCTGGCGATAAAGGGCACTTGTCGTGGTGGGTGAGACTGTCTAACAGGCAATCAGATGGGCTGACAGCGAGTGTCAGCTCGTGTGAGTGGTCGCATATTTTTCGCACACGTTGTGTGCAAGCTATGAGGAGTGCCGCAGTCTCCCAGAGAGGGCTGTTTATTCTTATCCCATTGCCCTCTATTGACCCATGTAATGGAGAATTTTACAGGAGGAAGTGTTTCAGATATCGTCTGATATGGGAAATGTGTAGGAAAACGGGGCCCAGCTTCTTTTCTCATACACTCATGGAGACATTTTCATGGGTTATCATATCTGTGGGTGTTAAAGGCGCTTTGTTGCTTTTACAAAGACTTGATTGGCTCATTGATGACTATTTAACTCAATTATCTGGACAGGTTTGGGCTCTTCAGACCAGAAGAACGTGGTCTGTTTACATGTCCACAGTGTTCACCACTGTGGTTTTGATGCTGCTTCATCCATTTTTCATGCGGCAAATTAGAAAGGACAGTGAAATTTACATATATATATATATATACATATAATTTTTTTTCCCGGGGGGGTGGGGCATGAGAGGATTTGGGATTTTACCGCCGTCTCTGTGAGAGAAATTAAATGCTTAGTCCGATTAAAACATGTTCACAACTCTGAAGCGAATTTACTGCCGCCCTGCAGAATCATTGTCCTAGAAAACGACAGTTTTATAAAAAATAAAAATGAACGATTTTACAAAAGATCTAAAGATGTTTGGAGCGGGTCTTTTAAGTTACGCTTTTGTGTTGTACAGGTTCATACTGGATTTACAAGACTCAGGTCAGTCATAAAAGTAGAAACGTAGATTTCTCTCTAAAACACCTAACTAATATTGAATTCATTCTCGCTTCAAAAGAATCTTTATTGAGTCATTAAACTCATTAATCTTTTAAAGTTTTTCTAAGACCAAGAACTACTATTAGTAAGATTTCAAAGTAGAATTTAACAAATAGAATTTCACCTTTATTTGGCTTAATCACCACTTCTGCTTTTTCTTAACTAATTAGAACTGATTTGGGTTGAAGGTTAACCAAAAAAACTGACATTGAATTGCATGAAAACAAATTTAAACCATATAATAACAATATTGGATTGGATTTTTCTGAGCTTTTCCAGGCACTCAAAGTGCTTACAAAGTATATCCATTATTCAATACACCTCCTTCATGCTTGGTGATGGTGAGTTACTGATGTAGCCACAGCTGTCCTGGGACAGACTGACAGAGGCGTGGCTGCCAGTACGGTCCCTCTGATCATCACCGATGCATTCACACACTGAAGACAAGGAGGGTTAAGTGCCTTGCCCAAGGACACTACAACGGTTGGCTGGAGGGAGCAGGGATCGAACCACCAATCCTTCGATGATTGGCCGACCTGCTCAACCACCTGAACTACTGCCGTCCATATGGCTTTTTGTACTAACACTCAGCCGTATTGTTACTTTTAACCCCCTTCTATTTTGTTGCCAGTAAAAAGTCTATTTTAATTCTCAGATAATTACAAATATTTCTTTATTTCTGATCTCTCTAAAGTCTCTAAACGTACTGATCTCTACCACAGAGGCTCTGAAAATGCTGTCCATGTGAAATGTTGGCAGAGTAGTAAGTTTAAAGGGGCAGGTCAATCGAGAACGGCCCACAAATCTGCTCTGTTGGAGAAGCTTTCTCTGTGACCCTTTCACTGTTTTGCTCCTGTCAGCATCTCTGATCTGTGCGCTTGCTCACTTTTTCTGTTTCCATCACATTAACTTCCAGAACGGACTCTTGGCGCCCTTCACCAGTCAGTAGTTTTGGTGCAGGGGTGGGTTTGGTCACCTCTTCATGTTAGCAGAAACAAACCTCCATATTTGGTCTCTGATTGTAAGAAAAAAAGAAAAAAAAAACCAATAATGGTTCAAAAATAAATACAGACTTTATTTCCTTTAACTTATAATAGGTGTTATAGGGCAGATAAATTAGGGAGATAGGCAGATAACCCAAGATGGAAAGTGTGAGGTCATTGGACAAGTCCTGGGTCTACACAGTCGTGGAAGTGTCTCTCAGGGTTTTTTTAAACATCTGCACACATGGTAGATTTTCAGGCTCATGCACTTTTATTTTGAAAATTCACTGTGCAAAACAAAAAGAAAAGTGTCCATAAAAATTAAGTGCAAACGTGCACTGCAGGGTGAAAGACAAACTGAATGAAATATTCCAGCCAGGATGCGCAAAAACATATATTTCTTGTTTACTTGTTTGGGAAAAGTAATTCAGCTGCAGCGCAGAGGACAAACAAAACTTTCAGGGTGTTCATTTACACAAACATCTCTCGTCAGTGGGAACAAACAACACACAGAAATTGCGCAGCTTTGATGTTTGTGCAGGTTGCGACACACATCCTCTGCACACAAAGGGAAAGAACACAACGAGCCTTGAGCTGCTGCATCATCTGGAGGCGCATCATTCTATGCCTTTATCCCCTTATTTGCTGCTGAAAGTTTGAGAGGACTACAGCCTTCATCCCCAAATCAGAGGCGACACTTCACTTCTTCTCCTCGCAGCACCGGCTGCAGTCATGTGACGACGACAGCTGCAAACACACACAGCTTTCTCACGTTCAGCCTGAGCACCAAACGACAGCAGCAGAGCAGGAGGCGATGGAAGGGAACCAGTATCAATATTAGCTGCCAGAGTCACCTTCACCCTGAGGCGCGCACACACACACACACACAGATTCGTCAGCTGCAGCCACACTGCCTCATGGAGTTGATGGATCTCAGCTTTTTCAGAAAAAGAGAGATCAAACAGACTCTGATGCTCAGCGGGTTCACCTCCACGAGGAAACAAGATAAAGTGAAGGAGATGAAGAAGCAAAACCTTCTCTGAGAGTTTCGACTGTGTGTTTGTCACAACTGTGTTTGGTGTGGAGGGTTCCCCTAATTGTTACTTCTCAATCATTCTCATGGGAGTGTGTCACCTGTTGCACCGGGATAACTTGGGAACCTGTTTTTTTCATGATGAAACACCAAACAAGCGTTTAATCTCTGCAGCTTCAGGACTGAATTTCTTTTGCAGAACTAAAGCTTTTACTGATACTTCTTCAGAATCTGCCAAGTTCAGCCAGAAACTGGGGAACAAATAAAGTCAACAAGATAAACAAATAAAACTTAGTGTATTAAATAGTCTTTAACTACATTCTCCAGAAAATGAAGACAGATATTAACCCTATATAACCATTGGTATCATATTAGATGCATGCATTTCTGAGACCTGTATCTTACCAGCATGATTTTTTCCAAAGAAAAACCCTTTTATATAACTGGGTCCATGTTTTCTGCCCTGTAGTTCATCATCCTTCCACTAGGGGCAGTAGAGGGGTTTCTCCTGCTTATGGCTGCTTCCATGAAATCTAAATAAATAAATAAATAATTGGCAGGAAAAGTTTAGCTAATTTTCAATTCTTTATGTTGTGATTAACACGTTTTAATTCTTCTATTTCAACGACTACATGCGGCATCGAAATAATGCAAAATGAGTTGATTAACAATCCTTTATAGTACAGTTAAATCATTTTAAAACATCTGTGGATCCAATTTGAGACAGTGGGTTTTTTTTTTTTTTCTGAACACTCACGTTAATATTTTGCATCTTAAACTAAAATTGTTGAGAGAAAAAATCACCCGAGGTATCATAGCTGATACTATAAGTTAAAAAATAATGTTACAAATTGCTTTTTTTGTGGACTTCAAAGGGTTTAAAAAACATCTAAATATACAGAAATATTGGTTTTTCTGTCAATCAATTCTTTGACTCAGTGGGCTTTAGAGGGTTAAGGCCAGGCAGAAAACGAAAAGAAAAGAGGGTTGAAGTGAAGACAAAATAGACAGATGATAGATGAATAAAAACAGATAATGATGTGTGTCTGTGTGAGGGGAAGGTAGATTAACACGTTAGAATAAAGCGAAAACTGAACAAGACAACACAGACAGAATAATAATAGAAAAACAAGGATATCAGCCAGAAAAGTCAATTGATGGTTAAACAAACAAAGAAAAAGTTGAAAAAGAGCAGTTTAATATTTGGAAAGAACACTTTTAACGACATAAAATCAGCTCAGACTGTACAGAAACATCCCAAACCTCTTTCAGGCTAAACTTAAGTGTTTGCACTTAAAGACACGCTTGGATTGTATTGATTCAGGAGCTGCAGGGAGACAGGATGACGACGGGAGACTGTCATTGGATTAAAAAAAAGGGAAAATCAGGAATGGGTTTTGCTTATTGCAAACTTTTTTTTTCTTTTTTCTTGAAACTGCGTCCTCTTCGCTCAATTTTTAGAGACAGCAGCGGTAATTCAAATCGATTCTAAGTCCTTCAATTACAGGCCCTCTGACAACAGTTTGCACAGAGAGGGGAATGGATTTTTTTTCTGCTCATCAAGGCCAAAACTGAGGACCCTCGAAACAGCACATATTGCCCCTCCTTCACTTCTGACATTTTTCTTTCCACAAACAGGTCTTGTTGAATTGTTTGCAGGGGGGAAGGTGACCCAACTTCCTCATTTTCTCATATGAATGAGGAAAGTAAGAAAAAAAAACCCACACTTTTACAGACACTAGAGAACACTTTATCGAAGAAGAAAACACAAAAACTGAGCATCGCCTCATCCTTGAATTATAAATCTTGAAGTGATTCACACTGGTGCTTTGTTATGAACAGTTTCATTGCTGCTTATTCCAAAGAGCCAAACATACATTTTCTTAGAGATGGCCTTGCTATAGAAAAAAAAAACACTTTTTCTTTACAGTTTCCTGAATCGTCAATTCCTGCTCTAACATAAAGACAAAAAAAAAAAAATCAAAAACCACGAAACAGGCAAAACAGAGGCAAATAAATCCAGAAACAACCCTGCACTGCATGCTAACAGCTTAATTAAAGGAGCGTCCCATCTAAAGGCCAGATTTAAACAACGTCTCATCTCTGCAGGTATTAGGTGAGTTAAAAGCAGTTTGCTACACGATAGAAGTCTTTAGACTGACCTCTAAAGCTTCTTTCTCACCCCCCCTACCCCCTCCTCATCTATATTTATATGAGGGAGCGGCACTAATTTTGCCCGGCAAATCAGTGTGCACATTTTGTTCTGACCTCCAGCTTGACACTGAATTAAAGTATATCAGGGCCCGAGCAGCCTGCTTTAACAAGCCTTAAATTCCTCCGTCCAATCCATCAGCAGGGATATTTCTGACACACGCAGGGAAGAGCATGAAATAAGGCAATTATTGAACCCTTCAGCCCATTTTTACGGCTGGCATGCTGCAGCACAGAGCCACCGACCCACAGAGCTGCTGTCTTGAGGCGACTCTACGACAGGGGGAAATAAATGATCGCTTTGCAGGCCGTTTTAGGAGCAAACAATATACCTAATTGTGCCACATAAATATGTCACGAAGAGTAGAAGGTGTGGAGGAATGGCTAGTCTCCAGTTTGTTCAAGAGTTCCAGAGACCGTTTTCTCCCCGTGTTTGGTACTGGTGGGGAAAAAAAAGTGCAATGTGTGTGTCTTTCATGGAGGTGGCAGTCGATCCTGGGCGTCCTCTCAGATTGCCTGACAGATAATCCATCACACAGTCAGTGTGTCTGACAGGAAGAGGTCTCAGTCAGCTCTCTGTCTCTGAGTGCCGCTCACACAGAGCCGATGAAGGAGAGTCACTCCTTTTCAGCCTCTCCTGGGAGGACACACACTCAGGCTTCATTAGAAGGAATGAAGGCGGCTGATTGGAGGAGATTAGGTGGGTTCGTGTACGTCAAAGTGTGGAAGGAAAGCGCGACAGAAACCAAACTGAAGGAACGAAGTGCTAAAAAAATACATCTTGTTTTGGCAAATGTAAGAAGAAAACCATGAGACCAAGAGAATGATTTTAAATTTACAGTTTTCTATCTGTATTTTCTATCTGTACCTCAAAAAGAAAAAAAAAAGTTTTTTTTTTGTTTTTCTATTTGTCTTTTTTTTGTCTTACTTGAGCAATAAGTGTAATGATAGGAAAACCTTTTTTCCTTTATTAAAAGTTAGTCTTAAAATAGTTGACGGTGTAACAATAGATCTTTAACCCTGATGGTTTTGTTTTTAGTATTTAATGTCTGATGAACATACGTTTTCCTATGTAAAACCATATTTTTTCTTAGTTGTAATGCGTGACAAACTTCTTTTCTATGACTTATAAATGTGATGAATATTTCTAAGGGATTTTCACTCATAACACAGCAATTTAAATGAAAATACAAACACATTTCTAGACTAAAGTTTTTTGATGCTCAAACAATTAGGAGCTGAAAGGCAAGCAAGACTAGAAACCACCTGATAAATAGCTTTCCCGTAAAAACAGAAGTCATTTTCAGTCATCTTATGCACAGAAACACATGTGAGCCACTTTTAAAATATTCTTTTTTTAATCCATATGATTATATACACTGAGGTTTACATATTGATATACATTCATGGTAATTAAAAGGAAAACATTATTTTTCATTTATTTTCAAAACGTTTTGATAAGAAACTATTACCGAACATGGAACTGTCATGACAGATTACAGAGCGCTCCAGTCTTCATTTAAAAGACTCCAGCAGAGATGGTCTGTGTTTGAATGGCACTTTATAAACAAGATGTGATGAGCTATCCCTGAATGAGGACTCCATGATGATGCCCCAGCAGCAAGCGGTAAAGCTTCCGCCCGTTTTAAAAGGCTTTTAATAAGTTTGCTGGTTACTTGTCAGTTTTTTTCTTCAACCTTCTTATACAAATGCTGCAACATAGATGCAAAATGTTCAAAAATGATAAAAATGGAATGCCGAATGTAGTTCAGAGAAAGAAAAACACTCTCCCAAAAAAACATTATAGCCCCAAAAATGTATGAGAATCCCACCTCCAATAAAAACACACTAAAATCAAAGTAAATGGAATTATTTGAGCAATTAATAGGCACTGGTTTGCACTGCAAAGAGAAGAAATGAGGCTGATTTTACACAACTCCTTCCTGAAGCTGCACTGCAAAAACCAAACAAGTATTTTTACCATCATTCTAGTCTAACTCATTACTCATGACCAACAGATAACTTTCCAGTAAAATACAATGTTTTTTTAATGACTTTCCTATACATAGAGATATGTTTTTTGATTTTGCTACTGTCAGGTGAAAACTGACAATATCTAACATTTGTGTTTTAAAAACATTTGTTCACATAGTACAAATTTTAATGACTGATAACTAGAAAAATAACCTGTTTAGTTTTTGGGATATGGAAGACAATTTTGAGAAAAAAAGGCTTCACAAGTGTGTCAAAAGAAGCTCAAGGAGATGATCTCGATTCTGTAAAATTACAATGGAGGACTAGGTATATTAAGGTTCACCAAGCCTTTTACTTCTTGATGGCGGCCACAGCTTTCCTGGCGGCGTCGTCCAAGTTGTCTGCTGCCGTGATGGGCAGTCCGCTCTCAGTCAGAATCCTTTTTGCTTCGTGGACATTGGTCCCTAAAAAAGAAAGAAAAAGAAAGTTACAGCTGATAGGAAAAAAAACAGAACAAAGAAAAGCCAAGAAAAGTTAACTAAACAGAGCTGAGGGTTGCCTGCCATCTGCATCTGTGATAACGGAGCGAGCCGTGTGAAGGAGGAGGCCTTCCTCTGGAGGAATCAATCCACATAGACAGATGGATGGAGCTATGGGTCAGTGGAAGCACATTTAACTGCTGATCCGAGAGCGGTTTTGACTGTGAACATGGGGCAGAAGGGCAATTTGTGTGTGTTGGTTGATCCCCCTGGCAGCAACAAGGTCGGGGGGTAGCAGGTGCTGGGTGACACGCCGGCGATCACGCCCTCGGTGGACCTGAAGCCACGCAAAGACAGTCTCCCATAGACATGCAGGAATCTGAGCCTCAGCATGCAGAACTAGCTGCCTCGCAGCGCTCCACGCTAAGCCGAATGTGGACCCGACAGCCCTGTCACAACGGGGCAGGGGGCGCTGTGTTAAACAGGAGGGCACGGAGGGGGGAGAAGGCAAGCAGGCACAATGGTGGGGGTGGTTGATTGGTTGGAAAAAAAAGGGGCATCAGGAGAAGGTCAGTTTTTGATGTTGCTGCATTAAGACATGTAGATCAGGATCCAGCTGTTTGTGCAGGATCCTCCGCAGAACCACACATCTGGAATCAGATGTGCAGACAAAAGAATGCACTAAAAACAAAACAGCATGGTTTCATGTGGTGACCTAGCAGTCAGAAAGCTAAGAAAAGGAAAGGAAAAACAACTTCTGACTGGAGGCTGCTAGAAAAACATTGCAAAACGATGCCAAGGAAAGCTTAGCCTCCGTAGAAGTTTATTTAGGTGATAGATTATAAAACGATAAAGGCACAGACGACAAAAGCAGAACCTAGTGTTAGAGAAATGCACATCTCTGAACATCTTTAAAACAGACAGAAGGAAAAAAAATAATGAAATGAAAGCAAAAGAGAAAACATATGAACGCAGTTTTATGAAGGTTTTCATTTGGTCGCATGGGGGTGATTTAGCAAACTCAGAGGTCCGAATCATTTGTTTTGTGGTTGGCTCAGTTAATGTTTTCTTCAGTTGAAGGAGATTTGACAGCATTCCCTGTGGAAGAACAGGGTTTCCCACCTTTTTGTTTCCCTGTGAGCCTGTTGCACATTAATCAATGTATTAATCATTTTGAGAGACACAGCTCTTATTTGTCCAAGATTGTGTGGACATAAAAGTAGTAACGTTTTCTTTACAACGTGAATCAAAGATCTGCTTTTAAGATGTTTCTAGTTCTCCTAAAGCAAAACCATCTAGGAGCTGTACAATTGTGAAGGCAATCAATAAACCCAGACATCCCTTTTTAGAATTCATCTTTGGTCCATTGGTGGAGATATTAAGGAGGGCAATTTAGGATTTTAGCGTTTCAGAGGCAACATTGACTTTTGAGGTGAAAAACAAAATTCAAAACATCTGCTTCTTGGTGCTGTGAAGGTCCTACGATCAGATCAAAATGGATCTGATCTAAACTCTGCTTTTTGTCAGCAACCAAAAGTTTAGGTAAGAGACAATTAAACTGCTAATTTTGATGGATTGTTTCCTCAGAAAAAAAATATTTTGCCCCTAAAAGTCATAAAGTTCCTAAAAATGTCATTCTGCACTTTGTCATCCAAGATCAACGAAATCATAATTGATTATTTACTCCAAGTAGGTCTATTAAAGCGATATAAAGAGTTTATGTGCATGTAGTTGGTAAACTCAGGTAGTGGAGGCGTGTGCATGCTTGAATGCTCACAGGTTGACCTCGGCTCTCCGGGCAGGCGTGTAATTAAAACTGCATGATGTGTGAATTCTCCAGAGGCCTGGCCACCCTGATCAATAGACCTGTCACGAGGAATTCTATTACCAGTGCCACTTAACGCCTAATATTTCATCTCTTTTGTCCGGCCACAGAGTAAGTCATTCCTAACACATTTTCTGCAGGCTCGCACTCCAAACAATCAATTCTGCAATGCAATTAATTAGAATAAGAGCAGGAGGAGACCTTGCTCTGGCGCATAAACAGGGGATAGGGTGTCTCTAGTCATTTTCTCATGGAGCAATAGAGGCTCTTCTGGGTGATGACAGCAGCCCGCTGATCCATGGCTGATCCAGGAGGAGCATCAGCATTGACAGATTTACATCCCCTTGACAGGTTTGTCTTTGGGAGGATCCGAAACCCAAAATTAAGATACAGCTGACAGGCGTTGTGTTGTCCTGCATAGATATAATGTTGATATTGTAGTTTCCTTGCAGCAAATAAATATAAATATGGAGAAAAGAGGAAATTTAATCATGTGCGTTTTTTCTCCATTCATAAATATTCATGAGCAGCAGTGTAGTGTGCTGCAGATGAGGCTGTTGTAGTACCTGTGCTTTTCAAGATACATGTGAGAGAAGATGACACATCTGTGGGGGTGAAGAGGAAGAGTCTCACATGTATGTGTGTGTGTGTGAGGCAGGTGCCTGCAGTTCCACTGTGAGCAGTAGGGAGCACTGATGGCTCACAGCTGCAGCAGCAGTGACGACGGCTGGATAAGTGTGATTGTGTGCAAAGAGCAGGATGAGCATATTCATGCCTGTGAGTTCACCTGTAGCCACTAGGTGCTGCCAGAGACCTACTCACACAAACAGGTGTAAATGCACAAACAGGTACACTGAGGTCAGGCTGGAATTGCACAGAAAATCATTTAATTTAACCAGATGGCTGTTAAAATGAAAACAAATAAATTAGAAATTAGGGAGAAATCCTTCCAGACTAGGGGTTATTTTTCATGTTGCAGACTATATTAACAGAAAAACTTTTTTTCCAGCAGCTTCAAGAAGAATTCTTACCACACGTCTGTACACTCAACTCACACTGTGAATTTGATCAAAACCTCAAGCACAACAACAAACCTGCCATGTAAGTTAGCAACACATCTCTGCTGCACCTGAGCTCTAATTAGCAAGCTCACTTGTGACACTTGTGAAAAATGTCACTTTAATCTATGAGTCAATTACAGGTCACTGTGTTTAATCAGGTCTGTGGATAATAAGGTGTGGTGCTGTGCCAGTTCATGTACTGAAGGAGTTCTGCAGAACTATGACTGAGTTAGCCAACGTCTGATGGAGAAAAGACCCGATCTGCTGTCATTCCTGACAAACAGGTTGAAATAAACTGTGATTAATCCTCATACATCAAGTTTAAGACAAGTTTGTGTATGGCGTCTACCTATTTTCCTTTATTCTGAGAACTTTATCTTAATTACTTATTAAAAAAAACTCCCCAAATGGGACTTATTGGAAACAAATCTAAACATTTTAATACTGCAATCTAAATCTAATTCAACAAAGAACAGTGTGGTTTGAGTACAAGCAGCTCTCAAACACTACTATGACTTAAGAAGCCCTTTGAACATCTGTTCTGTTGGAAAACCTCATGGAATGATATTTTGCAGTTGCTGCTTTAACTGAGAATTCCCCTCCCAGTTCAAAATGATATAAACCCTGTTCTGGCGTGTCAAACGTCTAATGCTTTTCTCAATGCCGAGCAGGGTGCTCCACAGTGCTGATGCCTTTGATGTCCCAGTCAGTCATTAATCCAAGTTTTCATGTCTCCTAAACGGTCTAGACTAAAGAAGTGCCGCACCACAGATAAATCGAACAGATTTACACCATGTTTTTAACACTGACTGTTTGATCTTGCGAATTACGTTTTTATGAGCGGTTATTAAATAAACAACATTGTACCTGATGAATTTGTACAGAGGAAGTTTCTTTCCATGTCCCAAAGGGAAAGAGTTTGAGAGTCTCATTTTAAGACTGTATGTGTCTGTAGGTTTATGGCTGCAGCAGATGCCTACTTAAAAGATAATGATCCTGTCAAGACTGATGGAGCCATCTCAAAGTCATTTAAACCTCTTCTGTCTTTTTAATTATAAATGTCAGATCAGCTTTCAATTCAAGATACTGAGTTGTAAAACTGCTCAGAAAATCAACAAGTTGGCAAAAGTAAGAAAGCAAAGCAAATTGCCTGCTTGTGGACTAAAGGAGGTATTGTTGATCTATCCAGAAAAAAAACTCCTGAGAGCAGTGAGCCATCGAGGAGTAGTGATGCTGTTATAGAAGGTTTTTGTCCAATTAGCTTTAATCAAAATCTATTGCTGTACCTTAAACGACTTAGATAGGAACAGGACTGAATCCATCAAAGGAACAGCTCATGTTAGATGTTTTGGAGATAAATGCAGGGAAGCAGATTGAGATGGTTTGAATACTGTCAGATTGATTATGTTGGTAAAAGCTTGGTGTTACCAGAAAGGAGGGCTAGAAAAGAACATGAGTGTTGTTGGTACGAGTGGGAGTTGACCCGTACAGGTGCTGCGGGCTTGTCCAGGCCTGTGGGGGGTCTTAGAAAGGACGGGCTGCATCTTTTGAAAAGTACAGGTGTGTCTTGTAGTTCCTTTGAAGCTCGTATGGCCACCTCAAGCTATGTCATAAAAATGAGCATAAAGGAGGAAAAAAAAATAGGGTTTGTGCCCGGCTGGAATTATAAGACACCAGGTCTTTCATATATCAGAATAAACCTGTGAAAGAAAATACCTGGAGCAAGATTTGCATCTTTTAACATTTGGCACCAACTGTGAGCACATGTGCTAGTATCGGGTAGCGACAGTCCAGTGTGAACACCAGAGGCTAAAGCTCCTTCAAGAACCTGTGTTCTTGAACGCGCATCATATTTCCCTTGTGTACGTAGCATTACACCTCACTCTAGATGTTAGTAAGGTGTGAATACTGACCCCTTACTGACCTCATGAATGTTGTGCACACAGGGTCTGCATGTGATACTTCAATTCCTGAGGGACACTCGTAGGATGTCTAAACAAATGACACTCTGATTATCTTATTTTGCTTATGTCTACTAGTCAGGCTACACACAAGGCCTTGCTTTTTAGTGCAGGCCGCCTGCGTGACTTGTACAAGTTTTCCCATTTTTACCAGCAAACAGCCCATATCTACCCATAAGGGCAGTTGTGAAGGCTAAAGAAGATGAAGATGTCAATTGGGATCTAAAGCAAACAAGCCTTCTATGTTGACATTAAAGGGTGCATACCTCTTTATCACTGCAGTCAAGCTTAGACTTAAAAAAAAGCCTTTCCAATTAAACACTGTGGCTGTTAATCCATTCTGATCCTGCTGCTGAAGAGTGCAGGGCTATTCTCACTGGCCTGCAGACAGTTCAGCAAACTGAGCCGATTGATCCTGAACCAATTCTCTGCAAGACTGTGGCCCAGGAAGTAATGACCCACAACTAAAACTCCATTAGGCCTCGGCCAAAAAAGGAAAAAAAAAAATGCAGTGACAGCATCCAAGGTTTTTTTGGACGGTTAGCAACACTGGTTGAGCTACATGGTGTAATATGAGAAAGGCATTGTAATTGGGGATCTGTTTTGTTTGGTAATTTAGTCACTTCTGTTGCAACAAAACTCAGTGTCTGATGTGAACAGTTAAATAAGCTGGATTTCAGCTCTGTGTTGATACTGACATGGGTTCTTTAGCTTCTTTCTACTTTGCTGGGAAGCTGTTTCTCTTTTTCAGGTGGAGAAATGGAGTGGAAAGGAAAAGAAAAATGACACATTTCACCCTCTACTGTGCTCCAATCAGCCAAGTCCATTCTTAGTCCGAATACCTCAGGTTCTCCAAAAGCTTAGAAACCTGATATAAAGTGCCAAGAAGTACACGCACACACTTTTCCCACCGCGTCTCTCTGCTCTGGACATAGCACTCTGTGGGACCCTGATAATTAAGCTAACCACTCACTGGCCCCTCTGCCCCTGAGAGTCACATCTGCCATCCAACACACACACACACACACACACAGAAGCAGGCTCATTAGCATACACAGGTGAAAGGTGAGCCAATCAGTGCTGTCTCAACTGTTCCTGTGGCTGCTGCGGCAGAATGTGACATGTATGAGAAATGCACTGCTGTTCTTACTGGAACACTGAGCCACAATGAAGACAGAGAGGCTCTGGAGAATGCAGCAGCACGGACACAATGACTCCAAAGTGTAACAAGAATGTGGAGTCTGACCTTCTTTGGAGCTTTAAAACTCTAAATAGATAAATTCATGAACTTAGCCCACTAGAAAGACTATTGGACGTTGTCAGTTTGCATGATCACTGGCCAGGCATTGACAAAAGTTAGAAATCAAGTCTTTTAATCTCTTCAACAATAAGTGTTTTGTTGCTACTCATTTGTTTTTCCATTGAAACCAACTTCATTTAAGATCCAACTCCAATCATCTTTTGACTTATTATAAAAGAGCTCCAAGAGGTCTTTTAATTATGATTATGCAGTTTTTAAGCAAGAATATAAAAACCTGTATTGCTTAATGCAACACTGTGGCCGGAACTGTTGGCGCAGAAGTAACCCTGTGCTCATTTCTCATGATCCCTTTGTTTACGCTCTCTCTCTCACAAGTTTACAACCCTGAGCAACTGCAAACTAACATTACAGGTGCAAGAAAAATGGTGAGCAATATTGGAGCCATCAAACCATACAGCTTTTTGAGCCAGATGCCAGCTCAGACGAGGAAAATGAAGACATTAATGGATCTATTTGATTGTAAGTGGATAGATCAGAATGGAGCAGAGCTGGGAGCTTGTGGCCTGCCGATTGTAGTTTGTATATAACAACAACAAGCTCTTTCAAATGTATTTTTTTTTTCATCTGCTCCTGATTCACTTCGATTTGAATGAAAAAAAACTCAAAACTGAAGTTTTAATCTTAGTTTTCTTTATACATGTCCTCCTTTATTAGAAAACAAGAAGCAACAAGAATGAAAACATCAAAAACACAATTTTCATTGGAGTGGATCCCCATCCATCCATTTTCTTCTGCTCATCCAGGACAAAGATGCCCAGACTTCCATCTCTCCAGCCACTTCCTCCAGCTCCTCTGGGGGGACCCCGACGCGTTACATGGCCAGCCAAGAGACATAGTCTCTCCAGCGTGTCCTGGGTCTTCCCCGGGGCCTCCGCCCAGTGGGACATGCCCGGAGCACCTGTACAGGGAGGCGTCCAGGAGGCATCCAAACCAGATGTCCGAGCCACCTCAACTGGCTCCTCTCGATGTGGAACAGCAGCGGCTCTACTCCGAGCTCCTCCCTGGTGTCCGAGCTTCTCACCCTCTCTCTAAGGCAGAGTCCAGCCACTCTACGGAGGAAACTCATTCCGCCGCTTGTATCTGGGACCTCATTCTTTCAGTCTAGACCCAGAGCTTATGACCATAGGTAAGTAATGGAGGGTAGATCGACCGGTAAATTGAGAGCTTTGCTTTCTGGCTTAGCTCTCTCTTCACCACAACAGACCGATACAGCAACCACATAACAATGGAGGCTGCACGAATCCGCCTGTCGATCTCATGCTCCGATCTTCCCTCACTTGTGAACAAGACCCCAATATACTAAAACTCCTCCACCTGGGGAAGGAGCACTGCAGCCACAAGAGGACAAACTGCCTTTCTCCGGTCGAGAACCATGACCTCAGACGTAGCAGTGCTGACCCTCATCCCAGCCGCTTCACACTCGACTGCAATCCATTCTAATGCATGCTGGAGGTCCTGGCTCGATGAAGCCAACAGGACAACATCATCTGCAAAGAGCAGAGAGGAAATCCTGTGGTTCCCAAACCAGACCCCCTACGGACCCTGGCTGCGCAGAGAAATTCTGTCCATAAAGACTATGAACAGAACCTGTGATAAAGAGCAGTCCAACATGCACCGGGAACAGGTCTAACTTACTGCCAGCTTTGCAGACCGACCTCCTGCTCTGGTCATACAGAGACCGAACAGCCCTGAGTAAGGCTCCCCGGACCCCATACTCCCATAGCACCCTCCACAGGACACCACGAGGGACGCGGTTGAACACCTTCTCCAAATCCACAAAACACATGTGGACAGGATGAGCAAACTCCCACGAACTATGGATCTTTAACAAAAAAAAAGATTTTGAGAAAAAATTGAATTACAGAATGACCAAGTACCAGCTTTTTTGCTTCAGCTGGATATTAGAACGAGGTGTTTTTAACTATTAACTTATAAATAGCAAGTGTGCAGATATGTTGCTGCCCAGTCTTCCTTTCACTTGTCCTTCTCATTTGGGAATTGTCTGGACAATCAGTTGTTGATTGTCAAACAGCTATTTTTGAAAAATATTGAGTCCATTATTCTGGAGTCTTTTCAAGGTGAATATTAGTCTCATCAAGAGGTGGATGAGTCAGCAGATAAAAAGGAAGACAAAGTAATTTCTGATTGGAATCTTAATCCATTAACCAAAAAAAATCTTTTTACAAAAAAACAAACAGGAAACAGATAAAAAAAAACTAATAACAAAGGATGAATTAATCATTAAGAATCATTAAGAGAAATTAATTTCTTTACGTGGTTGTGCTCTGAAGCACATACGTTTATAATGAAATTAAGAAATGACTTTTTGATTTTCTCATGACTGTTTAAAACTATAAAGCCGATGTTATGTGTTTTCGTGGGCGAAACGCAGACACACTGCTGAGGCTGGCTCTAGGTTGACACCATGAAGTGGGCGGCACCCACAAGGAGCGAAAGGCGGTGCCTGAGAAATCAAGGTGCCAAAAGAAGGTGCAAAAATAATGCAAATTTCTTTAAAAATATACATTTATTCTAATACGCGAAGCGTCAAATTCTGAATGTACACTTTGTCAGACACAATCCCGCTTATAACATGGTCACTTACAAAGAAATAAATATTTAATCGTTTTTCAGTATTTTATTCTTCTTATTTTTTTAAGTTTAGATTACTTTTTACAAAAGGCAGACTATTTGATACGTAATCCAGCCCGTTCTCACGGTAACACAGTAAGTCGCTGGGCCGGCAGACCTCAACTGCAGTGGCACAGCAAAGCGATATCCGTGCTGATCACACGAAAGGTTCAATAAAGAATGAGTTCAGTTAGAAAGTTCATCTCTAACCGTTTATTTTTGTCAAGATCATGAAGGAAATGCATGTTTTTAAGAAGCCTGTGCATGTAGAACATTGTTATCCGAACTTCTTCTGGAACACCCAGAAGCCAATCAGAATAGAGTATTCACCCGGACCATTTAAAGTGCAGAAACACAATGTTGTGTTGTGGCTGTATATCCTCATCTTTGGTTTCTTGGAGTAACACTGCAGACATTAAAGTCTTTAGAGTTCTGCTTATCTTAGTGTTTATAACTGTGTTTTGTGCGCACAAATTAAACTCCTGAGTTAGCACTTTATACATTTAAATATTTCAGACAATAAAAATGAAGGGAAACATTTTCTCTCTGGTCTTTTTTTTTTTGTTTGAAAGCTGCATATTGTTGTGTAAAATGTAACTAATAAAACATTGTGATTAATCACAACCCAAAAGTGTGATTAATCTGACTATTATTTGTAATCGATTGACAGCACTAATAAACATACACACATATTTGTTTACTCTGAAAGGCACAAACAGACCTTCAAAAAATGACATGAGATCAGTGTGCAAAGGATAGATTTGAAGCTTGACGGTATTTGACATGCAATATTAGACCATAAGGTAGCTGTTTGCTAAATAATATGCCCCAAAATCTAAAGCAAAGCAACCGTATACTTGGTAATGTCACCAAAACTTAACATTCCTCAAAAGTATAGTGAGTACGTTTTTAAGACAAATGAAGACATAAAAAAGAAAGACTTTTGCCCACTTTTGTAAATCGATGTAAACAAATTGTTTGTTGTGGGTTTTAAGGGCCAACATCATTATCAAGCATAATGAAATTTGCATTAGGATCCAGTACTTTAATTACTACTACATGTTGATCGATGGCTTCACATTTCTGAGGGGGAGATGTCCTTTATAGAGTGTAGGTATGAGGTCAGCTGACAGTGCCTGACTAACAGAGTAAAACTCTTTCAAATGTTTGAGCTAATGTGTGTTCCTTGGATTCTTTACCTTCGAGCCTGACCACCAGAGGTACCTTCAGCTCCAACTCTCTGCAGGCCTTGGTGATGCCGTTGGCAATAATGGCACAGTTGACGATACCACCAAAGATGTTCACCAAAATGGCTTCAACCTGTCCAAAAGAGAAAGTGCTTTAGAACTGCAGACAAAAAATGTTACTTAACCACAATTTCATTGAACATGTCATTGTAAGAGACATCGATATTGAACAAAAATGTTGAAGCCTTAATTTAATACAACAAATTATCAATAAAACAATTGTTATAGTAACAAGAAAAGAAATTGATGACCAGACACACAGAGGGGGAAAACTTGGATAGTTGTGAGAAAGTCACAGATATTCAACATTGATGCTTGAAGTAGTGAAATGTGTGTTCATTAAAATGAAAAAAATAAAACGAAAAACGTAAAGTCTTACAGAATTTTAAGGCTTTTAAATTTATAGCTGAAAAACATACATTTGAAATGAACTGAAAGCGTACATTTCTTACTTTAAAGTGAGTGACAACTTAAGAAAATAAGCCATTAAACATTTACAGCGAGTAATTTTCCAGACACTTTATCCAAAGGGATTTACAGGTGAGGTTCAAAGCAAGAAAGTCAGAGAGTCCGTATTCAGATATATAGTATGTCCTTTGGGAAACAAGTTCTGCTTTCTCAAAAAAAAGACAATTATCACTGTTTTAAAGTGTAAAGGAAACTGTTGAAGAGTTTGTCTATTTTTTTTAAATACTACATTAAAAACTACATTAACTAAATTTTATATAGTGGATCCCCCTCATGTATGACCAAACTTCCATTCAGTAAATGTTCAGATTTTGTAGGGTATCATGACATGTCAAACCCCAGACACGAGCAGGGTTAGGAAGTCACATCATTTTATCCTAACTTTCCACACATCATGTTACATTTGCAGAATAAATGACAGTATTTCTGAAATTTAACTTCAAATGACCAAGCAGAGCCATAGAGCTGGTTCTAAAAGTTTCAAAGCTGCAGCTATGAACACATGAGTCTGAAAAAAATGACACAGTATACTGCTTTCTTGCACCAAAGTCATGGCCTTAAAAATGTGATGACTTTTGAAACAAAAATTTTAAAAAAGCAAGAAAAATTTTGCACTAAAAAGCAAACATTTCACTATAAAAGTTAGCCTTTGAAGCAGCCCTGAACACTTCTTCTGTCTTTAGACAAATATCTAAACTTTTGACCAAAATCATAAATCCCCCTAAAAAAAACAAAGGTGAGGCAGCGAGCTTGTGTCCGTGTGCCTTGTGTGTGTCTGATTACACTAACAATCTAGCACTTGGTAATTACCCTGGGTAGCTCAGTGGAAAAGTAGACTCAGAGCACACAGGATTAATCCTCCATGTTTGTTTATAATCACTGCTAATCTGTTAGCGCCAATTTGGATGAGCAGCTTGTGGGGGTGTGCGGGTGCCTGTTGTGAATGTGTATGTTTTCTGCGTGTGGTAATGATGTTTACAGGAGGTGGAGGGGGGGGAGATCAAGGACTTGGATTGCTGTAAGAGCGACAGCCATGGCATTGTCCTCGACATGCTATCAAAATGAGCATCCCCTCATGAAAAAAACAAAAACTGCACATAACCTGGAGAGAGCTCAAAAGCAAACAGATGTAGGCAGGACCGTTGAGGCTCGTGCAGGAAACTGAGTGAGCAGTTAGGACACAGTAAAATTTCATGCCGGTTAGGCTCATTATGCAGTGATGTGACCAGGAATGACAAATCCAAGGGAAGGAAGAAGGTTAAGAATAGAGTTCACAGATGAACATGACTCACATATTCCAGTGCAAGATGATAAAAATTGATGGAAATATGCCAAGACAATGGATAAGATGGAGGCAGTCTTTTACATCTTCTCTTACAGTGTAAGACAGTCATGTACCCACTAGAGAAGGTAGAGTGCTTTCATAACATTTTGCAGCTTTTTTGCTGATTTGAATTTCAACCACGATTGTCTAATCAGTGAGTTGGAGTGCTGTAACCATAGTTACTGGCGAGGAGCCGGTGTGTAGCATGTTGAACGCTCTTTCAGAGGGGAATGTCAAAACTCTTGACCAAAATGAAGCTGTGATAAATGGCAATGAAATAAAAGATTTAAAAATTGTGTTGCTTTCTAAGTACTGGCAAAACAATTGTCTAATTTATTTAGTGAAAATAATTTCTCTTTTCATTTGTACATATCTTTTTTGTTTCTGCCATTAATCAACAATGGAATTTTTTTGTTTAAATTAATTATTTTCTTAGAGAACAGTTGGGTTATCGTCCATTTTTTGTGGTGAATTAATAAGAATCTGAAAGCTTTATTTTCTTTTTTTTGGAAGAGAAAATGACCTTTAAACTAAAGAAAGCATCTGTAAACAAGTTGTTAAAAAAAAACATTCTTTGACATAGGATTAGGTTGTGTGTGGGTTTTTTTGTTTTTGCGTTTTTTGTTTATGTGATATCAGCAATCAATGCCAAAAAGTAAATAAATCCCAGCAAGTTACTTTACCTTTAAGATTACGTTGTTTTCTCACTACCACAATCTAGATTTCTTAACCAAAATGAGCATCTATTAAAAAAAGATGATAAAAAAGCAGTTTTTGCCCCAGATCTCACACTGTGTTTAGTGATAGTATGGCACAAGTGTTAATCTATACATTCATATTACATGATCACACTTTTTGGGGGATATGATCTGGAGAACTCAAATCTGGCAAAACCACACATCATGTCTTTAAATAATGCAAAGATCTTTGAAGCTTTCTCTATTTTAAATTACTGTATGATTTTACCACCAAATG
Organism: Oryzias celebensis; assembly: GCA_014656515.1. Taxonomy (NCBI): domain Eukaryota; kingdom Metazoa; phylum Chordata; class Actinopteri; order Beloniformes; family Adrianichthyidae; genus Oryzias; species Oryzias celebensis. The sequence goes on from BNCR01000005.1 coordinate 15,422,146, forward strand.
CTACCAGAGTATAAATACTCATAAAATGAACAGTTTTAGACAAAAATCTTCAGTGCTTAAAAGCTTACACGACCTGCTAGTGGCCCACCTCCTCGCACACTCCCACCATTATGTGTTGCTCCACTAGGGGGCAGCAGAGGTTTAGACCCTAGTTCCAGATAACCTAGTAAGTCCCAACGACTTTAAAGCCCATTTTTCAACTCTGTCTTTTTTGGGAAGAACCCTATTTTTTTCCATTCAGATGTCTCTTATTGACAAGATGCATATTAATGATGCGTGAGACATGATTTATGCAGCTTGGCGTCAACAAAAATACAATTTACACAGGGAAGAATGTGAGAACCCCCAGGTTAGACTTTGCAGCAAGTTTGTTTGAATCTGTCACAAGGATGGAACAGCTTTGGTACAACGTTCTGCCGGCAAAAAAACACATTCATTTAGATCCGGGCAAAATGTCTTCTTTTTTTTGAAGAGCCTATTAAGAATTTAATACAAATTTAGAAGATGCTTTGGAAATTATATTGTCTGATGTTGCATAAGCCGGTTTTGTCCCTATGTTTTTGGTAAGAAAGTACATATTTTTTAGCTAAAGCAATGTTCTTAAAAAGACTTTTTGAAAAGACTAAAGCTTAGCTCCTTCAATTTCTGAAATAAGTCGTAAAACCTGGAGCTGAAAATCACCAGAGTATCTCAAAATATGGTACCTTATGGGTGTTTTGATAAAAAATTTTTTTGATTAAATGATTCTACCATAAATAAATGAAAATCTTTGAAAACAATGACAGTGGGAACATTTATCTAGACTTTTGGACTGAACCATTGCGGAAGAATCTTACAGTCAGAATGGTACATTTACTTTCAGAGTACTATTTGCTATTTCCTACCAACAGCCAACTTTAACTTCTATTTTGTAACTAATGAACTGTCCTAGCTAGGTGTAAAATCTTTTAAAAATAAAATACTAAATGTACGTTTGTCCATTAAATGGATTTTGTACTAATACCACTTTCTAATACCTGGACTATTTTGTAACACTTTTACTTTACTTTTCAATTGTTTATACATAAAAAAATAAATAAATACAGAATTAAAGCCCAGCCCAACAATTATCTGAAAATGATTTGGACTGCTTTTGTATTTATAAAAAACTTTTTTTTTTTATACTGCTCAGTGCTACACAACATTCTTTCAAATCCAACCTCTGCTCCAGCAAGAGATCAGACAGCCATGCTAAAACAACAGACAACCACTTCAAAATCATTTGAAGAGATACTCTGGTGTGCCCAGAGTTGAGAGCTTTTCAGTAGGAAAAAAAGAGAACATCTAAGGCAGTAATAGCACCACAGAGGCATATGCATCAATGGAATATATTGCATAAATTTTTTTAAACAAATTCTACCTGATCCTATCACTCTGGAAAAAAATATCAACTATTTCATATTATATAATAGTGGAAGATTCCTAAAATAAAAATCAATAAATAGAGGAAGTTTAAAGTCAGACAGTGCAGTTTTTGTGAATCTGTGAAGACAAGAGATACATTTCATAATGTAGGAGCCTAAGGTAGTGAGTTCGGTTGTTAAGCTACAGTTTATGGATTGTTTGAGGGTTGCAAGGCGAAATCCTTTTCACAATAAAAAAAACATAGCTGTCCAGCTCAGGCTATTAAAACTGCAACCAAACAAACCAGTTTATGGATCTATGCCCTTCAGACAGAGAAGACCACAATGAAGATGTTTTGCAACAACTCAACCTCATAATCAGCAGAGAGATAATTATTGAACTGCAAAAACGGTGGCAGAACAAAACGTATACAGTTAAATCTGGAAAACTTGTTTTTAATGTTTATGTTGTGCTCTTTAAGTGTGCGCGTGTGGTGGAGACTGGATCAAGTCATGATGATCTTTAGATAGCAAATTTTTGAAGTTTTTTCTGATTTGTGTTGCAAGTAAAACAAATGTCAACAAACAAATATCAGCCTAAACAAAGCAAGGACTATTTTTAGGTGTTGCCTTATTTAGAATATGACATACGTTAAAATATTTAACTGCTTGATCAACCAAATGGTCAAAGACATTTTGAAAACATATGTTTTAAGACATTGTGTGTTTTACTGATCAAAAAAAGAAGCAATAAAAAAGAACAAATGTTTTTATTTATTTTGTTCGTTGTTGTGTTGGTAAAGGGGTAGACACTACGACTTAGAAGCCTTACATCATATTTCATAAACCAATAAATCAAAACAAATAATTTCATTGTCTTTTGAACTGCATTTGTTTGAGTATTTATTCTTTGTGTGTGTGTGTGTGTGTGTGTGTGTGTACTGCATGAAAAGTGACATAAACTCTGTTCCACATTAGAGAACTTAGGTGTTGTGATTCAATCGTTTAATAATAAATTGTATGAAAGAATGGGTGACAAATATAGTGATCATTGGTCTTGGTGTGTGATGACTTCTCCAATCAAAGTTTTTTTTTTTTTTTCTATCCGTTTTGGGCTCTCAGGAGTCCAGCTGAAGGGTGTGTGCAGCATAGTTCAATCAGACTGAAAACCTTCACACACTGAATCATTTTACCTCCTGTTACAGTAGAATAGTCTCCCTCTCTTAAAGATTAATTTCAGGTAAGTGCAGCTGTTGCAAGATATATCTCTTTCATAAAAGCTCAGCGTAAAAGCACAAGGTAAAGTATAACGTACCAACACTCTTTTTAAGGGATTTTTAAATTCTCTTTCAGGCAATGTCATAACAGGAGTTGATGCCTTCTTCTCAGACGTGGGTGAAATGATTCAGATTTTGTTAAATAGGATCATTCCGTCCTGCATGCTGATACCCTGCCAAGGCTTCTTCAGTGTCAAAGCCAAAAAAAGGGACTTCACCGTAGAAACACGCTTTTCTGCCTGCTATTATGCTGCCACTAACTGCATTTAAGGCAAAAAGAAATGTGGCCCAGACAATTTGACATGCTCACATGAACCTCTGCCTTCCACTGTGCTTTTAAGAGACAAGTATTGAAATGCGTTTGACAAAGAGAAAGTTTTATGATGGGCACAGGTACATTACAAAATTATTCATCAATGGTCATCTGTGTTGGCTGGAGTGTGAAACCAGCATTATAAATCAATATTATGATTTTTAGGAAGTGTTCTTACTCATTTATATTGAGCTGGTACTACAAGAGCAAACATTTTTTTTTTCTCTTCAAAATCTAACTCGGGCAATAAAAACACATTGTATCCCTCTTTCCAAAAGAATTGTTCCTATAAGGTGTGCGCATACTGCTGAATTATCACAAAAAATACATTATTTTATCCCCATAGCCCTTTAAAGCAGTGCTAATCTCTCAGCAGAAAAGAAAAAGGGAAAGACTTATGTTTCCTTTGTTACCAGAAAGCTGATAGGAGTATAAAACGGCAGAGCTGGAGATTGGTGTGTGTCTCTTTGTGGCCTATTAAGAACTATTGTTCTGTCTTATCTTCTTGAGACAGCTTGTACTGTCACCGCCTGTACTGGCAGGCCTTGTTTATTTGTATTCAGCCTGCTGGGAGCTCAGAAGCTTGGCCTTGGGGCCATAGGTTAACAACATATGGTTCCAAAAAAAGCCAAACTGGCTTGCCAGCTCTAATCACAAATCTTGGAGGGGCATGAGAGAAGTTGGTGATAAACATTTACCGTGCTTTCTTTTTGTTTGAGATAGGACCGCAGAAAGTTACTTTAGATCAGGGATAGCAAATCCAGGCCTCGAGGGCCAGATTCCTGCATGTTTTCCAACATACCATGTTCTGGCATGTTCTAATTGGCTGGACACACCTGAACCAGGTAATCAGTCATGAGTAGGGATTGGATATCTGGAAATCATGCAGACACTGTGGCCCTCGAGGCCTGGAGTTGCCTATCCTTGCTTTAGATGTTCTACTCATGCCAAGAACATAAAGCTGTAAGTAAAGCACAAGTGCTCCAAAAATTCAACCAAAAACTATAAAATATTGTAGTAATTTTTCTTAAAATTAGAAAACCTGTTTCAAACAAACAAGCCTGCATTGATTGAGGGTATTCCAGGTTTACAATTGTGTTGAATGTCATCAACATAACAATGATGTGCAAAAACATCACCAAACTAGTGTTTAGTGTGTGCTCGTCTTTATAGTCAAATATTTAAAGCAAGTCTTTCATCCTGGTGATGAAGCTTCAGATCTTCTATGGAACATTTAATCTATTTTGTGATTTCAATAATAATTTTATTGGTGTGAATCTTTATTTTTAGAAATGACAATACATCGAAAATGACATAAAGACTACATAAAGGGAAAAAAAAGGGTCCTGAAATCTGAGAAAGAGGTGAAGTGAAACAGATGGAAGATGAGAGCTGGAGAAGAAAAGGAACAGAGAGATGTCATGGGAAGTGGTGCGGGCCCTGGCTTCAATATAAGACTGGAATTGGCCCTGGCAAGAAGGGATAAGAGGGAAATAATTATCCAGCCTGCTGAAGCATGACAGCCTCTTCTTGGGACTGCAGTGAGACAGTCTGAGCACTATGTCAAAGATTGGCCATGTCAATGGCAGACACCTTTTGACAGACACCGGTGTCTGAAGTTTTCCTTGACGACATAACATCCAAGTGTAACAGGCAAGCAGCTGTCTGCTCGATGCCCATTGGACATAAAGTTTTAACTGGAAGACACGGTGCTAATCAAGAAACTTAGTCTACCATCCACATGTACAGACGAGTGACAAATTAAAGGAAAAAGCAATTGCAGTCTTCACCCATGCATTGGAATCAATGTCCAAAGGCCAATGTCAGTCAAACTGGTTCCTCTATGTACTTTCGTCAACCAAACTGTCAGTTCAGAAAAGAAAAAAACCCCAAACACAAATGTAAAGACATGCACAGCTTTTCTGAGCGCATACGATATCACCTTCTAAAGGCCTAGTGATAGTATATATTAATGGGATATTATAGGTTGGTTTCATTGAATTTAATCAAATCTTGAAAACTTTGGCTCTCAATAACTCATAAAGTCACCGTATCCAAGTGATCCAAAGTCAGTCGAGGAATTTGTAAACTTGAGGGAGTTTGCAAATCCCTCTGGTTATTTCCTCTAAACGCGAAGGATTCCAGCTCTTACTTGTTAACCTCTCGGGGATGTTAGGTCAAGCGGAGCAGGAGGTTTTATTTGCCATATGGATGAATGTTAATAGTATTTGTGATGTAGATGAATAAAAACTTGTAGAGTTTATCCTGGACTTCCTTATATTCTTATTTTAAATGGTCTCACACAGTATTTAGTTTTGCTCTCTCTACATGTTTAACAGCAATTGCGGCCTAGCTACTTTCTGTCTCTAAAACAACTCTGCCATTATGTTGCCCAAGAAACTAATTAGTTTAACTAAGCACTTGCTATTGTTAGTACAACAATTTATTCAGTGTATTACTTAAACCCAAGTTTTATAAAAATCCCAATATTAGTAACATTTTTAATTGCTTTTGTTGAACTATTTATCATATATGTTGTTACAGGATCAATAAACATTGTTCATAAATTAATTTACATTAATAAGAGAGTTTAACTTTCATTCATTAGGTAGTAGGTCTTAGAAAAAAAAAAAGCTTTTATCTGTTTAAATGGTAGAACTTACCTCCATCAATTATTGTATTTCTTCAAATGAATGCATTGAGAAAAACGAGGTTTCAATCTGTGTTCTGATATTTTTGTCCATTTCTGAAATCTTTCTGAGAAGATCAAGAAACAGCCCATAGACGCCACAAATATTTCCTATACGTTAAAAAAAAAAAATCCAAATGATTGAATCCCAGTTAATTTTTCATCTTGACAATGGCGCTTTCTGCAATACCAGTTTTAATTTCAGGGGACAATATGCTATGTTGTGCCATGTTATAAGGGGACTTTGATGTTTTAGGGGGTTTTACCAAAGGACACCTACAAAATGGGATGAAAATTGATTTATCAAGCAAAACGTTCAGTGACTACTCAACAAGTCATAGCCATATGCTAACTCTCCTTTGAAAGACAAACCAAGCCAATAGAAACTCAACACTACCACATCAGGGCTTAAATCGTACCCCTGATCAATAAGTCTTCTCCAAATTCACATGCATCCTTAAGTCATCTCATATGGGTAAACCCTGGAGTGCTTTGTGCAATAAAGCTACCTCAAAGATCAACCAAGAAGCCAATCAACCCAAAGATGCTTTTTTGCAGTCAAAAAAAAAAAAAAGAGTTACAGTATGTGTAGTCGTGGGGAGAAGGGGATCATTTACAAAAGGGAAGTTTTGGCAGAACCAGTGTGATCCGCCACTGAATGGCCTTTATTGTAAAATGTTTGAGTGAGAAGTGAGGTTATATGTTGTGACATTTTACTCATGGCCATGTTTAATCAAATCAAAACAAAAACTATGTTCTCATTTGGAGAAAAAAATGCCCTTTTAAAAAAAAAGAAAAGGATGCTTTTCAATACAACCTCAGGCCCAATAGAACTAAAGGGACCGAGACAGGTAGAAGCGCAAAGATAAACAATGAATCACCGCTTTTAACGAGCCTTTGGAAGAAAAGGCATTTCACACTGACAGACCTGTACAGGTGGGTGGAATACTGGGTTGGGGGAAAAGGGCTGGGGAGTCCATAAAAATTACATGTTGAATACACATTACAATGTCTGGCACACAACTAGTTATAATTTGGAAATAATGACTGATTTGGACCAAATGAGATCAGGTCTATGCCGGTTTGAGCCAGTTGGTGTTGACAGCAGGGACATAAAAAATAGCATGTGGCGTTTAATGATTGTAATCATTTGCCTTCGGATCTATTTACTGCAAGGCGTTTTTATTTAGATTACTTTAAACATGTTTGACAAGGGTGAAAGGCACAACAAATATTTAAAAAAAAACACAAAAAGATGCGCTTTATAGTAAAATATGTGTATCTGTAGTTGTTATTTGTATGTTGTTCCTTTTTTCTATGAACCACAATATAAATAAGGTATTATGGATTCCAGTGGTGGTGACAGCAGACTATTCTGTGCATGTAGACTGTTATGCGGTCAGATTAGAAAAAGCTTTTTTTGTGTGGAAATATGCATGGCATACATGCTTTTTCTATTCTTTACCAAAACCAATCTTGACAATAATGGAGATATTTTCCATAGCTCAAGCACGCAAGTCAGAAAAGGATTCAACTGACACTAAACCCATAAGGCCCATTGAATGACTGAAAACAAATGTTAAGTATTATCTACAGTGTGTGTAAAGGGTGACAATTGCAATGTAAAAAACTATATAGCAAAGACTGGAAAAATTACAGTGTCATATAAATCCCATTCAATTATTCATTTGAGGTTAAAAACGGTGGTTTGCATTAAGGATTGGAATGTTTACACAATATATGCCAATAACAAAAAAAAGCGTAAACACTGTTCAGTTCAGACAGAAAGTATGTTCTAAAACTACATACAAATCACGCTTTCACACATCTTGTTGGTTTTATTTGCTCTTAAGTTGATGTGCATGTCTCCCAACACATCAGATCATCAAAAAAAAAAAAAGAAAAAAGAAAAAACAAGCATGTGAACATTAAATCTTCCACTGGCAGAACATGAAGTCCTTATGAGCATCTACAGCTTTCTCCCCATTCTTCTGTAAGGCTCCAGATATAATGTTGGAAATAGTTCATCCTTCTCACTTGCTTCTAGATGTCATATAAGCAATACTGAGCCTCTGTTGTATTTTTAGGTAAACATGTTGTCTTAAGTTCCATATTAATGTAAGAGTCCAGCAAATAATCAAACATGACATGACAGAGTTCAAAGGAAGTTCAGTCTCCATGAAAATGATCCTGGCAACATATGGAGGACATCCAGGAAATCACTTACATTATTGTGACGCACATACACACACAGAGAAACACGCTTTCATCCTGAAACAGTTTGGATTTAAAGACAACACTTGGTGCCTCAGGCCTAAATGAATCTGTGCGCTGAAGTATTAAATCTTTCCCTTTACTACAGTGTAAATTCAAGCATCTAATAATTACAACTTGGTAAAACAGAGCGATAAAAGCCAAGAAAAATTCTCACCCAAAAGCTATAGACGTCAAAATGCTATGACTCAAGTCACTCTGTGCTCAACATAGGTTGTTTACTGCTTCTATGCATTTGTCTTTTTCAACTCATTTGCCTCAAAGGGGTCATGTTTTCCACATTGCGTGTCCTTTGTGGTGGAGATGGGAGATGGCTGTGTGAGCTGTTAACTTTTAAGCCACATGAGGAGTTTTTAAATTGTTTTGCTGAGGTGAATGAGTACTTGGATATAAATGTGTTCTAAGATACTCAGTAGAAGAGTTCCTGAGCATGAAATTGGGAAGTCTAGGATTTACAATGTCAATAGAAAATGTCAAAATTACCACAGAAGAAGTTCAAAGAAAGAGTTCTTACCTCAAAATAGTGAACTTTTCACTTTAAATAGCCAAAACAGTTTATAAATACTTTGAAAAGATTGAAAAAAATTACGGAAACTTAAAAAGAACAATATTTTGCTGAGAGTGTCCAATTTGACATCATATAAATAGTAAATATACATTTAAAAATTGTCTTCGTAAAAATGTAGTAACTTTATATTTATTTCTATGTTGAAAGTATGTATGCGGAAGTATGGGATGAGATAAACTCACAAATGATCAGCTTCATGTGGTTGGGATTAAATAACTTTCACTGACCATACAGGCTGTTTTAGAATATGCAAACAAACCCATGTTAAGTTTGTTCATCACAAAATATACGTCTAGCTATTTCTTGTTCCTAACAAAACTTTAAAAGCAATCTTCAGTATGAAAGAGAAGGGAGGGTGAGGAGGACAGAAACACCTCTGTGATGAGCAGAGGTCTTGTCAGATGTCAGTAAGGGATGCACAACTCATCTCCTGCTGTTCACCCCCAGGTATCACAATGCTCCTGAACTCCCACCCGAATTCACCAACACACAATGCAACACTATCAGCAGGCATGCACACGCAAAAGAACATTTTTGTAGTGGAATGGGCTCAACAGTGGGAGCCAGCTCAGGACAGGCATATTATTCATTTTCAGAGGTGGTGGTGTCACTGTTGACAGGTAGACATAAATATTTCTCAACCCTTTTACCAAGGGTTAATGGGTGTCTATCAAACAGCTATGGCACATATGGAGCTGCGTGACCTCATGCAGACACGTTCAGTATTGCTACTTTTATTGAAATACCAAGGTCACTTATGAGGATGGGAAAAGTCCAGAGAAGACGAGCAGCCACAGGAGGCAAAAAACACTCAATATGTGAAGCAGTCAAAAGGTTCATGCTGGAGCTTGTTCACATGAGCAATGTCAAAAAAATGAATACATATTCCTCTGCACTTTAGATAACACAAAAAAAAATATTTCAAAAGTTACGTATGGTTCTGTGGGGTTTGGGACACTTTTTCTCCAAACAAAAATCATTTCATTGTATTTATTTTTTTAATATCAGTAAATGAACAACATGATAAGAGCATGCATAATAACTTCAGATTTTTGAGACAACAAATCAGCAGCAGAATATAAAAGAACCAACATTTCCTACTTAGTGTGTAGCGCTGCCGGGCCAATCATAATTAATTTATTGTAATACATGCAGACAGAAGGTCAATTTTCTAAATAATTTCAGTTCAGTTTTACCTAATCTTGGGAGCCAATAAGCCATTGAAAGGGCACAAGTGTGTTTTGCAAGGCAAATCATTACTCTATCCAGTTTTTTTTTTTTTTTTTTGCAAAACCATTTGCTTGTTAAAGCTGCCTTTGAGTGAAGCAAATTAGAAAATTACACAAAACATATTAAAAATTGCTATTTTTTGCTACTTGCTGGGAGGATGTAGTGATACCTAGGAGAGTAAAATGCTAAACAATTACTATTGTTTGATAAAAGCACCCAGGAATGTCGTTTTTTTAAAAATTAAAATCATCGAGTGATTACATTTTTATAAAGTAATTGCCTAAATAAATCTCAGTGCTTATTTTTTGACAAACTTACAAGTCGAGAGAAATTTTGCACAGAAATATCTGCTCAGGACTTGAACCATTTCATCATTTAAAACGTTGCTTTAAGTTTTTTCACAGTTAAATTAAGACCTTCAGTATTTAGTTAAAGAAGTATTTAAACTCATAATCTGGTGCGTCCTGTAGTGCAAAGACCAATGTAACTTTTAATTTAAAGAACCTGTCAAATGTTTGGTACAGTATTTGACATTCATACATCAAATTAAAAAAAAAGAAGTCACTGACTGTTATTACAAAGAAGCAACTTGTCTAAACTCAAGGTTTCCACATTGAGATAAATTTTCTGAACCAACTGATTCTATTTGTTGCTCTTTTTTCAGTTCTTATTAGAGATCAATTTCTGGCAGCATTTGAGAGGCAACACCAGTGTCTAGATGCCAATCAGCTTTGGCTAAAAGACAAATTCAAAAATTGATAGACCTAATATACTCTGTATTTTTACTTTCTCTGCTCATTTTTTCCACCAGTTTGCCTCCTGAAAGCTCTGGGAAAGCAGGTGTTTAATCATCAATGAAAAATAAAGCCGGTGTTAACAGATTGGTTCAATCATGTTTTATTTTCAAAAAGCCAGACATGAATTCATCCACTGATTGGTTGTGTGAGTGCTCTCATTCTCTGCCGTCTTGCTGTGGTGAAAGCTACTGTATTTCAGGAAATCTTCGCAACCCCTGGAGGCTGATAAAGTACACTGCACTCATACAAATGAGAAGAACTCTTTAGTTGTCAAGGAGGAGGGGGCGACAACCGATGGCTCTAGGGCTGACATTTTGGCCTGCCAGCTTATTTTGATGGAGCTCAGGAGGAAAAAGCAGCATATCAATTAGCCATTAAGGCTTTGCTCAGGTATTAGAGGGATCAGAGAAACTAATAAAATTCTCAGAAGGGGAGGAATAAGTTAACTTGATCCCAGAGTGATCCAGATGTCATGACGGAACTTGCTCTGTGTCAGGACGGCTGTAGAAGGTCAACAAATGATGTGACCCTTGAACTGTTGGATGCAATCCAACGTAATTAACCTTTAGAAGATGTCAAACTTTTTCTTCATTTCTTTCTATTTTCTTTTACACATGAGCAATGCTTGTTATTTCTTGGGCAACAGAATTATTCACAGAAAATGATTAAAAACTCTGGGAAAAAATGCAAATCAATACTTGATTTTGGGTCACATATTGATGATGACTAGGTAAAACAACAAATGAAAACAGAGTGCATTCTCCCTTTTAAAAAAGCAAGTTAAACTACAACAGTCAATAATTTTCACTGATTTTTCGGGTGTGACATTGTGAGCCGGTGCAATCCTGAAAAAAGAGATCAAAGCAGGAATGAAAATGCTTCTCAAAATACAAGAACTGGCTTCTACACGTTCTAAATGCAATAGAGGGTTCTGTTTAGGATTGCATCACTAAAGACGAGTGATGAAACACAAAGGTGAAGATGAAATGTCCAGCCTTGATGAAAACATGTCGTTCACTTCAAAATAAGCATTTGTTCTATTTTATAATATCTATCAATGTGAACACTATAATAGTTTTTTCAACTTTTGTTTTTTTTTTTTTTACAGATTTATTACCATTCTAAACAAATGTGGGAACAGACATAAAAGAACTCTTTCGCAGCCTTGATACAGTAGGGCCATAATTCTATAAATGCTATGATTAAAAAAAAAAAAAAAAAAAAAAAAAAGGTTAAAAGCATATTCTCTTTGGGTTCCTCAGGATTTTGTTTTTTATTTGTTTAGATTTGTCTGTGCGCAGCTTTAGAAAAGTATGCATGCACATCAACATTATTACTATATGTATTATTACAATACATTCACAATGAAAAGCAAATATTGTACACATCATCTCTTGAGCTAGTCTTGTCAAATATCCAGTAGAATATCTCATCTCACCGTCGAGTGGTTGGTTTTCTGCTCTATTAAGCCAAACCTGGTATTTATTACGTCATGAAACAATAAATAGAGGAAATTTGAATACTTATAGTAGTGGTAAAACTCTGTTTAATGGTGCTATATAAACTCTGCTGCTGCAATTTTTATATCACTAGTTTGTTCTTCACGCCTTAATTCACAAAACCAAAGAGGTACCCCACTCTGCTGCCCACCTACTGCAGATATGTTTTTCAGATTCTTAAGAATAAACAAGAACACTACCATTTTACCACTATCAAGCCACCGTCTCATATGCCAGCCAACCATAGATGGCTCCCACTCCAGGATTTGTGTGCGCATGTGTGTCTAAACGTGCGTGTGTGTGATTGAGTGAATGGAAGTCCTCTTCTGCAAGATGAGCTCCAGTGATTACAAACTGAGACAGTTTTCTAATTATTCTGTCAAACATCAATCCTGTGGGCTGATGCAGACCGTCCTGTGGCCTGATGGACAATGTAATCACTGCTGGGTCCCACTCCCACCCTAACTCCTCCACCCGTTTTACCACTCTCTCCACACATTCCTCCTCTTTTTCTTCACCCGCTGCACTTTCTCATTTTCCTTTCTTTATTGCTCTTCTTGACACAACTCTCACACACTCCTTCTCTGCCTGAGCTCTGCAACTCATCTTCCTCCACTGAACACCATGTCAAATGTCCTTTTGCAGGCCACCAACTGTTAAAATGATATAGGAATTTATAAGCAAATGAAACAAAGTGACCACAAATGCAGCAGAAGAAAAGGAAAAGACTAACACTGAATGTTATTCAATTTCAAAAAGACGATGTGTGCTCGATTGAAATATGAGACAAGTATATAACTAAAAACATTCTTAAAATCTGCATGGGAGTGCCATATTGTGTAATTGATTGAAAATGCTGGTGGAATATCTAATTAGTCTTCTCCACATGAAGGTCACTATCAACAGAAGCTACCAGAAAAAGTTGTTAACCGCCCTTACAACTTTTACTTCTATTATAACTATAAATGTAATGTAAACTGGGTCAAGGATAAATGAATACACTTTCTGAAGTATCCGCTTGTGCATTTGAATCACTTTGATCCTTGAAAAAATATATGATAAAAGGTTTATCCTTTCCTCTAGCTACACCAATTCAAAATGCGAAAATGCGAGGCATTAAAGTGACTTCTACTGCGGACAATTTAATAAGTCAAACATTGTTTTGGTGAATGAATGAAATAAAAAAAAGAATTAAAAAATGAATGAATTAAAATGATATGAATTAAAAAAATCTAGCATTTAAAATCTAGAGATATAGCAACTAAATTCAACTATTTTTTATTAATGAAATTAATAATACTTAAAAAAAATATTTTGCATTCACAGACTGAATGAGGCATTTATATTCATATAATTCAGAATGAATAAGAGAAAATGCCCCTGCAACAGGCTGGTGACCTTTGTAGGGTGTATTCTGCCTTTGCTTAAGGTTGGATGGAGATTCCCCCAGCCCCATGACCCCAAAAGGGATTCAGCAAGTTTTGAAGAGGGATGGTTGGACGGACAGACGAATATGAGAAAATGGAAAATAAATACTGCTATAGAATCATTAAAAAGGCAGAATGACTACAATTTACAGTTATATTATTTTTAAACTGAACATCATAAGACAAATACAAAAGTATTTTATGATTTCGGTCCACTGTAATAAATTAATGAGATCTGCTTCATTGTGAACACTTTTGTTAAAAGGAGATAATTTTGCTAAAATTACAAAAATACAAAAATAGTTTAAGAGAGAGCCAGATCTGAGAAAAAGCAACAGAACACAGTGTAAAACAGCAAAATACTAACCAGGTTTATAAAGGTTGCAAATAAAGACATTTGTATTGAAACAATTTAAAGATACTACAAAGATTAAAACCTTTTTTTTCCACATTTAATTCAGGGAGTTTTTTTTATATTTTTATTTATTCTATGACTATACATTATTTTATTGCCAAATACGGTGATACAAAAATCCCACTATTGAATAGTTATAGAAGAAATATGCCTTCATCTATTTTCTTGTTTCTCTTTTGGTGCCATGGAATAGAAGAAACAAGAAACCATAAATATTTTTTTAGTCTGACGAATCCCCACCCCCAAAATATAGGCAAAGATTTGTAAAGGCCAATATGAGGCACACTAATACTTGTCCTTCCATAAATAGAACTTCTCAGTTTTCTTTTACAGTGCAAATCTCTTGTTCATCGGTATCTTTCTCTGGCAGCAGCAGATCCTGACAGAGATAATAGTGTAGAAGAGCCGTGTTCTACATTGCCTTTGCTGCTTAGCGAACAAAGCAGGCCTGTCAGCTTGGACAGGATACAAGGGATTGAACTGGATCCGACTTTTTGATAGAATAGCTTTCCAGCTGGCCATTTATGATTAGACATGGATGTACAATAAGACCCCATTATTATAGATATATGAATTAATAAATAGCAAATTATTAAAACCACAAATGCATGGTAAATCTTTGTGTATACAACTGTAAATGCATTGGCTCTGGTATATTGACAGAATGCAAACAGATAATATCCAACCTGTGATGTCTAGATTTAAAACTCATCTCAGTTTACACCCCATGTCTGCAAATAAATATATTGTGTGAATAAGAAGGTACACAGTGCATTCATTTAAAGGTTTTGCACATCAGGATAAAAACAGAATATTTTTTACTCTTAAGATTAGACCTTTAAATAAGGCAAATGACACAAAAGGAGAACTATGTTTCTATGTAGAACCTCAACATTCCTGGCCACATGACACCGTTTAACTTTTTTAAAGACAGTTTAGAGTAAAATGGAGAGTAACACCATTTTTCATTTCAAGTTTTTCGCTTGAAGTTGTATTCACCAAGTAAAGAGAGGGACTGAAACAAAGAAAAGTCGTTATATTGTCTTGATACATGGGGGGTCTACTTTTTTTAACTGTTAAATGCAAAGATAAAAACCCTGTATTATGTACTTCACTGAGCTTCAGGATGGTATGATCGAGATTCAGACCTCCTCGTGTAGCTTTGAGTCAATAAGGACAAAAAGAAACTCCAGACAAAGCAGAATGTGTCTGTAAGCCAATAACTGAACTGTTGGCTGTGAATTTTCACCTGAGTTCACCTTTGCTATCCGTGGACTCCAAGGCATTCATGATGTTAGAATTCAATCACACTGTCTTCCCTATAATATACCTCCAACTTTCCATTAAATGAACCATCGAGATTAATCATTTGTCTATGTGTTCACTATACTTGCTTAAGGCAACAAACAATACACCATGACTTTGAGAATAACGAATTGGTATTAATATTTGGGATTATTATCGTCTACTCTGACCTAACGCACAGAAACGTGATGTACTAGATGATTTCTCAGAAGATGAGACAGGGCAAATGTTTTATGGGAGCCTCATTGTCTTTTCATTATGCTCCATAATGAAGAAGCGTGTGGATCAGACAAGTGGCTTGTATGAAATCAGAGCTGGAAAAGCCAATTAAAGGGACAATAATCTATTTCTGTACTACTCTCAGCATGTCTTTCCAAACAAAATAACAAACACATGACACAAAGTGAACAGCAATGGGGAGGTAACAGTGAGAGAAGACAGACAGATAAAACTAGTTTTATTATGTAAGAATTTTAAAAGAATGCATTAACTCTTGGAGCTCACTGCAGTAAAGAGCTAGGTAAAGAAAAATAAAGTGTTAACCAAAAAAAAATGAATATGTTAAAGGACAGGAGGGTTTTTAATTAATGTAATGTCTCTGGTCAAAACATAAACTTTAAAATTAGTGCAGTCGATCCATTAAAAAAAATAATCTGATTAATCACACTTTTTGGTTGAGATTAATCACAATTAATCACAATGATTTACGAGTTAAATTTATATGGCATCTTTCAAACAAAAATGAAGGTCAAAGAGAAAATGTTTCCATCATTTCTATTTTCTGAAATGTTTAAATTTATAAAGTGTCAACTCAGAAGTTTGTGTGCACAAAACACATCAACAGTAAGATAAACAGATCTGTAAAGACTTAAATGTCTACAGCACTACTCCATGAAACCAAAGATGCTGATTTACAGCCATAAGAAACAAACATTTTGTTACTGCACTTTAAATGGTCCGGTTGAATATTCAAATCTGATTGGCTGCTGGGTGTTCCGGAAGAAGTAGCGGTCACATCGTTCTATATGTGCAGTCTTTTTCAAAAACAACTTTTCCTTCATCTTCTAGACAAAAACAAGCGGTAGTAGGTGTACTTTCTCTCTGAACCAATGTTTTATTGAACCTATCGTAACAATCAGCACATATATAGCTTTCCTTTGCCTCTGCTGTTGAGGTCTGCCGGCAAAGCAAACCCCCCCCTCCTTCCCATCACCTAGAACAGAGACATTGGTTTACACTCTCTCCAGCTAGCTTACAGCCCCTCACATTCCCAAACTAACATATTGGGACAACAAAAATGGCAAGAAATATTAGAGCTATACAGTCTATAGCTTTGATCCAGTTGCCAGCTCAGATGAGGACAACGAAGAAGAACATGGATCTAATCGTTTATAAGCGGATGCATCAGAATAGAGCAAAACAAGGAGCTTGTGGCCAGTCGACTGTAGCACCAACATCACTGCTTCAAGTTTTTTTGACAGTTTTACGACATTTTTACATCTGCTCCTGATTCACTACAATTTGAATATAAAAAACATATTTTTCAGCTTAATTTTCTCTGAATATTTCTCCATCAAAATGTTAAAAACACAATTTTGACACCATTCTCTTGCTTTGCATTTAAAAAAACAACAACTGTGCATGAACTATTACCAGCCAGACATCCAAAGAATTCAGGTAACATTTGGGTGAGTGCAATGACAGAATATGTAAAGCGAAACCATAAGGGCGACAAAGTGACTTCCCCAATAAAACAAAAAAACTGGCTCAACATAAACAGACTGTTCAAACAGAAGCGCACTTTCAAATCCAATTAAAGATTTCTTTCAGTTAAAAAAAGGAAAAGTTGGATCCAGGGGTTTTGTTTACTCCAGCTTGACCCACAGCAGAGCCTGAAAGACTTGGCTTTTAATTGTTTGACTGCTGTAATCCTTTCTGTGAATTATCTAACTTCACGTTGTGGGATCCTTAAGTCCCCTCATCTCATTTTCAGCAGGGTTCAAATGGGAACCAGAAAAAGTCAGAAAAGTGATTGAACTGACAATGCCCCTGAGTACAGGATGTTAGGAGGACAGTCATGCAATCTTAAATAAATAATCACTGGGAAAGATTTACAGAGCAGAACAGTAAGTGAAGGACTCAAAAACCACATGAGATCAGTTTAACAGTGTCCAGCCAAGGATAAAGTTACTTATATATTGTCATTTAATTTAGAATATCACGCACTGTAAACAAACTAACAAGCAGCTTTTGAAAAGAACTTTCCTCACATCAATATCTTGAAGGATGAGTTTTTGGCATCAGCATGCAGCTTAGCAAGCAAGAATGATTCCATAAGTGTTGGAAAAAGCTCCTTTTGATGCAGTGAACACACACCTAAGTGCTGGAAAACAGTGAAATTGGGTTGTTGTGGGTTTGGTAAATGATTCCAAGATTGTTTAGAAAAATACATATTTCTTTTCCCTTTTCTATGAAGCAAGGAGGTGAAACAATCTGCAGCTACACCCCAGCAGAAGCAAAGCACTTATTCTTTTGTACATGCCCTTTTCATGCTCCACTACGACGAGTTGCTCGAGCAAAAGAGGTTTTAGTCTCTGCAGAATCTGTGGGCCATAACTGATCAAGGCTTGGTTCTTTGGCTGCCTGCAGGTGTGGATCAGGTGTTGTCATGATGAAATGCTCTTTAAAACACTAAAGAATGGAAGCTTGAAATCACCAATCTTGGATGTTGAGAGCTGAGTTGCTCTGATTAACTTTATTTTAGTATTTTCCCTAAACTTACACCCAATGACTTGAGTCCAAGTAACAATCTCAAGAAGCAGTCATGAAAAAAATACTTTTACCCCCTTCATTTTTAAAATTTACATATTTTATCATGCAGAGGCATTTATTAGTGTGTTTTTATAACGGTGTGACAACAAATCCCAAGGGGGTGTCACATCCATGCGACAGACAGAAAAGTTAACCCCCAAAAAGAGCCAATTAAATATTGAGAATTGTGTAAAAATATTTCAAAACTTTAGTTTCACACACACACACAAAAAAATCTAAGCTACACAAACTTGTAGTGCTCAAGACAGCTATGTCAAGAAGTGTTTAAAAACAAAGTGAAGTTAAAATTGACAAATCGATTGAAATTGACATCTGGGGCGGCAGTGGTGCAGTGGAAAGGGCAGTCTTCCTCTGATTGAAAGATTGCAGGTTTGATTCCCGCTTTGCCCGCCCATGTGTCGAAGTGTCCTTGGGCAAGACACTGAACCCCACATCCCCTCTAATGGGAGTTGGCCCCACTGTTTGGCAGAGAAGCCACCATCAGTGGCTCGGTGAATGTGTGTGTGAATGGGTGAATGGCTCTGAGACTGTAAAGCGCTTTGTGCCTTCAATGAAGGTAGAAAAGCCCTATACAATATACGCCATTTAAATAGATAAAAGACGACCTATCACAACAACAGAGAATGGACAAACACGTCTATATGGGAAAAGCAAAATAAATCACATTAATTTTAGTTGATTTTTCATCTAAAGCAATCCAACATAAACTCTTATAACTAAAACATAGGACATTTTTTAGATTATTTTTTTTTGTAAAAAGGCAGCTAAATGTTTATATGACTGATTAAATCAAATAAAATGTTCACATTGATGATGATTAAGCTCCATGTCAACACGGGAAGATATTAAACGGTGTTTCCCAGTCTGACCCAGAGTAAAATTGAAGGAACAATACGCATACTAATTCTTTAACATGCAGAGCAATAAATTAAGAAAAAAACAGAATGATCTCAACTGATAAAGTACGCTTCATTTATTCATTTTGTGAAGTGCTATGAAAAATCCAAGCTGCCATTAAAATGTGACTTTTGACGATTTTTTTATACAATTTAGCATTTCCATTTTTATTTGTTGACGCAAGTCTAACAAAAAACCAAAAAGCCATTAACTACAACAATTACAATAAACGTTTTGAGATCACATTACAAAAAAGATGAATAGGCACCTTGCAAGGTGGCTCAGTTCATTTTTTTGCCAGCAGTGCTCAATTAACTTGAGCTCCAATCTCGGATCCTGCATTGATTTTCCACAGATGAGAAATGGCAGACAGAAGAAAGCTCGATCAGAGACAACCATGGGACTTGTCTCTTTTTACACCTGTCTATGTGAGTGTGAGCACGGCAGTGTGTGTGAGAATCAACAGGGGATAAATTGGTGCCAGGATAAGAGGCTGAGGCGAGGTGAATACATTAGCAATGCAAGCTCTTCGTGGATACATGATGGTTAAGTAATAAGCTATGTAAAATGACACAAGTCTTTAAAAGCATGCTGTGCAGGTCTAAATCAGATCAAATGGACAAGAAGATGGACAGGGTATTAGCTCCCTGAAGGGCAAATCAATTGCACAAGGCATCAGCCCGTAGTGCATCTCTGGCCATTTCCCTTTCTTCTTCAAATTAAAATTCACTAGAGGACATGGTCAGAATGAAGCTGAAGAAACAACACTAAGTGCCCTTCACTTCAAAGTTCAACCTTAGTAATACTGTCTATTTGTATATCTCTCTCTCTTTTTCAATAAATATGCATAGTATGTATTAAAAAGATGAGAGAGGCTTGTCATTTTCATCAAAATAAGTGTCTAATGTTTGGTTTAATCGTATTGCGTTTTTGATTGTTTCCAAGCATACTAGTGATCTAACAAGTAGTATATTAAATAATATAGATTTCCAAAGATGCTATACTGTCTTCTATACTTGTACCAAAAAAATGGTTTTATTCAAAAGTACTGCAAAGGTACACACACAAAAATGGTGCTATTCTCTAACATTACTGGATGTTATTATCTAAGGTAAACATATAAAGTACAAGTATTTATTTGATTTAATGTAAATAAATAATTCCAGAATGAAACAGCCTGTGATGGCAAAAACATGATTTGTATCACAACAAAAATAAATACTCCTAAATTCATAAAACACAATTTTTCATCCTGATTTTGTCATTGGAACAGCTCTTGCTTTATCGCAAAGCAAACAACATGAGCAGATAGACCCATGAACAAACACTGTACTTTAAAACAGAATAAACAACCCAAGATAGACTCATCTGGGTTTGAAACAAAAAGACAGTTTTTACAAGTCTATGCTCCCAAGGGAAAAAACAAGAACCATGTCAAAATTTATCGAGGGTTTTGAGACTCTACCAAGATTGTGTCACTTTGATTGAGATGGCTTAATAGCTTATCTGCCACTAATAAAACTTAACCAAACTTTATCACTCAGATTATTACATACATAGACTAAAAATAAATTAGATATTTCTCTAAGGTTTTCAATTATGTTTCAATAAATGTGTCTAAAGGTTTACAAGCAAAGGATTTCTCGAGTTATTTTATTTCTACAATTTGTATCTGTAGATGCAAGTTTCACATGTTCCACAACTTGGGTGTTGATACGAAGTGAATTTTGGCTCAGCACAGACTTTTTTCAAATCAAGAAAACAGGCACAATAAATTGAGAAAATGGGCAAATGACATTTCTGTAGACTACAACTAGCCTTAAACTAACTTCTCACTTTACTGCAGTGGCTCAAAATGTCCAGAAGCAGATGCTGACACACACACAAACTCACCATCTGTCACTAGTACATGTTGCTGCACTGTCAGCAAATCTGAAGGAAAAAAAAACATTAAGTGAAGCAGAACATTCTCCTGTACTGACAAAACCAATACAATGACCTACACAGCGCATAAAGAAACAAAACAAAATATGCATTAACCACAGTGCTCCAGCAGAGTATGCAGACCATGTGTTTGTCAAAGGCAATGTTCAGTCCACCTGCAGCTTGGCCTCAATTTAGCAGACCTAGTGTGTTAGCTGGAGTAAGCATGTGTCCCCACAAGACTGGTCCCCTATTTAGTACTTGTAATACTCTGCGCACTGGGAATGAACTCTATTACCAGGGTAGCTTGCTTTCTTTTTTCGTTAACACTCTTTGGCTTGCATTGCTCATATTCTTTGCACAGGGGACTGCAAACTCCCATAGGCCTTCCGTTACAGGCCGAGAAGCAATTTCTTTCCTTCTAAAATAACGCAGCGTGGGACTTTTAAATCACAGGTGTCTTTTGTGATTAAAAGCTGTTGTTCTCCCTGTGGGGCTGCATGTGTACAAATGACTGTTTGAGATGGTGCAACAACACCAAGTATACATTTGCACCTATTTTCATCTTGTCACAGTAAAATAAGGAGCTCTTAAGAAAACCAGGCATTCTCTCTGAGCTCCTTTCCATTTTTTTTTTTTTTTTTTGCAAGAACACAATATTACAAACAAGTTTCTCATTCTCACTTGGCTTGGACAAAAGCTTGTGCGTTTCAGTGACATTGTATTTGTAGAAGCACGTTAGATGCGGTATCAAACATCTCCACATGAAGATGTGAAATAAAGTGCCTGAGCTCCTTCTGGATTTAACTACCAGCCATGAAACTAAGGTAAGCTCCTCATATTGAGTTTAACTGGATTTAGAGAGATGAAAGGCTATAGGGAGGAAGGGACCGGCACAAAAAGGAAGAAGGCTGAAGGAGAGGGACCAGAGGAAACAAGAAGAAAGCACAGAAGATCATATTGGCACGATGAAATGTTGAAACGGCGGTGGTGAGGGGGTTTCGGCATCACGCTGTCGCCCCAAATGTCCAGGCTTGTCCAACCAAATCACAAGTGGTGAATAATATCAATGAAAAGTCAGACAGAAAAAGAAAATAGGATTGGGAAGGTATTAACAGTAGTGTGCTCCCTTTAGGGAAGAGATGGGCTCAGGACTGTCACTGCACGAAGGAGAAAAGTGGTTAAAGGGGGACCACAGG
The DNA here is from genome assembly GCA_014656515.1 of Oryzias celebensis. Lineage (NCBI taxonomy): Eukaryota > Metazoa > Chordata > Actinopteri > Beloniformes > Adrianichthyidae > Oryzias > Oryzias celebensis. Next base: position 15,444,173 of record BNCR01000005.1, read on the forward strand.
TGAGTTAAAGCAGAGTCACTGAGCTGGAAAGAAGTAAAATTGCATGTAGTTTTCTTCGGGGGAAATGGAGGATGGAGCTCTGAGGGACATAATAATTCTACACAAACAAACCGTGAGGCTCTGCAAAGGCAGGTGAAAATCTAAGGAAAAAACTAGATATTCCACAGAGAGCAAAAAAAAAACATTATATAATCTGAAGTCAGATTATAAAAAGGGGTTTTCAAATCTGTATCATCAACCCAACAGCATAACAGCACCAGTTTAGTAGAAATATTTGCCTTTAAAAATCAAATCTCTTTCTAGTAGTTTTTTTTATTTTGTTGTAGCAATGTCAAATGACTGAGGCAATTAAGCTACAAAGATAACAATATTAGGAAATCTCCTGATTTGCTTGAAAGGTGAGTAACTATGCCAAACTGAAGAAACAAAGTAATTGTGTTTCTGTTCAACACCAACGAAGTATCACAACTTTTCTCTATTCCCATAGCGACAAGGAAACAAACGTGTGCAAGGTATTTCTACTGAATGGAATTGACAATAATTTCTTGTATCCCAATATATGAAGAAAAAGAATAATAAAGGCAAGTATTAGGTAAAAATGAATTGACCTGGTATTCTGTTTTGGTCTCCCTCATGTTACATTACATTTTTTGCTTTTGCCATTATCTCAGTTTTGGATTTGCATACCCATAGAGGAGGTGAGTGGGAGGCTGAGCATTCATGGCACACAACAGAGATGTGACTGACACTGCTGCAAACCTCAGTAGTACAAAATGTTCTGTGGGGGAAAGTCTTCCTTCACCTTTGAATACAGTTCAGGGAAAAAAAGATAAGAGCTTTTGATTGGTTGCAAGGGAAAGATGGACATACCTGTGACGATTTGTATAAAGTTTAATGTCTCGTGTGCATTGTAGGATATATCGGGATTAAGCCAGAAAGATTATAAAAATTAAAGGAAAGATTCAAACTTCTGCCCATTTAACAACTGTGTTCAGATCCATTATTATTTACTGATGATTCACTGATAGGGAAACAATGAAGTTGTAATGCTACAATGTGGCATGCAATGTTCACATGCGCGGTGTGAATCTAGCAGCTATGTTCACACAGCGCCTAAGAGAGTTTTTCTTGAATGTGCATTTAGCCCATGGTGTTCACACTGCACAAGCAGGAATGGTATTCTTCTTTTTCTATGGTTTACTAGCGTATGTCTGCCACTTAAAGTTAGAAAAGGCTTGTGTGAATTGTCGAAGCAGTGCAAATTTTGTGAATCTTGCTTCAGGCTCTTTCTTTCACATCTTTATTCTGACGTATTAAAGACTTGATATCAAATAATTGTGTGAGTTTTAAAGTTATAAAAAACAATTGTTATATATTTTCCAATCGCTAGCTGCTACGCGTTAACGTAGATGACTTGCAACTATTGATACATTAGGGGTAGTATCGTCTGAATTTGAAGACACAATTTAATCCATATCTCTCCGCTTGGGGGAATAAAAGCAGGGATAGGGAGAAGCCGTAGGGATCAGAAAGGATCTCAGATTCTGCCATAGTTCCCTGATCTGCAAACTTCACTCATGCCTTTACCTCTATATTTTCATTCACATTTTTGTAACAGGATCTCTATTTTAACGGAGTGTGAGAACATTTTAGCAGGGATTAAACTCTCTAGAACTCCAAGTGTTTTGCTTTAGCAGCTTAGCTCCATTGGTTGAACAGGAACCAAATAATAAATAGAATTTGAGGTATGTGGAAGCGACTTTCCATTGCAATATAATTCACAAAATTTTACAACTATGACATTGAATAGGTTGATATGGAAGCAAAGTGTTTCAGATAAATTCCATCATTTACTTGAGTCTAAAAAAATTATCAAAAAAGAGACTGCCTTGAGCACACAGAACAAAATAAATGTTGAGTCGGACAAAACATCCATCTGCAACTGCCTTTATGGCACAGGCACAAGGCAATAACGATGTTATTTGGCTCTTGGTATTGCTGCCTGCTGCTCTTTCGTGCCTACAGGTGATCTGTGAGAAACCTCAATATATTCAGCCATTCTGTCAACAAACTGCTCCATACGTGGATATGAAAAAAGTGGAGCTATTTATTTCAGCATGGAAAATAAATATGTTCCTGCTTAAACAGCCAAGGGCTGAAATTCAAACAAAGCTGAATGGTCTAGCAGACCCAGCTGAGCTACAAAACACTTCACTTATTTAAGGTAACACACAGCCCTCCACTAACATGCTCTTGCCCTTTCCTTGTTTTTTTTTTCTACTTTTCTTCGAATTTTCCTCTTCACACACTAGTCTACTTTCATCCATTTCCCCTCTCTTTTCCATCAGAAAATAAGAATGAATAGGGTGATGAATACTTGAAAGGATGGAGAGTGGAGAAGAGAGCAAACAAGAAAAAGGAAGTTTTGTCATTTCCAACTCTGCTATTCAAAAACAATAGAACAGTCCTCTCGCTTCCACTCGTCACAGAGCAAAAAGACATCGACGCACAAGAGTAGAAGGGAAACAGCCAGAACTTTTTATTCGCCTGTTTTTGGGAGAGATATTTCTATTTTATTTACTGCATACCTGTTCTCTGAAAGGACTTTCATTATTTCTGTGGTCCTTTAAACATATTAATCTTTGCGTTAAAAAGTCACATTTACCTCCAGTAAAACAAACAACCCCCCCAACAGATTTAGGCCTGCAAAGCAAATATTGGCATTTTCTGCATGACCGTATAGGCAGAGTTTCTACACTGTAAATAAACATTTGATAGTAAATGCTATCCATTGTTCATGCCAGGAGTCGAAGAATAGAGGGAATGTGAGTTTAAAGTTAGTAACTTTGCCTGAAAAAATACTCAAAGGGTTGAAATTTGCAGCTCAGCTTAGATGTCCTAGGCACCTTCTTTAAATTAGGAGTCTGTTACTCTTTTTGCATCTACTATTTAAATGTTTCATATTGCCAGTGAATTCAAAAAATAGAATATGAATGCATTTAAGCAATTTGACAGAAGTGGACTAAATGAGGGGCTTTAAAGCAGGATGTTAGAAACTTTGTAAGATTATTTAATAAACTTCAACACAACCCCTCCAAATACAACAACCAAGGTTGTGACATTGACTTAAAGTTCTTATGACACAAAAGGTAGAGCCTCTAAACATAACCTGAACAACAAATAAAACATTACTTCAGTGATCAATGCCTTAGACACAACTGCCCTAAGTAACTTACATTATCCTTACAAATTCACAATTACCACACGTGCAAAAATCCTATTTTCCATTTTCTTGACCTCCCTGAAGGTGGACGCTCAAGCCTCAGGGGAGCTGGAAAACAAAAATCTGGTTCCTTTAAGATGCAGCCCCTCCTCTGTACAACCCTCCATGACCCGAACAACCCAAAAACCCACAGTACCCAAACAAACCCCCGTCTACCTGGTAAAAACACCAATGCTGTTTCCATAACAAGTTATTATCAATCCTTTCCTGAAGTTATAATTGTGTTTTGGGGAGGAGCATATTATTATAGTGTACACACATCTACACGAGGGAGAAGCCGCAGCCTTTCCATCGTTTTGATCTAGGGAGGCAGTCTGGGACAAGACAACAAAAAAAGATATGAGGAGGATTCTATTTATGTGGATGTCTCTCCCCTTTTGTTTACTATCTCTACATTGGCTGACATCCTACTTATTTTCAATGGGTATAATAATAGTAATGATAAAGGCCTCATATAAAGAGAGAGTGTCAAGTCAGTTTCTGTTCCCTATGTCGAATCCTCCACACTCGGCTGGCTTTAATTCATGAGGCCAAATCGATCAAACAGCGGATTTTTCAGAAGGCAATGTATCACCAGCTGAAGGATTCAAGTCAGCTGAGTCTCTGCATTAATCCAAAAAGAGGTCATCAATGGAAATTCTGATTTGGGGTTCGGAGTGAGCTTTAAATAAAAGTGCTGTTTTTATCAAAATCTGATCATCACAGTTAATAAAATATAAAAGTTTTTGACGTACATTAAAAACTGCTGTTTTAATTCACCTCAAACATTTTTTATGTAATCTTATATGTAATAGTTGTTCTTAATGTTCCTGCAACATACTATTTAAATTACAGAGAGATTCAGAGAACTAGATAGAAATCTACTGTTCCTATCACCGGTTAACACACAATTTAAAGCAGAGTAAAGCAAGTCCAGTGGATTTTTTTTTTTTTTGTCAAACCAAAACTGCACGACTACCAATAGGGAAAATATAATTCTGAGCTATTAAAAATATTAAGCTTTCATTTAATCCTTCAAGTAATTATATGTTTATGATTTTGGGAAAACATGTTCTGCAGTTTCCCATTAAACTGTAAAATAACTACCCAATCAATCTGATCTAACATGATGGAAATTTGAATAGTATTTCTTGTTCATTTTACTTTCCAAGTGAAACTATTTTTTTCTCTCTTAGGGAATGAATTTTAGCATTGAGCCTAACCAAGAGAATTCAAGGCTTTTACTAAAGTGATAAAGTCTTTTATGACTCCAATACATAACTGCACACTTCTCTTTACTATGCTGTTTAACAAGACGTGTTGCATTTAGACTTTTTCACACAAAAATATGTCTTTTGAAAACAAGCACAGTGAGCATAGGGTGAACTTCATCTGAACTTTTGACTTTTATCACAACAAAAACCAGCTCACCAATTGTTTTTCTTAAAGAACTATAAATTAATAAAATAATGTCCATGTGTGCTAGAGGAGTGAAAGTTTCTTTTCTTAATTTTAATTAAAGTTCCTCTTATCAGCACTGTTGCCTCACAGTAAAAAGGTTCCTGGCTGCCAGAGGAGCATCTCGCAGAACAGCACTGAAGCTCTACTGACTACAACTTCAGAACATTGATTCAAAGGGAAGTACCATCTAAAATAGTCAGATCTGCTGGAGCTTCAATCCGTAAGGCAGTGATATTGATCTGATCATTAATTTACACATTTGCATCAACAGCTGAAATCCAAGGCTTTTCTTTCAGATTGGCCTGCAGCATTTGTGTGGTTTCCACTGCAAGTATTGGTTTGATCATTTTATATTAGGAATATTTTTTTATTTTGTGTACTAAAATATTATGCTTTAGATCTATGATTACAATGGGTGACCCAACATTTCCTGTTTTTGGTCAACTATGAGTGAGAGAGTCTATGATTAAACTATTAGTGTAAAAGATTAAAAAATTGTGAACGGCATGAAATGCAGTGAACTGAAGGCAGATACACAATATGCACATCTGTCTTTGCAAAAATGTGAATGTCTGTTTTGTGGGTGAAAAGCAGCCCGGGCAATCTTAAGGTTGAAGTCATAAAATGGACAGTACCCACAAGGAGCAAAAGGCGGAGCCTAAGAGATCGACTCATCTTACTTCCAGGTAGGAATAAAGTTCACAAAAATAACTCATATTTCATAAATAATTTGTTCTTTCATGTGTTAAAGGTAATATATGATCATAAATATGGAAATAGTTTACTCAAATAAGCCCATTAAATAAAATTGCTGCTGTGTTCAACAGTGCCCTAAAGCAATTTTTTTTTATTTTTACCAGAGCAAACAACTGAAGTAAAATAAGATATTTTAGGCTACAACAAACACAAAAAACTGATGGAGAAAGATGGTGAATAACTGATTTAATTCTATTGGCTGTTCTACGGAGTGGGACACAAAGTATTTGGAAGTCTTCAATTTGGGAAGTTGTCCCACATTAAAGATGAGAGAGACACAGAATACTAAAAGGAATCCAGAAAATTACATTTTTAAAATGATGTATGCACATTGTGCAGATCTGCAGCTGCAAAAGAAAATGCAAACAGTGATGGGATTTTACTGGGGAGAAACTGTTTACAGAAATTTTAACATTTATTTAATCCAAACTAATAAAAACATTCACTGAAAAGTAGCCCCCCAGAATTATGTCATCATGACACAAGATTCCACTAAAGTACAATGAATGTACGCCACATTAATAGCTTTTGAGTAAAAAAACGAATAATTTAACTAATTATAGAATCAAACATGATATCACATTCACAATTAGTGCCAAACACAGTCACAGGGTTTTTTTCTTTTTACAAAGCTGGTAAAGAATGTCTGATTCTGATAAAACAAGATGTGTGGAAGATTTAACTCTCTTGCAAGATTATTCTGTACCTTGTGAAACCAGCTGTCACCAAAAATGCCAAAATAGAGCAAGCCACAGATCAGTGCAGGGATGTAGAAGTGACAGCAGTGAGGGAATTAGTAATGTGATAAGTGTCAACACAGAATCAGCACTCTGGTATTGTTACAAGCATCACAATGTTTTGTTTGGAGTTACTAGCTTTCTGCTCAGAAGAGAAGTGTTTGAGAAATGCCACAAACTGCCACTCACTCACAGCCTAGAAGCATGGTCCTGACTGATTTAACTACACATTTACATGCACTAGAATCTGAGAGGAGGACAGACCACCCTTTTCTCAAGCCCAAGCAACTTAAATGGTACCCAGAGTCCATGTTTCCATAAGTGTAATGATCAGTGGTATAAATATATACTTTTTCTTTGTCTTTATAAGGACAAACAAACAAGATAGATGACTGTCAATCAAAACAATAAAAAATACATGCAAAACATTTGTTAAAACATCTAAAATTAGCTCCTTTTCATTGTTTCACTTATGCACTCTTTTTTTAGTCATACTGTGCAATAAGAAAATGACACATTCACTCATTTAACAGCTAGTTCTCACCTTTGGGTCAGCAGTGAGTAGCTTGAAAGCTTCATAAACCTGCCTTTCTTTGACTCCGCCCCCCAGGTCAAGGAAATTGGCTGGCTTTCCTCCATGCAGGTCAATAATGTCACACGTGGCCATTGCCAAACCAGCTCCATTTACTGTCAATAAAAGAACACGAACAAACATCAGGAAAACTTTTACCTACACAAATACTGTCGACTCAGACGAGCCATTAGAAGTACTCACCTCTCTGCACTCTCATAATGGGTGTTAATGGCACTATAGCCTCATAATGACCTAAATAAAGATTAATTTATTATGTATAATGAGGTTATATTTCCCATTAAGGAAAGACTTGGGTCCAGAAATTGAAACAACAGTCCCTGAGAGGCAAGTGTAATGCCTGAAAACATGCCTTAATTAAAACAACATTAGTGGCACGGACTAAATGATGGCTATAAAAACGCCCACAAAGGAATCGGGTAAAATACAGTCCAAGAAAAAACAGGACAACTAACTTAAGAGAATGTCACATTTAATAGTAAATAAACTTGAATTAAAAAAAAGAAAAAACTTCTGGGAGCATTTGTTTTAAAGGAAGCCCTACTGTGGTCATATATTTGTTGACTTATTTATTGTTTAGCTAGATGTCAACAACATTTCCCTTCCAGGTCGTGTAGATGCCAACTGCACAAGCATGTCTTACCTCATCTAGCTTAGTCAAGCTGAACTTGTATTCTAGCAAGCACCCCAACGGGGTCTCAATAAAAAGGAAATTTGCTTTAACAGCTGTCACTTTCAGAGCTCTCAAGGAAGCTTCAGGGTCTTAAAGCTGTTGTTACTTTAAGCGAGAGGAAGCTGGGGATGTAGGCTGGGGTGCAGGCTCAAAGGGGGAGTACAGCTGACAGATATCTAATGTGTTTATGAGGCTACGGGGTAAGGAGCTAGAGCACCTGTTAGTCCCGCTATACACTGTAAAGGCTTTGATTTATGACAACAGAGAGTGCCTTTAATGAGAACGCTAACAATCTGGCTCACTGGAGACTTTCTGGGCGATTATAGCTAATTAGAACACATTGGTTATGGCAGCATTTGTTCTTGTGTCTTCAGAAAGCTGCTTGTAAAGGAGACTGGAAGAGTGCCCAGTCTGCCTGTAGTTTGACTAAGTTTTTACTGAGCTTTTCAATTATGTGACTTTAGCAACATTTTAAAGCCATATGTCAGCAGGGGTTCACTCACATTGGGGACTTAATTTATGATTTGGTGTTAAGGCGGCTAAAGAGCGCCTCATACATACCAAAGCAGGCAATGTTTCCATCCATTCCAATGTATTTCAGATCCCACTTGGCTGCCTCCATCTCTGTGGGGTCGCTCTCAGTCATGTCATCCATAGCAAACACAGCTTTCTGACGGAACTCGGCATTGTCGTCAAAGTTGATTTTAGCATCAAAGCAAACCACTGGGGTGAAGGTGAGAGTAGAAAGGGAGATGACAAAGGCAGAGTAAGAAACTAAACAGTGAAACAACATGCAAGAAAGAACAAAAGAAGACAAAAAAACATCTCTGACAAACAAAGTTGGCCAGAAACAGTTAAAAAGTTAAAACGATTTTAATGAAAGTCAATTTTTGCCATTATTTCAGTTTGGCACACTAATGCATGAGTTTTGACTCTGCCATTAGGCTATTATGGTAAAAAGGTATTTTCTTTAGACATCAAAGAGAATGGATTTCAAAGAAACCACTCCACTGGAGCTTTCCTGAAAATATCATGCAAAGTAAACACAAGTCTCTAAAAAGGCAAAAACTTCAATAGCTGCTGAATTATAAATAAATAGCTTGGTGAAATACAAGAGCCTCATAGAAAAAAATGCAGAACTGCTTTGTGTTGGCAGTAAGCAGTGAAGTACTTATAAGTACTTTTATTTTTACCTGCAACAAAGTTCTGAGAATCAGGAATGCGTTCCAAAAATGTCAAGCCTAGTGCAGGTAAAAATTGACCATGTCACTGTAAGTTAATTACCATCAAACCTGAATCTCAAATATTTTAAAGAAGTTTGGGAAGTTATTTTTGCTTTTACATAAGCAAAACTTGAGTGGAGTACAGTCTCTTCAAACAGTTGCAGTGTGGTGCTTAAAATAGTTCTCCTGCCATGCTTAACGAAGCTACTGTTATTTTCAATCCCTCTTTCAAACCACTGAGATCTATTGGTTATTTTTTAACAATATTGCTCTTGTGTTCATCCTTTTATTGTAATATTTTGCATCCACTCCCGATGGGCTCAAGCTAACTTTAAAATTACGAGGCCTACAATCTAAATATAGACCCTTCTCTGTGAGTCAAAGGGTTTTAGGTCCTTAGCAGACAAGCCAGTCTGGTTTGGTGGATTTGATGAAGAATATTACTGTCTGAAATTATGAATATGACATTTTGAGTTATGGATTCAAATATTGGCTCGTAACTGCTGGTAAAAGTGAAAGTTCTAGTTGAGACACTGTATCTCTAGCTTAACGAGATGAATACTTTGTGACATGACACCATGTGCAACTGCCTGCAACAGGGAAAGAGGGGAAGTCAAAATGTCAAAGCTGAGAGCGTTCCAAAGTTTTTCAAAACAAACAGAAAAACTGGATTTTACAAATGATAGCAAAACATGACAAAACCAAAGAATGAATATTAGGCAGTTGTCAGTGTCATTCTTTATTGTCTGCATTGACCAGCAGCATAAAAAAAGAGCAAAACATTCACTGCCTCCTTAAATTTGGCTTGAACATAATAGTGATTGTTACTAGTTAATTTCCAGGGCAACAGGAGAGTCCAACAATGGACAGCCTATCTTATTTGGGGAAATTTTCCCACTGAGGGACAAATAAAGGGTTACCTTATCTTATGAAAAGTAAGGGCTCATAAAAAAGAAAAAAAAATGCATCTCTATTAACAATAGCAATTATTACATACAAATCATCACAAATTAGATTCGTTTGCAAGATGGCCAGGATGTCCCCTAGATATAGTATGATGCTGATGCCCGTTAAAGGGACTTGGAGTAGAACCAGCACTTTTCTGAATCTAAAAGAGTCAGTAGAGATGGTTAGGACTTTTATGGAGGCACAACAGCACAATGGATGGATGGATGTGAACTTTTTTTTTTTTATTACTTAAATATAAATGAACTTCATATAATGAACAGTACATACAGTAGACATGCACTTTCCTTAGGTTAAAATACATTTCCCATTAGGGAATGCTTTTCATTTTGTTTTGGAAACACTTTTTTTTTTTAGTCTACCTGCAAAATGAATTCAGCTGTTACACAGCAAGAAAAGAAAAAATAAAAACAAGCAACAATGAGTCCCTTAAGAAATTCTGCTCTCTGATACATGTCTGCAAAATGCCTGCTGGGAAATAGCTGTGTTCCCTGGTGACAAGAACAAATCAAGCTGTAGAATGAAAAGCAAAACTTGTGAAGCCTGCTCACAAAGCTTGCTAAATCACAACCTCACAGAAGGTGGAAAAGAAAACCCAACCTCTCAGTTTAAATCTACAACTTGAATGTAGACATTGTGATCATAAATATTCAAACATCTCCTCAAAGTTTGATTAATGCACACTTTGAACAAGAACTTGTGGTTGAGGCACATAAATGACATCAAAGCATGTTTTAATGTATCAGCATTATACATCTCAGCCAATATGTGTTTGTTGTCACAGATAAGACAGTCTCTTATTTAATGTGTAACTGCTGGAGACAAAGGAAGGTGAGTAGCTAAATGTGTCCAATAAATGGAGAAAATGTAGCCTCAGTAGATGAGAGCAGGTTAAAAGAAAGCTTGACAATTTTTTTGTTAAGAATGTTCAGGCCAAATCTATTCAAAAATTATAAAGACTTGGTTCCACTGAACACATATTTACTGCATTTCCACAGTGGTGTAGACTAATTGTGATGGCGCTTCAATTAGAAACCTAAATCAGTCAGAGCAGGTCCCAAAGCCCCTAGAGGCATCTAGATGTACTGCAGTGCAGACAATTTGTTGTGGCCCTATTTTTCAGCAGACTGAGTGTTGTGAGATGCAGATTCTCCTGAAAATTGGTGGTTATTATAAGACCCTAAACCTAATGCCTTGGAACATACACCTGTATGAGGGTGTGACCCATATGGGTGGTGTGGGTTTTTTGAGTTGTCCGGCCCTGTAAAGGGGTAAAAGAGAAGAGCTGCTACATGCCCACAGAATGCACACACAGATCACACTGATTGTCTAATTTTCTAATTTCTAACAACTAGACTGCATGGAGTCGATTGAAAAAATGAAAAAATGTGTGCGACACACCTGCGTCTCACCTACTTTACCCAAATTGAAAAAAATGTACATGGGCCTTTGAACCTGAGGGGCTCACCAGGGTTTTTCTGCAATCTTAAAATTTTGTGTAGGCCACCTGCAACAGATTTGCCAATTTTTCGACCACAGACAGCCCACTTCCCCTTGTAAGGCTGGTCGTGGCTAAAGCACAAGTCAAACAGCACTAAACACTGACCCAATAACCTCAGTGGTATCGGACACACCTGCCCACTGTCCTGAACTAACCTGTTTTTAGTAAGATAGAAACTATAGCATTGTGCTCTAATATAACAATTAGTGGTATTTTGTTTTCAACACCAAAAAAAGTACATGTAAAAACTGAAGAGAAGAGAGTGACTTGGCCGGTTTTCTTGGCTAGGACACAGTAAAGTGCTGCGTTTTTGTAAAGACGGTGGGAAGACTAACAATAGTGCATTTGTGACTGATTCTGTTACGTTTTGAGTTGAAAACACTAAAAAAGCTCAATGCATCTATAAAACACATTCCCTGCTGCGATAAATACACTGCGTAAGTGTCTCTCCTCCCTTTCAACGGCATGCAGCAGGAAATGGACAGCAGTTTAGGAACAAAAAGCAACCCTGTAAAACGGTGCTGTTAAAACCGATGCAGTTGAAAATGTAGCCACACATAACTTTGGTGCTTGTGCATCTGATATTAAAAGTTAGGTACTCCAGTGCAACTAGTGTGAAAAGTTAGTCTTGAGCCCTGATGGAGAATAATCAAGCTGACTGGTCTGTTTTAACTAGGATTTTGGCTGTAGTCACGATTTTGTCACTAAATTCTTCCTGAAAAAAAACTGCCTATTTGAGCATAAGGAAAGCCATTACAACTGCAATATGGAAAACATCTGGTCAGTAATCAGAGAAGCAATAGAGAATGAGCAATGATATACTAGTTTATGTTTTAATTAAGTCTCCACGAGAGGATTTTTTTTTGTTGGAGTTTTGAGGTGTTGTCTTTAAAACTTTCACAGCGATGCATGCACAAACAATGTCAAGAAATGTGAAAATTGTTTTTATAATGAAAATGTAACAATTCAAAGGATATTTAATCAAATCATATTGAATTAAAAATATATTTCTATTTTTTTAATATATTTTCTTTATATATATATATATATATATATATATATATATATATATATATATATATATATATATATATATATATATATATATAGCTTATTTCAATAATTTTTGATAGGTATATAAAAACCTAGACAATTTTGTGAGTGGTTGGTAATTAAAAATAATATCTGACTAAAGACAAAAAATACAAACCGGATCTTGTGAATGCAAGACTTTTGTTAAACATATTTCAGAGTACCAGGGAACTTTGCTCGAGTCATGATCTTTCTGCAATAGTAAACCCTAGACTATTATAGAATTTAGAGAGAGGTGTCAAAAGTTGGCCAGGGTTAATTAGTTGTTTTGGTTTCTTTTCATATTTGTAACTACTTGAATGAAATTTAGGTAAAACCACAACAAGAAAACACTGTTTACTAATTTCTTGGATTTTTCAAACCCTGAACTTTATATTCACTCACATGAACACTCTTTACCTCTCTAATGAATGTATTTTGTTCAGGCAGTTGATTTTACAGACGAGTAAAAAAAAGGAATATGTATGAATGGGAGGAAACGTAGACTCAATATAAGATGTGTTCTCAGTCACCACTTATCTAAACCTACGGCTTTAAATCTTCTCCGATATTTTTAAAGATGGCCAGTAAAATAAGAAAGTCACAGTTAACAAAAAAAGTCAGGGACACAAAGGTTGCGTTTTCTTTCGGCTTTTTTTTCTGTGATGAATATGAAATTTGGCAAAGAAAACAGTACAAAATCTAGTTTATTTGAGTTTCCATTTAAACAACTATATGCTGTCAACAGATGTGGCTTCTTTTTATTTAATTAGTATAGATGGGTATTGCTTACTTCCAGTTATTTAAGAAACAGGAAAATAAGTTTCATACAAGTTTAATTTAGTCCAGCTTTCATTCCTTTAAAAACTCCAATATATTGCTCATTCATGGTTGAAATCAGCAAACTTGTAGAATGACGAAAAGGCTCTTTAGAGAAAAAGGTTGGTGAAACGAAGCTGAAGAGGAGCAAACATCGAACTTTGGGCACTTATACATAGAAAACTTGACATGGACATTTAGTTACTTCACCGAGGTTTATATAACTCAGTTTCTGTGTCATGTTCTTTAAAAAAGTCTAGAAAATATCAACGGAGAGGCATCCATACCTGAAAATATTATGATACTGCATCAAATGTGCAGAATCAAATGCTTAAAAAAGTTTTTCAGAGGACGAAAACTGCTAAGAATATTATCAGTACCCATCTACAAAGAATAAGCAATATCAGTGGGGTGTCTCGGCTGCGTTGCAGTGACACTGAAGATGAAGCCTGAAACAGCCCGTTCACCTGCCTCTGTCTAACATGTAATCCAAAATCAGTGTTTCGTAGTCCTTGGTTAGGTTTTAAAAACTTCCCAAGATTACCAATTTTTATATTACAGTTCAATTAATTAGTGCAGATTCATTTTTTTTTAAATACATCATCTGATTTTAACGCGTTATTTCTTTATGCAGAAGATTAGAACGACTTCTAATTACTTATCTTAGGAACTAGTTATTTTATTTTTGCTTATTTTAGAAAATCAAGCATTTAATTTAAAAGATGCCTAACAAAGCAATGTCTTCAAAGATATTTTTAAACCTCTTTATTTAGCATAATTATTTTATCCATTCAAAATTAGGTAACGCTATAATTCATATGTATTAATTAATAATAAGCTTTTAGCTTTCTTGGGAACCTGCACCTTAGCACATTGTGCTGATTGAATTCTTCACATATCAATCATTGATTTTGATTCGGCTTAAAGGGGATAAACTGAAATGTTTCTGACTGCCGAATAAAACTTTATAAGGATGATTTTGGGATTTCTAAAATATTAATTTTGTGCTGTAACTATATAAACTTTACACAAAAAATAACAAACAATATTTAATGGCTGCTTCTATTAAAAGTATCTCAAGCATTTTTAGTCTAACAAGTAGCCAAACGTTTTTCAGTTATACTTCTCTGATCTGAACCTGCTTTCCTTTTTTTTTTTTTTAGCTGTCTTCAATATCAACACTTTATCAAGTGTGGGGTACTTCAGCAAAGTATTGCAAAATGCAGCTTCTGATGTGTGTTTTATGACAGACTTGACTTTAATTACTTATCATCAAAGAGGGAACATCACTTCACATCAAGATGCTGTGAAAAAAGGAAGCTTTGTCCACCCCCCCTTCTCAAAGCTGTTTGAATTTTGACCCAGACAAAGCCACGCTGACAAGAAGCTGATGTCAGTGTGTTGCAATTACAGCACACTGCATGTTACTGAACACTGAGCACCCGGTGCGTCTGCGTCAGAGCCACACCGACAGCTCCATCTTCACACGAGAAGAAAAAAAATCAGATAAACTTTAAGGTATTTACCACAAAAACTCATTAAGAAAATGGCAGACAATGTATACAATTACTTTTTTTTTAGGAAGCTCATAGTACCTTGTCCTTCGGGAGTTTCTCCAAGAGGATTGACTTCGACTTGAGTGGCGTCGACTTTCAGGAACAGATCATAGAGCTTCTTAATCTGATCTGCCGCCTGCAAGGTTCACAGATGACAGTAATTACCTGAGGTTTTGACACTGAACACTCAGCTACGCCAAGGCCACTGAGCCTGGCTCACGAGCTTCATGTAAAAAGGCAAATCACTTTGAACATTGCTCTGTCTGAGCTGTTTCAGCATGACTGTGGAGATTTGTCTCTGCCAGGGACAACTGTGACTGCTAGTTCTAAAAACTGCAGGAAATAGGGAAAATGTCAGACACTTAACACAAACCATCACCCTTTGATTGAAAATATAGGATAAAAATGTATATTCTATCAGCATTAATGTGTGGGTTCTTTCCATTAATGTGCCTTTCTCCTCAAATTGGCTTTTGTCACAAAAAATCTATATTTTAAAAACAATTGTTGGGAAACATCAGGCTTTAGAACAACAGACATTAATATTTTTCTTTATTACTGAAAAACACATTTTAAAAGGGATTCCTATCGAGATAAAATTCTATCAAACCTTTGGCAAATGTGTTCGTAACTGTTTGCTAATTCAGTCCAGTTTATAAATGTGCAACTCAAATTTGTAGGTATATATAAAGAATCACAGACATGATTCAAAGGATTCATGAACTTTTTTTAACAAGATTGATGTCTTAAAATTGTTTTTTGTAAATAAAAAAGTACACTAATAAATGTTGGATGCACACACACACACACACATTCATTTAAAAATGTTGACGTACATCTCACGCTTTCAAAACTTAAAACGTTTTTTTCCACTTCTGAGTTTCAGTCACAACCAGGTGATGAATTCAAGACATGAGAAAATCTTTGGCTTGTTAGTTTATTGTTTTTCCCTAAAGATGTGGATCGCCACTATTTTAAAGTTTAAATGAAATACAGGAATAATAGGAATTAATAATAAGCTTAATAGGAATAAACAAATACTAAAATATTTCCATGTAATGCTTCTCCGATTTTTGCAGTTTTATTGAAAATTTAAAAAAAGAAACGTTTTAATAAAACACTGTACACAAGTCTTTTCTTTTAAGGCAGGTTGATGTTTTAGAAAGATACAGTGTTGTAATTCTATTCCATATCTCATATTTTTAAATAATTTATTCATAACATTCACATATAATGTTTTAATGATTATTCTAGAATTAAAACACCACATTCTTTTATTTTACTTTGCATTATTTACTGCTTAAAATGTTAAAACTCTTATCATTTTTGAGATCTTACCGTATTATAAAGGATGATCTGGCCTGGAGGTCTAACCACAAAACTCAAAATTTTGAACACTAAAAAAAAGTTAATTATTTAATAGGTAGTATTATTATGTATTAACAATGATAAGACCTTTGTTAAAGCCAAAATGAACCATATTCTTTGTTGTAACAGCCAGAGAAATATACAGTAAAGTTCCAGGACCAAAACAAATAGTATAAAATAAAATATTAATACAATTTATGCATTACTGACTTGAAATTAAAATAGAAAAAAAAGTAATTTAGTAAGGAATTAATGTGGGTGTGTCAGGGTGCAGAGTAGTCCTGTCAGAGAGTAGGATCTCTCTAACAGACAGCGAGGGTGGATCAGTCTGTCACTGAAGCCGCTCTCCAGGGCAGACAGGGCATCCTGTAGAGGCTAGGACTCCTGGTCCAGCATAGATGTCAGTTTTGCCAAGACCCTTCCCTGAGCTCCCCGATTAAAAGCTTGAGCGTCTGTTGCCCAATCTGTTTGTGTTCAGAGGAACGAGTGTGTGCATCCAACAGTTTGGAAGTGAGTTTTAAAGAACTTTATCACAAAATAATTGTTTCAGCTGCAGGAATCATAATATTTTTTGTGAATTTTTTGCTACACATACACATAAATCATCAATTATATTTATTTAAATGATGGAATATTAGTATCCTGAATAAAAAATGCAACTAAAGCATGTTTAGCTTGAATTTTGTGTCTCATAGGGTGATTTATTGAGTTTATTTATACTCATTCATTATGTTACACAATTTAATTTTTATTATTTCTCATGCTGCACTCCACGTGGAACAAAACGTGAATTAATAAAGTGATTTCAGACTAAACGGACGTCTTGGACAGTCAAACTAGCGTTGCTGTTTAATGTTAAACCAGGTTTTATAAAACTTTGTGTAAAGAAAAAAAGAAAAACAAAAAAGCGTTCATAAATCTCAGAAGAATGACACCTTTCCAAAGAAGGATGTTGTTTACTCTGATTAAAAAAAAATCAATGTATGGTATGGTTTGTCAAATAATAACATCATTAGTAATGTCAGCTCTCAGAGTCTGGCAAAGAACTGTTAGTCACTGCCAGCAATGGCAATGGACCACCTGGCATGGGAGCATCACATAATGACACTTGGAAAAGTAATAATAGCCAAAGCGTTGTGTGTTTGTAAGTGGGTGTGCGTGTGTCTCTCTGCCTTCTCTTTGCATCGACACTTAAAAGCCTTCTACGTGCCCATTACCTGTTTCTGCAGAGATTCTTTGAAACCCAAATTAGCTGCCATGCGAAGTGCCTGGTCGTCTCGCACGCCTTCAAATATGTCTATAGTTTCCTGTAAGAACAGCAGGGAAATAAGTGAGAAATGGTAAAAAAAAAAAAAAAAAAACTTGTTTTTTCTAGACAAACTATAATGTTTAAATCAAACTAGATAGTTATGAAATAGTGACAAAAAGTGTGGGTTTGGACTAAGAGAATGAAGGACTATTATGTTGTTGGCGCTTTATATCCTTTATACCTAGAGCAGGGATAGGCAACTCCAGGCCTCGAGGGCCACTTTGTCTGCATGATTTCCAGACATCCAAGCCTTACTCATGACTGATTACTGAGATCAGGTGTATCCAGCCAATTAGAACATGCCAGAGCAAAATATGCTGGAAAGCATGCATGAATGCAGCCCTCAAGGCCTGGAGTTGCCTATCCCTGATCTAGAGCGTAAACAACCTGGAGTTCAATCAAGATACTAAAAGAATATTTCAACCTTGTGTTTTTGCATTTTTACTCAGGTCCAGGGTGCAGGGTAGAATAAAAACCAATTAAATTCATTGAAGTGTGTCGTTTCTCTCCAGCAAGGGATCTCTGCTGTGAGCACACAACAGTCTAACTGAGCAGAGTGCTTTATCTGCATTGACTTCTTATTTTTAATGCTGTGTACTTTTCAAGTTGCTGGTGTTAAAATGAGCCCTTTAAATGCTAAAGAACAATTAATGACAAATATTTGTAATGTGTGATAATAACAGTTATTGTATCACAATATCTTTTTTTGGCTATTATCAGAGTGAAATTTTAAGTTAGGATATGAAATTGTAAAGGCAGAAATGCAAAATAAATAAATAAATAAAAAAACGTTTGTTGATGTCGAGAGTGCTGCACGTCTACAAGTGGGTGTTTTGGAAGTTAAATACTTGAATTAATCTATTCACACACTTCTATATTTTCTTTTACAACTTACAGCCATTTGAAATTGCAAAAGTAATATGTTCTAATTTAACAATAAAAGATTGAAATCCCACAATTAAAGTTTCCCCCTTAACTCTGAGGCCAACTTCCTCTCCTACTCCATGGCTTCTCCTTACCCCTACATTTGCCCTCAAAACAGAGAGAAATAAAGAAAATAGTGTCTTCAAATTCAGATGTTACTAACCCTAGATGATGCCATTAATAGTCACCCATCATCTACATTAGCGTGTAACTGCCAGTGCTTGAAAAATACAAAACATCAGTTTTATAACTTTAAAAAGACAAGCTAAAACAACAAGTCATTACTTACATTTAACAGTAAACTTCTGTGCTTCAGAGCAGACCTACGTGACGAAATGCGTTTCTGCTCCACAGTACAGTGTGACACGAATCAAAAACGAATCAAAAAAACAAGTTTGGACACCACTACTGCTTAAAATGTCCCTGCAATTGGAGGGGTAGGGAGAAGCAGTCAGATTCGGCCTAAGTTTTCCATTTTTTCAAGCTCTAAAACAATTTGATTTATTTTTTCACTCATCAATTCACACAATTGCCTGTGAGATTAAAATTACTCTAAAATGCTGAAACCTCCATTATACTTACATGGAAGAAGTTTCAATCCACTAATAGACTTTTTAGATCTAGCTGTCCAGTCAGCTGAGAAATTGGGGATGAAGGGCCTTGATCGTTATAACAGAGTGAGAATTCCTCTATCCTGATGGATGAACCTTACAGAAGGACAACCACTGGTGCAGCACTTCAGACATTATAATAGAGTCCAAAACTGAGTGACCGCCTCGACAGAGTGTTTAGGTTATTAAATTTGGATGAAAGCTATGACTTCAACTATAGTCCAGTAAGTCACACCACTGAAGGACTCTGTGACTGTTAAGACTAATATACTATTGGAGAATATTTTAGGCTTCAATGTTTATTCAGGAATGTGCAAATGATGTCATTGGGTGAATTCATTCTAAAAGTAATGATGCCTGTAAAAACGTTAACAACATTACTTACAATTACTTATATATTGCTTATATAAAATAAAACGTTAATAAATAAATCCTAAAAATCTGGTGTTATTAACTTTTTATCAGGAGCTTTGTATTTCTAGTTAAAAACCAAAATGCTACACAAAACATTAGATTAAAGGAAAATTATGTCTATTTATTTTTCTAAAGCTCTTTCTGTAGCTTTTCTGTATTCATTTTGAACTGTTAACATGTTAACAGCAAAACTTTGGAAGATGGAATGAACGTATTCACCAGTCAAATGTGCAGCGATTTTGCCCATCTTTGTCAAAAAGGCAATGTCTTTTGTTAATAAGCTTTCAGTAGGTTTTCACAGGCTTTCAATAAGCAAACACGCTAGCAGTGCATTGTGGCATCTGTGGTGTATTAGACAAGTGCACCCCAGGCCAGATCTTAAGTTTGACATATGTGGTTTAAGGAGTTATCAGATAAATTATAAAGTTTTATCCCCAGATGAATTAAAAAAATTCAAATTGTTCTCACAAAAGCAATGACAAACATTATATAAATGCATGTATTCTATAGATGCAGCACTCTTGTTTGCACCATTGCTATCTAATTAACAGCAAATTAGCACCAGGGGATTTTGTTCTGTTTATCTGCATTTGCTCATGTGAAGTTATAGTGTGTTCCTGTGTGTGTGCTCTGTGCTCAGCGCTTGAAGCGGGTATGTAGGTGGTACAGTAAATGTAACTGGATTAGCTAAGAACACAAACTGTTCCATTTTGCAGAGCTCATTAGACTAAACGGTAAAATGTTTCGACAAGAAAAAAAAAAAAAGAAAACAAGAAAACACTTCCATCCGTTTATTTTTTAGTTTGAATATTTTGTACATTGGTCCTTGTTGCAGTGGAAACTTGAAATAATGTACCTTAAAAATGAGTTCTGGGGTACTGGCGGCCACCTCTTCGATATCCATTCCTCCCTGTGGGCTTCCCACCATGACAGGACCGTTACAGGCACGGTCCATAAGAATGGCAAAATAAGTCTCTCTGCTAATATCCAAGGCCTCGGCAACCATCACCTGGATATGATGAAGTCAGAAAGAGGGCATGACTGACAGCATGTGGCCGTTATCCTAAACCAAATCTTTTGTCATCAGACACAAGTCTCACATATTGTTTTCCTACATGTGCTTATGTAAACTGACAAATGACAACACAGATAATCAGGCTTTACAGATTTAAGCGATGTGTTAAAAAAAAGGAAAACATGATAGAAATTTTGGAAAAATCAGAGAAGGAACATTTACATTGTAATATTCAAAAGGGAAAATTGTTGATGTGCAGAGTTTGAAAGCGGTCGTCTTCTATCCAAAAGACAATGAATGAAGATGCATTTAAAGTCTAATTTCCTATTCTATATAAAAAATTTCTAAAATTTCTATTTTTTCAATTTGTTTCTCTCAATTAAAAACACTGCACACTCAATTTGTCTCCTCCAATGGATTCCTTCAGCAATTCTGCTTGTTCTGTATCTCATCTTGCCTTGTCTTGCTATTCCTTTATCAGTGCCAGGACAGCAAATCCATGCGGACACGGAGGTGCTGGCCCTTTCTATGTTGTTCCCTGCTCTGAGCTGCAGTGTCAGCCAGCAGTGGACATGATCTCGGCTGTCTAAGTGTCACCTGGAACAACCGGTTCAGGACACACTGTCAATCCTGCAGTCAGTCAGTATCTGCTCTTGTCAGATTTATCTTGGCACAATACTCTTCTGTTCAATGTAAAATGTTTTCTGTATATTCAGTGGGTATGAAAAGTATTCAGACCCCCTTATATTTTTCACTATTTGCTATATTGCAGCCATTAGCTAAAATCCTTTAAGTTCATTTTTTCCTGATTAATGTAAACATAGCACCTTATATTGACATAAAAAACCCCACAGAATTTTTGACATTTTGGCAGATTTATTAAAAAAGAAAAACTGAATATCACATGGTCCTAAGTATGCAGACCCTTTGCTTAGTATACAGTAGCAGCACCCTTTTGATCTAATACAGTCATGAGTGTTTTGGGGAAAGATGCAACAAGTTTTTCACACCTGGATTTGGGGATTCTCTGCCATTCGTCCTTGCAGATCCTCTCCAGTTCTGCCAGGTTGGATGGTAAACATTGGTGGACAACGTTTCTCACCATCTTGGAGTCCTTCAGGGGTTTTTTCAGTCGGACCACTCTGCCATAAAACCTCAACTGGTGGAGGGATGCAGTGATGGTTGACTTTCTCCAACTTTCTCCCAACTGCATCTTTGGAGATCAGCCACAGTGATCTTTGGGTTCTTCTTTACCTCTCTCACCAAGGCTCTTCTCCCACGAAAGCTCAGTGTGGCTGGACAGCTCTAGGAAGGGTTCTGGTCGTCCCGAAGATCTTCCATTTAAGGATTATGGAGGCCACTGTGCTCTTAGGAACCTTAAGTGCAGCAGATATTTTTTTTGTAACCTTTGCCAGATCTGTGACTTGCCACATTTCTGTCTCTGAGCTCTTCAGGCAGTTCTTTTGACCTCATGATTCTCATTTACTTTAACATGGACTGTGAGTCTTTTATAGAAGGGTTTGTGGCATTCCTAATCAAGTCCAATCAGTATAATCAAACACAGCTGGACTCGAAGGTGTAGAACCATCTCAAGGATGGTCAGAGGAAATGGACAGTACCTGAGTTAAATATATGAGTGTCACAGCAAAGGGTCTGAATACTTGGGACCATTTGATAATTCAGTTTTTCTTTTTTAATAAATCTGCAAAAATGTAAAAAAGTCTGTGTTTTTTGTCAATATGTGGTGCTGTGTGTACATTAATGAGGAAATAAATGAACTTAAATGATTTTAGCAAATGGCTGCAATATAATAAAGAGTGAAAAATGTAAGGGGGTCTGCATACTTTCTGTACCCACTGTATATAAAGAAATGTTTCTGTTAAATTAGTCGTTTCCATTTGTTCTTAGTTTATGCAGTTTGTTTTGAGTTTCTCAAACATTTTTTTTCTTTCGTCTTTTTTGCTCTAAAACTACACAAAAAACTCTGCAGCAGGAATGGGAAAAGGAGTTAAAGAAAAAAGAAAAAAGCAAAGAAACATAGCGTGAACACACACAATCAACAGACTGAAGGGAGTTTCATCACCTGGAAACGTCTGTTTTCAGGAGGTACTGCATGCAGCAATAGAGCAAAGAAAAAAAAACACCTGCTTGTTATAAGCACATGGAAAAGGGTCTTGACCAAAACAGCAAATTCACAGAGGACAGGCTTGATTTATGCAATGAGCCATAACACCAGTCAGTGCAAATTCACAGTAAACAGCGGACAGCAGGTACTCAAACACAGAAAGAAAAAAAAAAGCAAAAGCCAGACTGTTTTTACAGACATTATTTTTAGAGTAGAGAACCATTGTAATAAGATTGTCCTGAAACGAGGTCATATTCAAAAGTAGGAAATTATAAGTTCTTTCAGTCTGACTCACCGTCTTCACTTTGACTCCATCTTTAGGTGTCTGCTTGGTAATCAAATTAAAACCAAGCATCTTATTAGCCAGATCACCAACCACTGCAGGGCTAAAGGGGAGAGGTTTAATTTCAAACTATATATTTAAAAAAAAAAAACATTTCAGTTGGATCTATAAAAAACTTGTACTCTTTAAAAGGCATGAAGATCTTCCCTTCCTAAAATAAAAGCCTTGAATCACCTTGAATTATCGTTTTAAAAAACTGTAAAATGATCTGACAGCAACATTTTTTTTATTTATTTTTGGGAAACTTTCATGCACCTGAAAGACTTTTTTTTTCTTTTACCTTTTTAAAGGACGTCTGCATGCCAGTTTCAGTAACTTGTTCCGATTTCTTGAGAGAATACAAATTAAGCCCAGAGTTGCATTCATCCTTTGATAAATGAGAGGTTGGGTGAACTGCATGTGTTTGTCGCTGTCTGGGGAAGATGAACTCTTCCGTATCTCACTTTTTAAAAAAGTTTTTTGGCTATTTCAGAACCCCAAAGTAGGGTAAGGCTGATTCAAGCTTGAGATTGTTGTCACAAATTACTATTTTTCCATAAAGATTTTACCAAAAAAAAAATCCACTTTTTTTAAGCTCATGAAAGTAACAGAAAGCTTAGTGAAAAAAAAAATAAAATAAAACATTTTTCCAGTTGTGGTTTAGCCTTTTCAAAAGTGCGTCCCACTTGGAAGAAATCATGCAGCATTCTGCAGTGGACTTAAACACAACAATAGCGTACCTTTCAAATAGAAGAAAACAAACGTGATGCTCCAGCTAACCCTGAACTTCGTTTTTCAAAAACTAATTAGGAGTAGCTAAGACCTAAAAGACTGGATTAAAATGAAAAATTTATATATTTGCAGCACCAGGCATCCTGACTGTGTGTTTGTGCTCTGGAAGCTTCTTCAGAGAACGCTTTGAGCCTCCACACTGAAAAGCCACTGTCACATGGGGAAAGAGCATGAATCTATCTCCTACACTAACTCAGTTTGAAATGCACATAAGGGAACACTTACTCCTTAGTTAAGTGCACTCCACCTTTAAGGCCACTGTCAAACACACCCTTGCCTCTGCCCCCAGCCAGAATCTGAGCTTTCAACACGATTTCCTTGGCATCTAAAAAGAAGAGACAAAACAGAGAAAGTCAGGGAAAAATTGTTAGACCACTTAAGACGGCTTCTGCATCCAAAATGCCCCCTTGAGTCTGCCAGTTATTTGTCTTTATGACTGAGAGCAGACGTGAGGAGCAACACAAAGGACGGACTGTAATGTGTGAAAAGAATACATAGAAGTCAGAGACTAACTTTAAGTTTGTACAGACGCAATCAGCAAGTACAGTCCTACAAAAAATGTTCAAGATCTACAGAACCTTATGATCAAGAGTTTTTTTTTTTTGCAAAGCTGGAATTGGTCACATGATTGCATGATTGACACTGTTTAACAAGATGTAAACAGAAAAATACATTTCTTGATTACAATGTTGGTTTTAGTTACTTAGAATAACACATTAAGCAAAAATGTAATATTAATTCAACAATTAGCCCACATTTCCTGGGGTCTTTGTTATTCAGTGATGAAATCAAGGAAACTAATATGTAAAAACAGCAGAACAATGAGTCTGGCTTAAAGGTCATAAACAATTGAGAACACAGAACAAAAGTGCAGGCACTCACTTTAGAGTTTAAAAACAAAAGAAAAAAAAGACTGTGGAATGCTCTAATAGATTAACAAATGTTGACTTAATCACATTACCAAATGCATTGATTTACATAAAACGAGCTATAAAAAGAAATCCAAGCAAACTCCTGACAAGGCTGTGTACTGATTCACATTTAACCAACAATATACAATTGAAATACATATTTTACAATAACTAAAATGGAGTAAAATAAGGTAAAATAACGGACAGGTTGTCAGGTAAATATCCTCACATTTTTGGTCACAGAGGCTTCTGTTTGCAAATACCAACCTTTAAAAAAACAATGTGTTCTTATAAATATTGGTACAACAAAGCAAACTTTTTTTTTTTGCATTTTCGACTTTCCTATTTAAACATCATCAAAATGGAGCAGAAAAGCATCAAACAGGCTTTAATCCTACATTGTCTGATAAGCCCACCTTTGACATTGTGTCTAAGGTTATGCATGGATTTAAAATGACTTGAAATTGTTATTTACTTGCTCTGCTCACATCTATCTACTCTACAGATACAGATGAGGCAAGGATAAAACCGTTTCTGCATCTACATCTTCCATATGAGTCGCTGTTTGTCTAACAGACTACTACAGTTATGGTCATATAATTTGATGCTTATGTGGAAAAAGGAAGAAAACAGACAGTTGGTAATTGAGAAAACGCTGTGAACAGCTAAGCTTGCAGCTGAAAAGGAGATAAAGGAGTGGGCAGGATAGTGGGTGAGAATAAACAAACAGGCAGACTGACAAAATGGCAAATAAAAAAAACTAGAAGTGAGGCTTATTATTTTTAAGAGTTACCATGTATTGCTGTAAACCCATTTAATGGACTTGAGGGCAAACTAAATGTTAAAGAGACCCCGCCCAAAGGTTTATACACCTTTAAATGCTTGGTCTGACTAATCTAAACTCTCAACAACTTGAATAAAAAATACTCTGAACTGCAAATTTAAGCTTCATTTTCCTAATATACCGTTTGTCCTCAATCACCAGAAAATTCTACATGTTCACCAAAAACTATTTTTATTGGATTGGGTCTTTAAACCAGTGTTTTTGAACTAGTGTACCATGAGAGACAGTCAGGTGTGCCATGGGAGATTTTTAATTTCCCTGATCTAAAAACACTTACTACCGCCACCAGGATATCAGCTCTATGTTCATCTAAAAAAATCATCAAATAATATTTTCTTCATGTTGAAAAGTCCGACCCCTTAAACTGTTTCCACAAATCATTCTTGGAGGCTTTATCAATACATCATCCCTCTGACCAATCAGAAGTGGTTAACGTCCTCACTTCCTGGTGACGACATGGCTCAAAGTCTGTCAGTTAAAACAATTGACATATATACTGTGTATCTTCTAATAGTAGCCCTGGTGTTTATCCCATACATTTGGCAGTCATCCCAGCTTTTATTAGAGACAGGCACCTATTGGAGACTGGCGTTCATTCTATCACAGATAGAATGGTGATGATTAATGGTTTCATTTTGTGGTGAAATTCGGCCAAGAAATGCAGACAACAACACCAGATAAACGTTTCAGGATTTATTGATGTGATGAGAACATTGCATTCTATTCTGATTAGCACTGGCTGTGAACGTTTCTTTTCTCTTTGAAGCATCATCAATCTTTGTATTAAAAATACTCTTTGCTTTCATGCCAATCATTTTCCTCTTCAATAATCCAATAATTCATTCCTCTCTCAATGATCCACGTTCAAACTAACTCTTCTAATCCATTGCTTCCTTTCTTTGCACTTCCACCACACAATCGTTTGCTTGTTGCGACTTTTTCGGTGGCCGTCTTCTCAATATCACCGCCCTGCTTGCACCATTATCTGATATGTTTAGGACCCACCCCAAAATGTCGTGCAGATTCCTCACCAGAGTGTTCATTGGCGCATGCTACCACACGAAATTTAAACGCTAAATCTTTAAATTGCTTGGCCATCGCTAAACTGGCTCCAAACACAAATACCACAAACACTCAGCATCTGCACGACCTGAAAAGAATTGAGCCTTAATGGAGCCTGGCCACTATTAGAGACGGGCTTCTCACAGTAACGTTAGATCTGGCATTTTTTGGAGACTGGCGTAAATTAGAGACGCGCCACAATTGGAAGATATATGGTAAGCAACTATTGACAGCTTGCATGACACCTTGCCAAATTAAAATATGGAGATTGCAATCCCTCAGTCACCACAGCTTCTGAGTAAGGACTTGCACATCAGGAGGAGGTCCCTCAGCTGTCTATTCTGCACCATCTATTCAAATAGAGAAAAGACAGTTGGTGAAAGATGGTCTCTGACTAGGTAATGATTATCCCACTGAGGCACCTCAAGAATTGACAGGTGGTTGCATGAGTGAGAAGTAGAATAATCTGTGTTGGCCAAAAAAGTCCCTTGACCTTGTTGATAGACACAAGCTCCTCGTTTGACTTTGTGAGCAAGAGTGAGCTAGACAGTGGTAAGGGGGGGGCACTTAAAAAAATTGCCTAATAGAGGAAAAGTAGATTGAGTCGAAAAACTGTCTGGGCTCAGTACCGTTGTAGTATGAAAAGAACCAAGAGAAAATAGCCTCTGACAGGGCGACAAGGATTAAACTAAAACTGCATTAGGGAGGTCTACTCTGTGTGGAGAGTTAAGGGCTGAGGGAAAAGAGGGAGGAAGGAGAAGGGAATAAAGGTGCTCCCACACGAAGAAGGCTTTAAGAGGAGTTATAAATGAATAAATACAGCACTAAAAACTGCTAGTATGTGCAAAATTTAAGAGTTCAAAGCACGAAGAAAAAGGAGTGTCCTGCGGGCACGTGCAGCAGTGAGGCAAAGCAGAGGAAGTGACTCCTGCTTTAACACAACAGGAAAAGAGAGAAGCAAGTAGCAGGCAAAAAGAACACGACCCTACAGGGAAATTGTATTGTTGAGATGTGAGGAAAGGTAAAGGATGTGACAATTTTACAAAGACCTTAAAACAGGATAAAGCTGTAAAGAAGAAATGTACCGAATATGTTAAAACGCTACATAACTTGATAAAGCATGGAATGGGTTGAGAACATTTTAAGTGTTCTGCTTTGCTTATGTTTGATGTCAAGCCTGCTTTGTGCATGGTTCACAAAAAAAAAAAAAAAAAAACCTGCAGCAATTTAAGCAATTATGAATGAGTACAAGAAAAGCAATGTGCTGACAATAACAGGAACAAAGTGAAAAGACAAAATATCAAATGACAAAATGTGCAGACAAATTCTTAAACACTCCTGGACATTTCTATAGAAAGAACAAATTCTCTGGTTGAAACAGAAACACCACTTCCAGCTGAAATGTGTGGATGGAGGATAATGATGTCTTCCAAGATCACAGTGAACATGGTGTATTGTAAAGAGCAAGGCAACCATTATCTGGTAGTATGACAGACGTGAAATAGCCTCTAACGCTCAGACAAAGGTTGGACTGTAATGAGCGTGGAGCAGAGCGGGCCCAGGCAGGAAAAAGAAACATAAAATGTAAAAAAAAAAAAAAGCCAGAAACCAGTCTTGCTTTTGTGTTTGACCTACACACTGTAAAGTACAGGAGGAGAAAAGGTCATATGCCTGGAATTAATCGGTGGAGACACCAGCGAGCGTTGCTGAAGAGTTCGAGCTCATGTAGTGGAAGGATGCAATGGTAAATCTGTAAACTAAGAGGTCAGGCTAATGAAGGGTGACACAGATGTGTGTTCTATTAGACAGCAATATATTGAACACTCTGTCCCGTCTACTTTCTGCTTGCATGTCTGCATCATTCAGTGCACAGACTGCACAGGTCATGGACAAATGAATTATTTCTTAACTTGATACAGCCACAATGATTACAAATACCTCCAACTGAAAATGCTCTGGTTATTAGTTGAAGGAGAAGCTTTTTTTCTTTGGGTGGAGGAGCGGGGGGTGTTGCATAATCAGTTCTCCACTCCCATTTGTGTCATACACAGCACACAGTGAAGATGTAGAACAAGATTTTCATTTCCATTTATTTTCTATGTCTTGGGGACACAGGGGAGGAGATTAAACATTGCAGCATTTCCAATCACATCACATGCGTTCTGAGTAATGCGGTCATCATCCTCAGGCCTTACTCATTTTCCAGTGATGAGAGAAAATCAACTCACAGGCTGCTTGCCTGTGACAGCAGCTGGAAAGAGGAAGTTACTTCTACAATAACTCCTTCTCCCATTTATTTAGCGCTCTGTGGAATGGCTTATTCGGCTCCCTCACCCTTTCCTTTCTTTTTTGTGCAGCTCATGAACCGCCAGCTACACAGTTAGCTTTGGTGTGATATTAAATTGAGCCTTCGAGACTGTGCCATGAGGGGGATGCCTGCTGCTAGGGGACAAATGCAGGCTACACGCCAATCCAGAGAGGGGACGATGAAGCTACCATCTGCCAGGGAAGAGAAAAAGATCAGGGAGGACCTCCCCCAGCATCCATGTGTGCTGTAACAAAACCGATTTTGATAAACAGGGAAAGAACAGTCAAACTCTTGGGACAAACAGGGAAAACAAACATAATGCAAGTTTTCTTGCAGATAAATGTCAAATTCAGCAATGGAAAGATGGAAAGATTGAGACCTTCAACCCTGAGCATCTGTGCTCAAAATGAGAGCAATTTTTTTGCTCATAAATCAGGATTATGCTTATTGCTGCCACACTAGTGGAAATCAGTAATTTAAAAAAAAAGGTTGGAAAAGTCAGTCTACACCATGATTAGCATAAATGGAGTAGTTGTAATTATGCTTTCCCCAGTCATTTCAGTATTAGGGCCTCGTGATTATTTGTCCATTTATTCTGGTGATGCAACTTGACAAAAATGGCAGAATTTGCCATTTTTGGGAATTAAACTCTGATGTGTAGTTTTAAGAAATGCTTAAAAACACTAGGAGTGAGAAAAATGTGACAACCCCTTAAAAATCAGAAAAGGTGATATTTTAATAAAGCATTGATTATGTGATCACTGCTAAACAGGTTAAAAGCTTTTGAAATCCAAATGTTAAAAAAGGTGAAAAAAAAATAGTTAAAACTTTGGACTTTAACGTATAAAAAGAATTTATCAATAGCAATGTAAAAAAGCATGAAAATATATTTGCAGCATTTTATTAATTAGATTATAAACGACTTTTAAACAGGTTAACATCAAACATTGTGTGAGCACGGATTATTACAAGCAGCTTGTTTTCCAATTTACGGGTATTACAGGCACAAATTAGTTTTACTTTTGTGCATAATATTTATTGTAATATTCGTGTCAACAAATTGGGTTTTAATTACTCATGAGTATAGTTAAGGTCAGCACACACAGCATCTAATAAAGCTGCTTGCTTGGATTTCATTTAACTGAAAGAGGAATGATACATTTATTCAAGATGAGTTTTCCATAAACCTTTACTGTTAAACTCTACCAGACTGTGAAAAGGTCAAATACAAAATGGCTCTGTATCCATGCAAAGAGTGGAAGTGAACCAAAAAGAAAGGAAATCAAAACTGTTTTTCATCTTTGACATATACTAGCATGGAATCTTTCAACCAAAATAGTTTTGTCTGTTCAGCTGAGGTTGAAAGGTCAGCCAAGTGATAAACATCAGTGTATAAAGCATTCTTGTTAGTGACACGTGTGTCAGGCCGTGCACGGCTATAACTGGAGACTAAAAGATTTGGAAACAAAGAAATATTTCTCACCACAGATAAATAAATCATTACTTTCACATTGTCATTTCTAGCTAAACCTTCTACTCTCTGTATTTCACTGTATCTACAGTAATGATGCTGTCTTAGTACAACTTGAAGGAAGAGAATATCCTTGTCCCAGACCAAACTGGCACCTCTATGTGACACCTCTTCCACTTATTGCTTGCATGACAGCTGAGTCCTCATTAGAGGAGAAGTCCACCTGGCTTTCAGACAGACAAGGCACTTCTAATGACAACCCGAGATAGCCAGGGTCTCAGACAGAGCTGTGGTTCAAGCCCATGACTTGGACTTTTTCATTCCAATGCAACCACAGGGGTGACAGTAACGATAATGGTGTTGTGTGCTAAACGACCACAGGGATATCAGTAGGAGCAATCTTTTTCTGTTGAAGCAAAGCTTGTTCAAAGACGTACCACATTATGAGGCAGTAAAATGGGAAAAAAAAGATTCAGAGAAAAAGCCTTCACTGACTGAAATGTTTTTTTTCAGCTCAAAATGATTAATAAAAGTATGAAAAAAAAAAACGTGGCATTTGCTGCAACCTTCTACTGATGCATCAAAGGGCAGGAGATCTTCCTATAATGGAGTGTCCATGGAATAATATATATATATATTTAAACACAACCTTTTTTATTTTGAACTACATCTATGACTTAAGGAGCCTACTCTATATCATGCTTTTGTTAAGCCATTTATATAATAATGTATTGCCTTTTGCACACTAAAGAACACATTTTTATGGTGCAGGTTTTTAGAGGAATGTTCGGATAAGCATTAATGGAGCAAAATACCACTTTGTTTTTTTTTTTTCTGTGAGAAATTAACATTCTAATATGCTTAAAAGCTTAAAAACTTGATTAAGCATGACATAGGACCTTTAAAACAAGTTGTATTGAAAACAATAGAGCCTATCCCTAGAGAGTTATTATAAAACTATGCAATATTAAGACAATTCTCTATGCATGTTGTAACAGATTGCAAAATGCATAAATAAAAGGAACATGCCAAAGAAAAAACCCCAAACCACAAAAAATAAAAGAACATTCAATTAAGAATTCCAGTTAATTACAATTAAAAACTTGTAAGTCAGCATGCACTCTGTCCTTGATAACCTTTAAAATTGGGGAAGAAAGAAACAGCTTAATAAAAGCAAAAGGGAAAAACATTTAACCTTTTTTTGTTTTCTTATTTGGTGACATGCGGAGTGAGTTGCTTGTTTAGTAGCTGACTCATTTATGGCTTTATTCTGTGTCTGTGGAGGTTTGGCCACAAAGTTTGTGCCATTCCCTCTTGTTGCAGAGCATAAAACTTTGGGCGGTGGAACAAATTTGTGGTGCTGGTGCCTTTTATGGCAATGTTTTTAACCGCACATCTTGCAGATTACTGGGTTTTGTTAAATGTCCTCTTTATGAATCCCAAAACAATACCAGATACTGGATCCAGTGAAATATTACAAGAAAATCAAAAATTATAGTTCACAAATCATTTCCATCTTTAAAACTGTAAATTAACTTGATGCTCATTGTTTTCCTAACTCAAACTTGTGTCTCTGTCTTTTTTGGTGGAACAAAACACAAGTACAGAGAACTATTTTGGATGGTTGCAGAAGAGTGGACCTTTCCAACAAACAAAAGCCATTATTTCTGCTTCCACTGGCACATTAGTTTCCTTTTAACACGATAAAGACGACGTGTGAGGAATAATTCTACATCTCACCCTCAACATGAATAGGTTAGGGTGTGTAATGAGGAGGTGGAAACACTAAGCTGCTTAGAGAAATCAGCTCTTTGAGAGACAGCCTGCTTTACCCTCAAAACCCTATTTACAGCTGTTAAGACAATTTCAGATGCATCGCCCGTCTCCAAACAGTGTACAGCCTAAGAGCCTGCTAATGTGTGGGATAACAACAGGTCTATTGAGAGGTCAGTGTAATATAGTATGTCTGTGCAGGCAAGCTTTTCTTTGTTTGATCTCTACAGCTTTATTTGCAGATTCTCAAAAAGTCTGCTTGTGTTTGGACCAATGAACCCTGCAGGCTACTTCTGCTTCATCGCTACAACAGAGGCACTGAGCCGGTATTAATAACCTTTTATTTTCACGCCAACCTCTTTCATTTTTCTTTTCTTCACAGTGTGAGCCATGCAAGTCATTTTGGTGGATAATCCCAGCCAGAAAAACTACAGGCTAATATCTGTCTTCCTGAAGACAGGCCAGATCTATAGAGGAATGGGAAATTTTCTCTTGTCCATCAGCAGAAGTTATGTGAAGAGGCGAGACAGAGACTGATGAAGTCTAACTGATCAACCCTTCCAAATGTATCCATTGCTTTTTATTAAATTAAAGTGGCAAATTAAAATCATGCATTTTTCCAACAATAAAGTTGTATTACAACTGAATTGCACTTAACAAGACCACAATACAATTTTCAAAGACATGAAAAAAGAAACAAAGTTACACGAATCTAGTAGGATTCCAACAAAGTAGCAGTTTACCTACTACAATGAAACAAATAAATAAATAAATAAAATGTGTGATAACAAACCAGGAAAGTAGAGCATTAAAAAATTACTCATGGCTTGGAACTTCAATGAGTAATTTCGCACAGCATTAACATGTCTTTGCAAAAAGTAAGAAATACGTGAAATTGGAATTTTGATATTTGTCGATATCCAATTCTTGAACTATTACTTTCATTGGTTGATACTATAACAAGTCAAAACAAACAAAAAAATCTACTTAATTTAGCAAAACCCAATCAGTAAAAACATTAGTAAAAATAAAAAAAATAGTTCTTATTCTTCTAGTTCTAATAGTTCTAATTAACTTAGGTTCACCTTAGTCCATTAAGAAAGAAAAAAAAATGAAAAACAGAGTTAACAGCAATTAACCACAGAAAATATTGTACCGTTTTATTGGTAAAACCCACCTAATTCAGGTAATGAGCAGCAGGTGGGGCTGGGTTTCTGAAAACCCACCAGGAAGCTGGTTTTTGAGACTGGGTCTGATAACCCTGCTCTTTAGTGAGGTTCATTTGGGCATTTGAACTTTAAACAATTATTTTCCAGTACAAACTTCTATCCCTATACCTTCATTTTACCTGTGCGTGTTCTTTACTGAATGCATACAATTTTTATGGCAAATTAGGAA
The DNA here is from genome assembly GCA_014656515.1 of Oryzias celebensis. Lineage (NCBI taxonomy): Eukaryota > Metazoa > Chordata > Actinopteri > Beloniformes > Adrianichthyidae > Oryzias > Oryzias celebensis. The sequence goes on from BNCR01000005.1 coordinate 15,477,437, forward strand.
CAACTTACATAACACAGGAGTTTGAGCAAAAATCACCACTACAAATATTTGATGTCTCTTTTCTTTTTTTATTGCTTTTTTTGCAGCCTGGTTCATCAAACAGTGGGACCTATCTGAGATTTGGCACTCAGTAACTGTTGTGAAACAGAAGCAGTATAATCTAGTATGGAGATACATGTAGAACAGGGATGGGCAACTCCAGGCCTCGAGGACCACAGTGTCCGCATGATTTCCAGATATCCAAGCCCTACTCATGACTGATTACCTGGTTCAGGTGTGTCCAGCCAATTAGAACATGCCAAAGCGTGGTATGTTGGAAAACAAGCATGAATAAAGCCCTCAAGGCCTGGAGTTGCCTATCCCTGGAAGTTTTCTTTATCAAAGATTTGTTTTTGTACAGTTTAGAAAAACACAACTGAATAGTGTTATTCCTGTTTTTCAGCAAAACAGCTGTTCACTTGGTGAATAACCATAAATACAGAAGAGAGACGGTGAATATATTGGTAGAAGGATGCTGAGTCTAGAGTTGCCAGGCAAGAGGTCTGGAGGAAGACCAGAGAGAAGGTTAATGGACGCACTGAAAGAAGTCATGAAGGTAGCTGGTGTTAGATGTTTTTGGCGCAGCTCTAATATTTGTATATGAAAGATGTAGATCAGGAGAGCAAAGAAGGAATCATTCACTTTACAAACACTAAAATGCATAATCTTTGATGTTATGTTTTTGCTTGAAAACCAGTTGTCTTTGTACATAGCTGAATGGTGAGTGTCCAGTAATGCAAAAAGAGGCGAAATAGCTATGGTGTATATTCACAAACATATAGTTCTAAAAACATGATTTGAGTTCGTGCTTCAACAAAGGACAGGCTGTAGTTCAGCTAAAACTACTTACCACTAACTGCGACAGTCAGCACTTCCCACCAGAGACCCTGTCTCATTTTCTCAAAGAGAAAGATGAAAGTGGTCTTAAAAGGCGCTTGAAATGTAGAAGTGCTTAAACAAACTCCAGTGGGGACTGTGTGAATGAGATGGGAGGGAATGTAGTGATGAGACGTCTGGCTAAAGTCTATGCTTTAAATATGTTTTGACAGCATAACACATTTGTTTGTCTGTAGCAGAAAATAAAGTGGTCATATGTTTTAGCAGTTTTCTTTCCACTTTACTTAGAAGCTGAAGTGCTAGATCTACCCAAATGTGTTGAGTGACAATAGAATAAAAAAGCAGAGCAGGGCTCTGGGAAAACTTTATTTAAAAGAGTCAAAATTAAATGAGTTTTAATGTTGGAGTAGTCTTCTCTCTTTCATGTGTGTCACTGGCTAGCATCCGTAAGAGTCTGTCAGTTATGCAGGGGGGGGGGGGGGGGGGGGGGGGGGGGGGGTTGTTAGTCCAACTCAGTTTTTCTCAGTCCAGCAGTAGTAAGTAGGAAACAGGAGGTTGGCTCAGTAAAGTAGTGGTCAAACTAAAGGATGATCAATAGGCTATGTTTCTCTTTGAACTGAGTTTTAAGGTCCACCAATTCAATCTAGAAATTCAGTTTCCTCCTAGACAATCTTATTGTCAGGAAAGCAATTTCCTTACCCATGGTTTGGCAAAGAGCACCCTGCTGAGCTTTTCCACTGTTAATAAGCTGCAGCTTCTTCATTAGCCCCTGTGATCAAGCGTATATCTTTACACAGCTCTTGTTGCGAGGTTTCATCTTTGTGAAGCTCCAAAATCATCAACTTCATTAATGAAACTGATGTCTTGTATGAGACTGTTATCTGTTCTAGCTTTTCCATTAAGAGTATCTTGTTTTCCAGTCTTTGCTCTAGCGATGCTGGTATGGTTTCTGTCTCTTGTAAAAACATTAGCATCATATTTGCAGCTGAGATTTTGGCATGAATCCCTCATGTTCTAGCTGTTGCCCCAATTTTTTAAAGCCTGCTGTATCAAAGTCCTCTGCAGGTGGAGAGCATCCAGTTCTTCCTGGAATAGATGTTACTCTCTCTCTGCTTTGAGGTCTTCGAAAAATCTTTTCTCACTGACAACATAAGACACTTTCAGGTCTCCAAAATCTTGCTGTTGATGGTTAGTCCTTTTTTTTTGCTTAAAGTTGCATTGCTATCAGGAAGCAATTTAAGCTTTGCTTGTGATAATATAACAGCCTTTCTAGTTCTTGTTTAAATGTATTCGCAATGGTTGATCAGTCTTGTTTTGACATTCTTTTTGTTCTGACAATTGCTTAAATTTTCGCCAAAACTGAGTAGGATGAGCAACTGTGGCATTTTCTCCAAGGCATCTGGCTATTTCATTTTTCAATTGAAAAAGCAAATGGTAAATTATGTAAAAGCACAAGGAAGTTTTGAGGGGATGGCTCTGTCTTCTCTACTCTTGCTTTCTGGAAAAATGAAAGAAATTAATTTTTTTTTTTTAGTCTGCACTTGAAACTAAAATTAAAAGTTCTTAGAAGATATTGACAAATTATAGGATGGCCAAAAAAAAAAACCTCTTTGTTGCATCACTAAATGCTTTTTTTCTTTTTTTTTTTTTTTTTATAGCACACACAAGCTTTTTGCGCCTACATTAAACTCGTCTGGCAGTGTTCTAAAACTCAGTCTTCTTTTCAAAACTATGCTGATAAAATATTGTACAATAACCTTTTGCCAAAGTATTTAATAAAATGTATTCTCTAACAAAAATGCTTTTTAATTAGTTTATTTCTAATTAAAATAAAATAGAATTAATTACTAAGCAAAAATAACTAGTAGAACACAACAAGGAAACCATAAAAGAAGAACACTGCAAATAGCTGCAGGCTTCACTTTCTTCAGTCATGCTTCAACAGTAACAGACCTTACCGTTCACTCCTTTTTTAGCTCTTCCATTAAGAGTTTATTTTTTTAAGTTTGTCATGCTCATATTTACTGGGTTTGCAACCATGATTATCAGCAATCACTATTGTCTGTCTGTATCTGGAGGTCCCATCTTAACCCTCATCACCATAAGCATTCTCTGCCATCCTGAAAGGTGTGTCCCACGCAATCCTTGGAAACTACTTGGTCTTGGCACACATGTTTTTTTGTACACTACACTTGACTGTTTCATATGTGCCCTGCCTGCTGGCATCATGTTCTTCAGTATTTTAGTTTTGATTTGAAATGGTTTATTTCAAGCAATCAAAGCAAGAAATAGTCCGTAAACAGTACAATCAACAAACATTTGAATCCATACACAGACATCAAACATTGGATGATTGTAGATGGCTTTAAAGGAAATGGAACGAAGCAAACTTATATAATCCCACCCCATCCGTCTAACCATTTTATCTAAATATGTTATCAGTTTCCGGTTCATAACTTCTAATCAAAGCTTTATACCTTAATAACACAGAATCAGGTCATTAAAAATTCTTACGCTCAAATAAATCATTTGACAGGATGAAGTATATAATGATCATGACACTGAACAAAAGATTATTTAAGAATTCATCATAGAATATGCAGATCAAGCATGTAAGTTTAAAATATGTGCAGATTATTTTTCATTTGAAAAATCAGTAGTCAAGTCAAATTTTAGTAAACCAAGTGAAGTGACGATTAGCGATTAGTCATTTTAACAATCAACAATAATTGATTCAGAAAGTTTATTGTTATGATTATTTGGTTATGCTGTCCAATAAAGAGGTCCATGTTCTTTGTATTTAGGATTGTATTCCTTCTTCTGCTGCCTGATTAACAGCTATTCTTTTGGGCTTAAGAGAGTTTATAAAGATTTTCTTTGGTGTTATGTCTGCAGACTTTGTTTGTGAGGGTCCTTGTCCCACTGCAGCAGATATTGCAGCAAGTACGTTGTCTGCAGGTCAGAACTCTGCTGGAAATCAGTCACATTTGGATTAGGCGCTATGATCTTCTTGAAGTTGTTCGGCTATTGTATTACGCCATTTGTCTGTTCCAACATCTGTGATCAAGCACTTCCCGAAATCTCTCACACTGTTGACAACAATTGCTTTAGACCACTCTGGATGACCAAGTGGTTTAACAAAGACCCTGCAGTTCATCAGTATCTCCTTACGGCATTGTAACATCCTGGCATGTTTGGCGATTTCAGCGTATCTTTTTTGTTAAATGATCAGTAAAGAATATGCATGATCTTTTAGATATCTTCTTTGCTTCATTGACGCTACCTTGTGCTACCGATTCTCAAACCTGATAAGAATCACTGGTTTGCTTGCGTCCTATCCTCTGGGGAGGGGGTGGCATGTCTCGATGGTATTTACATCAAGAGAGATCTTTTTAGACCTCAGAAATAATTCAATTTAGGATTCCACGCTGTCTCCTGGATCAGAAGCACTTCCGCCGGCATTGCTGCTAGCGGTAGCTTAAGCAGGCCCCGCCTGGAGTTTGATCGTAATCTCGTGAGAATTACATTATTTTGTCTTTTTTCTTGTTCAATTTAATCCACTCTTTGCTCGAGGATGTCAACCCAGTTATCTTGTTGCTCATTCTGAGCACGTAGTTTTTTTGAACACCTCCAGGAGTTCCGTCAGAGGAATTAGCTTAACTAGATGTCCAGAAAAGGAGTTAGCTTAGCATTGATCTCATCAAAAGCCTTTTTTTAATGTCAAAGTTGTCCATTTGTCTCTTGGTTCTTCTTCAGAGCCATGGTAGTGAACGAGGAGTTACTGCTTTACTTTTGCGGTAATTCTGCGATAAATCAAGTTTTTAGTTGCTTTTTTCCGAAGATTGCTTGCAGAGCTATGCAGGGCTTGCATAGTACGTCTTTTCGCTGACTGGATCTAGGAAAAAAATATACCTATAAATAAAAAAATGATCAAGCCTGCAGACACAATTCTGTTTCATGACGTCACAGTAACTTTGGATTACTCCAAAAGCCAACTGTTCAAATTAATTATCCTACAAACAAACAAAGGTAACATTGGACAGTCAACCAGAAAACTATGTTTACACAGAATGTTCATATGTTCTATATAAATTTGAATAATTTCTCCTCAGTTTTATTCTAATTCAGGTAGTGAGATTGTCTGAAAGGACACCAGCAGCACAGGCACAGTGAGGTGAATGAACAATAAAAGTCAATCTAAAAAATGTAGGAAACCAGGAAGATAAAGCATATATGAGCACACATATAAACACAAAAATCAGTAAAGAAGATATGTTCAAGTGATAGACAGATCACACAAACACACATATATACAGTACATAAGTATATTTTGCTCACATTCATCACTGAGGCTCAGCACGCATTAAAAATGTGACTGTGAAGCTATGAATTCCTCCACCACCATTTCGTCAATAAGTGTTTTGTGCAGAAAGCAGGAGGTCTGCCAGGCATGAATAAGAAGGAGAGGGAGGGAAAATATGGTTTTGATTTGGAATTTAGAGAGAAAATCCATCAAGATTTGCTCAACAGGTGCATCTGTCAAGCGTGTGGCGACACACAAAGTGGACTGCATAATCATATTCTCTGGATGAACAAGGGTGTGTGAGCATGTATATTCCTGTGCATGTACACGGCCAACTAAACTTGTTGCAAAAGGCAAAAACAACATTTATAGTCATTTCTGAAGCACCTTAGAGTTTTTAAACACACCACACAACAAAAAAGCTTTGTAAAATGTTTGCTTTAAGAATTAACTTTAAATATAAAAAATGCTTTCAAATTTTAAACAAATGACTTAAAAACGTTTTAGGCAAAGATGAACTTGTCATGGCTTTGACTGGCACATGATGAGAGTAAGACCACCAATCACAACGTTTTCTTTCCCTTTTCCTTCAAGATTTTTTAAATCACTACACTCATCACCATTCAATCACTCACAGTTTGAAGGAGTCGACACATGATGTATACACGCGAGCAACCTTAGATGTTCACCCCCAATAAGTTTATACTATTATTAATTTAACTGCAAATTAGCACCAGCAATTTATTTAACCTTTTTTCTTTTAACAAAACATCTGATTTTCCTGCTAAAAGTTATACAATTAAGAAATGAAAGCAACCACCTTCAGCAATTCTGCAATCAAACGTATTTCCATAGGAAATGCAATGTTTCTTGTTCAAAGTTGTATTCAAAAACCATGTACAAATTAAAATTAAAAAAGGTCAGTGTAACTGGTTTTGGAAGGACACAGCAGATGTTATTTCATTTTTTCTGTTTACCAGGAGAGCTTTGGACTTTCTGATAACTCCTTGGAGGTTTCATTGGGCATTGCATCAAAGAAATTGAACCCTTCTTTCTGTGAACCATTAGTTGGTTGTGAACAACCCATCTGTATATCTGTTTTTTTAAATATCTTTGTACACTTTCTCACAGGACCGCAGAGAATCATGATCCATATCAGGCTTTTTTTTCATCTTACAGTGGTTGAGTTTTAGGTTTCTTTGACAGTCACAAAGGAACTTTTCAGTGAGTTGCAAGGCCTTTCAGTGAGCTGCAAGGCCTTTCTGTGTACCATAGCTGTTAGTGAACGGTCAACTTAAGTGGTTAAGTGAGCATGGAACAGAAAATAATTCTGGCTTTAGTGAACGTTTGTGTTTCTCTACTTGTATTGAAAAGTCATGAATGTCAATCAGTTGTGTTTTTTTATGCTTTAACGGTTCACTCTAAGGGAAAAAAGGAGCTCCTCAAATAATAACACTGACCATTCTGTACAGAGTAATATGTCTTCCACACTGCAAAGTCATGAGACAGTACATTTTAGAGCTGGTTTCTTACACTGCCTTCCCTTCATGCCCCACAAGTCAGAGGTTGCTATTCTCAGCTGGTGGATTGGTGCAACAACGCTTAGATAAAGAGGTCATTAACCTCCCTCTCACCTTAACCCTCTGATGGATTAATGCATGACCTAACACAAGCCATTACAACCAGTCACATACAGGATATGTATTTTTAGGAAATGAAGCATCTGCACATGTTCATGTTTCCGCTTTATTAGAGCAAAGTCACAGGAAACAAAAATGTGAAGCACTCAAGCTAAGATTTCATAAAAGGTTGGATTCACTAATAATGATGAGATGACCAAGCAGGTCTGAAATACACAGTAGGAACACAGATTTCAATTTACTAAAAGCAGCCGGAAACCACTGTGAGCACTTATGCCGGCATGTATTCTCGATTTGGCTGTGAATTTACAAAAAATATTAGTATTAAGAGCCCGTTTTGCATTACCACAAATGTGAAGCTGCTATTTGTTACCTAATAAACAAGTCCTTTTATTTTCTGAAAAATTGTGATACAGGAAAGAAGTTGCAAAACCTTTACAGCAGAGCTTGAAATATTTATAGTATATACAGTGCTCAGCCTAAACGAGTACACTTTCTTTAAAAAGTACTAATTTACTCAGTAGCAACCTTTTCTTTACTTTTATTGTTTGAAGAAATATTTTTTGTCAGATTTTGTCACATTTCTCTTCCATGAGGAGCCATTTCTAACAGCATGAAATGGGAAGGGCTTTTCTTTGTGAAGTAATGCTCTTATAATCACCTGTGTCCTGGACACATCGTAAATGAATCATTAGACTCACCTGTGGTTGAATGCCTGTTCATTAGAATTTTTGTAGTCTTTAATGTGACTTTCTGTTAAGACTATACTTGGGGCGTGCTCATTCTTGCAACATGGGCTTGAATGAACTAGTTGGGAAAATCACTTTTGTGTGTGTGCAAATTAAGAAATCTTGTTTGCAGTCAATGCTCCACATTTGTGGGAGTATTTTGTAATATAATATCTCATAGAAAATGTTGATTCGAAAAGTACACTAAAAGTTTCCTGAAAAGTATAGAGCACTGCATGTATTAGTACTACAGACATGGAGTAGTATATTCATGCACATTTGAGTCCAATGAAGCACATTATAACATGTCCATGTCCATTTTAGTAGTGCCACTTGGGTGAACACCTATTACTACACCATGAATACAGACTTGAGGATGAAACTACAATAAAATAAAGATAAATAACAATCTTGAATTCACAACTTTTCTTTCATTTGAGTTTTTTATTTTAGTTTTATGCATTTGGGTACAATAAAGGTAATATATAGAAAATAAACAATTTTCTCTGTGTTCAATATATTTCTTCAATTTCTTTTATAACTATGTGTTTCTGAATCTAGACAACCGCCTTGCTGGCTTAGAAGCTAACCTGAAAATGCTCAAAAAGCTGTTACTTTGTTTTGAAAGGACACTGAGCAAAATATAAATCAACAAGGGAGAAAAGAAGGTTTGTGTTAGATGGTTTGGTGTGCAGAAACCAAAAAAGAAAAGAGGAATAGGGAACAGAGTGAACAAAGTTGTGTGCAGATGCATACAAATGTCTGTAGACTTGTATTCGTTCACACAAATGCAATTCATTCCTGACGATTTGTAGTACAAGTATAGTTCCTCTCCCTGTTTCCCAACTCCACAAGAGCGCATGTAGCTATAGTCTACATTTCATTAGAAAAAAAAAAAAACAACCGAGATGGAAACACACGCATAGCATTAAAACAATGCAAGAGGTGGTGAAACATGTTTGAAAGCAGTGTGAAAAAACAGAGCAGGCATGACCACTAACCCCTCCGAAAATAAATACAACCTCACACTTCCATACAGCATGAGGATTTGAAATCAACTTCATGAAGCCTAATTTCTTATTAGCTACAGCAAATCCAAAACTGTAGCCAGGAGAAAAAAAAACAAGAACTAACAAGATCATCCACATTTTGCTGTAAAACACCAGCTTCTTTACTCTAATCATTCTAATTCATAGGGTACTAATTATCAATAAAGTTCAAACTTTCATATATATATAGAATTGTGAGAAAAGCCAACTATAACTATAGGGGCTTTTAGATAATATGTGGCACATCTGAGCGATGCAATCAAATCATTTTAGTATGAAACTAGAACAAAAACCTCAGATCAAAAGCTTTTGTTTTAGTGCTACAATTGTTTTTAGCAAAATGCTGTTATCCCATGCAACTTTTCAAGTAACCAGTTCATTTGTCTAGTGCTATTTCCCGAGAAAAATGGTGAGTTTCAATCCATAATATGGTCATACTGAATAAAAATGAACTATAAATAGAAACCAGGGTGTCTATGGTGGGTGATACATCAAGGGTTTCATTGAAGGGTTAAACCACCAAGTTGTTCCTTGACACATTTGACTAGCTCACTGCTCTCAAAGGTGATACAGAAAACAAAGCAAGCAACGTGTAACACAGAAAAAAAATCTAAGTTAAGAACCAGAAAAAAAAGCCATAGCCTTCTAAGATTTTAAGATCTAAATAGACTAAGTTATATAGTGGGTTGCAGAACAGTTTGGCTTTATTTGTCATCATTTAAGTGACGCCATTTCAGCTAAAAAATAAGGTCGTGGGTTAAAAGTTAGCTTGTGATCTTTTGCTGTATTTTGTGAGGATCCTAAGTCACCATAGGCTGATGGACAACATTATGAGTTGTAGACCTGAATGAGAGTGTTAAGGTAAAGTTAATGTGTCACCGGTTGTCACACACCTGAGTGTGCTACATTTGTTCACTGGATTTGACACTTGCCTCAGGGAGCGGTGAGGTGCAGTCAAGCTCGGCAATCACTTAGTGTTTTAGCTGCCTAATATGAGGTGATGAGTGCCAAGCAGGGTGGCACTGGGTCTTATTTTTGCAGTTACTGCTAAAAGCAAGATGGAGAATCAAATCCTTCATCACTCACTCGCTCTTCTCACTATGCTACTGAGATGGGGGGTGGAAGATGTTTTCGAGATGATCATCATGTAGCTGTGAGTCAAGGCTGAGGATGGAACTACATAACCATAAGCTGATCTCTAAAACCAACCACTTGTTGGCCTGCACATAATTTGCCCAACTCAAATAAAATGGTGTACTCGCAGTATTTACAAGCATTAAATGATTTAAAATTGTATTAAAAAAATTACAAACACCTATTATTCTATTACCTAACCTTCACAGTCAATGTGTGTTTTTATAAACCACTTGTGGCATTTAGACTTCTCTGTCTCTGTGTTTTTGTGGGAAAGTCAATACAGATGGAAAACGAATTTGTGATAATTGTTGCGCTGTGTGACATTGCATGAATTCTGCACACATGGGCACGCCATCTGCACACGATGCACGTAATGAAGTTCTAGTACGACACCTGTGAGATGCCCACACAAACTATGGTCTGATGGTCTTCTTTCCTAATTTCTGACAGTCAAGCATGCAGGGATCCTGCAAGGGTCTGCAAGAAACCAGCACAAAGCAAGCACTTTTTTTCATTTGGGAAAAAATAATAAATCCTTGCTACCTGCTTGCGTTTTAGCTACGTTATCCTTACTTTACCCTTGCATTTGTATATTTGTTCGCTACAAAATAAGTCTTTAACTTGACTTAAGTAGGGCTTTTATAAATGCTTTAAAAATGTAGTTGTTTCTTATGTTTCTTATTGAAAATTAAACTATTGTGAAGAAGCGCAATAAATTTACAAATTGTAATCTATTTTGTTAATATATTCAAAACGTATCTAGATTTTAGTAGACCAGCAACGGTAGATGCGAGTGATCCACGGCTGAATGTACTTAGATGTTTCCAGTACTCACTGAGTCTCTTTGCAGCATCCAAAGCGTCTGAAGCGGTGTCAGCCACGTAGAAGCGCTGTACAGCCACACCATGTTCTTGCATCAGTTTCTTGCTCTGGTATTCTTGTAGATTCAGCCATCTTCTGGGATTCAGCCAGGTGCACTATGAGAGGGGAACAAAGCAGGGTACGGGTTTGACGAGCAAGTGAAAAGAGAATTAAAAGAGTTTCAAATGGTATTCCTTTTAGCTCCCAAATAGGAGGAACTTTTCTTCTGCTCAACACCACAACAGCATCTCAGGACAATTTTTTTCTGTTGAGACATTTCACATTGTACAATTCTAAAACATGCCTAGAACTCGTTTTGAAATTTACATTCAACATTTTTCTCCCTTCTGTTCTACTCGTCTTCCCCATGCTATGCACTCTTTTCTTTAATGAGGCAGGTAGTTGAGTCTTAGCTGCAGGACAGCTCAGAAGCAGTTTGCTCCATCAGTAGACACCAGCCCTGTCAGCTCCAGCTGTTGTTGCTATTAAAAAGAAATTGGCTTTTTAATGTGAAAGAGAGACACACACAGAGAGAACCAGGCTGTGTGAGAGACAGACTCCCAGCACAGGTGTGTAGGTGCAGGAGGGCAAATAACCATGTGTGCATGCATGCATGCAAATGTTTTCCCAACCAAGGTGTTTGGGGAGTTATTAAAAAAAGAGGGAGCATTAAATTAAACCAAAACAAGGACAATGAGATGAATTCAGAATTAGCATGTAAATTATATTCTAGTAATTGTATTTCTTTAACAGATAGCATGCATATAAATAAGAACACAATTGATTCCACTTAAACTGACAATGTCAAGATAAATTAGTCTTAAATATTCTCATTGTTGTGCCAGCTAAGACTACATAAGGATACCACTGTTTAAGAAAGCAAAACATACACAGAACTAAACGGACATGATGATGTTTCATTGCAATATAGGAGAAATTAACAAATATAAACGACAAGTAAAATTTGTGTAAAAGTGCTCCATTAATTAGGCCTCAGCAGAGCATGACTTTAGAAACTGAAGTCCAAGCAGTACAAACAGAAAAGGTTATAAGCTCACGCAAGAAAGAAGGACATTTCCAAATAAGTTTGAGTGCAATAAAAAGGATTATAAAACTGTGGAAAGCATTTAGGCCTGGCTTAAATCCTATCATAAGTATTGATGTATGAGCCAGAAGTTTTAAAGGAGGTACTTAAATGGTTCTGGTATGTTCTTTGTGCTCTTTTAGGTTCAACTGCTTTCATTTACATTTTGACTGACATTTTTTTTTTCCCTATAGTTAAATTGGAAACCATTTCAAAAGAAGAGGATGCAAAATATAAACCAGCTTTCAACACCATGCCCTTTCATAGAGAAGATCATAGGTAAAAATGTAACCCAGAATATCAAGGCTGACCAACTGCTGTCCTTGAGGGCTGGTGTCCTACTTCTCTTCCTGAAATTCCTGTACAACTGATAACCTGTGTCAGGTGTGTGCCTCCATTAAGACACTGCAATGATGGGAGGAGTTGTTAGGGGGAAAAAAACCCTGATAAACCCCTAAAGTAGGCCGTAGTTTGAGTCTTCTTCTGGCTCTTTAATGAAAATGTCAAAGTAGCTTCACTGCCTAATGACATGACCCTGGATCCCTTGTGACAAAGTAAATCACCACTCAAAAAGCACCACAGATCCTAATGTGTGAAAAGGGCACTTAAGATCACACCTTGAGGGTTATATGTATTAGAAGAATAACTAGGGACCAGATGAACAGCTCCTGACCTCAACAGTTTCTCAGCTCAGTAACCAACTCAGAAAGTGTGAGTTATAGTCCTTTGAAAAGGTGTGCAACAATTACTCTGCTATATAGGAAAAATTGAAATAGATGCCATTGCCATTGAATGTCATTGGTTTGCAGACATCCTGGATATTTTTCAACAGTGCTCTTCATCAACTTTGCTATAAAACTGGATCTGGATAACAGATTTAAAGGGTTCATGTCAACGGTAACATGAAAGCAACTGGATGGCTCAGTTGGCTGCCTGCTGGACTTGTACATGCAACCAGGGATTGTTTCCCATGGGGCATGATGAGCTTATTCCAGTGAGTCCTTAGGAAAGGCCCTTTACACTACTGCCTATGTAGCCACAAGAGGTGTTTTTTTTTTTTTTTTGCAGGGCTGGTCCTCAGCCTGGATAAAATACAGGGTTGTGTTAGGAAGGGTATCCGGGCTAAAACTCGTTGCCAAACCCATATTTATTAATCATGGAAACCTGATTCACTGCAGTGACTCCTGAGGGGATATGTCGAAAGGTGAACAACAACATGTCAACAGTAGCATAAATATGCTGTTCTAAAAAGAGTGGGACCAGATGTGAAAAGTGGTTGACTTCTGAACAGAAGGTCGCAGGCTCAATTTCTGTCTTGAGAAAGCGTCCTTGGTAAAGGCACAGAACTCCACATAGGCCCTGGTGGTCTAGTCAGCACCTTGCCTGGCAGAAGAGCCACTTTGAGTGAATGAGACTAATAACTGTAGACATTTTGAGCAAAAGTGAAGGTACAAAAGTGCTTTATACGTATACACCATGAACATGTTTGAAGTGTTATTATGATCATTCGTTATATTATATTTCTAATTATATATATATATAATTATAGTTATATTTCTAATCTACTACAAAGAGGGATTTATACACTAACCTAGAAATGTACTTATTCATATAGATCTTTACATTTCTATGCATGTTTCATAAGACTTCAATGTGCTATTTGGTTTGATCACTCAAGAAAAACACACTCTAAAATGAAACAAAATAAATAATAAAATGATTTTTCTATTTGAAATTTCTCAAAAATGACTTGCCTAATGATTTGAAATTAAGGCTTTATTGATGGAATAAGATTCAGGGAGAGAAGTCCTTCATAGAAGGAAAAAGTAAATTTATTATTATCAGTTCCAGATTGTTTTGATTCAAGACCTTAGGAAGAACAAAAATCCACCATGATTAGACAGCAAGAAACGATCTGTACATAGTTAGAAGGCTGTTGGCTTTTCATTTAAAATTATATTTCATTAAACATCTTATAGACCAAAATGTTTCAGAATGCTTGCAAAAAAACATCAACATGAAATGTGAACATTCAGTGTTTCCTAAATGAAATCACAATGCAAAATATCACTTAGATAAGCCTTGATGAATGTGAATAAATCCAAAACTAAAACCTCAGTGCTTGTATCTCACAGTCCTAGCGCTATAAAGTAGAACATTTAGGTGTTTCTTTATGCAGAAAAATACCTCAAGGTTTACTTGAATGTTACTATAATATGATGAATAAAAATGTAATTTGAATTAAATAAAAGCAGAAGGGCAGAACGTATGAATCTGTATAGATTAACACAAAATAAACTAATGTATGTTATTTACCTTACCTCACCTCATCACCTGATAAAGTTTCCCACCTATTACCCTTAAAGTTTCAAGTACATTTCACCTAACTCACCCTGCAGCCCTGCTGTGTTGCTTTCCTGAATGAAGTGAAAGACACCATGCTGGGGCAGAAGAGAGATGCCTGGAATATTAACTGCTGAGGTGTTATAACACAGTCATTGTTTCATTCTGTGGCATCAACTGTTTGTGTGAGAGAGGAAAAACACTCAACACTCTCCCAAATATTTTAGAGTAGTAAATAAATAGAAAAGAAAAACCATAATCAAAGGTAACAAAATTAGATGCTAGTAGGCATTTATGCAGAAAACACAAAGATTAAAAACATGAGTCATGGTTAAAAAGCGAGTTAAAAAATTGCAATAATTCATTCATTTTGTTTGCTTTTATTCAGTTAGAAAACAGAAATAAAAAGCAGAAGTATTTTAATCTTTCAAAGTTATTTTAGGAATAAAACATCTATGATTTAAATGGAATACAAATAAGTCTACTTATTTAAATTTCTCATTTTTTCCTGTAATATTTAAAGACCCACTCAAAGGGAAAATTATGTTTTTGGTGTTTTTAACATGCTCTTTTTCCTTTTTTATGATGATGGAGGACATGTATAGAGAAAATTAAGCTTAAACTTGCATTTCTGAGTATTACCATATTCAAATTGCTGTGAATCAGGAGCATAAGAAGAAATATATGTAAAGAAGAGCTTATTTGTGGTGTAAAACATAGGCAGTGTTTAAACAGACAGCTCTTAGCAACAGGGAAGAGAAGGGGGGTGGGGTTGCTCCACGCCAACAGTTTAACCTACGACTCAAAGATGAATGTCAGAGAAACTACTGCTGCTCTGTAGAAACTATGTCCAACAAATACCCCTGGGAATGCTTTTAAAAAAGCATGAAAAAATAATTAAAGTGGGTCTTCAAAGAACAAGTACAGTGCATTCCAAATGATTATGCAAATTGTATTAAAGTGTGAAAAAGATCAAATTATTTGTTTTGCAATTAAACTTATCACATTGTGTCTCAGGGATCTTTGGATCACTGCAATCCATCTCAGACACCTGTGAGCATTGGTTTGCCACAGGAGTTGAATTAAAGGAAAAACTACTAAAGGAAGACGTTCAACATTATTAAGCACCAACATTTTCAAGCAATATGGGAAAGAAAAAGAATCTCTGCAGCTGAAATGAGTGACATAGTTGAATGCCTTGAACAAGGCATGAAAATCTTGGATTTTTCACGAAAACTTAAGCGTGATTATCGTACTAGTAAAAGATTTGTGGCTGAGTCACTTGATTAATTAAGAGCATAAATGGGTTGGTGCAGATAAAGGCAGAATGAGAAAGGGTCTGCCAGACAAATGCATCGGATTAAGAGAGCAGCTGCTAAAACACCATTACAAAGCAGCAAGCACATATTTGAAGCTTCTGGTGTCTCTGAAATCCTACGAACATCAAGGTGTAGGATCCTCCAGGAGGCTTAAACCTTAAACCTTCTATTCGGCCCCCCTAAACACCACTCACAAGCAGAAACGGCTGCAGAGGGCCCAGACATACATGAAGACTGATTTTCAAACAGTCTTATTCACTGATGAGGGTCGTACTACCCTGGATGGTCCACATGGATGGAGTAGTGGGTGGTTGGTGGAACGCCACCATGTCGCAACGAGGTGGTGACATCAGCAAGGGGATGTTGAAGTCATGTTTTGGGTCGAAATCATGGGGAGAGAGAGCAGGTCAACACCTTTAGAGTCCCTGAAGGTGTGAAAATGACCTGTGTGAAAGTTTGTGGAGTTTCTGATTGACCACTTTCTTCTGTGGTCCAAAAAGAAGAACCGTGCCTTCCGTAACAAAATCCTCGTCATGCATGACAACGCACCATCTCATGCTGCAAGGAATACCTCTGCATTATTGGCTGCTGTGGGAATACAAGGAGATAAACTGATGGTGTGGCCCATATCCTCGCCAAACCTCAACCCTACTGAGAACCTTCAGAGAATCCTCAAGCAAAATATCTATGAGGATGGGAGGCAGTTCACATCCCAACAGAAGCTCTGGGAGGAAAATACATTCAAGCAGAAACTCTCCAAAAATTCACAAAATCAATGGATGCAAGAATTGCAAAGCTGCTACAAAATAAGAGGTTCTATGTTCAAATCTAACTTGACCTTTTAAGACTGTTTTGAAAGGAATAGCTTGTGATTTCAGGAAATATGACCTCCTATAGGAGCAATTCAACAAATGACCATTTTCAGTTCTTTAGAATATTGTGGAACTCCGTTGTGTGTAATAATGTGGAACCGTGAAAATTTAGGTTTTTATTTTTGAAAATATTACCATTATCTTTTGGAGGTTTGTTCAATAACATTTACTGTCTACTCTATTGGTTAGTGACTTCAAAGTGATGCTGACTGTCATCTGCATTGAGCATTTAAAATTATAGAAAAATATAATTTGCATAATAATTTAGAAACGAGTTGTCAAACTTCATAAATATCAACTAAATTTGATTATGTTTTTGCTGAAAGCTATAATTTTTCTTTTTTTAAATATTAAATTGTTAGCTGAAATACCTGTAGCTATAAATGCAGAAAAAAATGCAACCATCATCCAGAAGCATCAGCTAAAAATCAAGCATTGGACTAACAATAGGACTAAAATATCTAAAACTTGCTTTATTACAGTTTAGGAACTATTTAGCTGCTTAATATAGCTGAACTAATGACTGCCACTTACAATCAGTCTTGAATACTAAAGAGAAAAAAAAAAAAAATCACATGTATCCTGATGGTAAAGACATAATTTGAGGGAAAAATGCTCAAGTTTAGTTTACTAGTTATAAGATTAAAATATATAACAGTTTTTTTTAAATTTACCAGTGCAACACACATTGCTTTAAGTAACATTTTTGAGAATGATTTGTTTGGGGGGCCTGATATTCATGAAAAACAACGTTATGCCTTACTAGCCCTGATGGCTAACCCAACTTGATAAAGTGGTTGTTATTTTTAAACATATTATGATACACAATTACCTAATCAACTTGTCTTTGTTCATCTACTGAGCCCAATTAAAAGCTATAATAGGAGACATTTAATAAAACATTCAAAAAAAGTTTTATTTATGTCAATATAGAAAATAATTATTGATAATTACTAACTGGATTAGAAATTACATAGCCTTAAATAGTTTTACAAAGAATAGATTGATTTTTTACACCTTTATTTTTGGTTACACTAACAAGTCATTAACTAAAAAGAAGCCCAAAACACTCCCAGATAATGTGACTCCTAGAGAACAGTGGGAAGAAGTAAAAAGAAGCTGTATGGCTAAACAGACTTCCCAAAATAACAACTGCTTATTGGAGAAGTCAGGTGGGGCCTGAGGTGCCCCCCCTGGCTCTGACAGTTAACTGAGGCAAGACACCAGAAAATGGAAAGAACCTAAGGCAATGCAAGTACCAGATTTACAGTCAGATTATATCAAAAAAGTTATTTTTTTTCTAGTTCCGAAAGAAAAATGTAACTTTACATTCAGCCAGCAAGGGACTCATTATGAAATTTTTACTTTACAACTGTTAGCTTAAGTTGACTTTGACTGCAAGACAATAATCATAAAGAACGTTTTAAAAATTATTTAAAAGATTTTTGCCATTCAACGCATGCACAAGCTGTGCAAAAAATATAGGCAGAATATGGAATAAGAGGAGTGTCCCTAAGTTTATAGATGAAGTCAGCAGTTGCTTAATTAATCACCATTTAAACTGAAAATATTTGCTACTTCCTAAATATTTGTCTTTATCGTATCACGTACCCACATAGGTGCTGAGACAGAGCTGGTGTATAGCCAAGTGGATTAATGTGGGTTAGGGACCTACATTTTATTGCAGAGAAATATGTATTTTATCTCTTGTGAAGATGTGTGCGCACCTCAGATCCACGAATAGCGAGACATAAGCAACACTGTCGGTATAGTTGAGCAGCTTTTTTTTTTGCAACTGACATAAAGATCTTTCAGACAGAGATCTTTGAGCACTCCTGTGTTTCTCCTTTTACCATTCTCACTCTGCTCACACACTCCAGCAATAGCACTAAAATCCCTTCCAGGTTCCTCCATTATCAAAATAGGCCTGTCATCACCAAAAGTGACAGGTGATTGACCACGAACACAAAAAATGACGGATCATTTGACTGCAGTGTTCTTGATGGCTGCAAGTTCTTTCTGATTTTAGATTGCAGTAAAAGATAGAATGGATCTCTCCAATTTGAACTATGAGCAGAGGTTTCATTTTCATTTGTCCCACTCAGAGACAGTTTTAACCATGTTATGCAGAGTTCTGCCTCCTGGCTGAATGTCACTCTCCCATGGCTAAAAACCACTGACGGAGGAAAAGAGACTCTTAGATGAGAGTTTTGTGTCCATCAGGTATATTTCTGACTTTAATGTTACAGGATCTTTTAAGATATTTTCAAAAATATCATGGGACCTTGTGACTGACACAGTATAAATAGCAAGACACAAACAGAAAGAAAGAGTAATAACAATTGATCTCAAGCACAATAAATTTAAACATGAAGAAAAATAACCAACCAATGTTGAATCTGTGGGAACCTTTTGTTTATTTTATAAGCTAGATTTAGGTTTGTTTCAAGCATTAGATAAGAAAGTTAATACTGCTGAGGTCCTGATGGGACAGGAGTAATGTGAGTGCTTCATGTCTGCACAGGAAGAAAAGAGTAAATGGTTAATGACAGACTGGCAGCAAAGCAGGCAGCTGGCCTGCAGTCCCTAGAGACATTCTCTCTAAAGTGATTATCATCAGCAGGACTCCAGAGACGATTCCAAGCAATGCACCTACCGAGCTATTATTCTACTTTTTCCTTATATACATGCAAGAACAAGATAGATCACAAACATGAAGCTCTATACACTGATGGACACAAAGTATTTGGTGAGGCTCTGAGATGGGATGAAGTATTCTCGCAAACTCATCTACACACAAAAGCACTCAAGATCACCCTGATGAATGCGCTCGAGTAGAGAGAAGTGGGGCACACTGGCAGGAGAGTCACAGAGTGGTGACAATTATATATAAAACATGAACATATTAAAGGTAAAAAGTGATACGATAGGGCACTAATGTGTTAAAAGTCAGAAAAAAGAAAAATCCCCAAAATGTGATATTTCAAATAGAGCCATGCCTTTAAAGTTCATCTGCCTCTTTTGGGGTTTCACTACATCTGAGTGACTGACAAACCAGACAGAATTTGACACCATTCCTTAAGAGTATTCCCCTTGCAGTTAAATTTGGGAAACAAGGATTTCTTAATAACACCAACCTGTCACAAATGTGTATGACAGGGCTGGCCAACCCTGGTCCGAAAGAGCCTTAGCCCTGCCTGATTTCCAGCTCTCCCTGGACTGCTTGGTGCCAACTACCTAAACCAGGTGTGTTCAGTCAATCAGGATGTGGAAAAATTCAAGGAGAGCTGGAATATTAGTTAACTATGGTGGGCCTGAAGGTTAAATCACATAAACAAATCCATCAATGCAAAACATTATAAAGATCACAATGACATTAAATAAGCAGAACAAATTATAAAAAAAAAACAAAAACAAGTTTTAGAAATCAAAACAATATTCCACAAACCAAAGCAATAACAAAAGGAAAAAACAAAAGTAGTTTTCAGAAATCAAAATGAAGTGTTAAAAAATGAAGTACAGAAGTAAGATCACAGATTGCGGTCTTTTCATTACAATTCTCCCATTTTTAGCCAAAATCTATAAACCTGTTATTTTCTAAAACGTAGTTTCTGTAAATTTCAAACAAGGTTTTCAATGTGTACAAAAAAAACTGTTTAAATATACCAAATACCACTTTCAGTATTCATTCAATTTTTTTTAACTAAACATTTTAAATGTTTACAATGTTCACTTGTTAGTATTGCATTACCAAAAATCTTGACATGCCTCCACATAAAAACAGGAAAAAAGTAATCACTGAGCTAACAGGAGTACCAAACAGCTTGTTTACATCTAAATTGAAGCTTTTTCAGCAATATGGTTCTATTTCAAAGATAATTAAAATTGCATTTAAAAACCAATTACAGACATACAAAGTGGCAATTTCAAACTAAACAAAAGATACACTCCTTTGTCTCAAAATAAAGTGGTTGTTACAAAGACACATAGAGGGCAAAGTGCTATGGCAGCAGATGCATCAGATAGCCAAGTCCTTGCTCCAGCTGCACTGAACAGCAAGCACTACTGAAGGACAAAATAAGCGTATATGCCAGATTTAAAAACACTTCTCAGGCTAAGCCATATGGCATTCTGCTTAGCAACATGCAACATCAGGACTTCTCGTCCTAAGAGGTTTGAAATTGTCCAGTCTTATATTTGGTTGAGAGTAGAATGTACAATGTCAAACTGCACTTGACGCAAAAAGTGCCATCATAGTTAGGCAATGTCTGATCTTGGTACTTTGCAAAGTCATTTCAACACATGCCACTACTTCAGCTACCCTTCTGTTAAACTTAAGAAGTCGATATCCTTGAGTTGTCTTCATCACTTTAAACGATTGGAAAAGTGTCAAAGAGTCGCTTAAGATAGAGTAAACCTGCACCTTTCGGTCATTTATTTGATCCAAAAGCTGTAATTTACATAGAAAGGTTATGAAGCAGGCAAATACCTGTGATGAGGTAACTAAACGTTAGCCAGCCAAATCAGCCAATCTATACTTCAAAGAGTTAATATAGATGAGTCTCACAATTCTTGACAAAATCCAATATTTGTATGTAAAAAGCCCAGTTTATTCAGAGTCAGATTTAATGGAAACATTTACCTTAACAGCTGAGTTCTATGGTACAAAAGATAAACAATATTTAAAGGTTTATCATTAGTTTAAGTCTATTTAAAAAACAGTGTTTAAGTCTAAACATGCCACCTTGAGTGAGAATTATGTTCATAAATCATTGACTAATACCACATTTTACATTAACACACACATACAAACTTTTAAATACAAGGAGATCAATCTATGATTCAGGTAGTCCATTAAATCTATTTAGAGCAGATGAATGTTTTAACTGTATGCATGACCAGTAGCTCTCTGATTATATTCATTGAAGATGAAGTCATTAGATCTCATATAGTAGACACATGGACTTAAATGAGTCATCTGTTTAAGTGACAGCTGGTGTTTATAAAAATAAAAAATAAAAACATACTTCTAAACGGTACCTTCTTTTTGACAACACTTTCTGATATCAAAAAATGATATAAGGTAGGCCTAAAGCTTGTTCAAAACTTTGCAAAGTTAAATTATTTGAAAATCGACAGACTTGAAAAGATTTGTTCACTTGTTTGGTTTGTATGATGAATTTTACAGTCAAGTGACTGCTCTACAGCATAGAAAATCTTTTGCAAACTAATGGCGCCAAACGCTAATGACTACACAGCAGTGCAGTCACAAAAATACAAACTAATACGTGTTTTACAATATACCAAATAAAAACCTAATTTTTTCTTCCTTTAAGATTAGAATCAAATAAAACACGGGCTACATTTTTTCTTTCCTAAAGCTAATAAGTTTAAATACATATAAATAAAATAAATGACCACAAAGGACAAAACAAACAACTTCAGAGGAAAATGCCATAGCAGCTTGTGGCGTGTAACGATACACAGAAAAGCACATAAGAAGCGTTTTTAGCGGTGTTAAAATGAATGTTATAACAAGTAACGAGTTGGGACAACTTTTTCCTATTCGATAACACAACAACTGTTGCTTTACCTTTGTCTGCAGCTAATCCGTTGTGTTATTCCTACTCTGTTTACATTCTGTAATGTTTGCCTACAATGGCCATTATGGTCAAGTTATTCTGCTTCGGGAAACTCAGAGTTAGGATTCTCAGACCAAACCAAAGTTCAGTCCAATTGGAAACGAACCGAGAACACCTCCAAAACCCTGGTCCTGGTCCAGGGTTCGCTTGGGTGTAATCAGACTGAAAACTTGTTCCAGATTCTCAGTAGAAATGAACTCAGATTCACTTTCAATGAACCAAAAGTGTCCAGTTTGAATTTACCCTAAAAAACCACAGTAAGATGGGCATTTCGGTCCAGAGAAAAAAAATATATATATTTATGCAGTTCCCTGACGTGAATATGGTTCCATAAATGTCATAGTTTTCTTAGGTATTTCAAAAAGCTATAGCAATACTTGTTTAACCAATAGAGTTGGTCTACGAGAACCACAGTTTGTAATACTACAAACATTTTTATTACAGTTTATAATCTGAAAGTAAGTTATATCATATTTATAATCCCTAGGGTTTAATGTGAAATCAATTCACCTTTTGCAGTTATAATGCCTTTAATCCAGCTCTTGAAAAACAACTCCACACCATAACACTCTATCAGACTATACATTTGACACAATGCAGTCAGACAGCAAATCAAATCAAAAATGAGTAAATCCTGATTCTTGTGGTTCACTGTCTAATGCAGATGCTTTGCA
Organism: Oryzias celebensis; assembly: GCA_014656515.1. Lineage (NCBI taxonomy): Eukaryota > Metazoa > Chordata > Actinopteri > Beloniformes > Adrianichthyidae > Oryzias > Oryzias celebensis. Next base: position 15,499,965 of record BNCR01000005.1, read on the forward strand.
TTGCATTTGTATATATGTATGTATGTATTTGAGTATATACTGATGTAATAATGTTGGTCAATTCACGTGACAATGCTGAAGCTGTTATTGTCTGCAATCATTTTCACTCTGTATTTGTAACCACTGACAACTTTATTTAGTATGGAATTTTTACAACTTGACTTGTTGCACGAACCGCATCCTATTACAGAACCATGGTGGAATTGACTGGGAATCTGAGAGTGTTCTACTCTTCTAACAAAGTTTATAGCATGTTCCAATTTGGGTTTTGGAAACAAAATTACACGAGACAAACCAATATATTAAGCCCTGTGCAAGAGGCAGCACTTAGCACTTAGTTGGCACAAAGCAGTTTCGCCTGATGTCTAGTGAGGCTACAATCATAACTCCTTTTCAAAGCCAGACCTTAACCCTATAAAACAAAGTGACCTAATTAGTGACAATAAAATGACTGCAGATTTAATTAACCAGTATGCTCCTTAGGGGGCATTATCAAATGCTGAAAAAATTAACATAACACCCAATTCTCTTTAATTGATTTGTTCTCGTTCAGATTATGAACAAATCTCTTTTCTTCAGCCATTTGACTAACCATCCAGCAAAAATGTTTAAAGGGAAATTTAACAGGGTCCACATGCATGAGCACATGCTGAATCACACTCAGCAGTTCTCACAGCGGCTATCAGAATTATTGCGATCCTGACTGCAGTGGAATGATTCTCGGTTAATGAGGTGGCACTTTGCTACTTCGTTGCAACCTATAAATCAGACTGTTTTGCAATTACACAAGCTCGGTGAAGTAAGTAAGCTGTGATGGAGGTGACATGCAATGAAGAAAATGAACAAGCCAAAGCAGTGAAATTTACTAATAAACATTCCACTTTGCTTCAGTGATATAACCAGTTGTGCAGCAAAAGCACGTCTCCAAAAGAACCTTTTAATATAGTCCTTAAGAGTTCAGAGTCATCTTTTGAAAAATATTGCTGAGTTAAATTAGTAACATTTAAAAAAGATACCTCACATCTTTTAAGAAACGTTACAATATTTGTTAAATGAAAGTATATAAATACTTTAAATAAATATAGCAATTAATACAATGTAATTACAGCTTTAAATATGGCATATAGTGTGTGTTTTCTACTCATTATTTCACAGCATTTGTTGTATTTTAAGTGCCGTTTTAAGCTAAAGGTCAAACCAAAACCATTAGAGAGAAGAGAGAGAAATGACATCTGGCTGTTACAGAGAGGACGGGAGAACAAGAGCAGAGATAGGAAAAGGAGCAGCAGAGCATGGCTGCAGGATTTAGATCAGGGAGATTTGAATCATTGGCAGGTCTTTAGGTAGGGCAGGTCTAATCTCCTGCAGACAGGCTTAGGAAAGAAAAAGCTGACTGTCTCTAAAGATATGGATTTCAATAATTAGTATTGTTAATAAGTAGGTCTATTAAAAGTACTTCAGTCCATGGGGAAGATGAAAATGCATTTCGCACCAGGCAACAAAACAAACCACAAACTACGTCAAAGTTCTTTGCAATAAAAACTTGCTGTTGCAAAAAAAGTTTTTAAAAGAATTGTTTATTGATTATTTTTTGTTGCAACAATGCAATGCATCTCATACTGTCTGAGAGCCTCACGTTATGCCTCATGGCTTACACTAATAAAAACTGCTAAATCCTCTCTGAAAAGAGGAAATTTCTGTTTCTATTGACTGGTTTTGAAACTCTGATACCTTAAGGTTCAAAAGCAATCAGGTGCTTGATTTTTGGAAAAATGTGAGCATGAGTCAGTACTGGTCAGAATAGGTCTGCTCCATGAGCATGTTTGATAGGATATGTGCAGGAGGAAAACATGGTGTGTCCTTCTTTATACTAATTTTCAAGCCTTAATTATCAACCTGGAGATGAGGTTATGTCAGAGACTGGCCATAAAACTGTCATTCCAAAGGCACAACACATCAAATGGAAGATTTCCTCACCCCGTCAGGACTGGACTACAGAACTACAGCTCAACAATACAGATGATGACTCTGCGCAGACAGTCCAGGATGAACTGAACAAAACCTCTCTATATTCCCAAAGACCTGTCGTGAGGGCTATCATTAAAGCAGGTTCATGTGAAGCAACACACACGACTTGTAAAAAGCATTTCTTAGTGAATTCCATCTTATCCCAATTAAAAATGCTAAAGAATTCAATAAGGAAAAACATTTCTTATCTCTGAATATTGTGATGCCTTACAATCAAGAGAAGTTATGAACCAAAAAGCTCCAAGTAGCAGGTAAGCCAACCAATTTTCACATTTTAGAGAAACTGAAAACTCTGTAGTATACAAATCATGAGCCCTTCCTTAAATCCTGTAATTAAATGTTAATTCAGACTGTGTACGTATAAATGAAAAAAACAAATCTTATTTTCCAACCCGGTTTGACAACAACGAAAAACACAGCACTATACAGTAACAAAAAGACTCAAAACAGCATATTAACAAACCCATAAACATTTATGAATAATTAGGATAAAATGAATGATAAAATAATCAAGTTTCATAATTCCATAAGGTTTTACTGGCCAAGTTTTCTGTTTTATTATTCTTTTTTGTACACCTCGTTCCACAAGTTTAACAGTTTTCACATCTATATAGTAAATAAAACTATAATGAACATGGCTTCACTTCTAAGGTGCTCAGTGAAGCCAAAAACGTGCTCAGTCTGCTTCACTTTGCATCCACTCCTTAGCCTTTAGTGTAAAGAATGCTGCCTTTTCAGCATAGTTTTCCTTTTTTGTTTTCCCATGCTTTGGTTTCTGTAGGGGTTTCGATTGGTTTTCTGCTATTTTTAACATTCTGTGGAGCCAGAGCTTAATAGTTTAGGCTGTATGTTGAAGGGTTGATTTTAGTTCCATCGGATTTTCAGATATACAGATATGAGAACATGCTGAGTTCAGAAAAATAAATGTATTCATATTATTTAAGAAAACAAGAAAAAGACTTAGCCCATGTAAGGAAACAAAAGCAATATAAGCAGATTGGCATTGGCTGTCAACCAGCACCAGCATCTAACATCTATTACTATGAGGCTGTCTTTTAAAATTGTCATAGACAGTTGTTGTACTTTGATTTTTACCATCAAAGTAAGTCAATATATATGCTGCTCAAAATGAGACTTCACTGTGAGATACACAACAGCAAAGAAGGTAAAGACAGGATTTTCTATATTGAAAATCCTCTTCAATCAAATTCTGTGGCGAAATGTCCAACATGTCAAAACGTTAAGTGTTAGCTGCATTTGAGAAAAAAAAAATAACAATACATTTGATAATTAGATTTATTTTAATATGATCTGGGGGTGAATCTGGTTTGGATTGATTTGCTTTCACTCATTGCTTTTAGAAACAAACTAAGGCTAGTCATTTGGACCCGCATGGGAGTTGATTCATAAGGGTGCTGCGGGTTTTTGTGTTTTTTGTGCCGTACCCCGTACCGGGGTAATGCCTTACTCACAAATGCTCTTATGGGTGGATACAGGCTGTCTGCAAGTTGAAAAATTGACAAATCTGTAAACCAGATGGTCCAGACGAAATGTTAGGATCGTAGAACAAAAATGTTCATGCACATTTTTTCCACAGCCATGCTGCAAGCAAAGTGAGATTGTAGAGGACACTTAACGCCTTACTTTACTCTTGAAACCTTACTTTGCTCTTGAACATTGTGTAATTTTTCACTATTATCTAACCTGACATAGCATGTGCATATGAACATTTTTATTTTTGCTCTATGGACTATAGTGCATGTTTGTGGGGTACTGGGAGGGACTGGCAAACTGTTCAGGATGTACCTCGCCTTCGTCCTGGGATGGCTTGGACAGGTTCTAGCACAGAACAGTAACTCTGCACAGAACGGAGCAGGTACAGAAGATGGATGGATAGGTCTCAATTCAAATTCCTGTTGAACGGTACAGTACAGATTTCATTGTAACATTTACGTTTAAAAACAAAAATATTCATGTGCTTATGTACTACATATATTTCTAAGGATTGTGGTAAAATGTTTTTTGCTTTTATGAACTTGAAACTTTATTCATCATACTGGTATTTAAGTGAATATCAATTGGATTAATTGTTATTTTTTGTAAACTCAGTCTGACTAAAAACTTGAAAATGACTTAAAAACTTTGGGCACAAACATTAGAACCTTTACATTTTAGTAAAACTATATAACATATGGCTTGCTAATAACTTTTCCTTACAAGTTATCTACTTCTGAGGAAAAGTCAGATCAGTGATACAAACAACTTCAAAGACAGACTCAAATCCAAACTCTTTTTTCAACTTCATGGTAGTTTTTTTTATTCATAATTGAGAGTAAAATGCAATTCTCAATTGACAATTCTATTTTCAATTTGATCACGCACTTTGAAAATGCATTTTTCAATTGACAATTCAAATTGAAAGTCGGGGTTTTAACATAGTAATACATTTTGCAATTTACAATTCAATGACAAAAAAATTTAAAAATAAAATAAATAAAACCAAATCAATTGTATTTTCAATTGTCATGGGTTTTTGATGTCAAAATTCAAATGTGATATTTCAAATTTAAATCCCACCTCCACTTCTTCTGGTCAACCACATACATTTTGATTAATTTCTGTCTGTTCACAATAAGTCACAAGGTTTTACTTTTTCCCAGCATCCAAATGCTTCCATATTTCTACACCACAACAACAGCAGGCATTAGGGTGAGTCGTGTCCCACCTTTACTCATTGCTTTTCTCACTCTAGAAGCTGGCAACATTTCCTAATGACTGCAGCCATTCTAAATAATTGAGAAAGCCAAAGCACCACATCAGCTACAGAAACGGCTATTAACCTTGGAGAGAGATATTCAAATCCAGTAAGAGCTAACTTCGTCCTCCAGTGTCCCTCGCGGGGAGGAAATGTAAATGTGTTCTGGCTGAGACAGATGGGGAAACCTCATGTCGTTTGAAGTTCAGCAAAAGAAATCTTTGCATGCAGGAGCTCTACGCCCCCCTCTGTAAAATATTCACAACAGTCTCAATGAGCCACCTTTCTTCCCAGTATGCCCCTTCAAACTTAGCTGGACTCGGACACTGGGATTATTTCTAGGCTGAACATCTTCTCAAAAATAACTGTGTAGTGACAGACAAAAATAGCCTGAAGAGTATCTCTCTTTGCAGACAAGAATTTGAGAGATTTTGGTTTATGGGTGAGGGAGAAACAACATCCCAGCATTCTTTTATTGTGCATCATCCTGGCGCCTAACCATCTGAATATTGGTATGTCCTTTGTATTGTTGTTGACAAATCATGGCAAATTGAATTTCTCAGCTAAGCTGACACACTGTCAGAGCTGATTTGACTCTATTGTAGTAAACCTGGCTGTCAATCAGTTTAGGCTCTGATAGTGCGCTACGGACCAGAAAGACTTCCAGATCATTTCTCTTATCGCCTCTTACGAAAAAGAACGACAGAGAAGGTGGACAGCAAGAGAAAGAGACTAGTGGGAGAAGCCGACAGCAAACATGTGCAAGGTAAAATGTCAGTAAAAATGAAATATAAAGTTTGGGAATAGTTACTTTTTAAACACAGTATGTGACCCTACATGTCACTGATATATTTATTTATTTTCTTTTACATTTTTAAAAGCACAAAAGTGAATAGATGAACACGGCTCACACCCTTTTAAAATTCCACTCCAACTATAAATACTTTTTTCTAATGTAAAATCTTTCAAAGTGGTCTTTTAATTAAAATGATGCTGTTTTCAGCTAAATCCAAAAGTCTGTGTCGTTTTTATCACTACGACTTTTGCGTGCGAAATTCTTAACTTATACATACAATTTTTTGTACTTGTGCACAAAAATAACAAAATAAAAAAATATAATAATAATAAAATGTACTCATGCACAATTTAAAATTGCAACAGCTTAAAACTACCTACATGCACAAATCTTTAAAAATTACACACAAATCTGATGTGAGACTCTTCACGTCTCCCAGATTCGTGCGTTTAAATGCTGCTAGAATGCTGGGTCACCAGTTTTCTTATTAGCTGCTTTGAACCAAGATTGTGAATAATATCTGGTGAAACTTGACATTTTCCCACTTTCTTAAACACATTTGCCAGCTAATTATTACAAAAAAGGCTAAATAAGCATTATTACAACAACTTATCCCTTTAAAAATACCAATATTTTCCAGAACTGAACATTTCCTCCTTGCATTTCTCCCCTGACAGCGCCTCAGACACGGGGCTCTGTCCTATCCGCTGGTCACCAATCACAGGGACAGCAGGTGCTGCTGACCGCTGGACCATTCTAAACTGTAGCAGATCGGAGCAGACTGGTGGGCTGATCAACCATCTCTGCTCTGTGGGTTCGCGTTCCAGACCAGACCAGAGCCGGAAGGTCCCCATGCGGGGAGAAAGAGCCCAGTGTCTGAGGGCTCTTTCTCTCTCATTTGTTCCCTGCGTTTGACTCATACAGTTTGAGAGCGCTGAGCTGCAGACAGCAGCTACGTTCAGGAAACATTTGGTGGTTTAACACCCCCTACACCCTACACCCACAATTCATTCTCTTAATGCTGAGTGTCAAGCAGGGAGGGTTCCATTTTTAGTCTTTTGGCATGACTGGACTTGGATTAAAACCCACAATCTTCCTGTTTTAGGGTGGACACTCTACCACAAGGCGGCAATGCGAAAAAAACTGCAAGCCAGAGCACAGCTATGCATCCGAACAGCTTTGAACCATGTGGCAGCTCAGACGAGGAAAATTAAGATGTTGATTTATCTAATTGTCTCCAAGTGGATGCTTCAGACTGGAGTGGAGAAGTGAGACTTTGGCCTGTATGTGGTAATTGCTGTGTCACAAACCAGAGCTTTTTCAAACCGCCGGTTTTCATCTGCTCCTGATCCAACGTGATTTGAATTAAAAAAAATACTCAAAAACACAGTTTTAATCTTAAATTACTTTATATTTGTCCTCCATAATTAGAAAATGCTACAAGAAGATGTTTAAAAGACCATTTTATTTAAGTGTCTTTAACATCTATATAACTAAAGATTGTTTTCAAAAGTTTAAGCTTTCAGGTTATACAAGTGTGTTTTTGCAAAATTAGAGCAGTTAATTTAGGGTAATAAAACTTTAGCTGAGTATTTAGCTGACAGATGTTCATGTATTTTTTGGAAAACGGGTAACTGAAGTATGGATAGCTTACTACAGGTTTTATGTGGCCATAATAAGATATGTGTTTCTTTTTTATTAAAATGTGTTTTTTTGCTAAATAGATTTTACTGTTTTAAACATTGGAACAATCGTGACTGATATCGCAACAATTCTAATCTTTATCCTACACTAATGATTAATTCCTATACCTTGACCTGATCTTTGCACTCATACTGTCATTACTGTAAAATGATTTTTAAAATGAATGTAAAACAAACAAAAAAAAACAAAAAAAATAAAATCTTGGTCAAAGATTTGTCAGTATTCAGTCAGAGCTGGTCAAGATTAAAATTAATTGATCCTGTCAAAGGCATAGCAACTGATCTTTCAAAGTTTATACGCCAACAGCCTTTCTTCGTACTAATTCTCCTGGTTCGGTTGTATCATGTTTATATGTAAGCACATGTGGTATATTTAGAGAAAAAAAAAGAACCAAACCAAATATGTGCACTCTCCCTGAAACTTTGTAAAATTCTCACAGAAAATTACACCTGTTGAAGCATGCTTTCATTAGGCAAAAATACAAAAATAAACAAATGAGTAAAACATTGAATTATTTCATATTGTTTATATTACATATTACTTCCCAATGTCAATTTTGGAAGTGTGAGATTATTCAGTCTATTTTCCCAAACAAGCCAAAACAAAAAAGTAGAAGTTTATTTAAATGCAAACTATAATGGAAGTAATTTTTAAATGACTAATGTTGTTTTATTATATTAAACAGCAAAAAAAAGTAGTTTAGTGTTAATACTTTATTATTGGAAGCTCTGAGCATTTCCCTTTGGTGTTTTAGAATTCACCAGACTTAATTCTGTTTGCCAAATACACAATAATCGCACAGCAGTCATCTGGCAGAAGACATAAACACAGGAGCTGTTACTCTTTAAAGTTCAAAGTGCAAGAATTACCCTTTGCACTGTGCTGTGACTGGTCAAAAAAACAGCAGGCCTCTTGTCTCAAACTATCAACTTTGACTTCATTTTAATGTTTTAGTTAGTTCACCCAAATCAGTGACCATACAAAAAAGTACGGGCGCTTATAGAAACAACATAGGACAAAAACACAAGGAGGAATTCTAATAATTGACTTACACTTAAAATGCAAGCATGGCATGTTTCAGACAAATGAAGGTTAAGGGTGACTTGAAAACATTCCATAGCTCACAGAAAGGAGCTACAAGTTTAAAAAACAGTATTTTTTCACTCAGAATTTTTTGAGCTGCCTTTACACTAAACCACAGCAAACGTGTTATAAGTTACTTTGAATTTCTGGCGCGGTTTCAAGGGTTTGCTATGTTCTACTGGTATCTATCAGAGAGCTGTGCTTACACATATGCTAACCTGCTAGCTCTGAGAGCACGTCAAGCAGCACGTAGAGACGCTGACAGCGGACCCACAACACCGCAATCTCTCCTGCACGAGCAGGAGTCAACTGTCAATAATCTGAACGGCACATTACCTTTAATTTGTCTACAATAATGTTCTTTGACGCAGCTGCCCTGAGTCCTCTTGCTGCAGTCATGGATGCCGCCATGTTTGACACGTAAGACCATAGTAATGACGTTGCCGCACGTGCGTTTTTAAACAGACCCACTGATAGGTCAACGAGAAGAAAGAGGCGGTCCTCCGTGTGGGGTCTAGCTTTCCCGGAACCCACGTAACTTTAATGTCTGTTTGTCTGATATGAAGCGCAATAATAAACTTTTTAGAGCAACTTTGACATGCAAACTATTCCAGCTACCTATTAAAGGAAAAAGTCTGACCCCTCTTTTTTTTTTTCAAAAAGTGATACTTGCAATGTTAGATCAAATTAAAGGTTTAACACTCAAGATAATGAATGTCAAATGTGTAAAAAAGACAATTAAACCCAAAAGCATCTTTTCTATGAATGTAAAGTGGTTGATAGTTTTGTGAAATGTTTATTTATTTTTTTGTTTTTTTTTATTTTTTTATTTTGCTATCTATATTTTTTAATATTTGTTTTATGCTGTTGATTTGGTTTGTTTTAAGGTTATTATTCGGTTCTTTTTTTTTTTACCTTACTTTTCTTCTTTTTTACTAATGATTAAGCTGAATTCCTGAATTTGTCAGTAAAAAAAATTAAGTAGCTTTTCTTTATTTCATTTTATCTAAGACGCTTCATCTTAAATAATGAAAGTGATAACTTAAAGAACACATTTCTAAGTTTATTTTATTTGTTTATTTGATTTTAAAGCTGCCTTTTATTCTCACATAGCGAAATTATTATCTTACATTTAGAATTACCTTTTGTGCACCTTCAAGGATTTGTCTGAATAAAATAAAAACTTTAGTTAGTAAAGAGGCCCAGAATAAAATTAGTATCTCCAAAAATGCACACAGAAAACCTAAACATAATCAGCTGATTTTATTGTAAATTTTAAATGTAAAAAACTGAAAACCCTTACCATTAAACTCAATTAAGTGTGGGAACTTTAAAGCTAAATGTTGAAATATTCATCTTCCAAGTTTTCCTTTTTTTTTTTTTTTTTTTTTTAGAACATTTAGTTTTTTACTTTATCCTTTCAAAATCACAAGGAATGTTGTTGTTGTCTATGTTCTGCCCTTAATATTCTTCCTGGAAATGTGTAGGATCTATATTTTACGTATTGCTTGCACAGACATTATTTAGATGTTGAGCGCTGAGGTTTTCAGCACAAGGCAAACATATAATAAACACATTGCAAAGTTTTAGGTGAAAGCAAACAAGACAAAAGGTTGAAGTTTCCTTTCCCCTATAATTTCAAGAGTTGTTTCCAAGCAGCCAGACTTCTATGCCATCTTTCAAAATTGTATTGAGCATAAGGTTCCCCAGGCTTTCTCAAGGTTTTTTTTTTTTTTTTACACAGTTCTTCGATCTTACTTTTTCTACTGTTTTTTCACTCTGCAGTCCAGACCTTGAACCTGCCATTTTTTAGAGTTTGACTTTTTGGTTAAGCACATCTAACAGAGTAATGAATTATTCAAGCATATGGGTACTCACTAGAGAGATCAGTGAGTGTCTACAACTTGAAGACAAAAGAAAAATTAATCCCCCTCCATAAAGATAATTGAATCCAATTACTTTTATGATTTTAAGAACAAAAAATGTACAGTTCTCAAACCCTGCTGTTTCGTGAAAACCCCAGACATTATTGATGGCAGAAAGGGTCACTTTATGTCTTTTTCAGTCATTTATGAAAAACAAAAAATTGTTGGGGAGAAACAAACAAAAAAAGACTTTGCCATGGCTTTCTTTCGCCCAAAGACATTCATGTACTCAAGGGGACCTTCCTTGATTTCCTAGAGCAGACCATTTCCAGTCCATCTTGACTGAGATATCCATGGAAGCAGCTTCTCTGTCTGTACTATCAATATGACTTCTTTAATTTTGACCAAGCTGAAGAAAAAGACCACCTCCTCCAAAGCTTCACTGTGGAAGAAAGTGTGCAGGTTGCTTTTCAGGCTTTAGGCGGATCCATGGGGCTGATGGTGCTCTAGGGAAGGATTTGTTGGCTGAACCTTGCTATTCTTCCCACCGAGAAGAAAAAGGACCTCCTCGGCTCTTCAACAATTTCTGGCGGCTTGTTTGGTGCTGTCCTCACCAAGATGCAGAAAATAGGTAAAGAAAAGAGATGACAAAGTCGGGAAGTCAGCTTTGTAGGTATTTCTTTTTGTCAGTGTCAGCCAGTGTGAACTCAAAATGAACAGTGTAATAGCCCTTGTGAACTGCTTAACTTTTTTTGCAGACGCAAGCTTGTTTGACTTTGTCTCTGCCAGAGATTTTTAGGGCTGATGGCTTCAATGCTGGCTATAATCACTTTGGATTGCCTCCGCATAAAAGGAATGAACATGGAGTGACCTGGCAAAAACGGAAGGCACACAGGTCAAAAAGAGTGTGAATATCAGCAAAATGTGCTGCTGCATCGAGCCCTTGACGGATACTACATACACTGACTCAAGGTGTCTCTCTATGGGGACAGTGAAACTCAGAAAAGTGGTCATGACAGATGCCTTTCCAGGGAAAGGGAGGACAGAGCATTGGTCCTGCAGACCTACACATGTAATCTGTATACTTTCTGGACTTAACTATTGTTTTTTTTTCATATGAAAGATTTTCTTCCCTTCCTGGTGGGACATCACGTTGTAATTAGGACAGACACTGCTATATTGGTGGCTGATATCAACAGACGGTGGGGACTGTCTGCACAGTCTCTAAAGTTCACAACCCAGCTCAAAAGTTGCTCTTGTGGAGCAGTATACTCTTGAGGACTCATGTAGTGGAGAATGGAACACACCTTCTTTATGTGGGCCACCCTCTGCAGATTGAAAACTCCATCCAGAGGTGGCCATGGTGGTTTGGTATCAATTTGGCCAGCCATCAGAGTAAGCAAATTGTCCCCTATTTTGCTCTCTCCGTGACCAAACTTCAGCCTTGGGGTTAGATGGACTTGTCACCAGTGGCAGAACACACTCTTCTATTATTTTCCACTTGTAGCTCTCATTTCTTAAAATCTTGCCAGAGTCCAGTCAGAAGGTCTTTCAGTGATCCTAAGTGCACCCCACTGGTCATCAAATTACTGGTTGGGAGAAACAACCCAGCTGCTTCAATCTGAGCTGTGGACCTTGCCAGTTTAAGGAGACCTGCTGCCACAAGAATACAGAAAAAATGTTCCAACTTTACTCAGAAAGGTTCTCTCTTTTGGCTTTTATTAAGACAATCCAGCAAAGACTCTGTGTGATCACTATTTTAGAAATTGTGACATGAGTGACAAGCAATATGATTTCAGTGCTCAGTTGCTGCTCAGTTGGCATTTTTTTTACAGAGCCTTCAGTAAAGAGGAAAAGCCTTTTTCTTGCATCAAGGTACGTTAGTTAGATAATTCTGCTGTCACATTGGTTTTGATGGAAAAACCATGAGACAACATGCTTTGGTTGACAGGTTCATGAAAGAGACCCAGAAGTGATTTCCTGTCTCCAAACTTTTGACTCTGTCATGAGACCTTCTTATTGTGTTGGATGCTCTCATGGTTTCACTCTATGTTTTTGTCTTTTGGACTAAAAAATACAAGTTTTCAGGACAGAGACTTTTCCAGGGTTGTTGGTGCAATTGCTCTGGCCTACACCTTAAAGGGGCAACATCCACCAGAGACCATGTGCGCCCACTTCAGGGGTCTTATCACTTTGTGAGATCTGCTCAGAGGCGAGTCTGTTCTATGTTGCAGCAAAATCAGCCTATCCACATATGTTTGTTTACTTTCACAAGCTTGACATCACAGTAACGTCGTTGGTGAATCCAGTCTTTGGCAATGCACCTCTTCCATTGGAGTTGTTACAGTAGGGCATGTTCTGTAAGCTGTGCAACACATTCTTTTATTCATACATGAAACGAAGGCTTTAAAATAAGGAAGACAAGCTTTGTGGATGAGGGATCCATGCAGCATCAACCCTTTTTATAGGAGAAGTGACTTAGCACTCCAATATGCTTTAAAAATCCTTTTACAGTCAATCACTGCTGGAGGAGTGAAAACAATCTTCTGACAGGTTCAAGCTTGGGGGATACTAGTAGGGAAACACTCAATTATGCTACCCAGAGAAGCATGGTAATGTAAGTTTTGTATTAAATTTCAGTTAATAATGCTTATGTTGTGACTCAGATGAATGAATAAAACTGAAATATTTATGACATAAAGCAGTTATTTAACCTATAATTAATACTATATTTTTTGTTGTAATTCTTGGATCTGTGCCCTGTACTTGCACATACAGACTCTAGCCATTCTTGCAACTCAATAAACAGTTTGGTGCAAATCAACCTCATATGGAGTTTTATTTACAAAATCTATTTTTTGTTACTTAGTCTGAGCAAAGAAAAAACTTTGGGGAACATTTGGTGGTGTATAGCCAACAAAACAAACTGCATCCACTGTTGTCTGGTGTAAACACACTTTGGATAGGAACTAACTCTAACTTTAAACTAAACAATTTAATATGAGCAATTCTGTCAATCTACAGGAAATAAGTAAGCAGTGAATTCAGGCACTATCTAGCATCCTTGTTGGCAAAACAATCATGCTCACCTAAAAGGTGTTGGTTTTGAGTTAAGTTTGAAAGCATTGCATATGTGAGCTGATATTTTCTGAACAGCTAAGTAACCCACTCACATAGTTCTCCAGAGCCCTCATTACTTGCTGCCTCTTGAAAGGGCAAAGAGGGCAAACTGATCATAAACAGCAGCGATTATGACAAAGGGCGAGAGAAAGATCCTCACTTAGAAACCATCAGTGTCAGCAAGCTGCAGATGACAAGATGAAGGGGAGAAGATGAAGATAAACGGCCACAGCAAAGATATTTCTGCTCTGTGTCTTGTTATGCTTATATAAATAAGTCCACATGATAAAACCTTGAAAAATCTACAAAATCAAAGTCACTGTGTTTTTGAGCAGACAGTTTGCTTTCAGGTTCATTTGATCTTTTTTTTTTCAGGCAAACTTCCTATTTTGAATGAGGGTTTTGGATGGTCAGTGATCCAGATTCCACACGGCAAATAATTCTTTGGTTGCAGACTGATTTAACATAACCACAACAAGGGACAAAAGAGGGCTGCAAAATATCTTGGTATGCCAACAATTCCATGAATAAATAAACTGCTCTGCCTGCTTTGCTGTGTCACAGATATGTAGCATGCTCAACTGGGGTCTGAAGGGAAAAAATATTAAAAGCTAAATTCAAGCAAAAGCAGTAGTGAATCACACAGTTCTTGATTTCCAAGCTTTTGGTTCTGTTTTCTTTTTTTCTTTCCCTTTGTCTCCTCATAACTTATGGCTTCTTGTTTAAAAGGAACAGATATTTGAATCTGTCAAAAATATTCACAGCTTTAACTAATTTACGCTTTCCCTTATGCGATATCTGTTTTAATTAATGTTTTGTGGATTTGTTTGTTCTTGTGCATAAACTTTCCTAAATTTGTGACTGTTAGAACAGAACTTGTATTACAGACTTCTAAAAACTCTTTTTGTAACTTTGCAACAAACTGAACATTATAAAGAGTCTCATACAGACAAAAGCAAAGCATTGAGAAAAGCTTATGTGTTAGTTTCCAATAAGTGTATAACTAAACCCAAAGACAGATGAATGCTGAACATTTATCTAGCTGTTTTTTATAAATTAAAAATAATCCTCTGCTTCTTGTACGAGAAATTGTTACTTCACAACTTACTTCTCTAACGCTCTTTCAACATGGCTTCAGTAGCCTGCAATATCTACAATCTATAGAAATTCCAAAATGCTATCTTATCTTTAATCAGCAAAAAAGAACACACAACTTTTCAAACTTTTGCACTCGCCTATTGTGACTACCACACTAAAGGTAACACAGCCAGTTTTCTACCTGATCACCCTCAGCTAGGTCAAGAAACTACAATTTTCTGCACTATGCTAACAAGCAGTGACTGGTGGTTCCTGGTCCTTGCCGAAATAGTTCTCAAGCTAAACTCCTTGATGCTGTGATCCTTTAAATATGGAATTAGCTATCACATTTATACAAATGAGCCTTACTAGCAGTATTGAAAGTATTTAAATTAAATACTGAAAGTTTCTGAGACTTACCAAACTTACGTTTAACCTGGTAAAACTGAAGCTGTTGTGGCCCATTGAACCTTTACAAACATTTTTTTTCTTTTATTGCTAAATTACCACAACAATTTTGGATATGTATGTTTCGTAAAGGATTTCTTGTATTTGAAGAAACAACCCTGACTGCTTTCATGCTGTTGTTTTTTTGCTGCCATTTTACCAAAAATACACTGCCCACATTCATCTAGTTTCACATTCATATCTGTTAATGGCCTTGCTCAAGGGCACCGCAGAGGTGCAACAGAGGCACAGGTTTACAGGGACCAGGACATAGAGCAGCAGCCCTTTAGCTACATGTTGATAACCACAGGGCCACTAATGGCCTTCAGGTGGATTTGGTTTTCTGTACCCAAAGGTGTTACCAGGTGCAAATTAGGTGCAGGCCTGCTGAATTGGAGATTGTGGAGATCTCTTAAAATCAGTTTTCTTGATTGATTTTTACTATACAGTGGGAAAGTAACAGAGTGCATGAGATGATTGTAATTGCAAGAGCCTTCCTTTGACAGAGTGCTTTGGAATACAGGAGGATAATCTCTGTTGAAAAATGCTGGGTTCATAGTTAATACATAATACTGTAAATGCATGTATTTTGACTTTTCTCAGTGTGAGCCTGTTGCTTTGGTTTACCTTTTTTTTTCTTTTTTCTTTTTTTTTTATTTTTAAGATTCTTACCAATATAAAAAAGTGGGACTTTTTATTGTGTTTTCCTTGTCACATTTGTTGCTCTAATGAAGCACAAATATTTATTCTTTGCTAAAGTTTCTACATTACAATTGTTTAATGATATTTTTTTCTCTCAAATGTGAATTAGAGACCTCCAATGCACAATTTTTGCTTACAAATGTATTTACTGTAACTGTCGTTGTTCAGATTAACTTGTGCTAAAGCTCTAAAATGTTAAAAAAGCAACAACAGAAGATGAATGACTTGGCTAAATGGCTTTAACTTTTAATTACACAAACAATCTCTGCAGCTGGTTTCAAAGAAAATAAGAATAATGGATAGGCAAAAATTTTTGAAAAAGTGATAGGAAATGCAAAGATCGGGCAAACAGAATGGGGAAGGGGGGAATTATGTGATCATAATTAGTCATCATTTTCAGTTCGAAACCTTGGAGTTCACAATGTCACACGGTGCATATGGATGAGTCTAAGCCCCTCCCCTTATCCCCTCATTAAAGTGCATAGTTTGCAGAGATTTTGACCTGCTAAACACATTTTTCCCCACACAATCTTGCTGGGTTGACTGTTAAGCCGCAGCCTTACTCACCACAACTTTCACTTTTCTGCACTAAAATCCATAACAGCCACAGAACATAAGATTGCAGAGGCTTGGCTTGTGTCTGCTCTGAATGTCAGTGCTGGAGATTGAATCAATACGATGACAGAAGCTGCCACATCTCTGCAATCTCTCTACCCCAGATGCCTGTCAGCCACACTCAGCTGGAAGCCCTCCATTAATGTGCTGTGGAATAACACAGTGAGTGCCATGCTTGGAGACAGATGCATCAAACAGACCTTGTGAAGTATTGGCTCTATGAGTCTGTGATGTTCCTGCAGGTTTGCAGCACATCCCTGGGTGGAAAAGAAAAGCTTGGATCAAAGCAGGAATGAGATTGTGTTTTAATTTATCATGAAATAGGTCTTAATGGATGTGAGTTACGTACCTGTTAGTATGCGTGCAACTAAATGCATTTTTAGCAACAATAGGCCTTCAGCGCTGCAAGGTAAATGAAGTACCGTGTTGATCTCAGGCATTATTCTGCTGCACTGCAGCAAGAGGCGGTTATTGGGGCCCTTTTTGTGTTCTCTCAAAGGAAATCTAATACTGACAAATTCTCAACTTCAACAGCATAAGCAGAGGTGACATCAGAAAAAGCTTGCTATAGTAGGGGGCTTTATTGTTTCTTTCTGTCTTTCTCTTTCTTTTGCCTCCAGTATCACACACGGCATGGCTGGCTGCACAGACGAGCGCTGAATTGATAACCCAAACAAAACCGAACACACAAATGGGCACAACTCCTCACACACAAGACAACACAGTCGGGAACACAGTGGAAAGGCCAACAGAGACTTGGAGGGTGCTCAGATGTGCAAATGAAGGTAAGAAGCGCCAGATTCCTTCACAAGACTCACAGAACACGTATTGCCACCTTCGACACCAAAGGAAGACTGGGTCAAGCTTTCAAACTTTCTGCTGCTCTTCTACTGCAATTCATTCCTCTTAAAAAACCAGAGCATATCAGCACCCTCTCTGCCTGTGACCTCAGAGAAGCAGCAGGATCCCTCTTATTCCTTTTTCTTTTGAAGGCCAAGCTCTAACATGGACCAATAGATGTGTAGACAGACAGAGATGTACTAACCAGCCTTTAAATCCGGTCAATGTCAGGTAAAAATGATTCCAGCAAATAAAGCTCCAGGCATTCAATGTAAAAAAAGAAAAAAAACACATCTGGAGATGCATGCACACCAAGTCAGAGCAAGCATGAAAAATTGATGCGAGTAGAATTGTCGAAAATGTCAATTGAGAAATCAAAACAATCAGTACACTCAAGGGGAATTGGTGTGATAAATCATGTTCTTCCTGATAAAGGTCAGGGAGGTGAAAGTGAAGTAGAAAAAGAGGAAGGGCAAGGTCCACTGTGTTTGACCATGTGCCTGAGTGAATGGCTCGAAGACACACTTTATTCAAAGGTGCAGTTTGGAGTGTGACTCTGGATGCAAAGTCATTTGTGACATGATGACCTCAGCAGGGCCTCATTCTCTGTGTGTGTTATTTCTTTGATTTAAGCCTTGCGTTACTGTGTCTTTCTTTGGGGAGCTGATGACAGAAACACTCAGGGGCTCGAGATTAGCTCAAACCCATGAGTACAGACATTATTGCTCACATCAGAAAAGCTGCGACGCTGCAAGATCACTGATGGATGATGGTCTCTGAAATGGTTTTCGGGGCAAAATGATATCCAAAATGCATTTCTCAGTTGAGGAAGTTTTTTTCTGTTGGTGCTGCTTCTGCACACACAATGATTCAACTTCTTAGCTTTCACATAATATTATTGGAAAATAGCAGCTGTTTGTTTTGGCTTTTTTTTTGTACCTTACTTTCCCTTCTTAAATAATGTGTTGACTGCCAGCTGATGCAAATGTCATCTTGGCTAATGCCTACCGCTCACGCTCCATCTCAGAGGCAGACCAATAACTCGGGCACAGTAAAATTCTCCATTTGGATGTGTGTGGATGAACAAACAGGAAGGAGAGAGTTATCCAAGGCTCCATTAA
Source organism: Oryzias celebensis (assembly GCA_014656515.1). NCBI lineage: Eukaryota > Metazoa > Chordata > Actinopteri > Beloniformes > Adrianichthyidae > Oryzias > Oryzias celebensis. Next base: position 15,518,118 of record BNCR01000005.1, read on the forward strand.
CCTTGTATGTGTTGAGGCACCTCCACTATCCTAAGCTCTCATTGAGTGGGAAACCTCATGGGACTTTCCACTAATTAACCTTGTGGAGACACCCTCAGTGGAGGGAGGTTGGGACCTGAATAATAAGAAAGCCTTTGCCAGGCCATTAGTGAGAAGATTAACACATCCAACTTTCAAGTAGCTTTTTGACACAAAACCAATATTTGTCTCCTGCCGGTTCAAGCTGTGGTGTGACAAAGCTGAATTCAAAGTGACACCTTTTTTTATGGGAAGGGATCGCACATATTTCACTGTTTAACAGGGATAACATGGAAAGTCTTGACAAAACAGTCAAACAGGAATTGAGAAAGAAAAAAATGGAGTATCACACCTACAGGCAATTTTGATTCATTAATTCTGCTGACCTGCTTGTCTGGTCTGTGGGAGGAAGACTGTGTAAATAAACAGATAGCAAGATTTCACAGACTGGGAAACAAACTGAGAAAAAAAGTGCTGCACCAAGCTGAGAGTGAACACTATTCATTAACTATTATTAGAACAGGACTGGGTGCTGACACCATTTACACAAACAAGCTGAGAATCCACATGCTATACCAACTGTTTGGAATATTTAGCCTCCTAGGACTAAAAACGCCTTAAAGCCAATATTTTTCATCTGAACACAGCAATACAAAAAATAGAGGAAATCTAAAGATTTATATTTCAAGAACAAAACATCAAACCTACATATATTTTATTCTTTAAATTCAAATTAATTTGCCACAGAGGAATTGTATATCTACAACCATAGGGCACAAGTGTTTAGAGTCCCTCTCCAACTATATTTTCTTCTATTGTGGTCTTTTAATTATTATTTTGCTGTTTTTAACCAAAATAAAATAAGGTGTAATTATTTAAAACATGTTTTCTACAGCACAGCAGGAGTGCATTAGAAATTCCCCTTTGGGTTATGGGCAAGATTGTTGGAGCAGAAGTTAGATCCACTAATTTCCTATCAACCCTTTGTTTACAGTCTCTCACTAGTTTACGGCACCATACAATCCCAAGCTAGCATTAGCGTAGCAAAAAACTAGTGAGCAATATTGAAGCTATACAGCTGTACAGCATTGAGGTATATGCTCAGACAAGGAAAATGAGGACATTAAATGATATAGTTTTCTGCAAATGGATGCATCCACATTGGAGGAGAGAAGTTAAACCCACAGCAGTTGCAACGTCGCAAACCCGACCTTTTTCAAACCGCAGCTTATCATCTGCTCCTTATCTAACACGATTTGAAAAAAAGACATATTCAGAAACACAGTTTTAAACTTGAATTCTTTTATACATGTCCTCCATCGTGAGGAAATGCTGCAACAGCATGTTAAAACACCAAAAACGTGATTTTCGGTTTGAGTGGGTCTTTAATGCTTTTGTGAATTCCACAAAATCATTTATTTCAGAAACCAGGTCATTTTTACATATTGTATATCATGAACAAGCAGATAAATGCAGCAAAAGTCATACAAAAGTAACATGCATATTTGGAAAATGTCAGCACAAACATTGTACAAGCAGAGGAATGTTGGGATCTGTGACAGGTTTTATCTCAGATTTCTTGACACGCGGGGACTCCCGCCAGCGACGTGTTCAAAAATGCATTCAAAGGTGAATGTTTCACCACCCCTTTATCGGGGCATCACATAGCTCGGTCTCTGATCTGACTCAGTCTTTATCATATTTTTCATATCCCCTCCCTGCTGTGTGTTTGACTCCGTGCTGCACAGTGTTTTAGCTGCTTGCCACATCTCCATCTCTTTATAAACTTTACAGCAGAATAAGGAAGTTTGGCACTTTTACCCAGGAGAAAATTCCACACAAATTGACTGAAAAATCCAAGACAGCACTTTGAGACTTCAAAAGAAAGGGACACAATGCATTTGAATATCTTTTATAGCTCTCTGCACGCCATTTTTATTCAGACTCTTTCCAGTGGAAAAGAAGTGTCATATCTGAAAGGTGACTTGCTGTTAGTCACACTTCAGTAAGAGTAATGAGGGGGTGGTCATGGCTGAAAGATGCATAAATTATCACCTCTCAACCCCCGTGTGACTTGTGTAACTCTCCACTGTGACTTCTTGGAGAAACTGCATTGAGGCGACTTTGTACACTAGAGGTGGGCGACAGCATGGTGCCGGCTCACGGACCTTCTGGGCTTCATGCATAATGCTCTTTGTTTTCAGGGAAGGATGGACGAGTGACAGGGAGGACTGAGGCCCTTCCAGAATCTCAAACAGCTCTTGTACCTCTCCTATTTCTTCCGTCCTCTCTTCTATGCTATTTGCTGGAAACATCCAGCATCACTGAAGTGGCCTTTTTTCTAAATGTGGCATGAGAACAAAGGCTGCTGCAGCTGCACGCTTCCTTAGCATGCTCTTGCTGTCTTTGTCTCCGACTCACTCCCTCTTCCTCTGTCTTATTTCCTCCAATCTGTCCATCTACCTTGCTTTTATCTCTTGGTTTTAATGATTTATTTTCGCAAGAATGTCGGCCCTGTGTTTGGGTCTTTAAGTGTCACTTCAAAAGATCTTTTCATGTCAACAATTTGAATTTCAGACGCCAGCGGTGGCAAGACAAGACAGAAAATTTCATGATCATGTTTAGTTTGGTTTGCTTTTAGATCCTTTTATTTATTTTCCAGCTGCCATATATATTTAAGAAGCGTCTCTATCTGAACGGCAAGATAATTACCAAACCTGGCATATCAAAATGAAATTAAATGAAATGAAAAAATACACTTTCACCTCTAAGATCATTACAAACCTCAGGTTTCATGACATACACTGCTCTTAAATTTCTTAATTCTGTGTTTCATTACATAGGAGATCATTGCCCATTAGCACATTGCCCCCACATTTACAGATTCATGAATTATGAAAGACTTTTCTTTCATCACAGCTGGATTGCTCTCTCTGGTGTGCAAATTATGCTGAAGAAAACAACTACAACCCAAGCAAAATTAGTCCACTTTATCCTAGAATCCAGTACCTCCAACTAGACTGCACAGAACCCCATTCCACTGCAGCAAATTTGAAATTCTGCCGTAACTAAACTAGGCACTGTTCTTGAAAGCTTCCTAATGAGCATAAAGATAAAAAAAGAGTGTAGATATTTCCAGACAGCCCTCTTTATGTTTGTTCTATTCATCTAAGTTGGAGTTAAGAGATCACAGCAACCCCCAACATGCCCCGAGATGCAACCCTCAGGGAAAAGGATGTATTAACAATGGATGTAAACTCACAGCATTACCCTGCTCACAATGGTTCCCAAGGCCTGAGACTCCCTGTAGTGGTGTATAATGCCTAGATATCCAGGTCAGCCATTGGCCACATTCACACTGCATGCAGCCCCATAGGAAGAGATCAGTGGAACATAAATCAGAATAGTGAGAGCAGAGTGGACCCTTGGCATTACGCCATAGTGATTATGATCTCAAATGGGCTCTATTTTAATAAAAATATGAAATATGAACTGGCTTTGCACTAGTTGAAGCACACTTAAAGGAGCATGAACAACGTTGTCTAAAGAAAGGACAGAGCAGGTCACAAAGGTTCTTGTCTTCTTTCATTTTTTATCAGTTAGAGGTAAACAAATGTGAACAAAAACAATTATTTTTATGTATGTGTCAGTTATTCTTCACGATTAGCATACTAAAACTCTCTAGCTTGCAATTTAGTTGTAAAAATGCAAATACTAAGCCTTTAAATATAGGAAACAGGATGGGTAAAAGCACAAGATCCCATGCTTTGACCATCAGAAATAGAAATAAGCCTGAATCCAGTGAAGGACATTTCTCTTAGATGTACTGTAACTGGTGTATAATGGATCCCTCTCAGATGGGTGCATATACTCTTTTATCAACCATGCAGGTACAAAGCAGCTTTTATGATTCAAATTGGTTATGTGTTTCATTTTAGCCTGAACTTCACATTCAGTTCCCATGATCACGTCAAGACCAAACCGATAAGAGGAGCAAAGATCACAAGCAAAGAAAATGATCATCCAGCACATCAGGGTACTAATAAATTAAAAGAAAAGGGCCTGGGTTAACACGAGTTTGTACCAAGTAAAGTGATTGTTCTGTTCACTCTCTCTACTGACTACATGGAAAATCATGAATATATCCTCTAAAAAACAGCGGATGAAATTAACAAATGGTAAAACAAAATCAGGGCTTACAAGCTTAAAAAAGGAGAAACATAACAGCTGATGTGAGTAAAAGCCTGAGGGGGAAAAGTAAGTAACCAAGCTATATGGCATTAAAAAAATTAGGTTTTGCTTCAGTTTAAATTCTTAACATGCTGTTTTGAATCGATTTAACTTAATTGGTTGTTAAACTATCTATTTGCATTTTTTCTTCTTTTTAAGTTTTCTTCTACCTCGTGTGTGTGCAGCTGTGCAACAATACACAGCAATGTCAGATCTTTTGTTTGGTCATTTTTATAACAATTCTTGTTGAAGACAGTTTGTGGAGAGGGTCAGTCCAGATCCTGTTTTCTTTCAGATGCAGTTTTTAATTTTTGTGGACTACTGTGTGACACCATCAGTGTATATTTTCATTACAAGATCACGTTCCAACAGCATCTTTAAAACTTTTTGTTTGATGTGACATTTGAATGCAACCTCATCTCAAACTACTTTTTGACATTTTTTTAAAGAATCCCTCTGTTTCTTTGTAAATAATCCTCATTTAAAGCTATTCAATAAAAAAAGTGTTACTCAGAAAACTATCCTCAGCAATTAGATATACACATTTTTATCCACTGATTTTCATTTTTCAATCTCATCCGTGTCTCTATCGGCTGAAACGTTGCTTTCACTGAGCTTTTAAATTGAATTGCAGCACATCCCTGTTACAATTATGCTGCATTATGTTTGTGGAGATCCTCCACTTCCACTCTTCCAGCTCACGAATCACCTCTTTCTTTTACCCCGTAGACTCTAGAGCACACATGCATTATAAAAATGCGTAATGGGACAACACATTTATTTTTGTGATATTGTTATTCAAGAAAGACACTGTGCTCTTCATGCAAAATCTGACCACAATAATGTTCATTTTACTTGTAAAAATGCCAAAAACAACTTTGTACAACTTGCAATTTGAGCAGCTGCCAATCAACAATCCACTTCTGGGAGAGGCAGAATAACATATTCTGTTTTTATTTTCAAGTGGGCAGAAGGCTAAGCAGGTTAGCATCTGAATGAGTGGAACATGAATGTGTGGGCCTCGCTTTCTTATCTCAGTCTCCTGTGCATGTTTGTCCTTTCTCAGCACCAACACACAAACATGAACAGGTACAAATTCTATGCTTATTCTCTGAAATGTTTCATGCTAAAGCAGAAGCCTGACTGTTGCCTTCTGCCACTTGGGAAAAGTAAGACCTGGCCTAAACAGGATAAGATGTAGGGAATAAGTAGCTGGTCAAGAAGGATTACTATTTAGCTTGATGGCACCACATTTTTCAAGGTGAGAGATTTACTCTTGTTCAGCAACTGAGGATTAATGTTCCCATTGAAACCATCTGGCTGGAGCAAATGATCAGTAAAAGAGAAGGAAAAACATTTGAACAACTATCGATTTTTAATTCAAAGCAGGTTATATTTAAAAGCAACAGTATAAGAAAAAGTATGAAGAAGATGACACCTTTATTGCACCTTATTGTGCTCTTTTTTCCACTCCACTTAAAACTGCTCCCAGTGGTCTTTTAATTATGATTATGCCGTTCTTAAGCAATCCATGTTGTTTTCTATGACATAACTGTTGTATAGCCGCAGTTGTTCATCAGAAATTTGCCTCTGAGTTGTAGGCAGAACTGTAGGTGTGGAGTAAGCCTACCCCCATTTCCCAGCATCCATTTGTTCAAACTTTCTCCTGCTAGCAAGCTTACGGCATCTCACAACCTCAAGCGAACATTATTGGTGCAGCAAAAATAGCGAGCAATACTGAAGCCATCCAGTCAAATGCCAGCTCAGATGAGGAAAATGAAAACGTACATGGATCTAGTCGTCTACAAGGACTACGATTGCACCTACAACACAGCTACAGGCTTTTTCCAATGGCATTTTTTGTTTGTTCCTGATTCACAATGATTTTAATAAAAACAAACAGAAGTTCATTAAAAATTTACCTCTGAGTTGTGGGTGAGACTGTTGGCGCAGAAGTTAGCCTCGCTATATTCCCATCAGCCCTTTATTTATACTCTCTCCCGCTAGTTTACAGCACAAGTCCAATCTAACATCAGCGCAGCAAAAAAAAAAAAAAAAAGTTGAGCAATTTCATAGTTATCCAATCATACAGTTTTGAACCAAATACCAGCTCAGATGAGGAAAATAAATGTTAACGGAACTAGTTGTCTTTAAGTGGGTGCATCAAAATTAGAGTAGAGAAAGGAGACTTTGGTCCGCCCATATTAGTTGCTACATCACAAATCCAAACTTTTTCAAAGTGGTTTACAGCTGCTCCTAATCCAACACGATTTTAATAAAAAATTGCTAAGACATACAAATTTAATTCTTAAATATTTTGTACATGCTAGAAGATGTTGAAAAGACCAAAAACACAATTTTTATTGGTGTGGGTCCTTAAAGTGGTGTGGATCTTCTGTTGATCGGGGGCCAGGGAGCCCTTTTGTCAAGGCTGTGGCAGTGAGCATGCTTTGTACCAAAATGTACCAAACCTTGGGACTGACCTTGCTAAAATCTCTGAGGGCATTACATGAACACCAAACTATTTTTTTTAACGGCGTGGTCCAAAGGTGGATTCCAGCTTCAATAGAATCACACTCCTTAGCCTCCCACCTGAGATCTGGCGACAGGAGTACACAAAAGAGTGGAAACTCAAACTCAGTGGTAGCTTCTAATCTATCCTGTCCAGTGTCCATTCTTGATCACTTGAGCACTGGATCAGCTCCATACCACAGTTGGAACCCTTGAAAAGGTTATTACATTTTTACACCTATCCTATATAGGATAACAAAAAAAAAAGTGGAGGTGGAGGCCTTCGAGATTAAAACATCAGCACACCATTGCTTTTTTTTTCAGAGAATACCCCATCTTAAATATCTTTTACCATGAACTATGTAAAACTGACAGGTATACATGTTTATGCAAATGGTTCCAAATTGGATAAACACTTTTCCTGTGACTTTTCCTCTATGTTAGCACTTTACAAATGATCTCCACTACAAACCACTACATAGCTACTCCATGTTACGTGTCATCTTTGCAAGTAAACATTAAATTATGCTGAAGATATTGTGATAACAGAAACATGCACTTGGTCTGTTGACATGTTGGTTAATTAAATGAGAAGCAATTAGACACTTAATATGAGAAACTATAAGAAACATGTAACAAAGAACATTGTTTTGACATTAAAAAGATTAACAATCATTTTAATTAGTATCTGTCACAGACTGGAACAATAAATATAAAAACTCCAATAACCCATCTGTGGCCTAAGATAGAGTTTTTGTAAATCTCACAAATAAAAAATAGAAACATTCAAAGCTAAATGCACTTCCTTCTTTTTCTGCAGCCCTCTGATGCATTTAGAACTCTGTAATCATCCGTCTTTACACTACTGTGTGCATGGCTCCTCAAAAATGACTGTTGTTAATCCATCTTTCCCTAAACTGAATGAACTCAACATGGAAATCTATTCATATTGATACATCTCTGAGCCTTTTTGTAAGCTTGTGCTGTTGTGCATGTGTAATACAAAAATGGAGGTAGTGTTTATATCAATAAGCCAATGAAAAACACTATTTTCTGTTTTTTGTTCATTTAAGAATAAACATATTTTTATGCAAACAATGTATTTCTTTTCTTTTTACACTCAGATTTTTGGTTTAAGGACTTCTGTCAATGTAACCTTGTCACTACATTAGCTGTAACTTTGCATTACAACAAAACAAGTACATTTCTTAGAATACTCACAAACATGTATGTTAGTTTGGTTAATACTGTATTAAAAAGACAGATTTTCAATTTGCATAAAAATATCTACAAAAGCAGAAACTCTTAGGGAGACAAATCCACAGGCAAGGACCCCAACAGTGAAATGTAAGCTTCCCATCCCTTTTGGTTGGCAAACCAGCATCTTAAGCCCAGAATGTTTTATTCTTTTGCTTACATATAAACTACAGTTTAATTCCTTTTTTTCTTTCTGATCTATAAATATATGTTCATGTTAATATGTCAGTTTATTTGCAATTCACAACTTTAGAAAGTACTGCCAATTTTCGCCCCAATATTCCCTGAAATCCTTGCAAGGAAACCCTTTTTGATAACAGCCAACACTGCCAGCAGCTAATTATTGTCTTCGTTCATTTACATCTTCAGACACACGTTAGTGGCTCCTCTTATAGCTGATTTTCTGCTCATGACAGCTGCTCCCTGGGGAGCAACAGTCAAGACTACTCTGGTGAAGCGAGAGCAGAGCGCACAATACACTTCCTGCAGAGCAGGAGCAGACTGTACACAACAGCCTGAGAGGTCAGTGTTTCATCGGTCACTGACCTGGTATGGACTAAGTTGCTCTCAGCAGGCAGAGCTGCCGCTCTGAAAAGAAACAGTCATTACCACAACCCGGCAATGGAAACCCCACCGCAGCACAAAGTCAACACTGATACGGCAATGACACACACTCATATCCTCCGGCTGGCTGAGGGATACCTCCTGCTGCTGTTAGATACAGGTGATGGTCTGTTATAAATAACTAACTGATTTCATGCCTGTGGTTGTGTTAGCATCAAGTTGTGAATGTCAGGTGGGAAAATTTAGAATTAAGCAAAAAAAAAAGAAAAAAGGTCAATCATACAAACATTGCTTAAAGACTTTGACAATTTAAACAACAGTGCAAAAGGAAAGTGTAATTCTTCTAAAGAATTTTTTTCGTGACACATGAATGCCCTTTTTGACTTTCCAAAGAGACTGCTGGAGGCAAAAACAAGTCATGCCAGGGAAGAAAAGAGCGAGGTTTTTGTGCAAGCAAAAGTGTTCACTGACTCACACCCCACTCTTTCTGCTTGCCATACACTCAAAGGTTTCCAAATCACTCATGTGTGTTTTGATGGCTTATAATTTAATCGGAACAGGTTTGCCATATGAAGGATCACACAAGCCATTCTGAACAGCATTCAGGTTTCATGCATTCGATTTCTCAGCTGGCAACATATCTGCGGTCTTGCAGCATGAGGGAAATGGGAGCTGGACTGCTTTTTTCATTTCAGACCCATATTTATTGATATATTAATGCATAAATATAAAACGTATCAGCCTTAAGCATATTTGCTTAAAAACATGGAAGAATGCAGATACTTTTTTTCACTTCCTTAAAAACATAATAAAACGTTTGAAGCTTTGCATGGAGTGACAATTTGAGTTGGGTAGAATAACTCTTAACTGTTCTTTATAGCTTATAGGAATAATACAATGAATAATAACAAACATTCTCTTCCTTTTAGTATTTTTTGAACCGAGAGGTGTCACTTATGCAAAAAATCAGAGATCCACAATAGTTTGACGTCTGACATACTTATTTGAAAAAATATGTATATAGATATGTGAAAAATAAAATACTAAAGTTAATACTATGGTCACAAATACAACTGCCACCGCGCAATGGGGAGGTATTGGCAGAATCTTGAAAATTTCTTGCTGCTGCCAGATTTTTTTGAAAATGGTCATGAATGTAGATGGCGGTACTCAGGCATGTAGAATGGCCCGGTTTTTATATACCCTTGTGCTACCGGGCAGCTGGGCGGCTGCACATTTACACATTGTCCAGTCAGAGCTGGTGCACGTCGGTGATCCAGCTGCGGTCGCCCAGCTGTTGCCTGATGTCGTAATGATGTCATCCCCGCCTGTCACTGAACTCAACCTCAAAATGTGCTCGGCGGTCACTGACCGCTGTCAACTTTTAGAAAAGCATCATCTGGTTGCCGTAAAACTGTAACTTTTTCTTAAAACCTGCGTGGCTTGTAAAATGCGACTGCCACCTCCCGATTACAAATGCAGCCGTGCAGCCACCTGCCGAATTTGCTGAAAAAGGTTGCCGGGAAGTGAGATTTTGGGATATGTGACCATAGTCTAAACAGATCATACAAAAATCTGATGTTAATCTAACTATAATTTTCCTTTTTTCCATAAAAATTTACATTTCACAGACTGATTTGATCAAAAGTGACAAAGATTTTTGCTTTCAATTTGTTATTTTGACTGAGATTTTTTATCACAACCCGCCGACAAGTAATGAGTTATTAAGAGCCATGTATGTGACATCCGTCATTTTTCATTAACAAATGCTTCTCTTTTTTTTACTGGTTTTCCAGCTAAATGTTTTTGAGTAACTGCCTCTCCAGCATCTCTACTGTTACCAGAAAAAAACAACAAAAAAAAAAAACTACTCAGAATATTTAACCAATGACATTTTTTTGCCTTGTAATGCCATTTGGTCCGCCACTGCATACATTTATTAGTACAGTATTTATGTTTTACTCTGAGGTTGACCTTTAAAGCAAAAAAAAAAAAAAGATCTTTAGTCAGCATGAAATGCAGGACAACCCAAGAATTGCACAATCAGTATGGTGCCTAACTATTTAATGGCACTCTCAGGAGAACTAGATCCAGCAGTTTTAAGGTTGGGTTTGTGGTGAGCATAAGTGAAGCTTTGATGTCATTTCAATAAGGAAGATTTACCTTATCACATGCAGCTGGGTGTTAATCGTCACTCCTTACGTCACTTATTGGTCTTCACTCTGAGCCAGTAGTGGAAGTGTTTATTTTCTTCATATCCAATCACAATCTAATCCCAGCTTTTAAATTCACTGAAGTTTTAGTTTAGGTGCCAGCCTGCCTCCACCCTGTTTTCCTCCTGGCTCTTCGGTTCCGCCCTGGTCATCTTACCACCATCATCGTCTGGGCTCTGGGGGTCTCTTCACTTAGTCTAAGATCTTCAGCGACACCGAAAGATGTGTCCGGCCCAGAGCCCAACAGCCAAAGAAATGACTGTCTCATTCAGTTACATTTTCAAATAAATATCTCTTTATCAAATTCGAGTTCTCTCCTCATTGAATTTAATTTTTAATTTAAGTCAAATGAAACCAATTATCAGGAACTAAATCCGATAATGACTGACAGCTGAAGGAAACAGCAGCCAAATGTATTACTGAATGTGAACATTTTTTTGGAATTTGTGGACATGTGGAAGGTAGAGGCATGTCTTGGCAGGAATGACCACCGTGTACGTATACAGCATCAGTGGACAACCAAACAATATGACTCACCTGATGTTAGGAGCATGCCTCCAATCTCTGTTGCCCAGAACCTTCTAGAACTAAAAAATAAAAGCCTCACGTTACACCTGACAGATGTGCCGGATTGACTCTTGAGCTGAAGTGACAAGACTATTCTTTCATGAGAAGGGAACTCAGGAGGTTGGAAACCATAGGACACCATAAAAGGTGACAGATTTGTGGCAGACACTGGGAAAGTGAGAATATTGAGCTCAAACTACATGTTGTGACCAAGATACTGGATGGCGGCCACACAGAACAGGGAGGCTGGTCCATGACTTCTGGTTGAGCTGCTCAGAGAGACAGTGACAGCAGACAGCCACCAAAACAAAGACTAGGATCTTGTTGTGAACTTTGGGCCTCTGATGGATGCCATTTCTCTGGAAAAACCATGGAGCCTGCACACTAGGTGAAGCAAAGTTTCAGCAGTGTCCCCTAACTAGAGTTTGGGAAGAGGAATGAATGAGATCATTGTAAAAACTTGTCAACAAGAATGAGCATTTTGGTGTTACTGAGCATAGAACGGCCTATGACAAGATGCTTGGTTATATGAAGACATCTGTGACTAGAGAGGCTGAAGGCATTGCTGACAGGGTTTAGCCGGATCACAATCAGGACATGCAGAAAAATAGGTCTTGCTGTCTGGCAATATGGAAGGCTACCAAATGTTTTGACCACAGCAACCTGAGTGACAGGAGGGTAAGGGGTTACATGACATTGATTAAGAACTACAAATTCTCTGGAATACAAAGAGTAGAAGGGGATCCTGGGGGAATGTCTGTGTGTGTTTGTGCTTGAATCACCTCAGTTTCAACATTGTTGGTTAAACTAGCCAGGCGTGCAGGATGTAGCAGAATTAACAGGAGTTAGGCAGGAGTCTCTTTCAAGAGAGAAGCATCAGCTTTTGTGTTTTTGGATCCTGGTCAATAAGACAATGAAAACTTTAATCTGTTGAAAACAAAGAGCACCTGGCATGATGACTGTTGAGTCTTTTAGCAGCCTGCAGGTATTCCTATGGTCTGTAAACACAGGAAAGGGGTCCCTGAAACTTTCAAGTCAATGATGCCACTCCTTTTGAGTGAGTTTGCCGGCAAGTAGTTCATGGTCCCTAAAGTGTTACCCCTTAAATCAAGTGTATCACGGGTGAGCTGTTGCAGCGTGATGAGAGGTGCGTAGCATGAGAGATGTAGCAGGCTGCGGAGTGCAAAAACCAGGATTAAGAAGCAGATCATGACACTCGTGGCTTTCTGAGGTGCAAATCGCTGCTTGTCTGAATACCTGTGCTTACTCTATTTTCTGAGCAGAAAAATGAAATGTTTAGTGATGAAAGACACAGAGATGGAGCTACACAGGCTGGTAAAAGGAGTCAAGGTCATTCAGGCACTTTTCTGACTTGAATGTAAATCCAGCAATGCTGTTTTGCTCATTCCATCTTCTGCTGCTCAAAACCTGCTGACAAACCCTATGGTTCAACAGATCCAGTAAGTAAGAGGATTTTGTGTCATTCATTTAACATCCCTCAAGTCTGTTTGAAACTCTGATAAACTTTAGTTGCTTTAGCCACGAGATGAAACAGTTTCAGAGAAAAGTTTTATTAAATGAAGCCAATTAATAATCAACTATGGTTGTGGGGTGTTAACATGCGGGTCTTGTGCTTTCACACATAATTAATAAGCTTTAATCAAAAGATCTTATTGAGGGCATGCAGAATTCACTGTAATTACTATGTAAACAGAACACTTTTGCAAATGTTTACACTAGAAGAATTACAGCTAATTAGCTATAAAACTTAAAACAGACAAGACTTCATGATTTTTTTTCTCGTTTTCTTTATTTCTGGAAACAAAAAAATAGGCCTGTATGTGTTGCACAGTGCATAGAGAGGAGAAAAAAAAAAGTCATGAAACATCCTCGTAAAAGAAAAATGTCCTGCAGTCTAATGAGGTTTAATGCAGGTCTCCCGCCTGCATCCCTGTGCTGTACAACCTGACACATTTTAGTGAAATGAGATTAACAAGGACGGAAAAATGTGAAACTGGATAGAAACAATAAATAGACAGAACAGAAGTTAATGAATATTGCAGGAAGGTGTTCTTGTTTTCCAGGATGAGCAAACCTCTAATATGTAACGCGCACAAACAGCAGTAAATTAAATGAGATTCCAGCACACTGCCTAGTACGCGTTTTGTGCACATAAAATTCATCTTAATGACGGCTTGTTGCAAAAGTGCATTTTACAGTGTTTTCAGGCAGAAAGAAATTCAAATGATCAATGTAATGAGTGTGAGTAAGTTGAACATTTCTTGATAAGAAATGTGAGCTAAAGAGCTAGCAGTAAACACAGTATGTGTGAGTCACTGCGCCTCAAGGTCATGTTTGTGTGTTCCGTCTCATACATCTAGAGGGCTTTTGTGGTGATGAATGATAATAAGAATAAATGCTTTTAAACTTCTGTTGATTTTATTTTCAGTCGGTTGATGAGATCATAAATCACGCAGCAAGGTGTGAGACAAGTGTCAAATGTATTGTAGAAGACATGAAATTTAGGTTGATGCGCGTAGACATTTGTGTTTAAAATTCTAGCATGGCATAGAGCTTCTTGTGAATGTGTCACTCACTGACAGAAGACAATGTTCGAGGCAAGGTTCCTCCTGTTTGACATCTTTTAACCAAAGTGGTTACCATAAAACTATGTAAAATGTTAAAGTTTTTGTCATATTTTTTGGACAAATGCAACTTTTTTTGCCTGAAATGGGAGTAATGACACATACGTGGATTTTGTGTTTTTTTAATGACATAACTAGAGTTAAAAAAAAGACACAAGCAGCAAAAAGGATAAGATGTTAAAGATGAAATAGAAATAAAAGCCAAAATTCTAAATAAAAAAATATGCAATTTCGTAGTTTAAATGTCTCAAATTACAGGTAAAACAGAAATGAAGGGAATAAATTGGCTTTGGTTCCCTTTTATGAACAACTTTGTCCCAAGTTACTAGTTTTAAAGAAGACAGCGATTGAGGGATTGAGCAGGGATTTGGGGAATAATAAAAAAAAAGAAAAGATCTGAATGACCGTCCTTACTTACCCTTTTATGTCAAGTGTTTACTACGACCTGTTGCCCACACCATGCATGCAAAAAAATTCCACTCTACTGGCTCACCAAGTAGTCTACACTGCAATGTTCAATTTTGTGTGCTCCACCTGGGTGCCCCGTACAGGCTTGTCCATGATTTCAGCTGGTGGCATTCACATCGGACCAGACCCTGACACGCAGGCAGCGGCAGGAAGGGGATTCTTCCTCTTTTGTGTTTTTAGTGTTTACTAGTGCGCTCGTCCACCACCTACAATAGGTAGAGGCTTGGTGCGTGGAGTCAAACCAGTGCAAATCCCCACAATCTTGCTCCAGGCCTTTTGTTTTCACAGCTTTGTTCCTTAAAATTTCTGTTTTGGCATCATATTAACCTGAGCGGGCACAAATCGCAATTATTAATTTCTCCTTTTACAATCATTTTTTTTTAAACAGTTGGCACTTCCATGCTCTGAAATGAACGCCACCCACATGGCACTCCCAAATCCGAATCCCCGATTGGTCACAGTGCAGTGTTGCTGGGATTCAGCAGTTTAACTGGGTTGAACTTTCAGCGCGCAATCAGTGAACACCTGATTTATACATGGAGCCCGCGAACTGACTTAAAAACTTGCATAGCGACGCGGAAGCCCAAAACTCTTGTCTACGCGAGTTTGCCTTTTCATTGAAAGTAGCTGCATAACCACGAATCGACGAAACCAGTCGGTAAGCATCTTGAGGCTGAAATGGTGTGTTGGTTATTGTAACTTTTTTCCTTTGAATCCATTTTTAATCAGACACATCTGATGTAAGACTTCTTTTTTTTTATTCTGTTGGAATAACCATTTGAGCTTCCCCCAGCTGACATGAAAAACACATTTTGATTTCACCACTGAAGGCAAAAGCCTCAGGTGGAGAGAAAATATCTAATGAGGAATGTTTCAAAATACTTTTTAAAAAATATAAAAATCACTTTTGGAATTCCTTTCAGAACATTTGGACTGTATTTGAATATTCTTTAGACTAAGTGAATTTGAACTATTTTGACAAATTGAGAATTTTATTTTGCCTAGGTCAAGTTTACATACCCGGCATATTTTTTGGTTTATTTTCTTTTTTTTGTTTTGTGTAAAACCTTGAGTCACATGTGAATCTGCCCAGTGTAAATAAATTAAACAAATGTAAATGAAATGATGAGACATTTGAGTTCAACAACAGAGAATTGATAACTCCTAGAATTCACATAGAGCAGTCTTGCATTTTCTGTTGTGACTCAAAGATAAAGGAATCTCAAAGCTAAAAGAATACACTTTGGTGTTTAGAAAAGAACAAAACCAGAGTTCATCTCATGACCCGGGGGCGTATTACAACAGTGAATAAAAAGCAGAAAATAATGGTGAATGCAGAGAATTCTGGTTTGCTCCCTGCTGTCTCTAGAGACTGCATCAATCCCACAGATTTGGTAAGTTCTTTCCAACATATAGCATTCTTTTTGAATAGCAAGTAAAAGCTCCAGGCAAATATTAATAATTCCTGTTTCCTTCTCACACAAGGCGGAGACAGAGATTTGTGTGTTTTCATTTAATATCTGTCCTCTAGGCTGGTTGTGTGAGATATAAGTTGTTCTTTTGCTTTCGCCATAATGCTGTCATAAAATTTATTATTTGTTTTCACAGCTCTAATAATTAACTTTGGACTGCAGGTGTTGAGGTCACGGTTTAAAAAGCATCTACCTTGGTTTGTTTGATTGATTTCCCTGCACAGACAGGCAAAGTGAATTTTTCATAAACATGCATTTGTGTTTACTGGTGTGCTGATTGCATAACTGATACAGACAGATTGGTGTTGAGGGAACAAGGGAGTCTAAACCGAATTTGGAAATAATAACAGATGTTCTGCTGTTTCTAAATGTCTCCAGAGGAACATGTTGATGAGGGTGGAGAGAAGAAGTGGGTGTTGAAAGGTGGCATTAGGTCTTTTGTGTGCACGTTGTGATCCAAAAACCTATTTTCACCTTTGCTGTTGCTTGCTGGCATGCGCCTTCCAATCTCGTGGCGCCTCTGGCTGCTTCGCTATCAGTTCCCCTCTCACTCACTCACAGTCACACACAGCTTCATGTTGCTTGTAAGAGAGCCTGGAGGATAAGTGGTCCTGAGTGTTCACAATAGCTATAATTTCATGAAGAGCACGAGAAACTGTGTGTCTTTATCCAGCTAACCTGATTACAGGTCTTCACCTTGCCTTTGTGAGCACAGACTGTAATCTAAAAGCAACACCTGGCCCAATAGGTGATGCAAAATAGGCATAGTGCCAAGGTACTGGCACATCCCCAAAAATGAATTAAGGTGGACCATTCAGGTCTGTACTGACCTTGGGGAAATGTGGCTTCTGCTCTTGGAGAAACAAGCTGAATATGAGCCTTTATTATAGAGCCACTATTAAATGTGTAAAATATGCTAATCTATTCAGAGAGGACAGGCAGATTCGGACGGAAAAACTGATGGAGTCAGGAAAAAAAGGAAAAGAACCAAAAAGGAAAGAAGAGCAGATGAGGGGAATAGAAACATCGGAAAACTGATTGTAAGGTGACAGAAGTAGACAAAGACAAATGGGTACAGATGGAGGGAGACAGGAAACACAAATAGAAAGGCAAAGGTGCGCTCACACTGTAGCTGAGAAGTAACTCATTTGGATTTCTATCACGTCATGCGTGATACAGCTCTGATATTTTCTAGTCAATGTGATGCAAAGATCAGCATGGTTCCCCAACCCCATTTTTTTTCTTTTGTCTAAATCTGTGACACACAGAAAAGTCCTGGTGGAGAAAATCGGGTTCTGATGCATCAACTTGACACTGTCTGCATGACAAGAAGAGAAAAAGTAAGGAATATCATTCATAAGAGACAGCTGTCTTAATGCTTCGCCTGCACTGACGCACAAATATGCAACTTTTGGATGAATATGTAACACATTTATACTTTCAAATGTAAAAGCTAACCACATGGCTGAGTGCAACCAGGCATGTGCTTAACAAGAGTCTCTGTTGCTTAGAGTCTTTGGATGTGTTGCTGCCATCACCGCGGCCTCATGCTGTTTTTCTGACTAATTTTTGTAGCCCTTGGTTGCATCTCTTGTTTGCTATGCAGGACTTGCTCCTCCATGACAGGATCTCTTTCTTCTTCTAAGCAGCTCATAAAAAAATCTCCCTCCTGTTGTTCTGTGTTTCAACGTCCCAGACCTGAGATGAAACCAAGCCCCCACCTTCTGTCCTGGATTTGGAGCCAACCAAATGTACCAAATGCAGTTTCTCAGCAGACTTCTGGTGACAGTTTGCAGTGCTCAGCTAGAAAAAAAAAAAAAAAAGAAAACAATTTTTTAAAAAAGTTTGTAAAAGTGTGTGTATCTATGTTTTCCAGTTTAAAACTTGTACATTCAACCTTTGCTACGCAAGTTTTTAAGTCTGTTTTTGTGGCTTTTATACAAAATTCCATTGACCGCACATTAAAATTTAAACCAGTCTAACTTTGACCAGTCAGGGACTTGGAATTGGTAGTGACGATGGGTGGTCCCTTTTTTAATTCACGGGAAGTGCCAACCATTTAAGAAGAAAATATAAAGGAGAAATTTATAATTGCAGCTTGTGCCCAGATGGAATTATGACACCAAGTATTTCAAATATCAAAACAGAGTTTTGAAACAAAAAACCTGGATCGAGATTCACAAGAGTTGAACCCCTTTGACATTTCAAACCAAGCTTCTTTAAACTGTAAGTATATGAGCTAGAATCGGGTAGCAACAGACCAGTGTGAACACTATATGCTAAAAGTACGACCAAGAACTGACATTCGACGCATTATTGAACAAATTCCCAGTTTGTACATAGCATCAGTAACAAATCAGCTAAAAAATTATCCTGTGTTGCAATTCCTCAAGGGACTGTAGACTGGTTTCAGAATGGAATTAAAAAAAGCCATATTACTTCTATCCGATCCCACAGTTTTTGCAGTGTTGTGTTTCTTAACTGACAGGTAGGTGACCTCAAAGATGGACTTAACAGAACTCTTCCTTTATTCATTTAATTTAACCATTCACTCATTTTTTTGGATGTTGAATTGGGTGGGGAAAATTTTAAGTGTTGCTCAACCCATTGAGGAGTCATTGCTCCCCATGATGTAGATACTTTCTTCCTGGCACTTCTCTCTTTGCTTTTGGAACATTTTTGCTTTTTCTCACTGTTGTGTTCTGTGTGAAATGTTTGTCGTATCACGTGACTTACTGTTGGGAATAGTTATTTCAAAGACTAGATGTCCACATATAGTGCTGATGTAGACACAGCAAAGGCCACAGTCACATGACTCAGCTCACAAAAGCACTTCCTGTCTCTGTTTATTGAAAGGGCGAAAGAGAGGCGCCTACGTTGCACCAGGAGCTGTGGGATCAGGTGGCTTTTCCTTCTTGTACCAAGGCAATACGATCCCATACCGCAGACCTTCCTACCTCACCGTTCCTACAACTGCTCACCATGCAAGCTGTTGCCCTCTGTGGGCCTGCCAGGAAGAGTGAGGGAGACGATGCTCTGTAATCTACGACTCGTGATGACTTTGAGGAGCATGGTCGTCAACTCCCATTCTCACTTACCTCACCCACTTTCCCATAGTCATAATCTTGCAGCTGTCAGCAGACTGAGAGTTATTCTCTGAGCAGGAGGAGGGCATTTTGTCACAGCAGTGAAAAGTGGGGGGAAAGAACGTGATCAACCGAGGCCTATAAACTTGTTTTATTGCATTGCGGGGAGGCGCAGCCACGGAGCCATGCTTTTAATATTAGCCTCACCTGATTCTGGTACTACTATTTGGCAGGTGGGTCTCAAGTGGCCTGGGCTCAGTACATGTATTGTGAATGTATTCAAGTATTCTCCAAATAATTAACATCAGGAATAAATGCAAAAGGTTTGTCAAAGATTTTAGAAAAGAATTTCTATGCTTGGAAATGTTCTTTTTTTCATCAAAATGCACATTTAAATCTTTTGTTTTGCTCCATTATCAGAAACCAGCACATTTGGTGACACAAAATCCTCTGAGTGTTTTTGTAAAAAGAAAATATAAAAAATTCATGCAATTGCGGGTGGCAAAGTACAGACAAACATGAAAAGCATAAGATAAACCGAAAATGAACGAATGTGTGAAACATTGATGATGAAATGATGGGCTTCAACAAATGGGAAAGGAAACAAGAAGGAATCATTTATAACTCATCATCAAGAACAAAAGGGCTTCACTTTCACAGAGTAACTCCTAAAATATAGATTAGTGGATTTGTGACCTGGAATGACCACGGCGCTGCACTGAGCTTGTCGTTGTCTGCTATGATCAGCCTTGATACTACACCATGTTTTATGGATGTAATGTCAAAGGGAGGAGGAAACAGTTTCTGCCCTCCGCTGTTTTATTAATTGTTCATCATTATATCTCAAACCTTTGTCACAGGGAATATTCCTCTGAGTCTTTGTTTAAGACACATAAACAGCTAAAAAGACATATTAATTCTGAATAAATGACAGCAAATGACAAGGCCTGTCCCACAGTGTAGCAGCAAAAAAAAAAAAAAAAAAAAACTTTCCAGATGGTTGAAAAAAATGACAGCTCGCACATAAACATCCCTGGCATGGAGGATTTATTGCTGCAAGGGGTTTCTTTTGAAGTGTTCAGACAGTTTGGTGCCTAGTGAGTGATATCTGTGATATCAATACTGAAATTAGACCCTCCTCTCCTTTCTCTCCCTCTCTTTTACTCACACACAACCTGAAATGCTTAATTTATTTGCTCAACTGGCCTAAATCTGCAAAGCTAAATTCAAATATAACAACAAAACAACTGTTTTAGTTGAAATCCAGCATTTTAAGTGAAACCTCTTTCCTCAAATGGCTATGTGAACATTATTAAGATCTTTAAACAACAATATATCCAAAACTTTGTTGCCACAATCAAAGACTTAAGAGTGCATTTGACACATTTGTTGATGTCAGTTCCGTCTCCTTATGAGAAACTGAATTGGTGCAGAAATCAGTGTCAGCTGAAACAAAGTTAATTTGATCACTGTAGAGAGTTGTTCTTTTTTGCAGTGTGCAGTGCTGTAGTCACACAGCTCTTTCTAAGGGTTACAGAATCATTCCTAGCACATACACACACTTCCCCATGTAATTCTTTTCATTTTTGACATATTCAAATAGTTAGAATAAATAGGTAAATGTCTTTAAATGTTAAATGTTTCTCTCCAGATAGATAGATAGATAGATAGATAGATAGATAGATAGATAGATAGATAGATAGATAGATAGATAGATAGATAGATAGATAGATAGATAGATAGATAGATAGATAGATAGATAGATAGATAGATAGATAGATAGATAGATAGATAGATAGATAGATAGATAGATAGATAGATGTCCACGCCATCGTTATAAGACATCCTGCAATTTTCATCTATGTTTTACTCTAGTGTTCATAGAAAGACCTTCATTCTCTAAAATTGTAACTGATTTATGCAAATATCTGAAGTGTTCCAACTGTGACCCTGTTAAAATGATTAGAACTTCATGTTTTTAATAACTATCATTGCTGCCCCGAACCATTTGACCACCTGCCGACGCTGTGAAGTCTGTAGTCCTAAAAAACACAGAAGAAAATCTTTTTTCCATCTCTGCCCAGTGCTTTGTGAGACAAAACCACACTGACCAATAGGAGGCAGACCTAATCACAGGAAACAGAGCTGTGTAAATGTTTGTCAATCAACGCACAATCGTGTTACTGTTGGACTAGTTAACACTCCAAAAATGGCTGCAGATTATCATCAAAGCATCATCAGGGCACCAAAGGCTTTTGTCCTTCCTCTTCCTGATACACTTGTTGATGATTGGCACACTCTAGGAACTGCAAGCACAGTGAAAGGCGAGTAAATCTGTGTTCATGTAAACTCATGTAAATGCCGTAGAGGGAGGAACTGTGCAGATATCAGCTTTCAAATTCCCTCAGATGGTGACAGATAGAAAAGCAGTTAACCAGCAGCCACAGCTGGAAAGACAATCATGCATTTTTAACGAGCTTGCGGTGAGATCAGACATCCAGACCAACTAAACATCTCTGGGATATTTGGTTCCATTTTAAAGCCACAAATAAAATCAACAAATGTTTTAGTTAAAAGGAAAACAGCAGCAGTGGGAGTAAGCGAGTCTGGTTTGAAGGTGGATTTGGCTGATTGTGACCTTTATACGGTTACACATCAAACAACAGGGGGCCTGCTCTCCTGGGGCAGTTTTCAAATGTTGAGATTTACAGCGAAGAGTTCTTGACAGAACACAGAAACACAAAGAAGACAAAGAAGTTACAAATCTCCTTTTTAGGGGCCTTTGAGCAATCACAATACAGACAGTTTCTTGAGGGCATTATAAAAAATACATCCTCTCCTTTCACGTGAAACAGTTGTAGGCCATCATAACAACAAAATCATATACTGTAGGTAAAGCTGACAATCTTTAGCACCCCTGGATTGTATAGCTTTTCAGAAGTCTATTTAAAATGAAGCAGATAAATGACAACATTAAATTCTGCTGTCTTCCTTTTCCTTTATTTACATTTCTATAAACACAAGCAGTGTGTATATCTGTAAGGGTTTAGACATTTGAAAATGAGTCCATTAAAAACGTGTTTTAAAAACAAAAAAATTGAGATATTTCATAAGAAAATATACAATTTTTAGAGTCTAATCTTTAGAACAAAACAACTTTAATGTTTTTAGCCTTAAAATATGAATGATTGAAGATTTACAACAGAGGTGACTGTGCTCACCTGTGCATTGAAGTTTCTTTGGGCAAAACACTAAACCCTTATTGCTCCTGGTAGTTATAGGTTGGGACCAGTGTTAGGCAGTAGAGGCACCATCATTATGTGAATGTGTGTGACTGACACTAAAGCATTACACAAGTATATGCCATTTACTATTTTAGGTCAAGTTTAGGTAGAATTCATTTTCAATCTGTTCAAAAGATATACATTAAACTTCCCCAGTAGCTCTGGAATGACACATCATCCTACAACATTTTTGCTGTTGCTGCAGCAAAAGTAGCATGCTATGAGTACTGTAAGCAATGCATTGAATGTGATGCACAGGTTGGATTTATTCTAGTAGGTCATGTATCATTATTATTATGTATGCTAAATAAACACACTGCTACCTTAACAATTAATCAGCTTATCCAAATAGCTGACTTAGTCTTTCAGCTACTACCTTTAGAGGTCAATGCAGCAAATCATTCTCCTTCATGTGTTCTACATGCTGTTCACTCACAATTCCCCTTCACTGCATCCATGAACCTCCACGTCTAGGCCTCTTTCCTGGAAGCTCAAACCTCAACATCCTTTTAACAATGACATCACTGTCCCTCCTATAACGTGTCCAAACCATTTCCATTCATTTTTCTCCAAAGCATCTAACATGAACTGTTCCTCTAATAGATTAATTCATGATTCTATGCATCCTCATCACTCTCAAAGAGAACCTCAGCATCTTCAGCTCTGCTATCTCCTGGTCTCCCTCTTGTTTCTTTCTCAGGGTCTTTAAACCAACAACATGGCTGGTCTCACCAGTCTTCTATGTCTTCTTTTTATTCTTGCTTGAGTCACACATCACACCTAAAGCTATCATCCATACATTATTTTTGTACTCTCAATCCCAGGCAGGCGGACACGCTTTTATACTACTTTTATAGGCGTTTTACAGTTGTAAAAAGTTGTTCTGGACTTGCACAGGTTCTGCCTCTGCCAACATAATTTGTGCATGTGTAAAGTAAAAATGCAAATTCAGACTAAAAAGTTTGATTGTATTATTTACAAAACATTAAAGCAGTTATAAGCTCAAAAGGCTACTTTTGTTGTTGTTTTTTATTGATTATATTGGAGAGCATTTATTTGCTACATTGAATAGACCTGTGTACATCCAATTTTTCTGTTTCTTTTCTGGATAAAACAAAATAAAGTTTGAATCATAAACAGATACGAGTTTCTCATTCACAATAAAAAAAAACAACAATTTATTCTCAAACTGGCTTCATTCTAATGCTTTACAGTACAACATCAGTGACATTCCCTCAATACACACACTACTTTACTATGAACCAAAGATCACATTTAATTTTCATGTGAGACATTTCCTTTTGAAATCTTTACATTTTGACAATGATTTTGATAACAACACCCCCCGCCGCCACCCAACACAGGAGCCAACACAGAGTTGAGCAAAGGTGACTGGTGACCCCGAACAGGTAAGCAGTATGCTACAATGCACCCCTTTATTAGTGCTACAAAGTTTTTACAACTTTTCTTTTGATCTTTATTTTGGAGTGACTGCAGGCTGTTCTGGTTTGCACAGCTGATGCAAAATAGTTCAACCCAAATTGGCGCCGGTGTTCGGCAGCGGAGTCACCATCAGTGTGTGAATGTGTGTGTGAATGGGTGAGTGGGTCTGTGACTGTAAAGCGCCTTGGGCCTTCAATGAAGGTAGAAAAGCGCTATATAAGTATACGCCATTTACCATTTTACCATTTACCATAAAATGTATACTTGTATTATTTTTGCTTGGTGTTCAGCTTTTCAATGGTATTACCTTAGATGGTGTTTTGTTTAATTTTTCTTAATAAAATTTCATTGCTTTCATCTGGCTGCCTTGTTCATATCTGATCACCCCACATTTGAGTTCACAGTCTACTTTATCACCTTTCATCAAAATATCTTTTTCTTTGCTTTGAAAGAATATACGTATTTTTCTCTCTTCAAAGCCGTGAGTTTATATATTTGGTTTGAAATGCCTTTAAACCGCTCAACTTGGTTTAAATATTTTAGGAAGCCCTTTGTGAACCTCTCATCCTCTTTGGGGAATTTTGGCTTATTCTTTATGACAGATCTGGTGGAGTTTAATTAAGTTTGTGAAATCTCTTGCTCCACACTTATGCATCAAACATACATTTTTTAGCACTGGGGTCAGGGTTTTGCCACATCAAACTGTTGTCTACACCTCATCTTTTGGGGATTTGGATGAGGTTTGGTTTCTAATTGTGTGCCAAACCACGATTACATTTAGGGGGCAAAAACCGATTTATACCTGAGTTACATAAAAAAAAAAAAACAGTTAAATTAAACTTCCCGTCTATACACTTATATTTGGTTGCAGTTATAAAGGTAGGCATTTATCATACCGGAACAATTGTGTTTCCCGCATCTCCACTTGTGCAAAATGATGGCACAATATTTTAAACAGAAGACAGCAAATCAATAGGTGATGCTTAAATGATTCTTGTACAGTTTACGGTTCATTAAAAATTCACATGATCATTACTCACACAGGCTCAACGCTTCATGTTTTTCAGTAAATCTGTCTAAACATGTCGTCTTTTCCATGAAGAGCAGGGCAATTGTTGTATCTCAGAACAACCTCATCTTTTTTCATGGGTCAATAGAGCTTTTGTGTTGGGAGTAATTGTTTGGCTCATTATGACTGCAGTGAAAATTGAGCTAAAGGCTTTTCTTCAAAGGGTTTTCGTTTGAAAACATTTCTTCATCTTGGAATTTTTAATGTCTTAACGTTTTTTAACTCTGGTAGACTGCAAGCAAAAAGACACTGCACAGAGGAGACTGATTGACATCCAATCAAGAAGCAGAACACGGTGCACTGCAAAACGGCACTGAACAAAATCCACAAACAGCGAGACCGTGAAAGGTGAACCGCAGGTGCGCACCACTCACTATTTGGTGCTAACCAGAGAGATACTGGTGCCTAGTATATATATTTTA
This sequence comes from Oryzias celebensis, assembly GCA_014656515.1. Classification (NCBI taxonomy): domain Eukaryota; kingdom Metazoa; phylum Chordata; class Actinopteri; order Beloniformes; family Adrianichthyidae; genus Oryzias; species Oryzias celebensis. The sequence goes on from BNCR01000005.1 coordinate 15,543,367, forward strand.
CTCCAATGTCCCTTTAGGGCTTCATGCCATTTGAAAGTTTTGAGTTTACCGATTTAACCACTTCAGATTATCTAAAGATAAATATTTTAAAAGACATTCCTCTCCTATGAAAAAAAACAAATTAAACAGTGTAAGTTTTCTATCAGAATTTACAAGCTTTTAAGGAACTTCTCCCTGCTCTGCCTCAGGCTAAACTTGCCTGTTTGCTTTCTTGTCAAAGCAAAAAAGGATAAAGACATATCTTCAGTCGGTGACATCATTCTATTTACATCACTAATACAAATTTACACATCAAATGCTTGTTTGATTTATTTACACAAGGCTCTGTGTTTTACAGGGTTCTCAGCTGTCAAAATAAAATAAAATAAAGGAATCCTCTCTTAAAGGGAGATTTACACAGCGCTTACAACAGATGCGCACAACAAGAAATTAACATAACGAACTAAATGTGTGGTGTACTGTGCAATGAATGTTTGCATACAAACAAAACAGACATGCGAATGTTGCACTTTGATACCAGCCAATCTGGAGTGCTCATCCTTGTCGAAGAGCTCGACATTTGAGTTTAAGTCCATGCTTTCTTAATGTTTGACTCAGATTTTTTTTCAGTGAATTCTCAACAACTTGTTCTTGAGCTCAGACGGTCCCAGTGTGGTTCAGATTTCCTCCTCTTCTGTTCAGAACTGCGTGCCTGCAACAGAGATATACTGTTGTTCATGCACACAATTCCTGTGATCCAGCTTAAGCCCGTCTCTGCCGCTCAGGTGGCACCTGCACTTTATAAAACTGGTTTGCTCAGAGATTTCTGCAATTGCTCTCATGTTGTTGATCAACAAAATCGTCATCAGTTCAGTTTCTTTACCTAAAAAGGGTGACATGAAAATGTTACATTTACAACCAAATTTATTGCACAATACATGGACCATGAGTGTGGAGTAGTGTAAGTATCCTGGATATAAATTAAAGGTGAATAGACTTTTTGTTGCTTTTAAATAATTTTAAAATTGCAAATAAATACAAACCTGTGCCTTTAATACATTTTAGAAAAGGCAAATTGATTTCACTGCAGAGGTAATTGACATGAAAAGTGAAAACTTATTGAGTTCAAATTTAATGTGTTTTTTATGATTTACTTGCCAAAATTAAAGTTATTTTTGAAAACTACAAAAACATTTCATTGGCAGTCAGTTTGAGTACATCTGATATTGATTTTCTCCTGAGGCAAAGCTGTTTTGACATTGGAGAGTAAAGAGTGCAAACTCGTGCAGTAGAATGATGTTTTGCTGCTCCAAAAAAAAGAGAAAAACTCATCGGTGTAGGTATGAAATAATACTAAAATTTAAATAAACGCAAAACAGTTTGCAAAATGTTGTAATTGTTATCATGTTATCTTGGGTATGGATTTTGTCTGAAAAGCAGAGCCAGAAAAATGGTCTTCATAGATTAGTGCATAAAGGATGTTTCAGGAAGGTTTGGGCAAGAGTCCAGAAGTTGGGCTTGCTTTGAGTTAATGATGGACGAGCCGGGATTTGACAAAAATGTTGACATGAAGGAAGAACAGTGGCAGTCTGGATTAGTGTGTCTATAACGAAAGGAAGAAAAACATTGTAACAAAAATCAAATGACTTTATTTCATTCAACATGAGCACATCTTAAATTTTTTATATAAAGATGTTGCCTTGGGAGTGTGGGATAAAAAAGTTACATTATCAAACAAATGTAAAAAACCAAAAACTTTTTTTTGAAAGGTTTGGTAAAAAACCAAAACTAAAGTAAATCTAAACAATTTAGTTGCGGGCTTCAACAGAGATATGTGAAATGTTGGTTAGATACTTAGGTACTTGCAAGACAACTGAAGTCTGAATGAGACAGGAGTGATTTGTTGGAATATTTGGAAGGGACACTCTAATTTGGGTTTTAGTTTTTTCATGGGAGTCTCAGCCGCAGGTGGAAAGCCAACCCCACTGACTGGATATCATGCTGGGACCTTCATGGTAGCGCCGGTTTGCTTGCTCCTATGTTTGCTTGCTCTTGGGACCTGCGGACAGCATGCTGGACTTGGACATGTACCTACAGTCAGTAGAGGCTTGGTGTAAAATGTTGAGGTGGTGCAAATCTTTTAAATTGTGTGCCAGGCTTTTTCTTTCACAGGTCTGATCTGATATATGAAAGACTTTGCGTCAAATAATCCCAGCCTGGCACAAACTGCAATGATTCATTTCTCCTTGATGATCACTTTTCAAATGGTTGTCACTTTTGTGTTTTAAAAAGGATGCTACCCAATCCACTACCAAAGCCAAATCCCTGATTGGTCAAAGTTCAACTGGTCTAACTTTTGATGTTCAATGGCCGCGCATTTTTGGTATGCAGAGCCCATAAACAGACTTAAAAACTTGTCAAGCAATGCATGAACTTGAGAGCTTTGAAAACGAAAGCCCAAAACGCACATATATGTGTGTTTACATAGACTTTTCATTGGAAGTGGTTGCTTTAACAGGCAGCTCTGAGCCCGGTGTGAATGTAGCATCACACTAAGATTGGAAGCTTTCTGGAGAAGATCACTGGTTGGTTGGAGCCAGCAGATGGTGGCCAATTCAGGGAGACCTGGCACTACTTCTGTAATCTTGAATTAAGACAAGGAGCTGAGAGATTAGGGAGAGACGCTATAAGAACAATGCTTGTGGCACTTTGAAAATAGAACTAAAGCGAGAGCAATGTTTCAAATTCAAATTTAGCCAGAGCGACTGGCTCGTATTGTTTGTTTGCATGAGCTTTATCTTATGTTAAAAAAAGATCAGCGGGGTTCTTTTTGGACCAGAGTCGCAGCTACACAGGCTCCCAAAGTACACAAAAACAAAACAATTCCCTCTAGTGTGTGTCAGGGTTAAGAATCATCTGTATGACATTTTGCCCCCAATTCCCAGCTTTATCGATAGAAAACACAGCAAAGACAGAAGAGGTAATATTTGTCAGTTATGTGGTTGCCCCCAAATCATAGGAGACAAAAAAATGTTGATTCAAGTAGAAATCCATCTTTTGAGTATTTGTGTATGTTAGAGTGAAACACAATTGATGACCATTGATCAAGAGTTAGTGGACCCAGAGGCATAAATGTCTTTATTGTATTTCAGCTAAACAGGCCTTTCATCTTACTCACAGTAATGGCAGTACATTTATGGAGGCGATGAGACACAAAAGGGGAGAGTCAGTAAATGACATATTGTTCTTTAATTTGCTTCTGATCACTGTGCCTGAAGTGCTTTTGTGGACAATTGGGTTCATAAGAAGACCATATGTTTCTGTTTATGTGAGTGCATTTCAAATATTAGTTACTAAACCACACCTAATTTGCACCAAAAGATGAATATTTCAGTCATGACAAAGAGATACGGAGATAATAAAGGTTTTATTGCCATGCATCCAAATATATCGAGGCAATGTAATGCAAAATATGGAGGACCTATTTATGTCAGCAAGCATCAGTGCATCTCACTTACAACTGAAAGTGCTGTTCCAGTCCTCGGCACGGCCTGTGCACCGTATAAAAGTATGCAGGGAGAGAGGAGACAGCTGCATTGTTCCGTAAGATGTAGCCAACTTTGAAATCAGAATACATAATCAGATTACATCTCGAAACACGTTTTCAATTTCCCAAAATAGAAGACAAGATGTTTAATGACCATTTCAAATGAATTTCAGTTTAAAAATCGGAATCTTAGCTGCAGCTAAAGTTGACGACTCTTGCTTGTGTTGTGTTTGGAAAGTTTGATGCTGTGTTGGCTTAGAAACAAAATTGCTGAGGGAGATGAGGCAGGAAGACTGACAGGGAGAGAATTGGGAAAACAGAGGTGCATCCCCACTCAGTATGGTTCCTACCAGGTGTGAAAGAGATGCACAGCAGAGAGATGTCAGCCTGTGCTGCTCGATGCTAACCACTGTTGGCAAAGTGGGGGCATGACTCCTCCCATTCAGGCTCCAGAGCCTGCGGCCTCCCAGGAGGCAGTGGCTGATTGAAATGGAAATTCAGGAAGTTATACTTCAGAGGGAGGAAGTGTCTCACTCTGCCCGCTAGTCAGTGTGTCTGCTCATCCCGCGGTGCTTTATTACTGTCACTTTCTGTTCACATTAACCCATCATCACTCACGCTGCATAATCACTTTCAAGATGTTCGGCTCTGAAATGTGCAAAAAGAAAATGAGAGACCTGCAGAGCATGTTACACAGGTACGAGCCTCCCACTGCATAAAAGACAAGATTTAGTTGACTAACTCAGTAATGGAGTTTGGAAATCTTTCCTTAGCACAGTTAAAATATAAGAGAGATTTGGGACATATTTCATTTTGTCCAGTTTTTTTATACAAATGTAACATAAAACGTAATCTTTACAATCTAATGAACATTATAGTTATTTTGCGTATGTGGTCATATTTAAGGCAGGTCGATTATAATGTGCATTAAGTGAGACAGAAAAGTCACAGATGCATATGTCAGTCAGCCACACTTTATTCCCACTTTGTTAACTGTATTCACAGTACTTCCAGAACTTTAAACTTTAGCCACACATGTTAGCTGCGTTAGCATATTTACAGTAACACCCAACCTTGTTTGCAACTCATAAATAAACAGACTGACATTGTGACAAACCGCTCTGTTTGTCCGAAAATCACTTCAATATCATTAAGCATTATCCGAATTAATATATTTTAGGGTGCACCGGATTAAAAGGTACACTGTCATTTTTTTGGGAAAAAAAGGCTTTTGAGTGCGCCTTATAGTGTGGAAAATACATTGGGCTGATGAAGTAAATCTTTTGAAGAAAATGTGTGTGCTTGTGAGTGTGAGGTGTGCACTTGTGCTCTAGCTTGGAAATCTGCTCACTGGACTCACTCTTGCAAAGGTACTTTATGGCACCAGACAGAATTCATCTACTGGCTCTGTTGCATGTCTATATATTCTCAAAGTAAAAGTTTACTTTTGCTCATGAAAAGATGTATAACAATTTTTTTCCTTCGAATAACAATCAAGCCATGTATTTCCATAGGTCAGCAACATTGAGTACATGTATTTGAGTGATTTGATGGTTACCTACAATCCATGAGTAAAAAAGTGTTTTTCCTGTATCTGTGTAGCCTGGACTTCGTGTGCGTGAATACAATTCTAATCCAAATTTTGTTCCAGTACAAATGTACTTTATGGAGAAGGCCTACTGTCTTTCTAAGATCTCTGATAGAGAAAGAAAATACTGCTTTTTCATGTCAGCTTTGGAGGCCTTCCCAAGTTAAAAAGCAGCCAATCAGGTGGAGGAAATTCAATTTCAATGCCCTCCCAAGACTCCTTTATAATGTGCACTAGAACCTGAAACTTAATGTGCAGCGGCAAGGCAAAATTCTGCTTTTGGCATTTAAAATATGGAGTCAAAGTGTGACAAAGAGTGCAGAAAGAAATCTATGAAAATTGTTTGCAGAACTAAAGTGACACATATTAATGAAGGCAGTTTGATGGTATTGGGCAGACTCTAAAAAAATGAATCTTGTCATCATTAGAGGCAACTTCAAAGCAGAGAGAGATGAGTTTCGGCAACCACTGTCAATCCACAGTCAAGGACCAAACTCTACTCTTCCAAGATGACAACTCTGGCCCTACTCAATGTGGGGTTTATCAGAGACTACCACAGTAAACATTCCAACACAAGCATTTGCCTGATTTGTGACAAATGTTGGTTGAAGAAAATAGAAATGTCATTCCACAGCAGTGTGAGACCAGGTAGGTGACCACTATGGGGATGATGTGCCTGGCTGTTGTTGATGTGTGTGGTTCTTCCACATGCTAACTGACACTCCTAAGAAGATATGAATAGTTACATTTGCTATTATGTTTTGGTTTTTCAAACATCCAAGTTTATAGAGGATTTTGTGTAGCGATGGAATATGGTGAGCTAGCTCACAAAGCAACATAACAGGGTAGTACTGACTGTGATTTCTTTACATTTTTGGTAAAAATTCCAAATTCTTACTTAGCAAAATATTGATGCTCATTGGTGCCATCTTTTGAATAAAAAGAAATGCAGGAATACATCCTGACAAACACAACAACAGTGACAAAAATGTAGAAAAAGATCAATGGAAATGGTGGACAACAGTACACATTCAGTACTGTAATCCTCAATGTAATCTGTTAGTCCCCAAAACTTGTAATTTGACACATTCTGCTTGTTTTGTTTTTGGTTTTCACTTCTTGATCTGTGCAGGTCTGCTGTAGTCTTTCCTTGCTCCTCTCACCCACTCACCTGTGTTTCCTGCTGGAGGTGTACTTAGCTGTTTAGTTGATTGTGTGTATGCATTTTTAAGCCTGTGTGTTTCAGCTCTCTGTGTTGGAGCGTTTTGTGAACTTTAGGTCTTGTCTTGGCATGGTGCACTCATTCTGCTCATTAAGTTAGTTTGTTTTGCCCCCCCCCCCTAGTGAGGTGATTTTTTTTTGTTCTGTCATTAAGCTTCAACTTGTCCATTTGCATTTTTAAGGACAGCGCCAAATCTTCTAGGCATTGAATGAACGAGTTGGAGACATATTCCAACATCTATTTTTTTTTCCATTCTTCAAGAATAACCTCTTTCAGGGCCTGGATGCTGGATGGAGAGTGATGCTCAACTTGTTGCTTTAGAATTCTCCACAGGTGTTCAATTGGATTCAGACCAGAAGACATACTTGGCCGTTCAATCACCTTCACCCTGTTGTTCTTCATAAATGTAACAGTAGCTTTTTCCAGGTGTGTTTTGGATCATTGTCATGTTGGAAAAGTGCACGACGACCAAGTGCACAGAGTGATGGCAGCGTCTTCTCCTTCAGTAAAGAGCAGTACATTGAGTTCATGATACCATCAATGAAATACAGCTCCACAACACCAGCAGGACTCATGCAGCCCCACAAAAGGACACTACCACCACCATGTTTCACCATGCATTTCTCTTTGAAATACAGTTTTAAACGCATTAGTTCCAAAAACAGTGATCTATGTCTCATCACTCCAGAGTATAGAGACCTAGTAGTCTAGCATGGCCCCTATCAAATTCTATGCGTTCTTTTTTTTAATGCATGGGCTTTAGCAGAGGCTTCTTTCGTGGACGATACCTATGCATGCCATTCCCCCCCTGTGTGCTGTATGATGTCATGGGAAACGATCACTCCAGTTTGGCTTTCTATTGCTTTAGATAACTGCAGTGAACTTGCATGGAGATTTTCTTCATCCCTTCTCATCAGAAGATGCTCCTGTTGAGATGTTAACTTCCGTTGACGGCCTGGACGTCTTTGTAAGATGGTTATACTTCCATCTTTGTTATATTTTTGGATCACAGTATTTTGACTGGTATGTAAAGCTTTGCTGATCTTCTAACTCTCACCTTTTTTGTGTAAAGAAATGATATTTATTTCTCAGATTTTGTGATGTTTCTTTTCCACGAGGAGCCATTTCTAACAGCATGAAATATGAAGAGCTTTTCTTTTGAGGTAATGCTCTTTTATAATCACATGTGTCCTGGACACATCTTAAATGAATCATTAGACTCACCTGTAGTTGAATGCCTGTTCATTAGAATTGTGTAGTCTGAAATGTGGTTTTCTCCTTAGACTATATTTGGGGTGTACTCACTTTGCAATACGGGCTTGAAACATTTAGTTGTTAAAATCCATTTTTTGTGTGTGTAAATTAACAAATCTTGTTTGCAACCAATGGCCCGCATTTGTGGGAGTATTTTGTAGTATAGCACCTCATAGAATATGTTGATTCTGAAAAGACACTAAAGGTTTCCTGAACAATGTAGTAAGGTGTAGTCATTTATGCTGAGCACTGTAGAATTCCATTATTCAACCCATTGGAGCAATTTGAAAAATAACCGTGAATCAGAATGTTTTCATTTTCCTGTTTATGCAACTCTGACTCTTAACAAACACATCATCTGATGGCTAGAAAAATAAAAAGATTGGATTCTACAGTTTTAATACATGTATTTGATCTCTGTGAATGAAAAGGTCATCTGTGATGGGCACAGGCCTCTTTTGGTCAAAACGCCAATATCTCAAGCGGGTCTGAATTTGTCCCTGCTGAGCCTTTCTGACCAACCCTGGAGAGCTTCATTTCCCGAACAATACTAAGCCAAATCTCACACATCGGAGCCCACTTGTTCCATTTTTAAAAGACCAGAAGCCATGAACAAGAAAGGAAAAGGGCAACTTGTATGTTAAGTGTGTATTCTGTATTCAGCTAAGCCGCAAGATCTTTTTAAATGTGAACCACAGCATATATGATTTCCTGCTTGAAGTGAAGTGGTGGGTAAGGAAAGTAGAGGAATTTGGCAGAGGAGGTGGTGCTGGTCTCATCATTTACAAGTGCTTTCTGATTCTGAGTGCATGTGTGAGGTTTCTAAACTGTGCTTTAAAGTGCTTTTTTCTTTGTTCAGTGTGATCATGGTTTGAGTTCTTTTTTTATTTTAATGCTGGTTTATTCAGTTTGTGCTGAGAATTCCTGACATAAGTTGGGGAGAGAGGGGTTGAAGTCAAAGCAAGACTTTTAACCAACGTTTTAAATGATAAACAATAATTAACAATAAATAAATAATAATTTTTTTGCTGATTTTTTTTTTTTGCTAGATTTTATGAATTAATTTTAAATAAAAATGCTCTACATTGCTGCTCATACTATACGCTGAACAAAAAAGTATTGACTGTTTTAATACAACCATATTTCAAATGTTGATTAAGAAAGTTAAAAGTTAGTGGCAAAAGAAAAAAAATGCTGTGTGCCTTTTCTGTACTGGTGAGAAATGTGAACGTGTGTGTTTAATGAGATTTGGCAAGGTAAAAGGTGTTTTATCACGTCTGCCTTTTACATCTTGTGGCACACTAACACGCACAGCATTTTCAGTTTTGTCTTCAAAAACTGCCAGGATTGCAAAGGAGAATGTGTCACCTCCAAAAAAAGGACTCAACACAACAGTACAGTTTTCACCGGAGCTTACAAAAATGAAGAAGTGTGTGAGTTTTAAAAAAATAATTATCAAAAAGGTTAGGACTGAACCTCATAAAAATATGAAGAGGAGCACTGCTCAGCAACAGACAGCGCACCCTGAAAGGAGGAAGAGCTGACAGGAAAGCTGATGGATGAGAAAATCAGGATTTCAATTACATAAGAGCAATTGTTTTTATCTTGAGAGCAGGGTAATGAAACTAATTAGTCTTTGAGGCATGAACCCTCTGGAAAGTCAGATAATCGCCAGAGGCTTAGATTGTAATAGTCAATTTTTAGCTTTCTGCACTATGGGGGCAAAAACAAACAGGTTCTTATCACTCCAGCAGACATTACAGTTAGAATAACATCAACTTCACGGCTTCTTTCACCTGCCAAGATTTTTTAATAGTCATTTACAAGAAGGAGATTAAATTAATGGGAGCATTTCTTTTACAGACTTTCGGGGGGAAAAAAAAACATTATTGATCCAAAGGCTCAAGATTTTTTTGTTCCAATGCAAATAAAAAAGGAGTTTTGAACTTCTGTTCTAAATAGATATGAAATGAAAACAGAAATGCTTTGAGCTTAAGCCTTTACAGTCTCTATGATGATTGGGGCCGTTTTGCTTTGTCCTACATCCTGCGTCTGAACTGGACGTTCTCAAAGATGAAAACTTCTTTAAGTAACATACAGCATGTTTGTAAGAGGACATTCCACTATAATTACAGCTCACTATAATTCCAAGTTTCGGTTTCTGAGGGAGGACTTTGAAGTAGCCATCACAGTCACATGACTAACACAGTGGCTGCAGAACAAGAATATGACTACGAAATAATTGTGCAGGATTTCTCAAAAGCATTATATCAGTTATGTAAAGTTTGCAAAGCACTACCAATATGATCTGGTAATGCTCATTGTTCTATCCAACTAGAGCTGCTAGAAAAATAATTTTGGAAGCGGTATAGCAGTGTGTTTTTTAACAGATTCCATTATATTTTTAAAGAATCGGCCGTGTAGCACAGTCATGTCACAATCATAGACATCGGCAACTCTTGTGATCAAATGTTTTCAAAATGAACTGGTTAAGAACTGGCTATAAATGTAGTCAATTACAATTACAGATTACATCAATTTAAGATGGCGGTGATTGTGCAAAGTACCATTTTGGCTTGACAAAAAGTAATGTTGCACAAGTCAAACTGCTGTAGTTTAACAAAATTCACATCACTCAAGACTTTCAGACTTATAAATCTTTTTGAAAGAAAAACAATCTGTTTCATGCTTACCAATAAGGACATTACCAATCTGTGTCACTGCAAACGTGTTTAATTCTGTTGTTTCTAGAAAGTGGGAATACAAATGTAAAGTATATGAAAAGCATCAACTTTCAGATATTAAGTCAAATTGTAAGTGGACTCAACATAAAATGCAAAACTTCAGGACAAAAAGAAAAGCAAGACGAATTGTGCAGAAAGACAGAAGCTTATCATGGCAAAAGAACACCATCACCTCCGAGCTGAAAGGGGGCAGTGCCAAGTCAACTGGTGAGAGCAGAGTGAAACATGCTGATGACACACATCTAAAAAAGCAGGAACTGCAGATGTCTTCTGAAAGTTTGGTAGATAGTTTGCATCAACTTGGGCTGTTGCTGTTGGTGCAAACTTGGCACATTCTGGAAGAACTTTTACCTTAGGTCATACAAGCATAATGCTCTTTTTCATTGATAATCCAATCCTCATAATTAAAAAAAAATCAGAATTTTCTTTATCATTAGTATTCCATGTTCAGCCCAAGAAATCTTTTTTTTTCTTTTTTTGTGAAAATGTCTTGTCTTGTCTTGTCCTATCCCATCCTATCCTATCCTATCCTATCCCATCCCATCCCATCCCATCTCATCTTAAAGAGAATGCTAGGCAGGCAGAAGCTCCAATATAGTAATTGAGCAGCTCAACATAAACAAATGTAAACAGATGGTAATTACCAAGGACCAGGCAAAATATAGGGCCTGAATCCTGATACAAACATAGAGTGGGTCAAAGCTGCAACAAAAAGAGTCTTAGGTTTTCATTTATTGGTAGTGCTCAGACATAATTAGTGTTAAAGAAAAAAATAGAAGCAGCCATACATACATTCAGCCTGTCTTTGCTTCCATAGGTCCATGCAACTGATGTATTACTACATAATACGGATATAAAAATACATATGCCCTTGTATTACAAGAGGGCTACAAATTCTTTGAATTATCCTGGAGTGACGTCTGTCTTTGAGCTTAGTGTGACTCACAGTTTCTACAACGACAGACAGGTCATTGTTGTTCAGATAAAGACTGCATTCACAGCAGATACAAGGAGAGACACATTGTTCTCAGCTTCCATTTTAAAGGATTTTTACATTTATACTAGATTTTGTCAATTTAATAAATAAAAGACTATCTGAGGAGCAGGTGCAACTGATCAAGAAGAAAGGTCATATTCAAAGAGATTTCAAATTTGTCCACAAGGCCAGCGTGTTCCAGCTTCAAACAAGCAGAAAATTAATGTTCAGTTATTATCTCTCTGGTGAGGTTGTTTGGTTATGAAACAAGCCACGAGAGCAGCCAAGAAAAAGAAAACGCTCTTCAGCCTTTCCATCAAATAGAGCGGGGAGTGGGAGCTCTCCGTGGTGCTGACCTCAAATTGTTCCAATGCTCATAGGCTACAGTCTAAACACTGCTTTCTGATTTACATTCAGAATAGTAGTCTTAGATATCAGTAGAATAAAAGTTATTAGCGCCTCACTGCTGCAAGTCTGCCAGATGAGAAAACCTCGCTGTTGAACAGTAGATCCAGACAACAAAGGGACTGGGTGTCAGAGTTATGACATTACTAGTTCAAAATGCCCACCTAGGAAGCCAGAAAGTCACAAATGATCTTCTCAAAGATCCAGGAAATCAGAGGAAGAAAGATTTACTGTAGTAAAAATAAGTTTGTGTAATGGCAAACAACATTGGGTTTAATGAAAAATTGAAACAAAAAAAAAAAAAAAAATAGAAGAGCTCAGAACAAAAACATTTTCTTCTGATGAGTGAAACTATCATCTATTTTTAAAAAAGACATGTCTCAATGAAGGTTAAAACCAACTTTTACCAGATTTAAAGTAAGTTTTAGGACAAAATCAAATTTTTATGTCAGGGATCAAAGGCATGGCACTTCATTTTAGCTGCTCCAGTCTGCATACTGTCACAGTGTCTCCTGGTGTTTTACCCAAATGAAGCCAATATGATCATATCATCTGCAAAAAGCAAAGATTCAATCAACTAACCAGACTGCAAATTAGCACCACCTCGCATTTCCCTGTTCATGACATGTAATATCAATTTCAGGGGGAATAACAATGTCTGTCGAACAAATTTTGTGTCCTGACTTATCTTAAACCTGGCCTTGAAGGAAAATTTCTTTATACCCCTTTGTTAAGCCCATGTGCTTGCTGTTCAGACTGCACAATGAGAAGCCAAGTTCTAGCAGAATAGAGATGTAAACCGCTGCAGACAACCAAATGTACTTTAGTGAAGGCTGATTATCAGTGTTTTTTGTTTATATGAATAGCTAGTTATTAAAGAAGATCCTTGCCTCTACACGGGTCATCTTAGATGAGTTGATGACTACTTCTGTGTTTACAATAATTAAGCTTATTTTTTAGGACATTTCTGTTATTAAGACACTGTTCACAAATGTGCCATTATATATTTTTTTATCTATTATTCTATTGTTTTTATGACTCATCCCTATTTCCACTTTAAAACACATTTCTCAGTGAAATTTTCAAATTCAATTTACTTGCATTTGTTTCTTATCATACAAATGGTTAATTATGGTGCACGGCTGTATTTACACTGTTTGTAATCTAAAGAAAATGTAAATTCTTCCCATTTCCAGGCAACATGAACCTAAATGTCTTCAGTCTTGACTTTGTTTGGTGTAAAATGTCCAAATCAAGCATAAAATTGTCTATTAATTACAGTAATATTTGAATGTTGATCTTAAGCATTTGGCTGCAGGGGAATTTGGTAAAAACAAAAACAAAAAAAGAAAAGAAAAACATCACAGTGATATGGAGATTCAGAATTTTTGAAAAGGTCAAAACTACATGGAGTTGGGGAGATTGCTCACACATTGATTTGACAAGGCATCTTCTTGTGTTTTTTGTTTTAATACTAACCATCGATTGACTGACCTTTATGTTTATAAATGGACAACCCTGTTAATGTGGTTGGCAATAGATTATTCCCACTAGTGTCTGTTTGTCAAACCTCTCAGAACCCACGGCTTGTTAATCAATAGTCAGAACTGCGTGGGGAATATTTCGATCCACTTCACAAAGTAATGAAAAGCTGCATTTGCTCCAGCTGTACAGAGAGAAGCCTGAGCAAGTAAGAGAAACATTATAGTTTTGTTTTGTTTGTTTTTTCAAATTTCAACATGAGTTATTAAAAGTTCAGTATCTGGTTTTATAAAATACAACTCTGGCTAACAGTAACACGCATAAAAAAGTCAAACAGCCATTAAACAAAGAAATAATCAATCAAAAAAACAAAACAAGCTTACAAATCATCCACTTGATGAATACTTAAAAGAATATTTTGTTGGATGGAGAAAAACAAAAAATGAAAACAAAAAATAAGGTGTTCTATCAGGTAAAAGATCAATTAATAACCTTGGTTGTTTGCCACTAGTAGCTAATAACACAATATACGAGTTCCTTTTCAATTCTAACATTTTTAAACACATATTAAAGTTTTTTACTTAAAGCATAGCTAAATATATATTATAATAAGTCTAGTTATGACTAACTCACCGTCATGACGTAATGCACATCTGTAGAAAAGCTGTTTCAATTTTATACACATTGCTTCCGATAGAACAGCTTTCCCTTTCATTGAACAATCCCTACGTATTGACTGGAGGCGACTTTTTTATTTTAGAATTTGCTCAAGCTTTTATGCTAAGCAATTTCCTGTCATTTTAAAGTGTGTAATTTATGTAGACCCCTGAACTGCACACTTTTTTATTTTTCTGAATGCTTTGCTATTATGGTTGCAAGTTGCTTTTATGTGTGTAGCAGCAGAGTTCCACTCAGTTTAAGAGTAAAACTGTTCCAAACTTGATATGATCCAACAAATCTTTGTCAAGAAAAAGGAAATTTGTGTTTGAATGGATTAATGTTAAGTGGATGCAAGGAAAATGTTCAGTGGTGTGCTGCACAACTGAAGTCTGATCAATAATCACATGTTGGAAATGTAACATTTTCAAGTAACAAGCAGCATGAAAGTACGAATGGAAGAGCATACCATTCACAGCAGCCTAAAATCTCTACATGTTGGTCATCAGTGTCCCACCAGTGCAGTATCATATTTAACTACAACTTGTCGTAAGTCAGTCTAGCAGCACGTCCAGGATGATCCCACTAGAGTTTACACGGGCTGTGTCTGGGCTGCTAGCTGCAAATTCTAGTCTTCCTATTATCAATTACTAAAGGAAGTCTCTGATAAACCCTCACATATACGTTGCAAAATGTCCTCTGAATATCTCCCTGCAGTTGGATAACAATCAGAAGACCTTGTCTTTTTTTCTGTGAGGAAATAGCCATTTCACACATATTGGTGCAGCAATCAGCAGAATGTCTTCTTCACACTTTGACCCCATAACTGAAGTGCAAAAAGCAGAATTTGGAACTTTGGTGCCCAGGCCTACAGGTGTGAGCAATCAGACACCAATCAGGTATCTGATTGTCAGCAGCTGGAGGTACCAGACCCCTTAAACAAGAGTAAATAGCAACATCACAAAAAGAAGGTTTAGCATTGGTGTGGAAAGTTTGAAAACTTCTCTGAGTACAAAACGGATTTACTCTATTGTTCATTGCATTAATGCGTGTTTCTAACAAATTTAGCATTATTTTTAAAGGAATCAAACAAGCTTTCCAACTGCTTATAATTGTTTTTCCATCTAAAATCAAAGAAATAATCCCCAATGGCCAAGTTGCCTTACTTCTTCTGCATGCAGATTATAAATTATAATCAAAGCAAAAAAACCTTACAGAACATTTGTGCTGAATGGTTTATGGGCTGGCTTAACAGCAACCGCCGCAGGTGCTGTTAAAGCGTGTGAGTGGAAATTGGACGACTGTTGGCCAATAGAGAAGAGAAAGTGGTGTTTGTCTGCAAAGAGGGAAAAAGAAACTTGAGAGTGACACCTTTGCAAGTGACCATAATGTTTGCAGATGACATTGTGATTGTATTGACAAAAGGTGGAGGAACATCTAGAGGGGTGGAGGTTTGCTCCTGAAAGGAGGAATGAAGGTTAACTGCAGCAAGACAGAGTACTGGAGTGTAAATGAGAAGAATTCAAGTAGAACTATGAGGTTATAAGGAGCAGAACTGAGGAATGCGGAGGCCTTTAGGTACTTAGGGTCAATAGTTCAGTGGAACAGAGTCTGTGAGAGAGAGGTGAAAAAGCGTGCACACAGGTGGAAGGTTTAAGCGTGACATGTGATAAAGTGTGTCAGCAAGAATGAAAGGAAAGGTGTTCAAGACTGTGGTTATATGTTGGTTTAGAGACTGTGACTTTGGGAAAGAGACAGGAGGCAGATCAGGCTGTAATAGAGATGACGATATTAAGGATTTCTTCTTTTCCAGAAGAGACAAAGGTAGTTGGTGTGAATGAAGAAAATGCTGAGAACGGAGTTAGATAGAGGCAGAAAAATCCCTGTGGTGACCTCCAAAGGGGCAGCCATAGGCCAAAGAAGATTCATAGCTTTCAGTAGTAGTGGCGGCCTTTGGTTTGTTTTCTCGAGATGTGACACACTGATGTAAGTTTAAAGAGCAGTTAACAAAACAAGAAAAACAAACAAGAAGAAAGTAGCATAAAAAAATAAAAAGGTTGATTATAGTATTTGTTTCAGATGATCCAGTTGTAGAAACATAGATTGCTAAATTATTTGGCATTAAGTTGTCCCAGACCAAGAAAGTTCTTATTATTATGAAAAAACATTCTGTGTAGCAAAAGATGGAAAAAATGGAAAAATATGGTCCAGATCTATAAATTGAAATTCATCTATTTAGAACTTGTATTTCATTCACTGGAGCAATTCATTTCCAGCAGTTGTGTTTCCTATTCATTCAGTTCAACAGCTGACACAGTGTACAGCTCTGGCTGCTATTTCTCTATAGCACAGCAGATCCTAACAAAATGATTGAATCTGAAAAGATTGGAAGAGTTAAAAAAAAATGAAGCCTGGAGTCTGAACACGGAGAGAAAAGACAGAACCGTAATATACTATAATATACAGTTATTCCCATTTTCCCACTTAAACTTGACAGCTACAACAAAGGCTCAGGCTTTTGTGTCCCCAAGACATCATTAGTGACACATTCAACACAACACTGGCTTATTATTCACACATATATCCATAATTGTCATGTGACAGAAAGACAACACAAAAGCAAAACATTTACATGAAAATAGTCTCAGTCTTCTCTCAGATGTGTCCAGGATCTCTAATTAAGTCTGCCGTCTCTGGAGTAGACTCTCATATTACTGCTCTGACATTTCAGCTGCACTGATATGGAAGACAGAAGAACAGGGCTCCTGTGAAGAGTGGATGATGTGTGACTACCAGGCATCCAAAGGGATGCAGAAGTGTCCTTCACTCACGTACCTCTTACATTGCTCTTCACTGACCTGACTTCATAGTTTGTTTTTTATTGGTGTGGTCAGGCAGAGGTGGAAGTCCCTCAAAAAGGAAAGTATTTTTTCTTTTGCAGTTTTGGGGAAAAACACGACTTCAAACCTCATTAGATATATTTTTTAATCAAATAGCTCTCATTGCAATTATAAAGACTGTGATTAGATGTGGGATGGAGCAGCAGTCTAATTAATGAGCTGTTACCTTCATTCCCTTCAAATTATCTGTTTAATGGTTTTTACAGTCATCTTTATTTCCAAATAAGGCAATATTCAAAACATTATTAGGCTCTCAACATGTAAGACACCTGACCGAGCTCTCTGCCATTTGTCTATTCCTGCTTCATTACAGAGATGCTTTTCTCACAGCTTCCATGGAAGGAGACCAATCATATTTCTGCTCAATTTAGAGCATATTAGACAATCGCTGCAGGAGTGTTTACTGAGGGTAACATTTTTGCAAATAATCATGTTTAGCAAAATACTAAAGCTACATTAACACCGGGAAAATTCTTAGCATTTGAAGTTCAAAGTGGACAAGCAAGCAGGGGATTCTTCTTCTTTTTTTTGTTACTGTATGCTTGTGCACATGTACAACCTACAGTTGGAAAAGGTTTGGTGCAAAATGTCAAAGTGGTGCAAATCTTGCTCCAGGCTTTTTCTTTCAATTATTAATTCCTCCTTCTTGATCAATTTTCAAACGGTTTGCACTTCTGGGAATTACAGGGGTTGGCACCCATACCTCACTACCAAATCAGAGTTTGTGATTGATCAAACTTTGTTTTAACTGTCCATACCATTTCAATGGATGGGCAATTTGTCATTTTGATTTACAGAAATCAATATGAAATGTTAAAAAACGAAACATGACAAGAAACCAGAAAAGTTAGCTACCGTAGGACATTGCTGATTGGATGATGATATTGCTTCATAACAAACAATGTTCGGTTGAAATAAAAGGACAAACCTAATCACCCAATCAGTGATGTCCAATAGTAACATTTCTTGTCAAGCTTCTTCTTTTGTTTTGTTTTTTAACTTTTCATTTTAATTTCTGGAAATTGATTTTGTTTTGTCAAATGTTTTTCATTTTTTTATGCAACCAGAAAAGGAAGGCACTATGGGAAATTGTTGATTGGATGATGACGTTTGTCCATCATTTCAACAGAACATTATTTATTATGTAGTGATAGAGGATTATGATCCAATGAGCAACATCCCACAGGACCTTCCTTTTCCAGTTTCTTATCATTTTTGTTTTTTTAGCATTTCATATTGATTTCTGGAAATTACTTTTGTTTTTCAAAACATGTAAATGTTCGTTTTTTTTTATTTAATTTTAGTTTTTACCATTGTGTAATGGGTTCTGGAATTTGTTTGGTGTTCTAGAATGAAATGTTGGTTTCTTTTGTTATTTGTTTTGCTTTTTTAATTGTCAATGTGATCTTTCTAATGTTTTGCCTTGAGAGACTTGTTAATGTGATACACACTTCAGGGCCACCGTACTTAACAAACACATGTCGGTCTCTTAACGCTTTTTTGTAAAATGAATGTTATCTTGGCTTTCTATTTAAGTGATCAGATAAACACACAATCACTAAAAAGAAAAACAAAATGTTGTGATGTGGATAAAATCAAATTAAAACTAATAAAGCAAGACCTTGGCAGATGATGAGAGAAAAAGAACAACAGCGTGAAAATGTGATTTATTTATTTCTGTTTTATTAACGTTTGACCTCCTTGAAACGAAAAGACAAATTACTTTTGAAAGATAATAATATTATTAGGTTTCCAACATTAAAAATCTTTCACTTTTATGACCTCTGCACGAGGTGACTCTTTTGGATGAAAGTGATCATTAAACACATTTGAAACAGTGTTTCTAAAGGTTTTGTCACAAACGGGCAGACAACTGGTTCCACTTGTAGCAGGTTTATTGACAGAGACAGGCAGACAGAAGCAAAGCTCAGTTAGAAGCCCATAAAGCTTACTCAGAGTCAGCGTCCAGGCAGAAAGTCGGGGCTGGCGTCAAAGAGGCAAAGTCATGTGTAAAGCAGGGTCAGGTAACTGGTGACAGGTGACCAAATCAGGAGAAATGCTCAGTATGAAGGCAAGAAGGCACAAATATTTCACATTGTGTGGCTCAGAGCACCGTGGGAGACGGCCCACGCTGTTGACCAGAGGCAGAGACAGAGCTAACTCCAGACAGGTTTGGTTTATGCATTGAGGGCATCAACATTTACTTGAAAATCCTCCCAGTATTTTTGCGGCCTTTTGATTCGCTGGTCTTAATATAATTTTTTTGCTGAAAAAGTTTTTTTCTGATCCTTTTCCATATTCAGTGCGTGTGAGTAAAAATGTTGAATATACATCAGGGGATTAACAGTAATGACCATACCAGAGGGAAACTGATGGGAACAAGCAGAGTCCAGTAAGTAAAACCAATAAACTCACCAGACATGGCAGACCTACAAATACAAGTAGACAGGGGCAGGCACCCACGTGTAGAACAGAAAAACAGGCTGTAAGGAAAATACATTTCATGACAGCATGAAAAATGTAGAAAAACTGACAACTTTCTCTTAATAAGGCAAATAGAAATTGAGAATATTCCAAAAGCAGGAAAGTAGGTGAATCACATAAGACTGATTACCAGGCAGGCAGCAGCTGTCAGGGGGTGGGGCCAAATCCTACATATATATATAGTCCTATAATAATTCTATGTCAGAGAGATGTCCTCAAACCACTGCTGTTCTGCAAAGGTCTCAATCCCTTCAATCACATCGGGAGGACATGTTACAAGTATCACTTCACCCTTTTCTATTTTTAGGAAACAAAGCTATTTGCCAGAAATGAAAGAGCCACAACCATTGAATACACTGCACTGAAATTAGGCTGAAAGACGAGTTCCAAAAGTTCGACCGTGTGGGAACAAGAGAACTGACGGCATAGAACTACCACAAGCCATCACGGCATTCATGCAGGTTAGAAACAAGTGCAATGGTATTCCACAAGGAAATGGTAACTATAGAGATGCTGCTATCAAAGCCATCCCAGCTAAATACCTCCAAAGAGTAAGGCAGATTCTGAAGAGCAAACTCAAAAGAAAGAGCAAGATCTGAGCGCTCAACAGCTGCACCTTACCAGAGATCAGATGCTCAACTGGGATTATAAACTGGCCAAAAGAGAAGATTAAAGATGTTGAGATCAAGAACAGGAAGATTATGATAGTGCATGGAGGGTTGTGTCAGAGCCACCATCCCGGATGAAACAACAATAATCTATCAGAACATCAGTAGTAGCAATGTAGTGCTAATTGAAAATCCCAGACACACAAAAACCCAGAGGAGTGAAAGAGGAACGTGAACGAACTATGGGAGTGTTGTGTTTCTGCGGAAAACACAAGCAGTGTCGGAAATCAGGGGGAAAAAAGGCGCACAGCGTTTTGAAATGTCTGTACAGTGGTGTTTTTCCTATGGCTGCACCAAAAAAGCCTTTGAGTAGAAGATCAATAGAGGTTGAGATTTCCCACCTCGTCTCTTTGAGACAATACCACACATAACAGCAGGATGTCAGGTGTCACCAGCAGGGCGTTAATAAAGTGCGACAACCACATGGACTGAATAATTTACAGGAATATCTGTGTCAAATTTAAACTCAAAGTCCTAACATCAAAGCGGGAGAACTCCTTAAGGAGGTGGAAAATGTCACTATTTTATAGGGCTTTCCAAAGCAAGACACGAGGGTGATCTGTAACTAACCAGACATTCAGTGACCAACAGCTGAGGAAATCTGGAATGTGAGATGAAGCAATCCAAACTGATGAAGAAAAATTAGAAACGTGAAATATTTAGAGGGATGATAGTTAACTGAGAAGAAATAAAATTTAAAAAAAGAAAGCCCTGCAGAAACTGGGCCACTTACTTCTTTCATGCCTATCTTTAGGTTTTTCTTACATTGTGTTACTTGACCACTAGAAATATTTTCATGGTTAAACCATCAAAAGTGAGTTAGCCCTCTATGTCTCTCGTTTTAATTGTTTTATTTTACAGCTTCTTAACTTTGGCTTCTTTCATGACCTTGTGTGAAAAATAAAAAGTTTCAAGCTAAAAAAAAGGCATTCCTTTTTTTGTAAAAGCTGTAACACTATCCTTATTGAGGATTGCCAGGTCAGCGAGGCAAGTAGAAATAATTCACAATCTCACCACATTTGTCAGGAATTCATCCTTATACATTCATATTTACCTTAAAAAATGAAAACTGAAGTGTTTGTGCTTCATGAGCTGTTCCAAGAAAACTTACAATCTTTGTTTTCTAAGTTATACTCTGGTTAAATAGTTTCTGCTGGAAACAAAAACAACACAATGAAAGCCATTTCTGACCGGTCAATAGATTTAGTATAAAATAGATGAACTATTTAAGAAACTCATGCACCATCTAGCAGTTCTGATGGAAATTGTATACCAAAGAAATCACAGGAAAACCTAAAAGGATCCCACAGGTGAAATTTTGCTTCATAATTCTGTGAAACACATGAAAGTCACACTCGGTGCCTAAAACATTCATTACACTGTGAAAGTAAATCTATCAAACTGCCCCAATTTCACTCGGGGAAGTTTCTGTCTGGGTAAAAAAAAGAAAAAAAATTGCCGCCAGCTCTGTGTCCTAAATTTTCCAGGGTCTTGACAGGTTGATGCTGTATTTACTGTGTGAAATATAATGCAGTGAGATGTGGCTATTAGAATGACTGTAGCTCTTTTTGATCAGAGCCCTCTGCAGCACAGAGCTGTCAAAAGAGTTTCAAGAGATTTTTATTGGGACGGAGATGCACGGCTCTAAAGGGAGCAGAGGTAACAGAGAGGTGGAGGTTGTGGACTTTGTGTACAGCAGAACCACAAAGGAAAGCTCAACAGGCTTGGTTCTACCTTGTGTTCTGAGTTGCTTAACCTTTTGGATGATTCCCCCTTCTCAGAACTCAGACCAAATTTGAACAATTTTGGACCCACTCCATTGCAAATCGTGTTTTTTCTGTTTTTGACATGAGTTTGTGGCATTTTTGTCACTCCCTGCACCAATGCATTCCAATGCATGCACTTGCAGACAAATAAATCCATGTACGTCTTCATGTTCCTCGTCAAACCTGTACGGCTGGATAGCGTAGATATTGCTCCCCCTTTTATTTGCACCGTTAGCAGGAGAGAGTGTAAACAAAGGGATGATGGGAAGTCAGGTCAGGCTTACTCCATTCTAAAAGTTCCGCCCAAAGCTCAGAGGCAAATTTCTAATGAACTACTGCCACTTTAAGGAAATATGTCAAAGAAAACGACAGATTTTTTTTTTGTTTACTTGTTTATTTCCAGCAAAAGCGACAAAACCATAAATAAAAGACGACTGGGAACGGTTTTGCAATAAATCAAAGATGATTGGATTGGGCTTTTAATGTGGGATATGTATTTAATATGTTTTTAACGGGAATTGTTTTAAAGACCAGCAATTATGTTGGCATCTTTACAAATTTAAATAAGGAAAACTGCCTCATCCTTTGTGCCCAAATAGTTGTTCTCCGTTGTCAAATACTTTTGAATGACTCATCTGAGCGTATTGACTCTCATTAAAGCTTTTAAATCAAAAAACAACTTAAACATCAATCTTTAATAAAAAAATACAGTAGATCCAAAGGATCTCAAAAGCCATGCTACAATGTTAAGAGCTGCTGAGACTGATGTAAAACAGTTGCAGATCTGTAGCGATGTCCCATAACAGACAAGGGTTACAAAGGTAGTTCTAAGGCTTTAGGACCCCAGAGAGACGTGGCGAGAGCCATTATCCACACATGGAGAAAACTTGGCACAACAGAGAACCTTCTCGGGAGAATTCAACAAACCAAAAATCTTTCCAACAACACCAGAGTGACTCATGGAGAGCATCATAACAGAATCAGCAGAACATAAAAAAAATAACACTACAGGCATCAGATGCCTCAAAATATTCTCTAACAAGGATGTTTTGTCACATTCATTTTTAAGAGTTTGTGTTGTACAACATACGTACAGATTTCTGGTGAATGCACATTGGTTTTACAGCGATATTTTTTTAAATACAGCCAAGTAATTGTTCATCTTCTTTTGCCTTGATAGTCCATTTAGAAATTATTAAACATTTTAGCAACTCAGAGTATTTTGAAGTAAATTCAGAGACCTTGTATTTTCATGACCTAAATTATTTTATTGCAGCAGTTTCTTTATAATTCAATAAGCGACAACATATCTAGTTTAAATTGTAAATATGTCACCGACTTTTCGTACTTGGCACTAAAAACGTGCCTAGACTCCTGAAGGCACTTCACTCCGCAGATCATTAGCAGAGCTCCATGTGCTTGTTAATGCTCAACTGTCGCATCTGATGATGAAGAGAATATGAGACGTGTTAAAAAGAGACTGACAGTGAGGTTCGTTTAAGAGTGTAAATGTGGAATCTAATCACGGTTTTGTGACTGACATCTTTGCTCTTCCATTCATTACTCCCCCAAATTGAGATTTCAGACACTGCCTGATCATCACATTTTCACACCTGCATCTACAACTGCTGACATTCATGAAAGGCCACCATAAATGAGCTGTCCATGCCATTGACTTTGACTTTTCATCATATAAAAATCTGAAGGCTCAACATTGTAAATCAATTCGCTGAGTTGTAATAAAACACATATAGAAATGATTAGAGAATTATTTCCACTGTGACCAATGACCCATCCATCCATTTTCTGAACTTACTGAACACCTTTGGGGGTCACAGGGTGGCTGGAGTCAACCCACCTACTGTTGGGTGAAGGCGGGGTACATCCTGAATACATCACCAGTTTGTTGCAAGGCCACACACTCACATGTACACCTATGGGGTCAATTAAGAGACACCAATTAAATTAGGAAGCTTGTTTTTGGACTGTGGGAGGAAACCAGTGTTTGGAGAAAACTCACACATGCACGGGGAGAACATGCAAACAGAAAGCACCCAGTCGGGATTTAACTTCTCACTCTGAGGTAAGAGGGTTAACCACTATTCAATCGCACAGCCCACGACCAATGAATTATAAACTAATGTCAAACTGAGCTGAAGGTTCTAATGTGAGAGGCTATTTGTGATAGAAATACCAGACTTAAATAGCTACAGTGAAAACACATCTGGAGGCATGTTCCAGATGTGCACTTATTGCCTCTCTACGGATGCTACCACAAGACAGACAGTAACAACAAAGCTGCACCTTCTATTTCCTTTGGGATATTGGGCAGAGAAAAATGGGAACATAGGCTGAAGCAAATAACAATGAAATAACTGACGAGTTCCGCGGCCTGGATCCTGCTTCATTGTGCCAGCTGACATTGACGAAAGTCCCAAGCCTTTCTACAAGAGGAGCCTAATACCTTGCAGTCTGCTGATGACTGCCCTTTCTTCCCCTTTTCCCCATTGTGTCCAATCACACAGATTCGATTTACAGGCCTTTAAAAATGATTCAAACTTTTATTGCACTGCTCACCGAACAGAACACCACAGAAATGAAATATTGGAGGAGCAAGGCAGACATATTTTATTTGAAAGTTTTATTCTTTTCTAATGTCGCAGCTGGTACACATTGCAGACTTTTGGTTTGGTCGCTTTCACTTTTAAGCTTTTTCCTTTTAAAGTTCTTCCCCTGAAGCTGGTATTTTTACAGGTGGACTTTTAGAGGGCATAGAAAAATGGAGGTGCTCATGAGAAATTTAGAAGCAAGAGAGGCGCTTTGATCATTTCAGGGAGCTTTTTGTCTCCTATAACAAACGCAGCCGCTCAGTTTGTTCAGCAAGTTGAATGCTTGGCATGGGTTCATGTGAGCAGAGATGCCAGAAACACATATTTACTCATTGTTCTGCAGTAAAGAATATCTGAGGGGAAGTATTTGAAAGCCCTTTCCAATTATGTCTGTGATGCAGGTTGGAAGGATTTTTGTATCATGAAGTATTTCAAAGACTGGAATGCAACATCCAGCCTTGGTAAGGGCTTTTCGTTTTTGTAAATGAATGGAAAGCAGACAGAAATGTGAGTTTCAGTGTTAAACTGGTGATGTAGGATAAGCACATTTCATCTGATTCTAGTGTTTTGACCTGCTCTCAATGGGAAGGGCAGCTAATTTACTCTTGGGAGTTTGTCTTTAACCTAAAGTTCCTCCGGTGGATTTGCACATGTAAAAAAGGGAAGGGAAATTAATGCTAAGAGAGGAGGACAGCCTCGAGAGAATTGTCAGCATGGATTTCCTGGATTAGTGTTTGGGGGCGACGGTGCGCAGTGACTGAAGCTGTGTTTGTGGCCAAGGGAAGATAATTAATTAAAAACGCTTGTAACACACTCTGTTCTATTTCATAACAGTTAAGCTGGCACAATCCTGTGGTGTGAGAGGTTATCCAAAACAAAGCTCATCCAAAAACTTTCCTCGATAAGCCATAACATCCACTTTCCTATATCATCTCTTTTTTAGAAAAAAAAGGGAAGAGACAGAACCTCCACCACTTAAGATTCATCTCATTAAAGTCCAAGGTAGTCGATGTACCAGCATGCTTTAATAGATGCGTCAGGAGGCATGGCTTAGTGGGATATTGGAGCTGATTATGTCCTTGTTCTATTCATTTGCACAGACCCAAGTTAATTGACTCCTGAGCAGCGATGCATTGAACACACACTATCTGCTGCCAGCCTCCTCCTGACCTGACTCACAGCAGGGAACAAAAGAGCAGCACTTGTTTAAACTCACTGTTTGTGTTCACTTGTGGCATGTGTGTCTACAACAGAAGACAAAAAAGAGACAGGAAATATGGTTGAACTCTGTCAGAATGATCAGTGAGCCCACTGGTCCATCAGTCAGTTTCCGTTCTTTCAGTTCGTAAAATTGCCTCAACAGCTTGAACAAGTTTTATTACTTTAAAATCGTGTTAATCATTATGTAGACTCAAAAATGTACAATTTGGCAAATGCTATATTTTGAGTTTAATCTAAAATTGACTTGATGTTTTTGCCATAGTTGAAGTCTGATCTTTATAAGCGATGCTCCAGTCATCATTATAAAGCATATGGTGCAGAACTAAAGAGGAAATTCCCTCCTTTTCTTTGACCTAGTTGAAAATTCACACAAGCCAGAGAAAAGGGGATTGAAGGAATTCATTGAGATTCTTGGCATTAAGAGGAGCCACTTTCACATCCACTAAGCTACATAAGCACCTTGTATCTTTTTTTATCTATCTAGCTGTCTTTTCCAATATTGTGTTACCACTTTATCACGATCGGCTGTACAGCTCAGGTGCTGCTCGGTTGGTTGATGCATCTTATCTGTTACAAAAGTGGTTCAGTGTATCTTATGCTTCACAAGATAATAAAGAAACCCCTAAAGGCTATTTTCTTTAGCAATTTGACAAGTTCAGACAGTCGTTCTCATGGCTGCCAATTTCTTCCTTTGTGAAAGCAGAATTTGGACAGATGGTAAAGATTACTGAAAATTCAAAGGATTTTGTTACACGCTGTTTAACACGCAGAGCAAATCATTGGGTTTGATTGATTATGCTTGTAATGTAAATCTGAGTTTGTTCAAATGTATTTTTGTTTGAACTAAGCTTGTGTTTTCTCTGTGTTGAATACATTCAATTCTCAATGTTTTTGGTGTTATTGTGTGCGAACGACATCAGTTCAAATGCATTTCTGCTCATCAGGCTGGACTGGTGAACAAGAGAAGAGATTCCTAATTTCTAAGTCAGCAGTTGAGTTTTGATTGTAGAGAAAAGGCATCTGATTCAACAAAAATGCTAACAATACTGATGTTTATGAGCATAAACAAAAACTTCAGTTAAATGAGACTGTAAAGCACTTGTGAGTTTTCAGTGTCACATTTAGTGGGCAGCAGTCAGAGCAAAATCTGTTCAGGAACATCAGACTAAAATAATGGTAAATAGTAAACAGAGTTATGCACTTATTTAAGTTTTTACCTTAAAGAAGATCCAAAGTCCTTTACAGTCAGGAATCCAATCCAGTCCAATCATGAACACAAACCTAGAATGTGTTAAACTGTGGTGGTTGTTGAATTGGATTCAGTAACAAACTGTTGATTAAAAGACACTGGTCAACAACTGACCAACAGATTTAACATTTGGGTTTGGTATTTGGGTTGGAACACACAGCGTGAGTCATTGTTGGGTGTGCGGGGAAGTGAAAAGTAGACTTCCTTTCAGGTTAAAATTTGACATATCAGACTGAGATGAATTCAACCTCAAATAAATAACAACACTTGACAAATTACACTGTGTCTTTCTAAAACCAAATGTGAGACCGAAGTGAAGAATAAAGGTGTAAACAGGGTGAACACGGTTCAAATCTCACATCAAGCGCGAGGAGTCTATGAACTTCAACAAAAAGAAACTTTTTGTTTAGAAAAGCCTTTACTTCAGCTGAAAAAAATAAGGAAAGAAATCATCAGTATTCTCAGACAGCGACCTTTGCTGGCCTTTCAGTCTGTAAATTGTCATGAAATTATTGACTAAAAAGCATGTCACCTGCGACAATATTCAGAAAAGGGCAGTTATTAGAAAAGCAAGGCTTGACTGGAAGAATTATCAGGAAAAGCACATGTGACCAAACTGAAAATATTCGGTTAAACCATCACACAAGTCAAAGCAAGCAAACACTATTGCGGCTGTAAAGAACCATGGAATAGCTAGTTCTGCAGTTAGAGAACCTGAAAACATGGTAACAAGTGATTGGACTCTGAGCTTCTCTGTGCAGCACAGTTTCCATTCATCTATGACCACTGGCTATTACAGATGTCTTCAAGCCCAGAACATTTTAATGAGTAAAAGTCATTGTTGTTGCAGCCCAGCTAGCAAAATGTCATCCATCACCATGTTAGACCAATTAACTTTCTTCCAGCGTGAATGTTTTTTTGTTAGCTAGGCCTGTTTACAGTTTGTTTAAAAGCTTTCACATAAAGTATTTTTGATTTACTTACCACACGACATGCATTTGACAGAAAGCTTTTTTCTGTTTGCATAATATTTATACACAGTTGTGAACAAACCTAATTTTTCATAGTTTTGTTCCGTTTCTTTCTGTGGTTTAAAGCTTTGTTCTTCTGGCTTTCCAAATGTCTTATTAGGTGGATTTATGTTGTTGCCTGCTTGTTCAGCCGTTAAACACTGACCTAGGAGTGATTCAAGCATAAAAAAAAGGTCCAAGGAATAAAACATTGTTGTGAGACAGAAAAATCAGCAAATAACCAATCAGTTATGGACATAGATAGACATAGATAACCAAACAAAAAAGTTAGATAAGGGGAACTACCAGGAAGAAATAAAGAAAATATTTTACAGAGCCTAAAGACTATCATAGTATCTTAAAGTCCTATTAATAACAATTATTATGTATTTCAAATAACATAAGGAGAAAAACAAAGAAACAGTGAGAAAAAAAACAAAATCATATCAAATTATTATTAAAATTAATAGTAATAATAAATACGAAGATGAAAAGAAAACATTTAAAAGATTGTGTAACATAGCTTTCTTTCTTTTTTTTTCCTTTTTTTTTTAGTAAAATCTTTCAGGTCAGTATAAATTAATGTCCCATGATTCAATCTAATAAATCTAAAATCTAACTTACACTGTCTCTGCATTAAAACCTACATTACATTAAAATGTTTTTCTTTAAAAAGCAAATTGTTTTCACATGTACTGAAAATATTTCCAAACATTTTAGATGCAAAAAATACTTGGTATGTGAAGAAAAACAAACAAACATAAAAACCCCCACATCAAATCATTCATCTCTTGTCCATCTCCATTCTCTGCCATTTCTCTGAGGTAATTGATAAAAATGGCTGTTATTTTGCCCTGTTGTGCAGCTGAGTCATGTGTGGAGGAGTTTCCTCGCACTCAAGGGCCGCTCAAACCTGCAGCTGTGAGCTGCCATTGTTAGATGACTCTAAATGTTTTTATCCACCTTCTCACCTTCTTCCTCTTTCTCTGTTTTCATGCCAATTTCTTCTTTGCCTCTCTTCCTCCCCCTCTGTCTTTGTTTTTCTATTCGTGAGCTTTCCATCACTATGCAAATGTGTCCAGAAATAAAGACGTTGACCTGAACAATCCATCAGAATTATGGGCTTTCTTAGGAGTAGTTGCAGATTGATGCTGTCAAGGAGGCTTTGTCAAAACAGCTTCCAGATCATGTTGTTGTCTTCCTCTTCATCTGATTCTCAATGTGACTTTAAGCTATTTGCTCTTCTTGTGTCTTGCAGCATCAGTGTGCTAAATATTTTACATTAATCTGATTTAAAAATATCTTAAGATAAAATATTATTTGTTATCTCAGTTAAGTTAAATAGGGAGACAATAGATCAGCTGGAATTTTTAAGTTTGATATTATTTTTTTCATTTGCTCATTTCTACTGTTTATTGGATTTTTTTGGTCATTTGGTTGACAAATATTGGAACACCAAGGGCTGCTTGCTTTTGACCATTGCACACACAAAACCCACAGCTCCTCCTCTAGGTGGTTGGCCGACAGGAGGTTAAACCATACGATGGCTAAGCCTGGCTCAGACTCCCTCTCCCAAGCCTGGGTTTTAAGTAAAGCTGAAGAAATACTTGAAATGCCACATTTATGACAGTGTCCAGAGTTCAAATCTGCCAGTATTGCCTTTTGTTACAGATTCTGTTCACCTAAATTTCTTGGTGCAACCAACTGCTTTTGAAATCTGATTGTTAGTTTGAAAATGTGCTGACTTTATCTGGATTTGCCTAATGATGTGTTTACTGAAACAGATTTGAAGGAACATGCCTACAAAATATATGGTTAAAATCAACACCTATATGACCAAGACTATAATTCCCAACCAGTGAAATCACTTTTAGGTAAGGAGTAGAGGATCGTCAGTCTTTTGTGACGAAAAGAGAGCAAAATCAGCAACGAAGGTCTTACTGGTCACTCTGTTTCTAAGCTCACATACAAAGATGAGCTGTGGTTTGTGAACGACCATGATTGTGAGTTCTGATTGTAAAAGTAAGCTTAGAGTCGGTACAAAACCAAACCTATTCAGAGGGAACCAAGAGAAAACCCAGACTACCTTCACAAAGAGAAGAGCCAGTCAAAAAGTCAAGAATTGGACCCATATATTTGTGATCTATATCTATGGTTGTATGTGTTGTAGTTAGCTTCCTGTCACTTCTTGTCACACCTGGTTTCATTTCTACATCTTCCATGTTGCTTTGATTACTCTAATGCTATGATCACAACGAGCTCAGAAACACGTGTTCTAGTGATGGCTTTCAATGAAAAGTCAATGTGATCGCACATAAATGCACGTTTCAAGCATCTGTGTTCAAAACCCTCGCGTTGACGTGTTGCTATGCAAGTTTTTAAGTTCGTTTCAGGGCTCATACCTGGTGTGTACAGGCTTTATTTTTTGTTGGAAATCAATTTGTTTCTGAAAATCCAAATTTAGAACCATCTTGATGACCCAGAATAAATACAACCCAGGAATGTTAATTAAAGATTGTTTGAGCTTAGAGGTAAAAGAAATGATCTGTGGCAAGTTACTTCTCACACTTCTTCAAGGAACACTAAAGAGACATAAATTATTAAATGAAAAATCTGAGCTGCAATTTTTTTTCAACAACTGTAGAAACCTTTGAAACTTACTCAGTGGCTCTCTTGATAAAAATAGGTGAGCAGGACTGTGAGACTGAGCAGACAAAACAGGATCCCAGTATCTGTGTTAGGAGCAGTGTGAGGCAAAGAGCAAAGGGCAGCGAGATGGTATAACAGAATTTTGTAGAAAAGATTCCTTTTGTCTTTCAAATGCTGGAAAAGGTCCAATGAGCCTTGAGACTTGAGGGATATTTCAATATTATTATTAATCTAATACAGAGGAGGCTTAAGAACGCGAAAGTTATATGAACAACAGGTTTGTAAAATTTAAAATCCAAATATACAGAATGTGGTCAGTAACATAAAAACAGAGTCAGAGAGGATTCATAACCTGTAACGTGTTGTGAATATGCAAGAAGTGCCTTTAACTTCAAGACAAATATCTTGCCAGTCTGATGCAATGTTCACACCGTGGTTGGAAGCGCATGTTAGAGCAACCGCTACGCGCCTTTTTAGGTCTTTTTTGTACAAAATGCATGGAAACTAAAAGTTAAACCAGTTGAACTTTGACCAATTAGAGACTTAGATTTGGAAGTGACGTATGGGAAGAGGCTTTTTTAAAACACAAAAGTACCAACTGGTTGAAAACCTGTCATGAAGAAGAGATTGATAATTACAAATTGACATTTCGACACCAAGCACCAAGCCTCTTCTTGTGCATGTATTACAATCGGGTAGTGACAGAGCTGTGTGAACACCATATGCTTAAAGTGGGTTGCAAGAACATGCTAAACGAGCTCGTTCTTGCACACGCACCAGATATGCTCGATTTGTACGACGCAAAAGCCTGTGATGTAAAGACGAAACCACAATGGACTGACAGGCAAATTTCTGAAAGAGGTCAACATGTCTGCTGAAGTGAAATGCATGAAGCTGATTACAAATCTGGGAGGAATGGAAAGCTGCAATGACCAAAACAAGTTAGAACACAAAGCTGCACACAGATTGTCTTTGCTAGTTTTGATAAGTTTAGGTTCTGTTTTTCTTTCTGAGTTTCTTGGGGTTTTTTGTCATATCTTCGGTAAAAGTTAGGTTTCTGCCAAGCCTGTACTTTGTCTCCTTATTGGAGACCTTCACAAACCACATATCATGACTAACAGGACATATGCTTAAGAGAAAAAGGCTGATGAAAACGATGAGTGTTTCTAAGATTAGAGAAAATTAGTATTTCATTCTTTTTCCTAATCAGCATAAGACTTCTGACAGTCGTTTTCATCTTGCAAAAATAGCTAATTTTTACTGATATTAATAACTAGCAGTGTAAAACTGACTGATTGCATCAGTTCAGAAACATTCTTACATCAGTACATGAAATCATCACTCCTGCAGCACTACTTTTAGTGTTGATTTTGTGTGTCATCAGTGCAGAAGTGTGTTCAGCTTGTTCTGAGCAGCTCACAGTAAGACTCAGAGCTGAAAAGAAACCTCCCTGCACGGCACACGACGGAAAAAAGCTCAGCAGCCTGGAAAAGAGCAGTGGTGTGAGTCCTCTTATAGCTTTCATGATCTTTTAATAAGCTTTCAACGAGAAAGTAATGTGCTGTGTGTTATGACCGCACTGACAAAGTGCTCATAGTCACCAGCGATAAGAGCTCCACTGCATCAGTGAGCTGCTGATTAGCTGAGTGACAATGGTGATTCAGGATTCAAGTTCATTTTGGAGAACCAAATGCCTCCGGATACATTAAAAACCAAACTCAAATAGACTCAGTTCAATTAAGCAGAAGCCAAAGGTGTGGCAGCTACAAAACTCTTCATCACGCTTGATTCCCTTATGTACGAAGGCAAAAAGAACCCAAAACATAAATGAATTAAAGAATGTTAGAGAATCATCATGATATCTGTAGAAATAGTGTTAAACAAACCAGATCACAATGTGTGTTTCAAAATGTTAATCCTATTATACTTAGTGATTCTTTTTCAATATTGATGAAAAACCATTGCCTACAGAAAAGTAGATTTCTAAAATGTTCCTTGTGATTTTGATCAAACAAAAAAATGACAAGAAAATCAATGCAAAAAGCAGTTATTTTGCATCAAAAGAAAACACAGTGCTACAGTATGAATGAATGAACTTGCTTTACTGTCACTGCAACAAGAACAAGGGTGAGGACAACAAAAGTACTTTTTTACAGATGGGGCTGACAGTTATTGGTTCACCGATAGTGAGACATCACAATGTGTTTCTTCTGATTATCTAATGTCCACACTGAAACAAAATGTGACCATCGTATGCATAAATAAACCTCAAAAACATACCCTGTAAACATTCTGATTTCCTTCAAGTTTGGGTCCTCTACCAACATCTTGGGAGCTTCTGGGTCTCGCACTTGTGCTTTTGTCACAACTGCCCTTGCAAATAAAATGTTCAATCCTGTACATGAAATGTTAAGATTGTTGACCGCTCGGTGAGCCTGTAGAGCAAAAATGTTCATGCATATTAATTTCTGTGGGCATGCTGAAAGCGACAGGCCATAGAAAACACTTAAACAACACACAAAAGTAAATAAGAGTGAAGTAGGTGAGATGCAGGCACATAGTACGGATTTTACGTTTTTGCATTAGTGCTGCTCAAGTGATAAGTGTTCACTCCTTGCACACCTATTGTGAGTTCCCGACTGTTACGAAATTAGATAATCGGAGCACAGTTTGTGTGGGAATCCCACAGTCCTATGGGCATTTACGCATCACCTGCACACTCGTCTGCAGCATTTGCGCGCAGTCAGTAAGGGGTCAGTGTGAACAACTTACAACTAGAGTGCAGTGTTAGGGCACCGCGCAGTATCATCACCCATACGTCATAAATACATGCACATTACATTCCTGTTACAAATACTTCACTGCACTTAGCCAACATATGTATGTTCCATTTTCCTGATGTCTCTTAAGGTGGCTACACCAGGAAACTATGAGATCACTTCTTCAGCAAAATCTACTAACACAGGTTTCAAATTCCAGGCCTTGAGGGCTGCTGTCCAACAAGTCTTCCAACAAATCTTCCACTGAAGCTCCTTCAAGTCAAAACACACTTAATCCAGGTAACCAGCAGCAGATAATGCAGGATTTCTTAAAAACCAGCAGCATGCCGGCTCTTGAAGCCAGGAGTCTGACAACTCCTATTCTGCCTACTGGAAGTTAAGGATTACAAATGACTTTTTCTGTAAAATATCCTACCACCTGTCAACAACTGTGCAGGAGATGCAAATACAATAAATAAATAAATCCAGGGTACTCAGTTACTCATGCAGACATACCATGGATTCTGCCTAGAAGTAAAGAAAAAAAACACATGTATATTCCGGATAGACAAAAACAAAATGGAAAACAAAAACACATCTTATAGAATGAGAGTAGGATCAATACAACTGTCCTGAGTCTCAATTTTGTTCCATTACTTTTTAACCTGAAGCATGTGTCTGCATCTATGCCTGCTACTTAGTGACTCGCAGTTTTGGGCGAATGGCATTGGGTTTCACTCATAAATGTTTTAAAGTGTAGAAATATTTATGATCATCCACTTTTATGGCTAATCCATAGCAGAGCCATTAGGCATACATTAGTGAGTGAAGTATATTTGACCTAATCCTGGTCCTCACAGAGAAGTCAATAAGCTACATTAAGCCTTCCTAAATAAAAACTATGGCCTGGCAATGCTTTTGAACTAGTCACTTGAGTACCACTTTGATGATCCTTTTCCTCCACCTTTTGCTAATTGGGAAATTCATAACTCGAACATGATCCCTCTTTGGCTATTTTGAGTCTCGGGGGCTGAGAAAGTGTAATAGGAAGTTTGATATCTAAAGAAAAACTCAGAGAGAAGGAAGAACAAAGTTACACTAGAGACCAAAAAAAAAACCCCACAAATATACACATAATAACAATAAGACAGTGTGTGTTTGGAGCAGTTCTACACAAATCAAAGACTGCGTAATAATGTATCTTTGACTTTGAAACTTAGTTCTGCTTTGGCACTGCTGACTACCAAAATGATCTGGAATCAGATTTACCTTTTGATAATCACATCAAAGAAAGCAGCAAATGAAAAAAAATTGGATCAGTGGTGCCCTATTAGTTTCAATGAAAACAACCTAATAGGCAATTTGGCTTCATGAGAATACTTCTGTGGTACAAAATTACATGAGAAAGCAATTTCTTTATGAATACTACAGTGGGTTTTTTTTTTTTTTTGCTTCATGTCTGTCAGTGACTCCAAATTCATAAAGGACCCACGGTAAGACATCAAACAGCAAAAGATGAAAGTTTCCCTTTTCAGTCATGATTTTCATTCCAGAGAAAGAAAAGTGTGTCAGCGAGGTTTTTGCCATCACAGCTTGCTGTTACAAACTACCGCTGTAGTGCTGCTGCCTTCAGCGTGTGCTCTGTTTAGGAGATAAATGGTAACAAGTGGAAGACCCTCCAGAGGTCTCCTCCTCCTTTGTCACCTAGTCAGACTCTGGGGCTGCTCTGGATCAGCTGCAGATCAGAGCTGAACATGGAGGAGTTGTTGGCCACTTAACACATTTCCACAAAAAGATGCATCTCTGCCATTTTCATCCCTTGCATGATCAACTGAGTGAGACTGGGGGGAAAGTTCAAACAAACCGATTGGTTTTGTTTTGTTTTCCCCCAAAATTATATTACATGCAAAAGGTTTTAGTTAAACTGTTATTTATTTTCGGACAGTAAACTGTCTGGAATGCGAGGATCCAGTGAGGTCTAAAATGACTTTCCTGTTACACACAATTGCATGAAGATGTTCATGTCCAAAATCTGAATCCAATTTATGAAGATACAATTAACAGAGAAAAGGACATATACATGACATCTGCTATGTCCAATTTAATTGACAAATCTTGGCTGCGGGTTGGAACTCTAAGATGTACAAATAGCAAATGAGTTGAGCCATTTTCAAACCCTCTTTTTCTCCCTCTCTTTCACTCCTCTCCCTCAATAAGTCAACCCTGGCATGAATATAAATGGAGGCTGGTAAGGAGCAGGGACCGGGTGTCAGTGAATGGCTTTTTGCTCAGCCTCTGACAGCAGCACACCCTAATGGGTTCAGCCTGACTGGATTCAATCATGTCCCCTGATACCCTCTGAAGAGGATGCAAATTGTCAATCAGCCTTCCCCCTTCACCACGTTCCTCCTCATCTCTTGCTGCAGTCTTCATCTTGTTCCCTATGATTATCTTGACATCCTTCACCTTGCTCTTATGTCTCATCCCTTCTGCTTACAGCTTTTTACATATTAGCATTGTGCCGTACTTCCCATTTCGTTTTATCCTAATCTCCCTAAACAATTTGAACTTCCTCAAGTTTTGCTAATGATAATGACTGCAGAAAAAGTCACAAGGGTCAGCAATTTACATTAATAGAAGTCCTGCAAAAGCTTGTGCCGGATGTGATTTTAAGTATTCATGGTGCATGTCATTACAATAAAAAGCACCAACCTTTCTGCAGTTATGGGAAAATAAACATGCATATTTGCATTCAACCATGAGCATAAATAGTCCACTGCTACAACAAACATTGGGTGGCAAGTAAAAATGGAAAGAAAAAAAGTTTAATTATATTGTTTAATCCAGCCATTTCAAGCAAATGGCAGCAGCTTGGAGGAGATGACAAGTTTTGATTTGTAAAGGTTAATGTATTTATTTAATTGTCCCATAATGCAATTCTGTTTCATTAGCTTCACATAAAAGCAATCTGACTGTAAAAGCTCTTTCTGTGGGGTCAGGCACAATGAGGCCTTATTAAGCACAATTTTGTATCAGATGACAGATTAAGTCACCCCGTGGGCAACAGGTGCACTACACTTCTCTTCACAATGGAAAACCATTGGTACATAATATGCAAAACATGAGACAGAGCAGAATTTACATGCTGGGATGAGTTTGCCTAAAAGACTAAACTGTTTAGAAGGATCAGATTTGTTTGAATATGTTGTTCTGTTTGCGGTGAAAGCTCTGTTCCCAGAGGGTGGTGGAAGCCAAATAAAGCTGGAGAAGGGTAAGGGGGAGAACACACCATGAGAACACATTAGACCAGAAAGTATGAACTACCAACATCTTTTTTTTTTTTCAAAGAACATAAACTGGATTCTTGCTTTTGTTTTTTATCATGTTTTATGTAGCTTTTAGCCAAAATAATAATTAAAAAACCCTGTCATTTCTTAGGACATAGTTTCAGCAAAGCGGCAGTAGTTTATTAGAAATGTGCCTCTGAATCGTGGGTGGAGATGTTCGAGTGTTACTTCTACATCACTGCTACAAGCTTGCAATCAACATTTTTTCATCTGCTCCTAATTCACAATGATTTGAAAAAAAAAAAAAAGTCTAATTCAAACTTAATGTGTGTCCTGTATCATGAGAAGAACATGTTGAAAAAACCAAAAACATGATTTTCATTGGAGTGAGTCTTTATTGCTAAAAAACATCTTTCATCAAATTTTGAAATAATGTTTGTTACTTATTTTTTGCAAAATGAACAGTTCTTTACTCTTTACAATTTAATTTGCTGAATCATTCTCCACACAATTGAGAAGTTGCAAATGTGCAACAACTTTCTAAAGGGTTTCTGTGAGAACTTTTATTTATCCAGGATGGTGCCATAACAGGAACAGTTTTTATAAACTTAAGCTGCACTTAATATATTAAGTTGAAGACATTTTTGTCTGTTATCCAGCAGATTTTCTTAATTATAAATTGTTATTTGTAAAAAGCCTCTTGGATATGAGGTGAAATGCTTTTAACTTAAAATAGTAACCCTAAAAGAACCTTTTAAAAACCACATTTCTTTTGCTTTCTAAAGGCTACTAAAGTGGTAAAGTATAAATTTAAATGAGTTTTAGCAGTCCTACAACTCAAGTTGTAAGGCAAGATAGATAAAAAAATGAATATTTTTAGTTACCAAAGAATTTCCTTATCAAAATCAAATGTTTCTTTTGTAAGTAAAAATAAAAACAAAACAATTGTGCAGCACAGTCAGAATGATTCTGTTGCTCTGCCATTCAGAGATTTAAATAGAGCCTCCTGCATGACTAAGTTGATGCCCTGCAATTAGCTAAGATAAATTACAAGACTCCTAAGATAACTCCTGTAAATAATTGATCCTAAAAAGAAACATCAGATGCAGGCAGGCTTGGAACTACAAGCATCAGCGTCAGCAGGTGATGTATGGAAGCCCGGTTAAGAGCCCATTTCCCCGCGATCCATCGGGAGAAGAGAGGCTGCAGTAAATAACCACTACATCGCCAGAGGGAAAAAGGGGGGTGGGGTTGCGGGGCCTTGGAGAAAAGTCGAGAGAAGAAAACCCCATGTACTCTCATAGCTTTTCTCTCTTTTTACGCCTCCTGTTACAATACTTCACACATTCATTCTTTCCTGCTTCCCTTTTGCACCGCCTCTTCATTCCGCTGTAAGTCTCAATTTCATGTGCTTTCTCATCCTCTCAGCTCTCTTTCTTACATTCCAGCATGCCTGTGAAAAATAGCTGAAAGGAAGATGGAATTGGATGGCTCACTCACAGTTTTTCTCTTTGAAACTTGTAAGATGTTTGATTTTGCTGGACTCAGTTGTCACAGCTCACCATCACCAGTTAGTTACAAACATGCAGCAGGAGCCCGAGGTCTTTCACCTGAAACCGATTCAGCATGTTTGGCTGGCAGATACAGGATGATCTGGGGAGTCAACAAACAGTCGGATGCTTTGAGACAAAGCTCTTGTTTATCCTTTTTCTTCCTGTAAAAGGAATACAACTTTTTCTCCAGTCCAACCCCTTTCGATTACAAGTGTTTTTGAAGTGTCAATTGGAACACAATGTCCAACAGGTATACTTCAGTTCCTCCGTTTTATCCAGACCTACAGGGAAACGGGCACACACAGCAGCACTTTTTGACAACTCTGTTGTCAATCCCACCGCTTTTGCCCTCCCGCCAACCCACAGCAAGGCAACAGAGGGTTTAATCCCTTTCCACAGGTTGAAACCACCTCCTCTCTTCTTATCTACCTCTTTTGCTGCTCCTCCTTGAGTGATGGACAAGCTGCTTGAGCTGCTGTGGAAAGCAGCCAGATAGGTCAAAGGTGAGCGAGTGGAATAATCCATTTATGAAACACTGCTCTCCCTCTGAAGGAAAGCTGGCGTAAGGAAGGTCAGCATGTAGGCTCTGTCCCTCCTCAGCATCAGCCAAAGCTTGCACTGCTCTATTCACTCTCTTACCTTGGGAAGCACATCGCTGGCTTATCGCCCCAGAATTGGCTGTGCAGCATGAATGCAGCAGAGAAGAGAAGCAAGAAGAATGTTTAAATGGGGTTTGAGTGTGAATGCCTTGCCTTTTTCACTCTGTCTGCCTTAAGCCCCCCCTCCTTTTTTTCCCCCATTCTCTCTCTGTTGCCTTTATCTCAGGGTTTTCTGCTGCACATCGAACATCCCCATGAGATAAAATCATCTCCTGTCAGTGATCTGTGTGCTTGAAATGATCTGAGAGAGCCTGTCTGCAGAGGATCACATCTTTTTGTGCAAGTCAGGCCTGGATCAAACCAATTTCTGCTGTGAGAGTGTAGATTACTAAATTAAAAACATCTACATGACTATAAAAGGATTTAGAACTTAAACACATTTTTTACCTTTAATCCCGAATAGAAATTTGTGTTTGACTGTAGATGCTTTCTGTGGGGCAAAGAGAAGAAACAAACTTAAGGGAGTGAAGACAATTCTGCATGCAGTGTAAATATGATTAAATGGGAATCATGAATATAGAAAATATCTAGTGCAAAACAACCGTTTCAAAGACACGATAAAGGAGTGGCAGGACCAGCCTTTTTTTGGTATTTTCTTTTTTTAACATTTCCTGGACAGAACTGCATGATCATGATTTTTTTATGGAGGTTTGGTATTTTTAAAGATAAACTTAACATTACACAACTTTTTTGCCTAAGTAATAAGAAAAACTTAAAGCACATAAATCTGCTTTATTGAGTCTGACCCTGTCTCCTATCTGTTAGATTGCAAGTATCCCTTTGGCTGTATTCTGTGTAGCCTGTGGTGGAAGTGTTATTATTTGGGGTTGATTCACTTTGCTTTGTTATTCAATAGTATGATTATTGGTGAACAGTCTGTCTGAGTATGCTCAATGATCAGTCTTCAAATGTTTCTGTCTCCTTGTTAGTGTTCTTTATGATAACAATATGCTTCAAGTGCAATAAAATGAAGCTTAATCTGTAATAGTTTTAGTCAATTGAGAAACTTGGACTGGCTACCAGAGTTAAAGAAGAAACAAACCACTATGTAGTAAGAGAAGATGTTGATAAACTACAGTCTGTTTTCTTTGATGTGAAAACCCTGTGATTTTGTGTTGTAATGTCTCTATGGTCAGCACAGACAGCAGCTAAAAGCAGACAGCAGAGGTTTAACAACACTGCTTCCATTAAAAATATGTAGGTGAGTTCATTTTGACCTTTTCAGTTTGATCCTTCGTGGCTGCATCCTTCCAAGAATTGAAGCAACAATAACTGTGTATTCTGTGAGGAGTGAGTGGTTACTTGCAGTGTAAGTTTTAAATGATTGTGGTCACTGGAGTGTTTCTTGTCAGGCTTCAAGCTGTCCACCTATAACCTCAGTAGAAAATTCAGCAGAGGTTGTGCTGCATACAAAATTACACATTATTTTCACAGTTATTTAACATTACTGCTACTAAATGTTCAAGAAAAAAATATTGTTCTGCATTTACTGAACAATAATTATAACTAATTAACTATAATTGACTGTATTTAACAATAATGTAGTACTGGATAATTTTTGTAGATTTTGAGAACCAGAGGGGCATACCCCAACCAAAAGCTCTGAGTTTCTGGACCTCGTCTACACCTGGGGTCGACAGCTGCAGAGTTTATTTTAACCACCTTAGAGACCTCAGCCCCCAAAATAGATGACCTGGCTCTAAAAAGCTTCAAAGTAATCCTTTCACTACCTGATTGCATCCCCAGTTGAACTCAACCACTCCACCTGTACCATACCACCATGAAAGTGAAAAGAATGC
Organism: Oryzias celebensis; assembly: GCA_014656515.1. Taxonomy (NCBI): domain Eukaryota; kingdom Metazoa; phylum Chordata; class Actinopteri; order Beloniformes; family Adrianichthyidae; genus Oryzias; species Oryzias celebensis. Next base: position 15,583,834 of record BNCR01000005.1, read on the forward strand.
TTGCTGCAAATAAGGTTTAGTCAGAATTTTAAAACTTGCCCTAACCCTTGATTGTCAGTGATCTGCTATTTATTCCGTGTTTTAATAATACTGTATATCTCCACTTGGAGGACGAAATGTTGGGACAGAGAGAAGCCATAGGGGAAGTGAAGCAATTTGGATTTGACCTTGCTAAATTCTTTAAAAATCATACTGTGATTTCTTATTTTTGATCTACTAAGTTATGTATTCATTGTATTATTACCAGTTAAAGCACATATATGAGGACAATGACAGGCCTCTCTCATGTTTTTAAAGTCCCACTCCAACTATATTTTTTCTATTGTAAACTTTTCCCAGTGGTATTTTAGTTATGATTATGTGGTTTTTAGCTAAAGTCAAAAAGCCCGAGTCATTTTTAAGACATATTTTTTGCAAAGCTGCAGAGGCTCATTAGAAATTTGCTGTTGGGTTGTGGCAGGATTATTGGCATGAGAGTAAGCCAGTTCACCGGCAATGCATCTGTTTACACTTTCTCCCACTAGCGACAAGCACCTCGCAAGCCCAAGCTAACATTAGCTTCGAGAAAAAAAATATTGGAGCAATCCTGTTGTACAATTTTGAGCTAGATGGCAGATCAGACGAGGAAAATGAAGACGTTAATGGATGTATTTGTCTACAAGTGGATGATGTAGAATTGGAGCAAAGAAACAAGGCTTTGACTCGCCTATGGCTGTGTCTGTGTCACAAACCCGAGCTTTTTCAAACCTCTGGTTTTCATCTGCTCCTGATCCAACTCAATTTGAATAAAGAAATATTCAGAAATGCAGTTTTAATTTTAGCTTATTTTATATATGTCCTCCAAAATAAAAAAAATGCTATAAGAACATGTTAAAAACACCCAAAGCACCATTTTCTTTGGAGTGGGTCTTTAAGTGTGGCAACGTGCTCAATTGGTGATTGTGAAATACTTATTTGCTCCAGTATATATATGTATGTATCTATGTATGTGCAACTTGGCTCTGAAAGTTCTTTGCTGAAAATGCATTGGGTCTCAGCTCTCAGCAAGAGACATTTTCTGCCTGAAGTTGGTTGAAGATGGAGACGTAATTGAGCTCTTGACAACTCCACTTCTGGAGACTATGGCAGCAATGGAAATGTCTCCTTTCAGGCCGATAAAAATGTCCTTTCATTCTTTCTGTAATTGGACCAGGGACAGTGGGGTTGTGCTCTGGCCCGAGGAGGCAACCTGTAGAAAGGCCTACCTCAATATACGTCCTAGAAGGATGACGCCAGGGAACCACATGAAGAAAATATAGCACGAAAAAGGTAATGCTGATGAGAAAAAATAAAATGAAAACGGCTTGTAAAAGGTAGCAAATAACCACAGCACAGACAGTGAAGAAATGCAATTGGTAGATTTACTGTAAAAATGCTCTTTGGAAATAAACCTTACATTCTTGCTAAGCCTATTCATTGCTAGATTTGTAAAAAAAAAATGCAATACCAAGATGATTATTAATTTTGCAGATCCTCTACTCGCCTCTAGTCAAAGTAGAATTCACATAGATGGCCGAACCCAGTGAATTCTAGCCTCATCCACTGCTTAGCTGCTTAATTTACAAGAGGACATTTAATAAAAGCAGATTTTATGTTTCATTGAACTATGGCTCAGTTTTGCTGGTGTATGCAAGCTACTATGAACACCTTGACCTGCCGCTCTATCATCTCATTTTCACTCCCAAGTTGTCAAATATTGTCACATGGGTAAGGACCCCTCCGCGACAAAAATTGATGCTTTGGGTGTCCTCAACTCGTTGTTTTTTGACGCGATGGCTCATCCATTTAAATAAAGGTTCCCCAACCTGCAGGTCGTAAACCGGCACTGGCCTGGTACCAGACCGCACCAATTCCCTAACCGTAACCCCAACCCTAACCATTACGTGATACCGGACGCGGATTGGTACCAGTTTTACCCTGATTTAATCGGAACAGCCGACGCATCAAAAAACGACAAGTTGGGGACATCCAAAAGTGACGCAGAGGGGTCCTTAAGCATGCGTCGAGTTGGGAGTGAGCGTCTGTTGGCTCTACAGCATTGTATTCAACACATTGCAAAACACCGGATTCCAACACTGTTTTCAGAACCAACATTTAACTTCACTAAATATCTGAGCAAAAGTTGTTCCTCTGATGAATCGCACCAAACACATATCAGTTTGTGGCCAACTTCAAGACCTCTTCACCATTGTTTTTTCTTTTTTTACACACTGTTGTAGATACTGACAACTGTACCTTAGAAACAAACACCTTACAAGAGCTGAGGTTTTTCAAACGCTTTTATCAAGTGGTCTTCTCATTGCCTTTTGACAGCTGTCTGACACAATCATATTTTTCCGTTTTCATAATTTTTCTGCTTCTAACACGTCATCTGTTAACTCAAGAAATTTAGTTGAAGTCTTCTGTAAACCACCTACTAAAAGGTGTTATGATAAATATATAATCAGTCCTATTCATTGTACTTGTCAGAGGTGAAAATAGGACTATTTTCCACACATAGATAAACATTGCAGGTGTTTAACTTCACATAGAATACAGTATAACAATACAATGCTGTCTTCTTTATGACTAATCAAATAATAAAAACAAATACTGACTGCCATTGTTAATTCACAAACTTAGTTGTAGATCGATTTCTAAAAACAGAAGTAAGCAGATCACAGAAGATCTTCCACTACAGGAAGCACTTCTGTTTGATGTTAAAGCAGTTTTAATTGGATCTATTTTTTCTCAAAACTCTGATTATCTACTAAATGTCAAGTTTAAGCAGATATCATTTCAAAGGCAGTATTTAAATAGAAAATAATAAAAAAATAATAATTACAGCTCCTGATAACAGTTTGTAAATGAAAAACAGAGCAATCCCTGTTGTATTAGAGAATGCTTTCACAACAATTCAGTTCTTGAATAGTCAAACAGACACTAAAAAAGCCATTTAATGATTCTGATTTAAATTTGCCATGTCACAAACCACTGGGCAAATATGCTTGGGGCGAGAAAAGTTGGAAGCAACAGATGGAAACAAGTCTAATTCACTTGATGTCATATCCATCCCGGCTTCTAAACATAAACAAAACACAAACAAATAAAAAATAGAGCAATTATTGCTGTACAAAGTTTCAGTAATAATCTGTTAGTGAGCAGAGTAAAAGTAATTCAAGAAGAAAACTGAAAAGTCATTTTTTCTTATTACCTTAAAAAATTGTATTTTGCTGGAGCAATTCTCACTTCATTTGATGGTTCATAGTGATTGGTTTGAAGTTGGATTTGTGCAAAAGCGTTTAATGTGTTAACTTTTTTTTTGTTGTTGTTTTTGTTCATAAACAAACTCCTGCAAATTGGGGACAAAAAAAACAAACAACCTGAAAAATAGATAATGCTCTCTTAAGACCTTCTACTACTCCAGTTAGAATTGTTCAAAAAGATGAAAGCTGCTGGGAGGAGGTGTGTTTGGTCAAAATAAGTTGGCATTTTTTGGGAACATTTAACCGGCACATATTGGTGCTTGTTGGCAGCATGAAAGGAGAAAAATCAGAGCCAAAAGGAACCACTGAAAAAAAGCAGAATGACAGCACGAGGGGGAGAAAACTGAAAAGAGGTGAAAGAGCAACTTTGGCAACCGCCTCTGTTTTATAATGCCGCCCAGATCCAAATACAACGTCTGCCAGTGATTGGTCAGTCGTAGTTAGGTTTTGGCATGAGCTGCAGCGACAGCTGTTTGGAAATGATGGAAGCCCCAGAGAAGACAGGGGAGGCGAGAACAATACAGAACTATTGTAAAATGTTGTTGTTTCAGTCTTTTTACCGAACACAGCACAGCACGATGCAGAAAGAAAATTAAATACGACAACATATCAACAAAAGAACAATTCAAACTCCGACTCTTATATCTGTGCTGCACTTTACTGAAATTTACACCTTGTAATTTGATGCTCTGAAACTTGGATTTTACTTTCAAGTAGTCTATAAGACTCATTGTATTCATAAAGAAAGGTTACTTTGCTGAGTAGTTTTTAAGCCATGTAGTGTTGATATGTCTTCCCAATGTTAATAAAGTAACAGTAATCAACAATCCTGTGCCAATAATACTGGCATGTATAATAATGTAAATCCCTCTCTTAACACAGTGAGCCTTACCAAGCAGAGAAACAGATGGCTGCCTCACAACTTCCCACAACATAACTACAGAACTATGCAAATACAAAAGCAACAAAGATCAACTTGTGGCTTAAAGTACTTCCACAAATATCTCGCACACAGCTCCGATTTTTCTGCCAAGTTTTCGGCGATAAACAAAGGTCTTCTGTCAGCCGTTTTACCCTCTGACAAACTCACATCACATTTTCAATGAGTAATCCAGCAGAGTTATGATACCACCCCTGCAAACACACATGCTCCAAGTCCGCATCTCTAATTCTGCATTTTGTTTCTCCACTTCTGCTGCCCCACCTTGTAAGACTGTGGGGCTGTGCGCATCTGGCTATTAAATCACTCAGTGGCTTGCAGTGGCAGCACAGAAGGCTTGGTATGCCAAGTATTATGGCACAGTGACCAGCATCTGAAAGGCTCGTTAACCAACTAAAACACAACACCTGCTAATTAACAGACTGATGGCGGCCAATCAGGAGGCTGCACCATGGCTGCCAGTTGGGACAGTGAGATTTTTACTCAAGACACAATCCAATCAGATTACTTGATTTAGTACTTAGTGTGAATACTTATGTTTACAACATACCGACTGAGTGCAGATTTATGGGTGTAATGATTGATCGACTTAATGAATCCATTTATATTTCTGCAATCCAACCAGATCGATCTGTTGGAGGCAAGATGTTACAGTAATCACCTATAGCATTCGAAGGTTGTTTCAGTATGAAATGAATCCATTATAATCAATGTTGGAAAATACCATTTGGATTGTGGCACAGTAGGTTTATTTACTAAAATGTAAAAACGACCAAATTCCATCACAGCAAACAAGACATGTGATGACATGTGGAAACACTAAAGTTTGCTGAGACATGTGACCATACAGTGTGGTAGAATGTTAATGTTTCCTTTGGATTATTTTGATGTGACAAAAACAATAGTGGGTTGAACTTTATGAAACTAAAAACTGAATGAGTTTGCCATTATTTCTTGTTTACTTGTACACATATTTAATGTACACTTGATTATCTTGCAAGAAACAAGGAATCTGTAAAGCTTCCCCTGCACTGTTCAGTACCAGATATTTATAACTGAGTTTCACTGGTTGAAGTTTCGGCTAAAGATATTCTGGATTGAATTTCAGGTGAGTGAATCAGATCAAATCATTCAAAAATGAACCAACGTTGATTTTGAATAGTATCTTCAACCACAAATTATGATTACCATTATATCCCTAGTTTTAACCATGGTAGCTGTGTGGGACTTACACACTCTAAATCTATGGTTAACAATACAAAGGGGAGTCTCGCTATACAGAGAAAATGGAAAAAAAATACTCAAGACCATTAAGATCTCCCTGAAAACATACATAGACAGCACGGCAGGAGTTGTCCGTCCATCAGGGCGTTCACATCCAAGTGAAAGTGACAGACGGCTGTTCATAGGCTCTTTCAGGCTGCCGCTACAGGTGGGAAGCATCCACTGTTGTGGGCTGAGAAAACAAAGCCTAACACAAGACTAAATAGGAAAGAAGACAGAGAAAAGCCAGAGAACAGCCAGCTCTAGGCAGATAAAAAGGTGATAGCAGTGGGTTGGATCAAAACTCCTCCGAAAGTGATTGGCTTTTTCCTGCTCACACACATGTGGTAGGAGACACATTCCCAGCAGGCTGGAAGCACGACACCGTCTGATACTGATGGAAGGCTGATGTAAAGAGGTTAATAAAGCATGCTTCATTTGCTTATTAAGTCTTGCAGAAAGGGGTAGTCTTGCTTTAAGATATGTGATCTGACTCCCTCTCAGCTCTGCCTCACTCCCTCTCTTTCCAGCTGGGCTACATTGTAATACACAGGCACATGCACGCTCACTCACACTGGCTCTGCCTGTCTGACACAGACTCTACTTAAAGCGCTGGAGAGGACTGAGGCTCACACTATCAGCACAGCTTCTCAATGGGGGGATGCAGCCAAGAGCAGACAGAGCGGTCATTCCACTGGAGCCTTCCGCCGCACGCGTGAGGAGGGGACGACAAGTGAGGAGGGTAAATTAGCCCCCTGTCATCACAACATAGGAGTTTTTTCTGACAGAGAAGAGACACTGGAGAAGGAGGAGAGTGGATCTGCACCAATGTGGCTGACACAGCAGTGACATGATCAGCCTCCCATCACTCAAATCTTGGCCGGTTTGTGACACACACCTCAGGGTGTTTTGCTTTTGGTGACTGGTTGTGTTGCCAAGGATTTTAAAAGCAGCTGAGCAGCGGTGGGGTCCAGAGGTGGGGGATATTGGGAGGAAACAACAACAACAACTAAACAAACAACAAAACACAGATAACAGCATCTTCTTGTGCATTCTTTGGCTTTACCTGTGGTGGAATTTCCAGCCTGGCCACAGAAAATGGATGGAATTAACTGAGAGGAGTGAGTCTGCTGGGCAGCCAGAGATTCTGACTGAACTCTTTCTCTTCTGATCACACTGCACAGGTAAGGGCGTGGAGCTCGAGGAATTCCTTTGGTGTCTGTTGCCGTGCAAACAACGTGCCTGTTGATTGGGGGGGTGGGGGGTGGAATTGGCAATTTTCGGACTCACACATGCAAGAAAAGTGCTGGAAACTGAGAAGCAGCTGGCGTCCATCACAGCTTTCCTCTGAGAATTCCGTTCAGTCCGGTTTAAAACGTGTTCAGCCGGCTGAATCAGCGTCTGTCTCCGCCGTTAAAGTCTGCGCAATTACAGGTTTATGGCGGGCAGGTGCGCGAGGAGTTTCCCGCTCCTGCAGGTGCGTTTCCGCACCGAGCGCGTGCGCCTCTGCCCGTCGCCGGATCCGAAATGCATCTGGGAGCTGTCGTTCTGTTTTTGGAGCCGAAAACACGGAGGAAGAGCAGTCTACATGGGGATTGTTCTCATGAAATCGCGGGCTTGTTTTATTCCTGAGATTGTGAAACGTTTTAGGTGCGTTTTCTGCTGGATTAACAATGCAAAAACGAATTAATTAACGTAAAAAAAAAAAAAAAAAAAGCCAAGAAAAATGACCTCTTCCGGTCCAAATGTAATTAATACATAATTAACTCTGTGCACACTTCTTTTCTGAACACTTTAAATCCATCCTGATAAAATTGTTTGAGAAAACAAAAGTAATTTTCCCTCTAATTTTGATCTAATTAAAATGGATAATTGTTTGTTTCAATAAAGATAGTGAACAGCTTCAACTTTCATCTCACAATCATTTAACCCCCGCAAATACATGATTGCACATGAGCATGAAATCAGAAAACCATTTTTTTTTAAGAAAAAGCCAATCATAAAGTTGAAAAAAAAAACATTTTCTTCCACAAATGATTTTATTGAATTGTTTAATGAAGCTCTCTAAGCAGGAAGCAGAGTACTTTTAATCTTGAAATACATGAGAAGGAGGTTCTTGTGGAAACTTTCTTAAGGAAGAGCAACTGGCGGAAACACCTGGAAAGAAGGAGAGTCTCATTACTGGAATGTTTGAGGGTTTGGCTCCAAATATTGGCTCTCACCAACAATTTGAACATTCATGGCCTAATCTGCAAGAAAACTGTCTGTGAAGCCTTTCGTTTAACAGATGGTCACTTTCTTCTACTGTTGTTAATTATTGCACTGCTCCTGTGGTGAAACTTGCGGTCTCTGAAGGGATTTTCCTCCGAGCTTCTCTTCATTTCTGAGTTATTAAAAAAAAATCAGTCATATCACTGATATGAGTTTCTAATATTAATCTAGAGCGGTAGGTTTGTACAGACGTTTATAACACGTATTGTGGTGTGCTGTCCCACAGACTCGGCCTCACCATGTCTTGGTTATTGGCCACGTGGATTAACCTCGGTTTCCTGCTGTTGTGCCAGGCCACACTCTACCAGACCATCCAGCAGCACCACGTGGCCCGACCCGGACGCACTGACATCCTCACCTTGGGTATGTACGCTACATTTGCCTCCGTGCCTAGAGTGTGACCTCGGAGTGCCATGCGTCCCTCTTTGCAGGGCAGCAGTTGTCAGCGCTGGCTGTTCGAACAGCAAAGGCCTGCTGCAGTTTGTCAGTGGGACTTGTCGCTGTGCTGATGTTGTTTCAGAGACAAACAACTGGGAGAACTGCCCTTTGTGTTTCTAACTCTGTGCAGAGCGATTGTGACTTTTGGTTTTTCAGTGCAGAAACATGGATACGACGTTGCATCCTTAGCTGAGCTTTTTGCCTCTGTTTAAATCTCAGCCTGACGATTCCTGTAAGAACAACACTGGGAGCTGGAAGATGATTCATGCGTGTGGCGAGAAATTCTTGAGTCCTGGATCTTGCTGGCAGACTATTACGAGTAGGACAAGTTGGAGGCAACATTTCATATTACTCTGCTGGTAGCAAAAGGAGCTTTGATCACTGTGGCTTGAATTGAAATTATATTTTCCTCTTTTGCTGAAAATGCTCGCCAATTAAGCCTGACGCCTTATGTAGCATAAGGGCTAAAGGGGAGGGTAGACACAGAGGCGGATCTAATGCTCTGATTATAGAAAAGCTTACTAGAATTGCTTACAGTGTATGTGGGGGTGTTGGAAGGAGGGTTTTTAGAGAATGCAAATGCTTTCCTTAAGCCTCTAACTATGAGTGCGACTTTAACACTGAACCCTCCTGCAGAAGGGGGCTTTCTCTGGATGCCAGGCGGCTGTTAAACATTGATGCTGTCTTCTGCTTGGTTCTCTTTGTGTGTGTCGCTTTGGCATGTAAAAAGACAGTAACTGAAGCACAGCAAGTGTAGCAAACTAGGGGGGGGGGGCTTCACATTTGCTATGCTTGTGAACACTGGTGACTTCAGGGAGCATGTCAAAAAATGGTTTTGTTGGAGTGGAAAAGCTGACAAATGAAAATACCAGCATTGATAAATGGAAAGTTTTCAAAGTATCTCCATCCTGTTAATTGGAGCAAGAGGGTGGGAAGCGAGCGTCAGGGAGCCTCGATGAAAATTTAATGCGTGGCTTCAACTTTTTATTTTATTTTTACATTTTTTAACCAGTTAACACATTAAACTTTGCGCCAAAGACCTACAATGACGTGATGCTCAGTAAGTGTTCTCTTAAACCTATTTACTAGAGTCATGCAGCTCAAAGATGGCGATGGGCTATGATTCAGAGAGGTTTGCTGTCCCACAGATCAACTCATATTTTCTGTTTGCTACGCCAGAGGGCTTAGGCGCTTACATGTTCACACATTTACATCTCTCTCTAACGACATTACGGCATTGAGTTTTTAGGGGTCATCTGGGGACACAAGCTGAGTTACTGACACATCAGGTTTGAGAAGATCAAAACTTATGATTGAAATGAGCAATAGGCATTTTTCTCTTAATTTTCTGTCTTTTTTCAGTTTATAAAGAACTACTCCAATTAAAATCATGACTTTGGTGTTTTTAACATGTTCTTGTGGCAATTTTTGATCATGGTTGAACGCACATATATATATATATATATATATATATATATATATATATAATTACACTTAGAATAACATTTCTGAGTATTTCTTGATACAAATTGTTGTGAATCACAAGCAGACAAAAACAAAATACTGTTGGAAAAAGCCAGCAGCAGTGACATAGGTGCAACAATCGGCGAGCTAGAAGCTCCTTGCTCCGCTTGTAGATGACTAGATCCATGTACGTCTTTTTTTTCCCCATCTCTGCTGGGATCTGGCTCAAAACTGCACGGCTGGAAAGCTCCAATGTGCTCACCATTTTTGTCGCACCGCTAATGTTATGTTGAGAAATGATTGAAAAATGGGCTTGGACAGCACCAACAGTCTTGCACACAAGTAAGGGGTGAATTTCAAATCAACACCTGCCGCTCTTCAGAATCTATGTCCTTGAAAACGACACAGGTTGTTTGATTTTGGCAAAAAAAGTAAAGAAAAAAAAATATTTATAAATAATTATAATAAAAAGACCTAGGGAAGGTTTTTGTTATTTTTAAAATTATACTAAATAAGACAATCGGAGTAGGACTTTAACAAGAGTCAAGCAGTGGATAGCATTTCTCACTGAAATACATCTGCCATATACTAAACTCAAGTTTTGTTTGTAAAGAATCACCAGTGATGGACAACAGACAATTATCTTTGACAACATAATCTAAAGATATGATTTCTGATTTTTTATCGGCACGATCTCTGTAGTATTTGTTGATGTTCAGAGGGAACATTAATTTGTGTTTCTTTCTGCTGCTCTGCAACTGTGCAAATTAGTGCCTATTATGTTTTTTATAAAGAAGCTTAAACTGACAATGATTTTCCTCAACGTTGAAGTGGCCTTACCTGATCAAGGAGGAACTTATTATCATATTTATAATGCTGTGAGGAAAGTTTGTGTTGGAATTCTATAATGGTTTCAGAATGTGGCAAAAGAAAAGTTTTGCAAAGAAACTAACTGAGTGTCATGTTTTGTTCTTTTAGAAGAAAACAATATTTTTATGTAAAACAGCGGATATTTTTCCAATTTAGTGTTTTAAGAAATGAGAAGGTATTTTTCAAATATGTATTTGTAATGTATTCTGGAAGCCTAGATGCTTTTAAACATTGGTATCTTGTAAACCCACACCAGAAAAGCATTTTTATGGTCTCAGCTTATCAGCTCAGTACAGGAAAAAAAAAAAAAAAAAAACCAAGTAAAGCTTTAAAAGTTTCAAAACAGAATACAAAAGTTTGAATAAAATGGTGATGATGGTGGTGATACCGAGTGACGAGATGGGTGACCGCTTGGTCACATTTTAAGGCTCTCCTCTCTTTCCCATGAGCCCCTGCTTCAGTCAGCCTCTCCTGCGTTCTGCTTGTGCAGCTGAAGATTGATGATGTCCTGATTCTGGTCAGCCAATTCTGGTCTCTCAAGAAATAATCCACTACATTGACAGATGAGCTGAATGTGACATGACACACACAAGCTAGGCTTTGCACTCTGCACACCTGCCATCACTGTGAGGAGAAATGCCAAGCCTACTGCTATGCAAACCAGGCCAACCCAAACTGATTATTCTGGACTTTGCCAGCAAGCTGTAATTTTTTAAACCATATAAAGTGTGAGAAAGTGAAAGGACGTGCTGATTGAACATTTTTTGCCAACTAAATATGTTTTTGCCATATTTTTATATTGTTTTATCTGTTTCTTTAAAAGAAAAACATTGTAAATGCATAATGTATTAACCCTGAATGCATACGGCTCTTAGTATCTTATGCTATCAAATCTCTTATATGTTTAAGTGCATCTCTACAGAACTGCACTTTGCACATTATAAAAGCCTTTGTTATGGACCACACAGCTCTTTATGTGAAGAAATAACCTAATCAAAGGCTTAGATAAACTGATGGGAAAGGCAGTGATGAAAAAGACAATAAAGCAGCAACTGTAGATGAAAAGTGTAATGCATTATAGCACGAAAAAGGTTATGACATGTTTACAGTTGATTATAGCTAATGCAGTGAATGTAATGTTTTTATCCACTGGGTTGATATGCCTTGTAAAGTCTAATCCCAGATGATTGGAATGCATCTTAATGAGCTCCTTGTTCAATGTGCCATAGTGCTCCCTCTGCGTTAAAAACTTTTTCAGATGGAGGAAAACATGTAATTACGTTGATTAGCCAAGATGCATCATTTGGTCAAATGAGAGCAACACTGTGATGGGAAGCATAAGTGCATTTAAGAAACACATCTTCAAGAGCAAATATAATTCCTGTCAAAACACTAAGCTAGAGGTACATTTTATGTTTACAAAAGCCAGGCAGTGATCTATAGAAGTAAAAAAAAGAAAAATACAAACCTTCATCAACTGAGTGAAGCAGATACAGTATGAAATGACGACAGAGCAAATCCAAACTTTGTTACTGTTTAGGTTGAAAAAATTAATACTTTCTTATGTCAGTTTTAGGGAATAATATAAAATAAGCTCCTCACTGACTCCTCACTTGGTGATGCCACATGTTTGGATGTTAACTCAAGTGAAAATGAACCCATCACAACAACCTTAGAACAAATGCAGGAATCGTCCTTATTAACTCCTCCCTGTCATCTCTAAAGTGACAGTCACTCATCTCAACTCATCTTTCTAACAAAACAATGGCAGATCAATTTATAAAGTCCACATAAATGTCCTACCACAGAGGGTCTTGTCCGATGTTTGTTCTGCAGTTAAATCCGCTTTATCGCATTAAACAATGGGGACTAATTTGTGGGAGAATTGAGGGTGAAAGAGAATTCAATTAAATGACATTCACTCAAGTAAAAAAGTCCTTTGCTGTGTCTTGGAAAGTGGTTAAAAAGGAAATCTGTTGTCTTAGGAATGGCTCACACACAGCCTTTCTACAATATAAGATCAATGCATCACACACTAACACAAGCAAACACACAGTCGCCTGAGGTTGTGAAAAAAAGTTTTGTTCAATGGAAAGTCTTTGAATTTATGTGCGTGTATCATGTTAGAAATGCAAAAAAAAAAGACTGAACTGCACTGTGATGAAAATCCAAAATCGTTGTAATGCTAATTTAATAGCAAGCTTCCATTTCATGATCGTGGCAACTAAAATATCCTGCCTTTTGCCAGCAAAGGAACTGCAACCTCATAATGTACCTTTACATGAGATTATAATTGCTTTGAAAACTGTGGGTTTAGGTAGAGTGCTCATCAGTGACATGTGATATCTCTTTCTCATGCAGCATGCCCTTCAAGGTAATGAAACCCTTAAAAAAAAACTTGCAATAACTACCTGATCATCCAGGTGCCGAGCAGCTCTCCTCTCCACACAGCATACCTCTTCTCCTCATCCGCTAGCTGCCCGCCCTCTCAGCCCCGTCTCTATCGGTCCCTTGGACGATTTGTCATGGATCAGATGAGACAATTTGTCATGGATTAGTGCACTTAAATGTCTGTGTGATAGTGGAAGCAGTCATTGGAAAAGCTTAGGAATCCTATTACACTGTCTTTTATGGCCAGCTTGACTGGAGGAAAAGGAGTGGAGGTTGGATTGGCCTTTTTTATAGCTGTGTACTATTTTCTTGATTTTTTTTTTTTTTTTTCTTTTTCCTGTGATCAGATAGTCACTTTGAAATAAGTTTCATATGTTTGAAATTGAAGTTGCATATTAGACTCAGTTTAGTGCCTTTTATTAAAGTACTTATTGAATGTGTTGACAGTTAACTGACTACTTGTGAGGTCTTTTAATCACTTTTATGTGGCTGCTAAATGCAGCTGGATGGCTCAGTTGGCTGCGTGCAGGACTGGCGCATGGAAAACCAGTTTATTTCCCAGGGTGCTCAATGAGCTCTTTCCAGTGTGGGTCCCTAGGCAAGCCCTTTCACACCACGGATAATTATGAAGCCACACAGGGGCCTGAGTCTTGGTCTCCCTGTGCCAGTCCCCAGCCCAGATAACACAGAGGGTTGTGTCAGGAAGAGCATCTGACGTAAACTCTCTGTCACACCAAATGTGCAGATCAGTGAGGGGATATGCAGAAAGGGGACAATGTTGATGCTAAATGATGGTCTTTTACCCTCCAATGTTGTATTTTAACTGCAAACTTGCATATATACTACTTTGAGTTATATCCTATGTTGTAACTGTTGGTGTCTTAACCACTGACTTTACATTGAAACAGTCCACCTCTGCCGCGGAAATCGCTTTAAGTTGTGGCCACCTTGAGTCTATGTTGGGGATATTGTCTCAAAAGGTGAAATATTAATCTTTATCTATTACTTTTTTATATTTTGTAATTTCTAATTAAATAAAATATTTACCATTTTATAAGTATGACAGTGTGTATGCCATCACTTCAAAAGCAACTCTTTACAATATCAGTCATGTTACTTTTCTTTTACACCTCAACTGATGCCAGTGTCCTCAAAACATTGGACAAAAGGTATTGGAGTGTCATGGCAACCCAAGACTCAGGTCAACAAGATTTTAGTTTTTCTGTAGTTGATAAATTCTGATACTTTTCTCTTGTAAAAAAGTGTTTTTCTTACAATGTATTTCTTTTTTGTTAAGGACATGAAAACAGAAGACATTAGCTTAGCGTTTATGCAGATCACATTGCCATCCCAGTTGTTTCTTACTATGAAACCTTCATTTTTAAACTCATCAAAGCAGAAAACCTGCTGGCTTATTTTTTATTTCCAGTATTCTATTCCATCTTTCTGTGTAGCCTGAGTGATTTGATGTACCTTGCATCTGGACTGGATTGAGGTCTATTTTTAGTCAAGACTGCTTGTTATTGTTTCATCCTGGAAGCTTGTTAGAAGCAGAACTGAGCAGCTCTGGAAACCAGTGCAGATCTTATCTGTTCCCTTTTTTATTTATCAATTCCCAAAGAACAAAAATGACCTAAATGTTGTTTTAAAATACAAAAATTGCCACTTTAATGTATAAGACATAAAATATGCTATATTCTTAATGTATGTTTAATCTGAAACAAGTGCTTGTGGTGTAAATGTGTGTTTTTCCCCTCCTGTTTAACTGGATCATTGTTTTTGTCAGAAAAAGAGAATATTTCAGTTGTTTCTGATGTTTCTGGTTATTTTATTTACTTCTGATGTGTTGTCACTGACCCATAGAAAACCAATTGAGGCTGCGGTCTGTGATTCACACAAGATTTTGCTACAAATTGATCCTTATTTCTCACTGAACGTTTAGGCCCTTAGATATTTATTTAGAAATGTCTTTCAGGTTTGAAGCTAACCATGAAAGGCTTATTAACTGGCTCTGCAGTATCCCTCTGCTTAACAGAGTTTTTATGATAAGGTTCAGCTCTTTTTTCTGGTTTTCCTTAGTGCAAGTTGTTGTTTTGGTTCTAAGGATTTCCTAATGTTGTTACAGCAATAGTGGACAGTAGTTTTTCTGCCATTTGCTGCCTGTTTAGAACCAAAAAGCAAACAAAATAGCTGCCAAGAAAGAAAGGACTGACTCAATAATGAAAAAAATAATCTAATTGTTTGAGTGACAAATGAAAACCAACTAGATGTGATAAACATTGACTTTTTCATCAAAGGAAGAGCAGTGAAAATGAATTATTTTGCCTTGTGCATATCCTTTAAAAGATTAATAAATTTATGTTATGTTTACATCTTCTTTCAAACTATTCTAAGATCTCCAGTGCACGCATTGAATTGTTGCCCAAGGTGACTTACTTTCTCAGTTTGCTCCAGTGAATCATTCATTTAAGGCCTGACAGGGGACAAGAATGGATTATGGAAGTTTGAAATTATGGAAACCAAAATCCTCATGCTTGAATATGCCCCAGCTTGTCAAACGAATGATTGAATGTCTGACTAAATTTGCCACCCGAGGTGCTCTGTCAGCAATAGCTAAGGTCTATTTGTCTTGTCTGATGTGTCTGGATCAGTCTACATGACTGCGGTGGCGAGAAGGAAGCAGCGTATTGTCTTATCGCAGCCTTATCTGACAGCAGGCGCTCTAATAATGGAAGTTAGGTTGAGATGTCACAGCTAACTGTTTGTCACCACACAGCTATACAGAACACGACACATGATATAGAGGCAGCCAAATGTCTGACTAAACAGACAGGAAATCTCATTTAATCTGCTTCAACCAGCATGTTGTGGAATTCTTTCTTTCTGTGTATCTTGTGTTAAATGTGCCAGTCACTGTATGCAGAGAATGGTGACAGCCTGTTGAAAGGGTAGAAGGACCATTAGTATCCAGAGGCTCTGCCGTGTGTCTTCATTTGCCACTGTGTCTGCAGCACATGTCAGGTTGCCTGAACATGACACAATGCCCTGGTGGCTGTTGGGCAGCAGCGCTGGAGAATAAAGGATGAGGTGGCACCTGCATGTGCCTGGCTGTAGCCTAATGACCCAGAGGAGGCTCATTCCTGGCAGAGTCTCTCTACTCGTTTACTTTATGCTTTTTTAACATCTAGTTTGTCCATTTGGTCTATAGCTCAACTACCAAAGGTCTCATTGCAATCTCCTTCTTCTCCCAGATTTCCCTGCATGCCATCGCCCGTCAATTTGGAGTTGGAATTTGTCAGGAGGTGTCATTTTGCTCCTCAGGCAGCCAGGCAGGAAGGGATTTTCTTTCCTTCATCTCACATCCCAAATGTTTAAGTGCAATAGATTCAGAGCTTTTCCACCAAAAAGCCTTTTTGACCTGCTTTCTTAAAGTTTAGTGGGCTGACTTTAAATGAGGATTAAAGAGCTTTCTAAGGAATTTTTTTCAGCTTTCTTTTTTTTCCTGAAGTCATCAGTAGACTTATGAAGATGCAATACAGCTGCACTGATTGAAAATAATTCTCCTTCCATGTGACTTCTTTGATCAAAACATCTTTATCCTCTCCATGTGGATTTCAGTTTTTCACACATGCATGCGCAGATGCTAAACTAAATCCCTCAGCCTCCTCTCATCAATCCCGCTATTTTGTTTTTCTTTAACTACTTGTATAAAGTAGTCATCTCTAAAGCCTATGAGCCTAAAGCCTTTTCTAAAAACCAGACTTTGTGTTTTATGTTGCAATGTCACAACATTTGCATGTTGCGTCATGTATAGTTTGCTGTATCACTATCTCCAGAAGCTGTTTCTGTTTTTATCTAAGATTTATCAGTATTTCACGCTCAAATCTGATTTATTTCTTACAAGCTGTTTTGAGCTGTTCCCCACTTCAGAGCAGCTTTGTTGTTACAGTGGTTGAAATGGCGCTCATGTGAAATGAAGTCTACTTACTGGTGTGTGCTCTCCTTTTGGAGAACAAGGGATTCATTTTCACTTTCTGCAGATTTAAAGGTGCTTAGCACAATATGGGGTTCTGCTGAAAAGAGAAAGAAAGCCTCTGGCTCACTTACAGTAATGTACATTAGCTCTTAGTGTTACATTCTTCCTCTGAGCCAAGTCAACACAGAAGAACACTCATGTCTCACCCACTTTCCCCTGTTCCACCTGAGCACAGCCTATGCATCAGTCTTTAATTGAAGTGTGAATAATATGCAAAAGGTTTTTGTGATAGTAAAGTGAGCAGCAGTCCTGCTTTTTTTTTTCTTTCTTGGAGAATGCATGTCACCCAGGGAACCTAGCTGTACCTCAGCACTTATTCTAGAGAAAGGTACAAGTTTTATGCACTTCTGATACTAGTTACTTACAGTATGTCACACTGCTGCACCTTTATGTTAGTCCTGCTGGTGTGGCAGTTTTACTTATAAAACTCAAAGAATCAAACACAAAGCATGTTTTCTGCAGGAGTTGTTTCACCTCACAGCATGTTTAGGTGTAGAGGACCTGTGTACCTGCTGTCAGAGCACACCAGGCCTCGTCTCTGTGCAGCTGCACCTTGTTGCGGCAATGTTATTAGTGTCGGATGATTCAGATGAGAGGGCATGTAGCCATGTCATCCACAGCTGAAGAAGGAGCTAGCTTGGGGGAAGGAGGTACATTCAAAGTGTCATAACTGTTTTTGCTCAGGTGAAACATATCTGTCTATGGAGCACTGAGCAAACATAACAATGCTTATATTGTGGGAAAAAAATAGAAAAACTTAAAGATTCACTCCAATGAAAATGTTGTTTTTGGTGTTTTTAACATGTTCTTGTAGCATTTTTCTCATGATGGAGGACATTTATACCAAACATTGAGCTTGGAATTGCATTTCTAAGTATTTTTTCATTCACATCATTGTAAATCAGGAACATGCAAAAATGCCATTGGATAAAGCTTGTAGGCGTGATGTAGAATCTATTAAGGCAAACTCCTTGCACTGCTCCATTCTGATGCATTCACCTGTAGACGACTAGATCCATGCACGTTTGTCTTCCTCGTTCAAAGTCACATCTGGCTAAAAACTATGTGCTTCAATATTACTTGCCGTTTTTATTGCACTTGTAATGTTTGGTTGGGTTGGTGTGTGGGTGTTTGTGTGTGAGCATGTCTGCGTATATTTTTTACCAATGTTCTGACATTAGAAATGCACTACACAGATTCTAGTCTAACAAAATAAAGACACCCCTAATGTTTGTTTTCCTAGCTTACAGGAAAAATGTCTGTGTAATACTCTATTTACCCTTCGATGCATGTAATTTTCTACATTAGACAGTTATTTCACAGTACTTGGCACATTCTGATCAAAAGCTCTCTGCATTTCCCCCACTCAATCTTGCTGTTACTTTACAGAACAAACTAATAATAAAATGAAAGTTGATGGCTTCTGTTGCCATGGTGGAGATGCTGAAATGAAAGATATTGGCTTATTTTGATGGCTTATGATCAAAGAGGTATTAGTACAAGGGGCATTGAAGCACCACTATTGTCATTTTCTAATTTGATGCACCCAGATCAAGCGGAAAACATGTTTGGTGTGGTGCTATTGTAAAAGTTGCTTTAACTAGTTAAATTTTACACCAAGGCAACAGAACAGCTTGTGCATGATGTAAAAATCCTCATCTAGCTCATGTGAAGCTATTCCTCGTGTTACCATATTCTTCTGCTGTGTTCTGATCAATATTTTCAAACCGATTGACAGCATCTGGGGTACAAAGTACAAAGTAACGAATTACTGTAATTTAATAACTTTTGTCAGTAACAGAGTAACGTGACGAGTTACAGTTCAAATCTCGGTAATTATTTACAGTTACTGGACTATAGAAACCCTTGTTACTTAGGTTTTGTAGGGTCTCACATTCTCTCTCACTTAAATGAAACGAAAATGCAGATTCTTCTTAAATACAACGGAGTAATGGCGCATTAATATGGCACATTCGCGAATGCATGTGCGCGCAGACTCAGAGATCGGTGAAAGTACAGACCTGTACTCTTTGCTGCAGTCCAGGTGCTTTCCAAACTGGCTCAAAGATGAGACAAAAAGAGATGCTGTCCTGAAAGGAGTCCCGTCATCTCAGCGGAGAAGCAGGTGAGCAGTAGAGCAGAGTCCTGCTCCGTGAACTGATGTGTCTGTTACGATTCTTTTCTTCATACATTCATTTTTCACACTGTTGTCTGAATTCAAATGAAGCCAGGTTATCTCTTGAACCGTGTTCTTACCTTGCACAGGGTTATTACTTTAAAAATGTAGTTTTTTATTATTCATTTTTATTTTATTTTATATATTTACTTTTACTAAACCAGATAAGTCCAATCGAGACTAAATATCTCTTTTTCAAAGGAGTCCTGTTAGATGAAGACAAGAGGATCTTGTTTGTGCTAAGCTATTTTATCCCTTGAGAATTTGCATGAGTGGAAACAAAAGTAAAGTAATGAGTAGTGAATTACTTTTTCAAATGAGTAAAGAATAAAGTAATTTCATTACAATTTTGATCCAGTAACTAAGTAAAATAATCAATTAATTTTTAGAAGTGACTTACCCAACACTGACGATTGATGATACTAATTGCTATAAAGCAATATTGGCTGATTACCAATCTAGGCCATTTATTTGGCCCATTTTTTGAATGGCAGGTGGGTGGCACCAATCGATGGTGTCTCATTCTGCTGTGTTTTTGTTTCCTGCCAAGCAGAACGTGGACGATGAGTAAAACTACTTTGTTTTGAATTGTTCCTTTAAGATGTTTCTAGTCAAGCTAAGAAAGTGAATATTGATCAATTTTCAAAGCTATTGATTGATCAAAGCACCCCCATATTTTTGGGAAAATTGATATGTAAATCGCTCAAAAATATTAATTTACCAGGGAATTTCCTTTTATTTGTACTGTGACATGCATCTAAGTTTATTGCCAAGGACAGAAGCAGTATATTGTTTATGCACTGAAATGGTTTCTCTTTTAGATTTAACTAAACAATTGTATTCAATCATGGTTTGGTCCCAAAACTCTCAGGATATGTAGTAAACGACCATATTATGGTCACTAAATGATCAAGATTTGTAAATACCATTTATCCACATTTGTATGTAGAGTGCTTGAAGCTTAACATGTGATATGCAGCAACTTCCAGTTTAAATACTGCAATAACCCTCAACATCAAAGTCAATGATTTAAACAGAAATGCTTATTTGACTGTTGACTACAGACCTGCTTTATACTAATTGATGTTGCAGTCCTCCTTTGCACCCTTGTTTAGAAACACAATCATGTTTTACTAAAAGATGGACCGTTTTCATCTACTCCTGCTGTCATGAAGATGATGGAGTGCTACTTACAGCAAGGCAGCAGCTTGTGTTTGGAGTAAAAACTGCTATTGCACCTGGAGGAAAATAGGAAAGAAAGAGCTTAAAGAGATGAGTTAAAAATTTAATAATGTCCTGTTGCACCACACAATAAAATTAATTTAATTAAAATAGATTACTTTTCTCTTGTAGCCAAGAGGATAATTTATTGCAATAAAGCATTATTTTAAGCTCTCTGACTTTTCATTCATTTTTTATAAATGTTTTAAGTGTTATAATCTGTGCTTTTTTAAATCTAGACTAATTAGTGACATGTTCTTTTCCTTGTTGACAGGAAGGCTATCAGCTAGAGAGAAATTAATTCTAAATCCACCTACATTTTGAGAGAAAAATAATAAATAAAATATGATTCAGCAAGGCATCCCAACCACATATTTTTGAGAGAGATAGGTTTTGTAGGATGTTCTTAAGAGCCAAAACCATGGGGTAAAAAATATGCTTTATTTTTTTTTATAAACCAGTGTCACCTGCCATTTACACAGTAAAGAGACACCATGCTAGGAATTATCTAATGTGTCTGCACAAAAACTGATAGGGGAATGGGGGCCTAGTTTAGGTAAACTCTAGAGCTGTCAACATCAATCAAAATGATTAATACAAAAAATATATATCAATGTGTTCATATTTGTTGACGCTAATTAATGAAACTCAGCAACCGTCCTCCGCTGGTTTAGGTTTTCGTGGGACGTATCAATTTCTGATAATGTACACTTCCTCAACCACTATCCCGCTTATAACATGTTCACTTACAAAACAAATAAATGTTCAATCAATTTTTATTACTTTATTCTTGTAATTGTTTAGGTTGTGATACGTTATACGGCCCATTGTCACAGTAACATTACAATGAACTGAGCCGACAGTGACCTTGAATTGCAGCGGCAAAAGAATGTGATACGTATATGTGCTGAACGTCACAATAGGTTAAATAAACCATCAGTTAAGAGAGAGAGAGAGAGTTCACCTCTTACTGCTTGTTTATGTCCAGATCATGAAGGAAAAGTTTGTTTAAAAGAAGCCTGCACAGATAGAACTTTGTGACCGGAACTTCTTTTTTAGGTTTACATCCACACCCAGCAGCCAATCAGAGTAGAGTATTCACCTGGACCATATAAAGTGCAGAAACACATTATTTGTTTTTTATGGCTGTACATCAGCAACTTTGTTTTCTTGGAGTAATACTGCAAAAATAAAAGTCTTTAGATTTCTGCTTGTCTTACTTTTTATGTGCTTTATGCACACAAATTAAACTTCTTAGTTAACCCTTTATGAATTTAAACATTTCAGACAATAAAAATGAAGGGAAACATTTTCTCTCTGGCCTTTTTTGTTCAAAAACTGCATACAAAAATGTAACTCATAAAACATTGCGATTAAAAGTATGATTAATCTGAATATTTATTTTAATTGATTGACAGCACTACTGAATTCTCAACAGTTGTTCCTAAGTCCTGTCTTCCAAAACCTGCACAGGTGAGGGCAAGCCTCTCAAGGTATACCGGCAGGTTTAAATTGCTAATATTAACACCTTCTGTTACAAGCCTTGTCTGTGGCATAGGGAACGAGGACAGAGCTTTCTAAAGCTCTCCAATATGTTCTTTGTAGAGGACAGTCATCTCTTTATTATATTTCAAATGGGCCAAAGAACATCCTTCAGTTTTTTCCACGTTAAAATAAAGATTATGTAACTTTAAAGTAGGAATACCATTTTGAATCTGCAACAGTGACGGATAACTCAACACTCTTGCCAGATGATGTTGGCTTAACTCTGATAATGTTAAATATTTAAGAAACACAAAGGTAATGGTCTTGTAAAATTGGTAATCTCCTATTGTTAGCAAGGAAGAATGGATATGCTTATTTTTTCCAAGACTGTCTAAAATAGGGAGAGTTAAATTCAGGCTTTGTGCGGCTCCTTGGATCTTCTGAAAGTCTTTCTGCCAGTTGGAAGAAGTGGAAATGTGTTGGAACAGGGGGACAGTTTTGCCAATCTATCTCATGTCCCTCCTAAATGATCAGACTGCCATCAGTCACCATTCATCTGCAGCATCCCATTCACAGCATGACCTCAGTTGTTTTGTATGACCTGTTTAGTTGTGCATGTGTGTTTGAGACGAAGTGGGAAAGAAAATTTCTATGCAGAAGATCATGGTAGAATTTGCCTAAACGCAGCATCCAGCTGGCATGCTGTGGTGCTGTTGCTGAATCTTGGCCAGACAGATGGCATCCATTTGATCAGTGATGCTGTAATGGTGGGCGAGAAACAGAGGCTGTTGCTAGGTCTTCGTGAGCAAACAATAAAACCAGCCTGACAGGCAGCAAAATCCTTACTTTTCTTTTAAAGAAGATTTTTTTTTTTTTTAACAGATGAGCGAGTGTTTTGGTATCATTTATGATTTTTTTTTTGTTGGCATTGTAATGAGAGTGGCCAAAAAAAATGTTTGAATAATGACTAATATTATCATATTTACTTTACATTTCATTTAATTGCTACTTATACTTTTATGCAATGGGAGTGATCCTTGCTTAATATTTTTAAGGGACATAATAGTCACTTTCAAGCTCCTATTTTCACTTCTCACGTTAACCCTGAAACACTGAATGTTACAGTTTTGACTTCCATGTTTACACACAAAATAAACCTGTGAACATGTCTGGTAACAAGTTATTTTCTGATATGTCATACATTTTTTAAAATTAATTTCAACTGTGCGTGTGGGGACGAGGTTGTCAAAATTAGCAGATTTTTTTTTTCTTTTTAAATTGTAGCTTGCATTCTGTTTTACAGTTAGGGGTGTGCTTTCTAATTGGCAGGAACTAAAAATAACATTTTTTTTCTGTTTTGCCCAGTTGCCTGCTTTAATAATAGTGCTGAGTTGCGATGTTTTACAGCCGTAAATTGTTTTGGCTGCTTTTTAGGCTCTATTTTCCTGTTAAAATGTGACGTCAGAGATTGTGAGCCTAGTATCTACAGTTTCTGTGGGATAATGTCATTATAATATCCTTTTGCATCAAGAAATGTCTAGGGTTACATTTAGTTCCTGGTTTTCATTGCTGCAGAAATGTATCCAAGAGCAAAGCTATTTTTATCGACTTCTTTCTTCAACACCCATCATTTATACTGTCAAAGATAGTGGTTTGTAGCAGACCCAATTGCTGAAGACTTGAATTGCAAATAAAAAGGATGGCTAACAACAAAGAACAAGATCATCCAGCAAACTCCAAACCACGGTGTTATTTAGACTAAAAAAGTAATTTGGTGACTGAAAACAGCTGAGGCAGTAAGGTGAAAAAAGGCGTGTAGAATCACATGCAGAAATTGGGAATTCAAAACTCAAGGGGGATAACAAGACAACACAATAACTTGAGAACTCAATTAGACAAAAGCCAAAATCAACTTCAAGAAAAGGAGCACAACAACCAAATTGCTAGTGACGAAAAAGAAAACAGAAGCTGAACAAGAAAAAAAAGAAAATGTGTTTATCCTCATATCTACTGTAATCAGTTTTGCTACAGTCACATTTACTGCTGCCACCACACGATGGGGAGGCTGTGGCAGAATCTTCAAGATATCACGCTGCTCGAGTTTATGAATGTAGACAGTGGCAGTCAGGTAGCCGTCAGGCATGCAGAGTTCCACCCTTTTTTTATACCCATAGGGTACCGTGTGGCTTGTAGCGGTACCCTCCGGAGAGGTTTATACATCGTCCAATCAGAGCTGCTGCTGGCCAGTGATTCTAGCTACCAGACCTGTGACTGCCCTGCTGTTGCCCAATTTTATATTGATGTTAGCCCTGCCTGTCACTGGACTGCCACCGCGTGACCTTGAAATGTGCCCGGGTGGCCCCTGATCGATGTCAACTTTTAGAGAAAGATTGTCTGGTCACTGTAGAATTTTAAATTTGGCTTATAACCTCCACAGCCACCGCACTGTATAAAAATGTGACTGTCGGCTCCCAGCTACAAATGCCGCCGTGCAGCCACCTGCCAAATTTGCTGAAAAACTTTAATTTAGGTTGCCGCACGGTGGCAGGATATGTGACCATAGCCTAATTAAAAGTAAGACAAAACATCTATGGTTGATTATCCCTAACACATTCATTATTGTCTTTTTGTCTCTGACACTTAACAGTTAGTTTTTTAGGACAGCTCATAAAACGTTTAACTTTGGGCCACGCGACAATGGTTGTACTTTAGAAATACAACATTCTACAGGTTTTGCGTGAGCGTGAACGAAGGGAAATACTGATCTTTGATTTTGACAAGAAGGCAGCGTCATAGAACTTAAAAGTTGATCTTTATCCTTTTCTTTGACTCCCGTTTAGCTCTAAGGCACAAATAGAACCATCCAAAGTGTTGGTGTATTTGCAGCATTACTAGGTTTCAGTGAAAGCAGCTGAGCTGTTCTTCCTTACTGATCTTTCTGCTGGGGATGCTACATATGTAAAAAGTAACAGGGAGGAAAAAGCGTTGACAATAAAACTTGAACATTTTATTGCTTCACTGTGCTTCTGTTCTGAGGAAATAAATGAAAACATTTACAAATATGAAATAAATGCTGTGGTTAAACTTACCAAAGACAGAGATTCAGAGGCAGACTCAGGAGGAGTTACATGGATGCAGAGAAGGATGAGATGAATATGGTTGATGTGAAGGAGGCAGAAGATAGCATTGAATAGAGGCGAGAATTCATAGTTGTGACCTCTAAAGTAAGGGACCAAAGGCAAACAGGAAGAGCAGAGTAAAGATGAAAAATGCTTGAGGATGTTGTTGTAGTAGTCTGTATGTAATAAAAATGTTATAAAAAAAACAGATGGAATAAATTATGACTCTTTAGTGAAAATGCAACTAAGAGTGGTTCTGGAGAAAGGCTATTTGGAAACTGCCTGCTCTTGCTTAGGTTGGTATTCTGAAGCGCTAACTGTTAACGTCATTCTCTGCCTGCAGTGGATAGACAAAACTTTAGTTCTTTATTTCATGACTAGTTGTTTGTAATAAATGAATAGATGGACAGGCTCTTTTCATCAACATTTACACTAAATTTGATTGATTTAGATCTTAGGATCGCCATAAGAATGAAACTGGAATGACCTTGTGTTAAGTTTAAGCAGTCTGATTGATAATTGTCTGCTGGTGTACAAATAAAACATGGAAAAAGGCCTTTTTTAACAGAAAAGATTCAAGGCTACAGAAAAAAGCACATTTTCATTCTTTCACAGCACAATGTTATCTACCAATCTGAATGACATGCTTGAATCTGCCCATGCACACTGACTAAAAACTTTCCTTACCCTTCTCCACACCTATTATGTTGTCATGTGATGTGAGATGGAAGTGGCAGGCATACACACCCATTCACACACAAGTGTAATTTTACAATGAAGCCTGTGACTGTCTCCTCGTCTGTCTCTCCCTCTAACGTGTCACAGGGCGGAAATATTTTCAGGATCATATTCAGCCCCTTTATCTCGTCACACTTGCAAATCCATTTTAAAAGGTTAGACATTATTAGTGAGGATCCCCTCCTTTCTCCTCCTCTTCCCCCTCCTACTTTCAAGATATGAGATTACACATTTCTCTCAACAGCAGAGCCTAATCCATGGCTGATATGAGATATTAGTCCGGTGCTGGTAAAGTGGCTCTGCAGGGTTTTGAAATCAAGTCTTTTATGAGACCTTGTAAAAAGTTTGGATAGACCGACACAGGTGTTCTCAGACTTGTACTTATTGTTTTTGTGGTGTAAATCTGACAGAAATGCATCTTTTTTGTTTATGGAGTCTCTTTAACAGCATTTTAGCCCCATTTCTCACTATCGAAGAAAAAACTCCAAAGTAACTACACACATGCAAATGTATCATTGAAATACAGCATACTCTTCTAAGAATTCATCCAGTATTCTTAAGTCTTACCCCAGGTAATTTTGCGTTCAATTATCTTACAGAGTTAAATATTTAATTACAATTACATTTTGTTGCTGTTAATGCCTTATTCACATGCACCCGTACGGAGGTTGACCCGTACAGCTGCTGCGAGTTTGGTAGTCCGGGTTTCGGAGGGTTGTAGAGCGGATTGGTTGCATCTTAAAGGAAGTGCAGGTGTGTCTCTTGAGGCTTGTGCAGCCATCTTAATTACGTTATGAAAATGGAACGTACCATTGCCATGCGTGTGGTAAGTGTATTGTGAAGTATTGGTAAGGAAAATGTAAGTTACATGTACTTATGATGCACAGGTGATGCTGAATAACGGTGTCCTTATGCAACTCTCTAGCCATTAGTGAGGTGCTCATACTGGCCCCATGTCTTTGTACATTGCTGCAGTCAGCTTTCCCTCTATCAAGTCTTCCAGTAGTCTTCCTGTAGTCTTCCACTTCCTGCAGAAATTAAAAATATCCCCCACAGCATGATGCTGCTGCCACCATGCTTCACTGTAGGGATGGTATGGCCTGGTGATGAGCAGTGCCTGGTTTTCTCCAATCATAACGCCTGCCATTCACTCCAAAAAGTTCTATTTTGGTCTCGTCAGAACACAGAATTTTGTTTTTCATGGTCTGAGAGTCATTCAGATGCCTTTTGGCAAACTCCAAACGGGCTTCCATTTGCTTTTTAGTAAGAAGGGGCTTCAGTCTGCCCACTCTACCACACAGGCCTGGTTGGTGTAGTGCTGCAGAGATGGTTGTCCTTCTGGAAAGTTCCCCTATTTCCACAGTGGAACTTTGGAGCTCTGACAGAGTCACAATTAAGTCATTGGTCACCAGTGTTGGGTAAGCTACTTCTACAAAGTATTTGATTAATTACTGGATCAAAATTGTCTTAAATTACTTTACTTGTTACCCTTTAGAAAAAGTAATTCACTACTCATTACTTAACTTTTTTCCCTCCTATACAAAGAGAAGAACAGCTTTGCACAAACAAGGCCCTCTTGTCTTTCATTTAACAGAGCTCCTTTAAAAGGATATTTTTAATCTCAATAGGATGTATCTGGTTAAATAAAGGTAAATAAATAATATAAAACAAAATAAAAAAAACGTCCTCAAGACAATTCTGTCTCGAAGGTCTACAGACAATTACTTTTTTTTCATGCTTGGTTTGTGCTTTGAGATGCACTGTCAACCCTAGGACCTCATGTAGACATTTCCAAATCATGTCCAATCCACTGGATTAACCACAACTTGGCTTCAATGAAGCAGCTGAAACATCTCAAGGCTCATCAGTGAAAACAGAATAAAATCTCAAGGTTCATCAGTGAAAACAGAATAAATCTCGGCTCACTTTGGAGCTTCACAGCAAAGGCTGTGAATCCTTCTGTACATTTCAATATTCAGGTTCATTTT
Source organism: Oryzias celebensis (assembly GCA_014656515.1). Taxonomy (NCBI): domain Eukaryota; kingdom Metazoa; phylum Chordata; class Actinopteri; order Beloniformes; family Adrianichthyidae; genus Oryzias; species Oryzias celebensis. The sequence continues at coordinate 15,611,518 of BNCR01000005.1, forward strand.
TAATACATTTGCAACAATTTCAAAAAAACTTCTTCAACATTGTCTTTATAGGATGTTTTTCAAATAATTTTCATTAAGAAAACGGATTTAATCCATTTTGAAATGAGGCTATGACACAATAAAATGTGGAAGAAGAGAAGCACTGTGAATACTGTCTGGATGTACTGTATAACTTGAACATCACAAACAGCCCCTTTGCGCCGCACGCAGGGGGGGGTGTGTGTGTGTGTGTGTGTGTGTGTGTGTGTGTGTGTGTGTGTGTGTGTGTGTTTAAAAAAATGTACGCCGTGCGTCTCACTTGCTTCACTCTTACATACCCTTATGTGTTGTTTCTGTTTGCTATAAACTCTCGCGTGCGGAATGCTCACAGAAAAAAAATGTATATGAACATTGAACATTGCCCTACAAGCTCACCAAGTGCCCTACAATCTCTAAAGGTGTCAGGAAAAATTCCCCAAAACAGTAAAGAAGAAGGCAGTAAAAGACCACAACAAACAGAATTTCTTAAATATTAGGGAGAAACAAGAATGCTGGGAAGAAGCCATCATCCTTTTTCTCAGAGGATTGCTCCTCTGTGGCTCACCTCTTATTGAAAATTCTAGCAGGAGGTTACAACATTCAAACAGAGAAACACAGATGAAAAGTTCATTAAGGATGTCGTACAATCAATTTTTTAGGAATGTTTTGAGTTCAAACAGCACCCTTGCTTATCTGCTGAAGACAGGATGTCTTAAAACTCCCTCATCCTTGTTTTGGGAAGGAAACAGGTGATAAACCACAGAGCAACTGTTGCTAAGAGGTACAAAGGTCATCTACAAACTATAGCTTGAGTTAACATTTAAAAATACGTTTAAACAATTATAAAAAATAAAGACAATTTATTTCACAAAGGGCCACATGTGTGCCCTGTACAGATTTGCCCATCTTTTGCCCGCACACAGCCTGTATCCACCCTTAAGGGCAGTTGTTAATATAGCTTAACCAAACCAACAAATCCAGGATGTATTTTCTTCTTTTGATCAATCAAGCAAGAAACATATTTCCTGTTAGTCCTAATCGTATTATTAGGTAAATTGGCATTTCAGTCATTGAAAAAAAAAAATAAAACTTTTTTAACTTATTATTTAAGTTAAAAGCTTAAAAAAACTTTTCCCTGGAATGGATATGCAACACAGACATGTTCTTACATTTCCCGCAAGGTGGCTGTTAGGTTCCTTTGGATTTCCTCTGCAGCTCAGTCCTCTCAACCTGGGCCAGTTCAACACATTATTCAAACAAGTTCTTGTGCCAAAAAAAGCCATACAAACTATTTGTGACTGAACTGGAGGTAAGAGAAGTATCTGGGTAAAATTTCTGTTTAATGCCTGGCTATGTGACCTTTCACTTGAGATTCTAGAGAGTGAACTAGTGTCCATATTTTTTTTAGCATGGCAGCCAGAAGCTGACAGATTCATCTCAAATAGTTTAATCCCAGCTGAAGAGTGGGTTGAAGAGGAATTGAGAGGCTCTCTCAACCCCTTGAAACTTGCTGTTGAAGAGTTGGTTGAAAAGGTGGATTTTTTTTTATCTCATCTCTGTGATATTTTGAACCAAACATGTCAAACCTACCATATTGCCCTTATTTCTCTGACTCCCTTTAACTGTGTTAAACTGCTGTGACAAGGCTGTAACTTTTCATTAGTGCAGTTCATTTCTCCTGTGACATAGGACACAAAAGCCATTCTGAGAATGGGATCCAGCTGGACACTTGATGACTTGATTTTCACTTGATTATGAATAACTTAATCACCAATCCTGCTCTACATCCCGTCCTTGCCAATTTATGTTGTGAGGACCTATCTTTGAATTATCTATATTTGGTATACAGAATGTGCAGTTGAACATGTTTCATTCTTTTAAGATCTCAATAAATATAAAAACAGTGGCAGTCTGCTATTGTAATATTTCTGATCATCTTTTTATCTATTATATAAATGTTTCCAGTGGTCTTTTAATTATTATAATCTAATTTTTAGTCAAAATCTTGGGCATCGTTTCTTCAAAGTGGCAGAAGTTCATTAGAGATTCGCCTCTGAGTTGTGGGTGGAACCACTGGCACAAGTATCATCCGTTTACACTCTCTCCCTCTAACTTACAGGGCCTCACAACACCAACCTAACATTAGTGGTGCAACAAAATGGCAAGCAATTTTGGAGCTATCCAGCCGTACAGTTTTGAGGCAGATGCCAGCTCGAGCGAGGAAAACAGAGACTGGCATGGATCCAGTCGTCTACAAACCGATGCATCAGAATGGAAAGGAGCAGGGAGCTTGTGGCTTGCTGTTGTAGGTCTTGCATCACACATACAATCATTTTCCAACTGCATTCTTGCATCTACTCCTGATTCAAGATAATTTGGATAAAGAAATACTTGGAAATGCAATTTTGAGCTTAATGTTCCTGTTATATGTCCTCCATCATGAGAAAAATGCAACAAAAGCATGTTTAAAAATCCAAAACACAATTTTAATTGAAGTGGGTCTTTAAATAGATTTGTGTTGCCTCTGTGTTTTTTTCATCATTAGCAAAAAGGTTTAAATAGTATGCCGGGGTATGACTGAATAGGGTATTCTACGTCTACACAATATGAATTGATGTCCTTTTTCCTTCATCTAATTGTAGTTAAACAGGTACAGGGCTGTTGTGGAAACGTTTACAAAAGTATTTTTTAATAAAACTCATGTAAATATGAATTACTTTTAGTTGTTTCTAATGAGAGTCGTTTATCTGAGTCTAAAAAGAAAAACAGTTGGAAGTTGCTGGCAGTTTTCTGCTTGCAGCTTTTCCTCCAATAATTGGTGGTATTTAAATATGTATTTGCTGTGTTGAAATGAATTACAGACATTTTTGGACTTTCAACACCCAGAAGGAAATTATGTCAGAATCCATTTAATGTATTTAATGTATTAGTATTCTCGCTCTTTAGCAGGGGATCATAATTCAATTTTAAATCTGAATGTTCACATAAATATTTTAGCTTTATTAATAAATGACCACTGTGTGATTGGGAGCAGGCTGCAGCTGAAGTCATCAAAAGCTTTTTATTGGCTTAGAACATGAAAACTTGCACGATAGCATGTGTTGATGAGTGTGTGGTCTAAACATTAAATTGCATTTTGTATCCTTTCTTTGCTGACAGAATGGGGTAGGTAGAGCCCAAAGCGTCATGGAGCAATGTCAGAATAAAAGCAAGCTTCAAAAATGTCATCTTTCGTGATTTTCCTTTAAAACATGAAAATATTCCATTAGTGATGTAGTAGCTCCAGTTCTCTTTTGTGTTTTCTTGAGACCCCTTCTTTCAGTTGCACAGTGATGAGATTAAAGCAAGCTTTTCTTCTTTAACAAACAGAATGCTCCCAGCAGAGCTCTCTTTACAGTACATCATACTTGTCAGTAAGTAGACTGCCAAGACCCTATTGTGTTTATGTTGTAAACACAGCCATGAGCTCAAGATTCTAGCACCGCATGTTTGAAACATGAGCCAGCATTGAGCTAACATTATTCAGAGTTCTGCAAACAAGGTAGGAGCAGAGTCTGTCAGCCTGTGTCTTTACACTCTCCATTCACACTAGTTTACTGATCTAAATCCAATTCATCAGCCCTTAATGGACTGCACAAATTGTTTCTCCAAGATCTTAATTCAAAGAGGGAACACACAAAGAAGGGAGAGAATGGTGACATATGGCAGTCAGGTGAAATGCCAGGAGCCACATTAGAGTTTGTTTCTCTCTTAAAAAAGAAATCCAGATGCAGAGCATTGTTTCTGGTTGTCTTTTGCGTCACAGTACTGTAATGAGGCATCTTTGCTGTTTCTCACAAAAATATTTTTTTTTACCACAGATGCCCCCGAGTGTAGAGGCAGCAGTAATGGTGCAAGGGATTGTCACTGCAGGTCTTTGAGTGCACATGCAGGTGCAACCAAAATTACAGATGTTAAGGGATGTTAGCAATGAGTGTCTGTCACAGAGTGATGTTCTGAAGCTTCTGGCTTTGGCTGTGAGTGGGGATCTAAGAGCAATCCTTTCTCCTCAAATCCATTTGCTCTCTCAGTTTTCTTGCAATTCAGTGTGATCACAAAGCTTGCGAGGATCAACAGCAAGAACAAGACCAGAAGTGACACATTTTCTTTCATTTACGCAGGGGCAGCTGTGTGTTTTTATAAATTCGGACACCACTTTAAGGAATTTTACCCCTTCTGATGAGTGTTTTTACATAGTATTAGATGTTTTTGCATGCTTTTCTCAGACTTTTACAAACAACATGAACTTCCATGGGAATTCCAGAAGTTACAATTCTCCATACACCAGTCATGTGACTTTGTTAGCATGCATAACGATAATTTTGGATGATTCCAGATTCGTCAGAGCAACTACGTCACCAGGACTTTTCCTGGATCAGTGACTTCTATTAAAGTAATCGAATGAAAGATTATTCTTTTCACCTCAACGCTTTTCTGTTCACTAGCATGTATCTCCACTGACCTTACTTCATGCTCCACTTAGCAGGAACAGTTAGTCTTTTGTTCATTCATTGGCCCTATCTCGCTTACTACCCCACATCTTTACCTTCTGCAGCTACAACTCAACAAACGGTAACCAGTCTTCATAATGTTTGAACATATATTACCATCTAGATTAGGGGACTCATTTTGGTTCAGGAACATTCAACCCATCTGATCTCAAGTGGGCCAGATTATTAACATAAAAGCAAACTAACCCATGGTCAGCTTCTTACCTGTAGCTTTGTTTTGTTTTTTTAAGTTGGAAAAAATGCCTTCAAACTACTGAAGTTTTTTTGAGCTATTATTCATTCATTCGCAGAGGCCAATGGATTTTAAATAAAATGCATTTTACTAAAGAAAATGGTTTATTAAATTTTAGACAGACTGAATATTTTACGTCTGACATTGAAGCAATCCTGATAGTAAACTCTAGAGGCGGCTACAGAAATAAATGTATTACCCAGCCTAAAATATAAATGTGCAAATTGATTAAAAATGTAACTAAATTAAACTTGCAAACATTTGTGAACATAACAAGAATTTGGAGTTAACTTCCCTTTTTCTCCTAAAACTCGGCAAAGTTTGGCCTTCACCAATATCCGGATCAATATCAGGATTCTAATACTGTATAGTAACACATTTGATTTCGTTTAAGTGTGCAAATACATTGAATCTTTTCCAGCACTTCCTGATTTTCTTTTGGCAACACCTGCCTTCTTCTTGACCGTTGATGAGGCACTGACCAGTTCACTCCACATTGTCCAGCGCAATAATGAGAGCGCTGACTTGCGCCGTTGTTGTGTGTCCATCATATGAACCAACTCAATAAACTCCTCAGAGTGACAGTCAAGGTCTCATCAACACCTCTAATAAATATGCAATTTCTGTCATGTCTGTGTTTTCATCCATAAATGACTGGATTCTGTCCTTCATTTGGCTACCTAAGTCTCCTAAGAGATATTTTATCTGCAATCGAAATCCTTGACAAACTAATGTTGGCAAAGGTCAACATTGCTTCTTAGGGCACACGACTTCTGCAACTAAGTTCACTATCTGAAAATGGTTTTAGATATTTGCACCAACTTGCTTGCAATAAGGTAGCCAGCTTTCACTGCTGACATCACGGCTGCAGTGAATGCAGACTGTTGTTGTTTCAGTCCAGCTAATAGTTGGTAAATCTTCTCTTTTCTGAACTGACCCTACAAATGGTGAAACTATTCTTTTTGGTGAGTTTCATTGTGACGCTGAATGTTACATTATTTTAGCACTGCAACCTTTTCATAACACAAGCACGTGGGTTTTGCACTCAGTTCCAAGAATAAATGATACTGTCCATTTTTTCTGGAAAGCTCAGCACTCCACGTAAGCCTTTCTTCTGTTTGACAACGACATTTTGCTAATTGGGGTGTCTCTCTGATAATTTTGATAGCAACGTCTCAGCGGTAAGGCTCTCGGGGACCAAACTGCATCTGCAGATGAGACATGCGCCTGTAAAGATAACCTGTTTATTTTTGGATCTCTTGTCATGCTGGTCTTGCTTTTCCTTTGCTCTCCCTAGTGGTGGAATTGTGCATTTTTGTTATTTTTTTAAAGAACCATAACTGTGATGAATATGCTGAGGCGTTTGGATTCATATGCAGAAGACATTTATTAGCGACAGAATCAGACAAGGCCAAAGATAGGAACGAGTTTAAGGCCAGGCAGGGGTCAGGAACGAGGAACAAGACAGAGCGGCGAAGAAACAGGTTGGGGTCGAAACCAGAAAAGACTGTAGACATAGAATGCTTAGAATTGGATGCAGGGCAAAACTATACTTCGCGCAGGGCAAAGGGACGGTGAACATATAAATATGCTGAGGCTGATGAGTAGATGGGAGACAGCTGGTGGAGACGTGGGGGATCAGTATTCAGGAGAGAGCTCCCTCTGGTGGTCAGATGTGGAGCCGGATGGCTGACAATAAGTCGTCACATCCTTTTTTTCTCTTCACAACTGGCCGGAATTACCATCTTGTGGACTGGATACAGCCTGGGGATCGGATGTTTGACACCCATGATGTAGATGAAGACAGTTTTGTGTTATCACTATTTCCCAGGCTGTACATCAGCTTGTTATCAGGATATTATTTCCCCACTAGGAGATGCTGAAGCAGAAAATCTTCTTTTCAATTTCTTCCCATTTTTATTTCGTTTTCTTTGTTTTCCCTAAAGCTTCAAATTTTATTATTATTATTTCTTATTGAAAGCCTTCCTTGGAAGACATTTAAAACTCAAAATTGAAAAAAAAAATGTGTAAAGGAAGAGCTTTGAGTAAGGTCTGGCCACTGCAAAGAAAAATTACTTGGCTGAGAATAGCATCAGTGTATTTCTAAATTACATCTTTAATCTTCAGATTGTTTGGTCTGCGCTTTCACTTTCCTTTGGAACTGAATCAAACTCTGACATTGTCAAATAGTAAAAGAAAAATACCTGTTAGTAGACTCTATAGGTTGCAACAAGCACTAAACAAAAAAAAATCAAAGATGCAATTAAACCAGCTGATTTCTCAAATCCTACGACACATAAATCTTGTCCCACTGACTCATTTTGATTGGGGCAGATCCAAACGGTTCACCCTTGGGTGTGGTATTGCTGGACCAAAACACTTTTCGAAAAAACAAAAAGCCGGGATCCATCCTCGCTAATCCTCTAGTAACACTAATATGTGACTAACTCCTTTCTACATCATGTTTAGACAATTTCAACTGTACGGAAAGTCTTGCTTCTTCAGTTTGGTGTTTTTGTTGCACAATGCTCGTATTACATGGTGATTTGTGTATGCATCCAAAGTTATCTGCACAAGGGTTCACCAGCAAGCAAACCAACAACCCCTAAGATCCTCCTTGGTCATCACCAGAGTTCTGATACATCTTCACTCTTGCTCAATTGAAAAAGATTTTAAAACAAAAAGGAATCCTGGTCTGAATCATTCAGCCCTGTGTGAACAGGCTCTTTCTGGATTGTTAATTATTTTTATTGTGGAGTTCTGTGAGAAAAAAAAAATATTGAAACCTCACACTATGTGGCTCCAAATGCTAAACAAAGGCATGAGTTTATGACTCTTTAGCCTCGTTTCTACTGAGCGGTCCGCTACGGTACTGTATGGTCAGGTATTTTGAGCGTTTCCATTGTAAAATTGAGCCATTAAACAGTACCAAACCGTACCTCTTGGGGACCCCAATCAGTTGAAGGTCCATTGAAAAGTGGAACAGAACAGTTTGGGCAAGCTGCTCTAGGCACCCATTGATTGGAAGAAAGTGATGACGACATTAGAAGGCACCAATTTAGCGCTCATTTAAGCTAATGTTTCTGGCATTTGTAAGCATTCTGGTATTTGCGGTTTCGTTTGTACTCTTTTTATCATGAGTCTATATTGAAAATGCCTGTAAACAACAGCAAGGCCTGGTCTACGGTGGAACTACAAATGTTCTGTGCCATATTGCCCTACAAAGATGCAAATTACACATGAGCAATCTACACCGTGGATGCAGGGTGAAAAAAGACACTTAGTGGATTGAGGTTTAACTGAGTGGAAACGCTCACTAGAATTAACTGAACCGTACCGTATCACTCCTTACAGTACCACACTGGACCACTCAGTGAAAAACAAGGCTTTTTTGTGCATTCAGTCACAGAAAATTACATTTATTTTACTCCATGCTTTGATAAAATGACGAATGTAGAAAGTTTGTACTAAAGTATGTTTGTTTGTCTACTACTTTCTGTGGTTTACCTGCATTTTTTTTGTTTAGTCTTTGGCTTACATTGCAGTAAACACTGTCATTCCCAGGATCAGAGTGCCAAATTATGTACAGCCATGTCTGTCAGAGGCTCTTTATTTCCCTTACATCTTCTTGGCACTTCAGTGTGGGTTGGATCAAAAGCGATCATAAGATCAGAAGAATCTCAGAGCCAGACCTGAACCTGCACTGTAAAGGTCACAGCTTCACTCCATTATTCAACAGGCGTCATGCTAAAGCCAAGGTGTGTTGAAAAAGAAAAGGGGAGAAAGACAGATTGAGAGATTGATTTAGAGAAGCGTCTCCCTTTCTATGCATGCACCCCCGCAGAGGCCTGTGTCAAAAGTTCTCCTCCCCTATTGAAACGTTGAGCCTCTCCTGTGGATAAGGAACAAAGGATGAAGGAAAAATGAAAGGAGGAACAGCAGAATAAAAAAACACATGCACCTGTGTGGCCTGGCCCACCTCCTTCAGAGAAAGCTTTCTCCTCATTTATCCATCACGTCTGTGTTTTACCTTCAGCAAAAGATACAGAAGAAAGTCATCTTTTAATGGGAAATGTTTAATCTTTAAACTTCCAAGATTTCAGCTTGACTACCTAACAGAATAGAAATTCCAAGCATGCTCCAAGAAGATACGGATTTTTCTCCATCAACAGCTTCAAATGTGCTTCTAACTGGATAATTCACCCACTTTAAGCAAAGCACTTCTCTGTGTAGAGGAAAGTTAAAAGTCTTTGTCAAACATCATGTTTAGGATTGTCTGGTGAGTTTTTACTGAGTATTTACGCCGCAGCTGTGAGATATTGTTTCTTTTTCTATGGTTGCATGGATGTGCAGGCGGCTTGCGCAATCCATCTTCCAAAAATCTGGCTACCCAGGGGAATATTTCAGAAATGGGATGCGAGAGATGACCCGTAACCAAACACATATCACTCTCTTTTTCCCAGCTGGGCTCTGGTTCTTAGAACCCCATCAAAACACACATATATGCTCTAACTCTGGAAACAATGAGAGAATTCTGCTATCCCTGTTGTACCAAAGAAAGCTCACTCTCCCACTCAAGTTTTTTTTTTTTTTTTTTTTTTTTTAATAGCAGCATACAGTATCAGCAGATTTACTGCAGCTCCAATTCAACACTGCAGTAGCCTTGCTAGAGTGTGTCAAGCCCATAGGGGTTTACGGCTTTGATCTGAAGCACAATACCCGATGTGTGAGGGGTAAAAGTGTGCATCCACATACACTCTTGCACAAATTAGCGCGCTTCTCCCCCAAAATGCTCATAGAAACTCGTGTCCCTCGACCCACAAGAGTGGACACCTTAACTTGCACCCCAAAACAACTTGCACTTGCACGCCCCCCAAAAAAAAAAAAAAAAAAACCCTCTTTGATATAGTTTCAGGCTTTTAGTAGATGATTAGGAGAGGCGACTGAGCTCAGGTCTGGAGTGATTGGAGGAAGCAGGAGCCTGCTGCTCTTTAGTTAGAGGAAACCGATACTCTGTCTGTAGACAGAGAGGTAATTATGCTCAAGGGTAGAGGTGAGAGTAGATTGAACATTTTGAGCTAGATTCCAATGAGAGGAAGAGAGTGAGGAAGACTCTGCTGGAGGGTTGATTTCCTTTTGTTTTTCAACAGATAGCAATTAAAACTTCTCCAGAGGGTCTGTGTTTATTGTGTGCATCTGTGAGTGTGGGAGTGAGGCTAAGCATATGTATTTTTACACTGTAGTGCAGGATGCAGTTGTGGACAACTTCATCTTGTGCTGCATAAATGCTGAGCTGCTAAAACTCTTCTGTGTGAGAGGGCACGCGTCTGTTTGCTGAATTCACTCCAACACTTGTTGGTGGTCTAAAGGACTATGAAATATTAATGCCTTCCTTCTCTTAATGATTCATAAATTGCATTCAGATACTCACTCTCTGCATTTCCTCCAGGCTCGGTTAAGGAGAAAAGAGTGTGGCGTGTGGAGCATGAGACGAAAATCAAGTTGTCCTCCCTCGTCACACATTTTCACTCACTGCATGCGTGAGCCAAGGGATCTTCATGTCAGTAAATAGCATTCATAAACACAAGCTAACGTGAGAACTGTGTTATTAGCATTCACACCAACACTCAACTATGCTTTGCATTTTCTGAAAAGGGTCGGTGACATCTCACAAAATATAAGCTTCAACACATCTTCAGCAGATGGGGAAACAAGAAATTACTTTATTTACTGAGGTGAACCTCTCAGTATAGGATATGGTCTACACGCTTCCTCCCTTCTCTTTTTAACTTGAGATACAGACCAACCTATTTTTATTGTGTTCTTATCTAAAAGATAGTGACTCACATTATGTTTGCTTTATTTATTCATCACCTCACATCCATCTGAGCCTCAAAATCACCATTTAGGACTAAATGAAGAGAAAATGAGGTTCTTACTCTGACCTCCTAATCTGCAGCTTTTTCAATCTCCTATCCTTCTATCTGCCCTCTTTTTATTCGATACCACCTTAAAAGATAGCAACATTAATATTAACTGAACAGAAAGTTCACAGTAGGAAAAAATGGCTGCATTAGATGTTCCTTCTTTCCATTTAATATCGTCTTGTACTTCGTTACACACACACACACACACACACACACACACACACACAGACACACTTTCACAAAGCATAACTGCTTCATCTGCAGGACCAGCTGGATGTCTGTTTACAATAATAGGTGAAGTAATAAACTGCAGAGCTCTACTTATTTGCCTGTCTTAGTGTAATTGGCAGAGCTGATTGGTTTCAGTTGTTGTGACGTGTCCTCATGCTGTGAGAGATTGCCTTTGTGTTTCACATGATCTCTCATGTAAACTCCCTCATTAAAGAAGCATGTTTAATGTGGGATAAGCCACCATGTTTGTTGCAGGTGCGTTTCCAGTTCAAATGAAGTGCAGTCAAACATAAATGATGGCAGAACATATTCAAACCCTCCACTCTTTATTAAGAAATATACAGTTAATCTCAAGATGACACCACAAAGTGCTGCTCCTCTTGATTGCTGGATATAAAAAGCGACTTAACTCAGCCCAAGGATTTACCAGGAATTACTGGAAGAGACAGGGCCATTTGGCTCCTGAATCATCCTTCCAAGCTTTACTGACAGCAGAAAAGGTCACTTCATCTGAGAATCCATTGAAGCTCTGGATTTCTTCTCCAGTGACAGCAGCCTCTTTTTTCTCTCTCTGCCAGAAGCCTTGCTGAACAATGACTAATGAGAATTGATCCATTATAATATTGGCATCACAACTTCCAGGAGTTAATAAATCCTGACAGGGGTGTTGTGCAGAGAAACAGAAAAAGGGAAGAAAGAGACCGACAATAAAAGACAAGAGAAGAGAGGGTGGTCAAAAATGGAAACACGTATTGATCCGTTTTGGATACCAGTGAGTGATGGGGGCCTATCGTGACTGGAGTCATGCATGATGTAAGATTCTAATAGTAGTTACTGGACAGTGTCACGTTTGAAATGAAATACTGACATGGGGAAGTGATGTTACTCATGTCACGAGCTTGTAGTCTATTCATTATTTTCATATTGGCAATGCATTTTTTCTTGTTAGAACAAGTTCAAAATAGTTTAACACAGATTCTGAAGGAGCTTTGACATGTAACTGGTTGGATTGGTTGGAATTTTTTTTCTTTGATTCCATTAGAAAATAATAAAAAATAAAATAAAATAATTTAATTGCAACAAATTTTAATGAACCCAATGAAGAAATGAAAAGAACTCTTGCAGAGACAACTTTTTAAAGTGGGACAAAAGAGTTTGCGATGCAACACATTCACATTACAAGTTTGTTCATAAACACAATGACTTTCTTCCCATACACAAGTAAACACATATATCGTCACCTAATATCAAACATTTAACTTTGGAGGGACACTGTTGCGTTTCTTTCTTTTCCCTCATTCCTTAAGGAGACTTTGATGAGTGTTCAAGGCCCCAGGGCCCCTCCACACCTGGAGCCTGCCAGTCTGTTACTCTGTACCAGCAGGACTGTGCACAGCAGTGATGACCAAAACCACTTGCTTTTCTATGTCCTTGTCTCTACCATCTCTCCCTAGGTGAGTGCAAGTATACCGCCTGCGTTCGTAGGTCAGGAACATGTTTATGTATGTTTTGTTTGTTTTGTGAGCCAGACGCGCACTGCTCTCTGACGCCTGTCTTTACAGTCAATGCTGGTAATATGTAAGCCATTTATCAAGTCACCTCCGTGTTCCAGCTTTAACTGCTGTATTCTGTCGATTATCTGGCTTTGGCTATATCACCGTATCACATTTAAAGTATACACTGATGAAAAAAAACAACAAAAAGTACCTGCATATTAGGCTGATGCTTTGTGTGGAGTTAAAATCTCAAGAGCTCGTCCTATTAAATATGATGTGTCTCAGTGACTGGCTTTTTCTGAACAGATATTTTACCCAAATGATAGAAGAGGAGATGAAGGCAGAGGAGAAGAGATGACCAACAGAGGTGAGTGGAGACCTAATGGTGGAGAATAGCTCGGTGACACCGCCCTACATGGAGAGACAACTCTCCATCTCACTTATCTCTAGTCTTCTCAATTTCCTCATTGTGCAACAGCGCACCTGAGGTCTGGCTGTGGCCTCCCAAAGCTCCTTGGCAGTACAGCCTGCGAGATAATAGCCAATCCTGCTCTCCCGAATCCCAAATCAAACAGGGCCAAAAGACCTTGAGCTTTGTTTAAAATTTCCAATGAGCAAACCCATGTCCCTGTGGCGACAAGCTATTACAAAGGCAGGCAGACATTTATAAGACAGATTTTTGCTCAGTTAATATCACACAAAGATGCCTTTGGTCCCAGAGGTCATGTCAGCCAAACAGAAGAGCTTGGCTTCTGAGTGGTGTCATACGATTACACTATAGATGAGTTTTCTTTTACTATTTAATCTTCTACAATTACTTTGAAGTCAGTAATCCATACAGGCAGCTTGTCATTACAGTATCACTTAAATCAGGCTAGTTTGACAGAAGAACAGTTGATAAAAACATCAACAAAGAAGTTTAAAAATAAAAAAAGTTGCACTGCTGCCACTAAGGCTTTGATGTCCTTGGCGATTATCCTTCCACTCAACACCTTGTCTTCTCTTTGTTTGTTGAAAGAGTCACATGTAATTATCAGACGGCTTCCCACAGAGCTGTCAATCAGTCTGCCATTTCCCAGACACCCCATTCCTCTTTCAAGTTGGACAACATAGGTGTCATTATAAAAACCTGGCAGCTGCCTTTAATGAAGAGTATTTATTGTACAACTTTCAGCCAGAACTTTTGTGGAGTGTATGAAAAAAAATGATTAAAGTTGAAAATGCATACCTTGATATTGTTTGCACATTCATTCTCCTCCTTTCAAAAAAGCTTGTTGTTGATATGAAAATATTCTAGAGTATCATCTACTATGTCGCTAAAATGCATAACTGTACATAGAAAGTAAAGTGAGGAGTTGTAAACAATGTAGTTTTATTGTTGCAGAAATGATCTAAATACAATGGAACCCAAACAAATTGAAGATGAACAGTTAACATTGCTCAAATCTTTAACAACTTAAACTGGCATCAGTCAGTGATTAAAATATTTTTGGATGCAACATGATCACATTGTGCAGAGTCGTGTTTTAGTGTAAAATAGTATGCAAACAAGAATAAAACAGGAACAGGACAAACCAAAATACTGCAACAGCATCAAGTTCTTAAGGGTGTAATAGTTCTGGTCGACTAGCAAATTGCTTGGAAACCCAAACCCTTGAAAACCGTGGCACAAATCAATGAGCAAAGCTGACTGTAAGGAAGTCCTTCGACTTCCCGATTCTTGCACTATCAACATATCATGTTGATGTGATGGGTTCAGCAGCGTACTGGGAAAACCATTTGGGTTCTGTCTATCATATTGAAGACATGCAAGGTTCTGAGGTGATGGAAGCCCAGATGTTACATTCATGCAAGTCAGCTGAATTAATATACGTGAGCTGCCAAGCATCTACCAAATGCATGCTTGCACATAAAGTCAAACTTTCGCATTCACAGTATGAGCACCTAAGGTACTAAGTGCAAATTAATTTGATGAGCAATCCAAACAGAACAGGATAAACAGATACGCCCAGTGCGGCTCCGCTTTCAAAGTACCTCCATGTTTTGCTCCTTGGTTCATCTCCCTTTAAAGGAATTCAATCTCCATAAGTATTGTAGCAAAGTAGTAAGTGCTTTTAATGTCTCTCCTTTCTTAAGTGGCAAATCATTGCTAACCTTCTTAAATCAAAACACCTCCGGAATAGATTACACCAGGCTTTTATCCAGTAGTTCAAACACACACTTGCAAAAACTGTACCTGCGCATGTTGCTTTTCCAATTTTATTTCTTTCCCAGTAAGTCGCTCTCCACCGAGCACTACTAAATGATAGATTAACTCTCTGTGTTTCAGAGGAAAGTGGGAAGACCCGGGAGATAACTGAGTGCAATCACAGGTCAGATAATGTGCGAGATAAGGGGAGAAAGGGAATATGCATTTTGTGTCTCAACAAGTCATTTAAAGGACAAACTGTAAATGGTTCACAGTGAGAGACAAATCATTGTTAATGTCATTAAAGATTCCACTGTGTAATGTACTGTCACTGCTTTGAGCTGCTAGCATTTAAAAGATAGAGGGTAAAAGGGTAAAAGTTTAAAAGTTCAATTCAATGAATTCTGGATTTTTTTACAGTAGTACAGTAGTAGTATTCTCATTATCACTTACGATATCTAGGAGAGGGCTGACCAATCTAAAAAAAATACGATCTAGCTGAGGTTGTGCTCACTAAGAGTTGGGAAAATAAGTAACGAGTGTCACCATCCCTGTAACCTATGCAAGTGAAGAAAAGAAACCCTCCTTTTTTTGAGCCGCTCACTCTTTTGGCTGAAACAAACTAAAGACACCTGCGGTTCTGTTTTGAAACAGGAAACAGAGAAGAACATTTTCTAACAAGTAACGAGTAACAAGAACTTTTTTTTTTCCGTTTAAAGGCCATCAATGTAATTAATATAAGTTTAATCAAATAAATTCAACCCCAAATGAGAAATCGTGTTTACCACTGCCCTTAGGAGAGACCAGGTCATTTTAAGTTGGGCCAAAGCTGGAGAAGCAAAAGAATCTTGACAGCTAATGAAATGCACAGTGACAGCAAAAGGTTTTAGGGTATTGGGTTCATTTATTTAATTTTTTTTCTTCTACTGCTCTGTAAGGAAAGGCTGCTGTCACTTAAATTGCAGCAACTTTTAATTAAATGACCACACTTAATGTGTGCTTTTAAACTGTTTGCTAGCTATTTTTTTCTTCCTTTCACACAATGCTTGGTGTTTGTCAGAATGTGGGTGTGGCTAAGTGCAGACACACACAATATCTCTGTTTTCATTTTGGCTCATCGGTCCACACATTCTTTAAAAATGCAACATGTTCAGGCAGACTGTCCATCTCGATAACTTCAAAAAGCTTCTTCAAGTTCAGTCAACAACGCTCTATCTGCGCCTCCCAGCTCATTAAAAGTGCCAGTTGCTCTTGACTCGCAAATGCCATTATATGAGACATGTGCAAACACAAATACACAACTCATCCACATTTAATTATGCCAGATTATCGTCACATTACAGTCACTGTATCTGAACTTCATCCTCCTTGTTATCATATATAATCCATGCATAACCTCATTAACTGTCCCTACATTTTTGTCTTTGGGTGACGTGCTGGAACACTAGGCTACATTCAATCAGTGTTAACCATTAATGTTTTAGAAATACATTTTCTTCACAATGGTTTTGTGTTTTTGAAAATTCTGGCTTCTCATCCTTAATATTACATTATGTCAACAGCCAAATTAAAGTTTTTATTCATCAAAATGCTCAAACAATTTACTGTCCGATGGGAAACTGATATTTTCTGTTTACATTATGACGTGATGATTCTGATCAGCCCACCAGGCACAAGTATTAGATAACTAATAGACACCTATTGTTGATGTCTACTGGACTACTCTATTTTGTTACTCTGTTAGGCGTCTGACAATAGTGTTCTGAAATATATCTGCATAAAGAGGTCTTCTACACATCTACCCAGAAATCTCATAGTGGATGGTGGAGTACATCCTAATCAGGTCGCCAGTTCTATATGCAGAACTCTACTGGTAGTCATCCAATAGAGTAACAAAATAGAGTTGTCCAGTAGACACCTTCAATAGAACTAGTTATCTAATAGATATCTTGTGCCCGGTGGAAAGAAGCTACCCAAATGGCTTGCTTATGTTGCGCAAGGCATGAAAGGACCGCAACATGATCTTTGGGAAAGTCGTCAACTAGCGTAGAGCTCTAAATAGAGCGCTGCAGTTGTCTACACAGTGATATGCAATAGACCTCTATGAATATATTTCTGTTAGCTACATAAGGAATACTTATAGCTATCAACATTAAAATAACCATAATAGATTTATGTAATAGATGTGTCTGTGCCGAGTAGGATAGGCAAGAAACTTATTTGATAATGCAGATCTAGATCCAATATTAGGAAAAGAAGAAATAAGTTTACAAAATGGGGATAAATGTCTCTTTTTGTCGCATTAAAGTTGGCACTGATTCTAGATTTCAGGCTAGACAACGTGATTATCAAACCTTTGTACAGTTCCTTTGCAAACTCAATTTACTGATGCAAAGAGTCATTAAACCATCAGAACACAGTGTGTGTCTTTTCTTCTGCAATCTTTTCTGTGAACTTTATTGTTTATGCAATTTTAATACTTCAATTAAAATCTGCATGACAACATGTTTTATGTCATTAAATATTTTACAAAATCATTTCTTCATTCTCGCTAAGCTAATCAGACATTTGTGTTTACATGAAAATGCTGTCTTTCTTAGGATTAAATTAAAAATATTATCAAAAATGGGAAAGTAGTAAAAACAATAAGATTATCACCATTAGATTTTTCTACAGAAATAACACAATAAATGTTGCCTGAAAGCATTCATAGACACGCACAAAAACAAACAGAGAATGCAATTCCTTTGTAGTCAGTAGGATCAATTAAAAAGTAATTTTTTGAGCAAACAAAAATGTTATGAGCTTCTCTTGAATTTAAAAAGAAATCGTTGCCTCAGAGGGCAGACTGCAGGTTTTCCATTGTTTTAAAGCTCAAATCTTTTAGATGGCTAAGCCTTGTAAAGGTAATTAGGCAGCTACCTGGCAAAAATCCCTTTCATGCCAAAATTTTCAATGCCCACCAAGCTTCAAAGCAAAAAAAAAATAAAAAACAGAAGAAGAGAATAGTTTTATTCATTATTAGTTCTTACATAAGTGTACAGCATGATAAACACATTTTAAAGCTCTAAATGCAACCCTTAAGCTTGGCTCATTAGGATGAACAGGCTGTTAACCCCGAATTCTTTATATTTTATAGATGTTCGGAAAACCATTTAAATTTGACTCTTTGTAAAAGAAGGATTCATCTTTATCTATTTTTTTCTTGTTATTTCAAAGCCTAAATGTTGTTTTATCTATCTAAGCAAGGTAAGCTAGGTTTATTTTTAAACCGCAATTCAGACACAAGATAATCCATAGTGCAAAAAATCATAAAAAGCCCATAGTATTTTATTATTAACAAGAATTTACAATTAAAAAATAAAATTAAACCAGTAAAATCCTAAACTAAAATTTAAGCCAAGTCAACAAGATTAAAATAAAGTTATGCACATAAAATATTTTTAGCTTTCATATACTGAATTAAAACAAAACTGTAAGCCTGGACTTGAACATTGTCACAGGGAAACAGGGATTTTAGCTGCATGAAGCTAAAACGCTGTGTTTAATCCTGCATTTGGAAAATGCAGTAAAAAGAAAAAGACCTGTCCCTGAACTTCTCAGTCCAATGTAGCAGAACAAAAGCAATATTGTTACTTTTGTTACAATATAATTACAGGTTATGTAAAAAAAAAAAAAAAAAAACTAGGCAATAACAGTAATAATAAAAAACATTATTAAACCAAGTTATTAGGAACAAATTCTTTTAATACGACTTTCTGGGAAAATAAAATGTAATGCCATCAAATGTATTGTAACTGATCATGACTGGCAAGGTCTTAAAACAAATGTAGCTAAAATGGAATCCTGAGAACTGCAGTGTTACTATTGCACAGTAATTGGGTTCTACTAAATTATTTTTTTTACAGCACCATATTATTGTAATGTTGAAAATAATAGATCAAATTACACTGGTGTTATTAGAATAGCCATTTACTGGAAAAGCATATTGAACTGATGTAAAATTATAATGAAGAAATTACATAATGGTTATTAGCTAGGTTTTCATTTTTGATTGTCTTCACAGCTTTGCATGATAGTTTGATTATGTGAATTGTATAGGAGAAAAAAATATCTTGGCATGAGTAAGTCTCCACAGCAAACTTTTACCCTCCATTTAACCCTTTGCTCCTCCATATTCCTTAATCATACCCTCTTTGACTTCCATCTTTTACGCAGCAGTGGAAAAGAGGTGGAGCAATCAGCCTCTGATCTGATTTGATTGGAAGGTTCGGTTCCCTCTCTGCCTGGCCATGTGTCAAAGTGTCCTTTTGGCAGGACACTAAACCTCAAATGGCTCCTGGTGGCTAGCTTCTTGCATGGCACCCCAGCCACCATGAGAGTGTGAATTTGTGTGTATTGGAGTGATGGGGCTGTGACTGTAAACGCTCTTTGGGGATAAATCAAAACAGAAAAAAATATGTAAGCACATTCAGGTATATGCCCTAAACATGCACAATCCTTCCCTTCTGTCTATCTGTAGTTTTACTTTGTGGTAGCTTCAACCTGATCATCCTTTTACCAACATAATCATTGTCTCTCCTCCAAATGTGTCCAAACCATTTGTTTTGAAAACATTGAAGCATAAGCTGTATTTGACTCAACAACACTGTTGGTTTCACCACAGAGTTGTACACTTTTTCTTATATTTTTGCTGACACTCTTGTCACACATCCCACCTGACACCTGCGTTTCACCTGCTCCAACCTTCCTCCGCCCATCTCAGCCTTTTCTTCACCTCTTTCCCACACTCTTAATTGCTCTAGACTGTTGACCTAATTGCCTATAATTATTCATCTTCTTCACCTCCACTCCTTGTTCAGTGGTCCCTCGTTTATGGTGGGAGTTACATTCTAAAGATTTCCTGCTTTAATCAAAATATGGGAAGTAGTCATCTTATTTTTTATGATTATTTATGTTTTAAGGCTGTAAAACCCCTTATTACATACTTTATACACTTTTATCAAGTCCAGTTTATAGAATGAAAACAAAGATCTGTTTGTGACCAAAGATTTATGTAAATTTGGCAAACTGAACACATTCTGTACAGGAGACATGGCAAAGGGGAGATTGATTGACCATGGTCTACAGCCAATCAGTTACTAGAACACGATGCGCTGTTAAAAAAAAAAAAGCATGTAGAACAAGACTGCGAAAGGTAAACCGCGTTAAACTGAACGACTACTGTAATCTCAATTTTCTACTTCAGACCCTCATATTTACGCACAGTCTTGATCTTTGTGCTAAGCTTCATTCCTCCCCTTTCCAGAGCAAACTTCTACCTACTTAGATGTTCTTCCACCTGCTTCCTGCTCTCACTACTGACGACAATATCAACTGCAAGCATCATGGCCCGTGAAGATTCCTGTCTAACCTCATCTGTCTGTCTGTCCATCACCACAAGAAAGGACTCAAAGCTGATCCTTGCGGCAGTCCCGCCTCTTCCTTGACCCCTCCTGTTGCACCTACAGTTACAGCACCTTCATTTCACCATCGACATAAACCTCTCACATATGTCCATTGTACTTCGCTGCCACTGCAGGCTTAATAATACAAGCCACAGATCCTCTCTTGGTACCTCGTCATAGATTTTCTCCAATGCTTTGTCTCCACTTAGCGGTACAGTACAGGCTGGTATTTTGACTGTTTCCTTTATAAAATGAACCCATTAACCTGGACCAAACCATACCATTTTGGGGCACCCATTAGTTGTAGGCCCATTGAATGAAGAAAAAAAAAAAAAATGAAACAGACCATTCAGCACGGAGCAGTTGAAACTCTTTGATTGGTGGAAGTAATTGTCATTACGACAAAAGAAAGTGCCAAGAAAGCTGTTGTATTCCTCTTTGTAGACTGCAATCTTCTCTTAAATAACATTAAATGCTTTGTATGTACAGAGTACCAAAAGCCAAGCAGAAAGAAATGAGCTGTTGGATGACCTCCATTGTTGTTATTGCTAGCTTCCCCCTGCATGTGCAGTGACCCATAACGGTCCAACTTTAAGTGGAAATGCTCACTTGAATTGCCCAGACCATTCAAAACCGGACCGCACCATACTATACCGCTCAGTAAAAATAAGTTTTGTAAATGCCATCCCATTATTTGCATCATGCTCAGCACACCACAGATTAGCGGCAATTGATGTTGTTATTGTGAACTTGAGGATAATAAATATGTTAAAGAAAAAGGAAAGCATTTTAAATCTTGTTTCTTTTTATTTGTCCCATAAGTTCTTGGATGTCTTGATGATGTCAAAGCAAAACAGCAGAACTGCAAGATCAAAAATTACTTTAAAATTCCACAAAAAAAAAGATGCTTTTGATTTTAGTATAATTACCTTTAAGTTTGCAGTTGGTCCAGTGAATCTCTTGAACGTAATCTATGCTGTCTCAACATAAAAATCATAATTTAGAAGATGAAACTAATTCAAAGTTATGTGTGAAGAGCATTGGGCTGATGTGTGAAATGCACAAATGAAAACACTATTCTGTTTTATAGCTATATGTACTTAAAACAATATGAAAACCCCAAATGTCAAGAGATGTGCTTGCATGGGTGTTCACATCTTCTGGGAACTTTATAGAGTAATTCAGTGAGTCCCTGCCTGTGCCATGGACACTTATTAACACGCTATTACAGTAAGTGAATGCTATCAGGCAAATAGAGGTTGACAAGGCTGCTATCAGCTGTCACTGTTGAAAACCAGCAGCCGCAAACACTCAGAAGTCACTTTGTTTCAAAGTATCAGTGCAGACAGTTTAAGTAACCTCTCAAGAAGATTTGCCATTGTTATAAATAAGGACCACATCAACGTCTGTCTTATACTAAAAAAAACAAAACAAACAAACTCTTAAACAATGCCACTGCTTTGTCAGGTACAGACCCTCCCTTAATAACCACTTATTTGCACATTAATCTGTTAAATATAATTTCAAGTTAGGAAGAATATTTTATATTTGGCCAGGATATTCTCCGTTAGAACTTTGGGTCTTTTCCTCACCATTTTCAAAGTCATTACCCCCAGCCTATGATTTCAATAAAAAAAAAAAATGGCAAAGCATGTTGAGATAGATTTTAATCTTAAATATAGTTATAGTTGGTTCAATCCTTCTGTTTTGCTTCTTTTGGATTTAAAAATGTACTTTGAATTATTTTGTTTTAAACTTTTGAAGCAGTGTCATTAGAGATAAACGTGTCATAAATGCTCCAGCTATGTGGAATATAATCTGAAGGAGCAGGATTTACAAAAATAAAGCTTTCTGCCAAGAGATGAAGAGAGGTCAGGGGCCAAACATTTGCTGGGGAATGGGTCAGTGATTACAGTAAGAAGCCCAGTCACTCATTGATTTCTCAGCTCGGGCTACCGCTGAAGAGTGACTGGAGCTTTCAATGACGCTGTGAGACAAAAATGGAGCTAACGCAAGGAAACACGAAGAGATGGGGGCCAAGGAGAGGGCAGGGACATGGAGAAGCAGAGACACGCACTATGAAGTCTTTCCAATTGAAAGCTGGAAGGATCATGTCAACGATTGCTTTTCAGAGATGACACAAAAAGTGTGAAGTCAACCTCTTAGCCACGCAGTAAAAAGATTAAAAAAAAGTTTTTGATCCATCCCTCTAAGTTTGCTCTTTTTTGTTAAAATGGCAGTCAAAAAATAATGTCTGTCTTGACATATAAAATGCTATAACTATATAGATACTTTAATTACTAAAGAGCATGGTCTTGATTATATAGCCTGCAACACTTTCTTCATTAAAATCATATTAATGTAGTCCAGTAATCAAAGGGAGTGGGGTTTATTGAAAAGCTAATTGCCTCTTCTATTCAGCTCGTTGCCTTGGAATTTACAAGCAGAGTTATGAGGCTGAGAGCTGAACAGAAATATGTGTTGATGTTTTCAAACTTCACAGAAGAGCTGTCAAGCCGTAATGGAAATTGCCAAGTTGTGCAATTGTAGTATTACACAGCCGGAAAACAGAAAACATTCATAAAGTCTGGGTCAGTCTATTATGTTTTGCTTCTGTGAGAAAACTGTAATAGAAATAAAAGTATGATTGAAACAGTAACCAGACTGCTGTAGAAAAAGCATCGAATTCTTAATCAAAACATGTTTTTAACAATTATGGTGAAATATGAAGGAAGTCAGAAAGAATTAAACTGTTAGTCTTCTGGATTATAGGTGCTCAAACAACAGAGTGGTTCATGTCAGACACACAGAGACAAGCTCATAAGCTCTCTTCTTTAGCCAGTTATTGTCTCTCCACCATTGGTTTTCTTTCTCTTCATTCTTGTCCAAATGCAGCTCTGATCCCCTGCAAGGTAATCAGTGGTCGACGCTCCAGCAATACAGACTGCTGTCCATCTTAACTGCACACTGGCTGCAACATACATGCACACACTTGAAGCACCTGGATTTGCAATAGTTCTCCCAGGGTGAGGTGTCAGGATGGTAATCTGTACAGAATGAAAATAGAAAGACTCATTTGCAGTCTGCCTTCACATCTGGACCCTTCACCCCAGGCTTGGACACGTTTTACATTTTGTCCCATCTGTCATGACAATAAAGGCTGATCTGTTACATGCTTCATATTGCTCCATTTTTCATTTAACACCCCCAAATGTTGCCGCTGATTCACTTAGTGCCTCTTTAGAACAGGGAAGTAATTCCTAAAAATCTTAGAATACCATGCCTGTCGAGCCACGACGGTTAAAAGCAGCAGCTACCAGTGATTCATCTCAGAGCTCAAAGAAAGCTGCACAAGTTTGTGCCAGAGCCACCCCCAACCGAATGCTCACAGGGGTCCTAAATATAGAAACCATTTTCCATATTTCTTTTCATCAACACCAGGGCCGTTGCCCAGCAGATCATTTTCTCATCATGCAAATTGGCAGAAACTTGAACCATTTGCCTTGTTCATCTGTTTGGCAGGGAAAGGCTGTTCATTTGATGGGACAACTTCACAAAGCTAAGTGGGACTGTGCTTGTTTGTTTGACTTCAAAGTAATTTCGTCTCATGAAAAGTGAAATATAAGAAAGTGGGAGCTGAGACCTGAAGAAAGTTCGGAAGTGTGTTTTAATTTTGTGAAGAATATGTATGAATTCAGTGGTGCAATGACATGTGAAGACTCAAAGTGAATACAACTCGGGTCTGAATTGAAATGGTAATAATGCGTTCTCCTGGATAAAATCTACCTCTGTGATGAGAATATGAACAAAACTGCAAATGATCCAACTTGAATGGTTATTATAAAGTCTGCTGCCCCTAATTATTCATGCATGGAAGATACATATTTAACTCATGAATGTGCAAATAATTCATGCTTAGTCTTCAGGAAAAAAAAACCAAGAATATTCATATTGTATCATGAATTCACTTGAGGAGAAAAAGGCAATGATTATCCAGAATCCCTCAAGTTATGTTTGCAGTCTGATTTCCAAAGTCTTTATATAGAATTAATTGTTTCAATATCAAAATTATGGGAGAAGAATAAAACAAGAGGAAGCATCTTGGTGCTATAAACAGAATCTGTTGATACAAAGGGAAGAAAAAAAGCGTCACCTCTGTTTAAAGCTTTACATTTACGGCCAAGGCCTGCATAAATTTGAATTGGTTTATTTGTAAACCACCAAACATTTCAGCTTTTTTAAGTTAAGATTCTTTAGTTTCCTCCTCTTGAGTTCTTGGAAATTTAGTCTAGTAGCTTTGAGCCAAGTTTACCCTATATCTGTTTGTGGCAGTTTTAGGAAGCAGTTTTCAGCAAAAGTACCCAGAGTTCAAAGGAGCTGCTAAAAGGTTCCTTTGGACTCCGGAAGCCACCACATGGTTCAGTCTTTATAACAGCTCTTCTCTCAGACGCCCATCCTCTATTGCCCAGATCCGTCTGTTCAGTTCACCGTGGAGGTGGACGCATCAAGCACAGGGGTTGGAGCTGTGCTGTCAATGCCCCGATCAAGATATTCCGGTGAGCATACTACTCCTGGAACCTGAATGACGCAGAAAGGAACCACGACACGGGTGACTAAGAGCTGCTCGCTATAAAGGAGACGTTCTCTAAATGGAGGCACTGGTTGGAGGGGGCGTCTCAGCCGCTCCTGGATCACAAGAACCTGGAGAATGTTAAGTCCGCCAAACTGCTGAATCCCTGTCAGGCATGATGGTCTCTGTTTTTCTCTCAGTTTCAGTTTCAGATCTAGTATCGGCCAGGATCCAAGAACGAGAAGGCTGATGCACTTTCCCACCTCCACGAAACACCCGCAGAAGAACTAGCTGCTCCAAGATTCCATTGTGCTTGCTTCAATGATCCTGACCTCAGAGCAGTGGGATGTCATGACTGAGCTGGCAGACTGCAACGCTGTGGAGCCACCTCCGCCGTCCTGTCCAGCTGATCGAGTGTCTGTTCCACCTTCTCATTGGCAAAAGGTTTTCCATTTGGTGCAAGACCCGCCTGCAGCGCAAGAACCAGGTATGGCCGGAACGCAGTCATTGGTGACAAACACATCCTGGTGGCCTACTATGCAGGTGGACGTGGCCCAGCTTGTGACCCATTGTGCCTCCTGCCAAATGGCCAAGTCTTCCCGACAGCATCCAGCCGGTCTGCTGCAACCCCTGCTCATACCGCAACATCCCTGGTCACACATCGCAGTGGACTTCATCACAGACCCACAAACACTACAATCCTGTCTGTCATCAATCAGTTTCTCCAAAGCACGCCCACTTATCCCTCTCCCCAAGTTACCCAAAGCTCTGGACACAGCTGACCCAGATCATGTCTTTTGGCACTACAGCCTCCCGGAAGACATCGTGTCAGACCGTGGACCCCAGTTTACCTCACGAGTGTGGTGGGAGATGTGCCTGGGTCTGGGCATCAGCTCAGTCTCACCTACGGTTATCATCCCCAGTCCAATGGCCAGGTGGAGTGCCTGAATCAGGAGATCATGCGGTTCTTCAGAACCTACTGCAACCTTCATCAGGATGATTGGAGCCGGTTCCTGGTCTGGGCTGAATATGCCCAGAATTTCCTAAAGAGGGCAGCTCTCACCCTTTCAGTGTTAGGAGTCAAACCACCATTCTTCCTCGGGTCGGGTGAACCCACAGAGCTGCTTGCGGTGGATGACTGATTTTGCCATTGTGAGGAGGTGGCCCATGTTCAACTCCAACCTACTGTCTGTAGGACCTGAGAGGAGCCCGAACAGCATCTTGTGAAGGTCCCAGTCTGGTTTCCGGCCAGTGGGTTTGACTCTCAACCCGAGATCTCCAGCTGGGACTCCCCTGGGGGTAAGAAACCCCTGTTTTTTACCGCCTCCAGTTATCTCCTGAATACTGCATCTTGCCCACCTTTCTCGTCTCCCTGTTGAAGTCTGCCGATGGACCCCCAGATGGGAGGGGCGCGGATCGAACCCTTTGATGTTGGTGCGCCCCCACAGTGTTTGATGGCAAGGCGGCCTATCTCGCCAGGAAGATCCTGGATTCCCGGCACCGGGTGGGTTGGCTGCAATATCTTGGCGGATTGGGTGGGGTACAGCCCAGAGGAACACTCCTGGGTGTCACTCTGATGACATCCTTGACTAATCAGGGGCTTCCACCATTGCCACCTAGAAAGACCAGCTCCCCGACCTTGTGGACGACAATGGCGTGGGAGGGCCCCTGGCTTCTACAGCAGTTTGTGTGTGTGGGGGTTGGGGGTGCTCTGTCAGTAGTCTGAGCTCTGTCTCCCTCTCTGATCATCGGCGGGAGTCATCTCCTTAAAACTGACACTTCGTCTCTCATCAACCCCATCACACAGTGTCTGGATGCCTCCCACCTGACGTTCATCTGCTAATTAGCCAGAGGACACTTAAGCACTGGTTAGAGACACGAAGTATTGCTTGTGCTGTTCTGCAAGCATACCGAGCATCATCTTGATCTGATCACCTGTTTACCTGACCCTGCTTTGTATTTGACCCTGCCTCTTTGTCGCCCGTGACTTTGCCTGGACTCTGACCCTGATTTAGACTTTTAGTTGAGCTGCATGTGGAACCAGCCGTTTGTGTGTTTGTGACAAAAAATCTAGAGCATATATGTAGTTTTTGGTCATCATATTAACTTCAAATCATCAGCATATGTTTCACTACAGATTTTGTGTGGTGGCAGATTGTTTTGAGAAAAAGTTAAACTTGCAATGAAGATACTCGATGATATTCATATCTAAAAGATCAAGATAAATCTCATCTCCCAATGTTAAAATAAAATTATAAAAATATAACTCTCAATTTAATAGATTATTCTTCCTTTCAGAAGCCAGACCTGGAGAAAGAAAAGTTGTAACTCCACTCTTAGTGAGATATTTTCCTCCATGCAAGCACATTTTTAAACAGTGGTAAGCTGCCACAACCACCAAGATGTTCAGTGCTTGGAAATTCTGCCTCTATAGGTAACTAGTGTGTTCAAATGGAAGGAAAAAAAGTGTCTCTAGGCATATTTTGTGAGGGGAATGACAAAATGATGCCTGGAGGAAACAGTGCAGTAGTGAGGGAAAATTGCAGTTAAGTTCCACCCGAGTTGCATTTTTCTGTCTCTTGTAGGTTCCTTGTTTCTTGTCTTTCTTTTAATTCATAGTGATGTGTGCGACTTTGAACATGTTTTTACTCCATCATGCTTTTCCTGGTCTCCTACTGCGACAAGAAAGGAGGGATTTTTTTATTGTTATGCAGCCACAAAGGATCTCTTCTCTTCATGTCTTTGCTCCTAATTACTTATGATCACTTATCTGATTTCAAAAAGCATCTATTCACAGTGCAGCAGCTTGACAGAGACAACAGCAGAAATTATGCTGTTATTATGGGATGGTGGAGAGGTGTAGGAGTACATTCACATTGACTGTCAAGTCAAATTGTTTCTGCATTTCATCTTGTTGGCTGCTTATCTATGCAACTGTTTATCTGTACCTCTGCTGGGGTTTTGCGCAGGCTTCTTGAGTGTGTTTCTCTGCATGTTTTTGTGCTGCAGCTGCCAAAGTGAGGAGGCAGGCAGCTTGCTGTGTCAACGGCTGTAGGGGGAATTTTCAAACCCCAGCCAGCGGGGGATTCTGTATAAAATACAGATGTTAGAAACGGCTTCACTGTTTGCTCATTGTTATCTCCGCTCTTCGGTGTAGAGAAGAACAGGCTTGGGTTTTGACTTGACAAGGGAGAAACAGAATGATAAATTGCCCCAACAGCTTTCTTCCAACTCACCACCCGCCCACCCCCACGCAGCTACCCCACCCTGTTATAGATAGTGTAAAAAAAACAAACAAACAAACAAACAGATAACAAGCAATACACAGATAACTACACAAAGGAGATAGGAGTCCCACCCTCATGTCACCCAAGCTGCCATACAAAAAAAACAGAGCAGGAGTTTATTAGGAAAAAAATGTTTTAAAACCACTTTTTCAACACGTGATTCCGAGCAGCTAAACAAAATGGAGACTAGAAAGGAGACTTACAGTTCAGACAAAGAAATATATGTTTGCATACATCAGGAAACTGTAACTTTCTTTATCTGGCCAAACTGATTGGGCAGCTTCCAGAGAAATGAACTGCTCCACAAGTAAACTGCTTGGAGTATCTTGAAATTATGGTGATCTAACACAATTTCTAAAAGTAGCCCACTTGAAAAACAAAGTTTGCAGTCATTACTTTGAATAGGCTCATTCAATTTTATACTGAAATCAATGTTAACTGAGCAGCTGACATTTTTAAGCTTGCAGTGTACTGTATAGAAATCAGTACCTTGTCTTTACAGTCATGCTGCACAGCCAATTAACTAAAGGTTTACAAGATCCCAGACAACATTTAATCCTACTTTTTGATCACATTTTTTGTTTCCTTTTGCTCTTAATCAACCAGAAAAGCTAATGTGCTCTCACGCTTATCATTTTTCTGCAAAAAGGTTGTGTAGGGAAAGACTGGTGACAGAGAATCATTACTTTCGCTGCCCGATAAAAGTAAAACATTCGCTTATGCTGTTAGAAAAGGCACAGCATTACATTATGTCACACAGCGTAACTACGTACATTTTACACATATTGCACTGATGAAAATTGGTCATGTGTGAATTTATGTGGAAAAAGTGAGAAAAGTTGGTGTACTTTTCATAAACTTTTCACAGATGTATCATGAACGAACATAAAAAAACACTGAAGAAGTAGGATTAAACCATGCAAAGCACACATTTCTTTAATTTGATATTCATAGCACTGGGCAGAAATCATATCAGATCAGCACCATGGTCAGCACCCACTGCAGGTTCTGGTGATACTTAGAGTTCAATAGTCGAATCCACACTAGTTCTAAGCCAGCTGCTAGGTGCCAGCCATGGCAGCGACAGATGGGGAAATCCGTTAGAAGAGCCCGGCACCCATCCAGGGTTGCAAAGTCATACCTGCCGCACTCGACCCCCTCCTGCAACCTGTGGAAAATGCAGAAAATATCATACGTGGAAAATGCACAAAATTTAGCCTGCATATTGCCTGTGGAACATGGGCTGATGATCTGCCCACACACATGCATGAACATAGCTGTGGTATTGGAATGGATTCAATGATCGAACAGTTCAGGAATCTAAAGGATGATTTACACCGGTTTGTCTGCAGATAGTCTGCTTTGCATTACTTTAACACACAGAAAAAATTACAGTATTCATTAATCAGTCAGAATGTTTACATCCCCTTTGTTATTTCTGCATCTAATGTCCATCCTTCCACAACGATGTCGATTTTGTGGCAAAAAGCTGGAGAAAGAAGAAATAGGTGTTGGTTTTCATGTAAAGGCTTTCGTTGAACTTTCAAACCAATTTTTGTGAACTTTTATTTTATGTTTAAGGTGACAAGCACAAGCGATAATGCATGCTACGCTGCAAATTTGGATTTGGATTTGGAAATGGTTTATTTCAAGCAAGAAAAATAAATAAGACATGTGTAACAAAATCAATCAACAACAACAAAGATTTGCATCAGTAATCATGTCAAACATAGGATAACTAGGCATCAGAAGATTGACTGCTTGAAAGGGAGTGGGAGGAAGCAAACTTATATAATCCCACCCCGACTCGACCACACTATTTACTTTACATTAGATATCAATCGGTTCGTAACTAATAATCAGGTATTTACTGTACAAGGTACAGTAGGCTTTTATACTGTACTGACAGTAATACGGGTCATTAAACATCAATGATAAGTCATACTGCTAAGCATTTAAGTACAACACTATTTTAGACTTGATTGGAGCATATGCAAATAAATAAATATTAATAACCAGTAGTGTGAACAAGTCAGTATAGAGATCTTTTTTTTCTTTTTTTTTTGCAGAATAGTTTCATCAAAAGAATCAGTGATGTGAATTAATCAAAAATAATAACAAGTAACATCAGTGTCCATTTCTATTTATACAGTATATATAGATACATTACATATTTCCATTATCTATATCCACATCCAGCAACCTGAAAAGAATTAACTACATTGTCCATCAAGGTTCCACTGAGTATAATCCAGCCAATATTGCATTGACAGCCTGTGATGTCATTTGCATATCCCATATACGTACATATATGCTCACTTTGTGAAAGAACAAAAAACCCTCAGATCTGATCTGCTGAACAATTGATGCTGGGCAGTTTTGTTGCAGGGTTTGTTGACTTAGAAGTTGCTGAACAGAAACTTTGAAATAAATTCCAGCTCAGTCTAATGCTATAACAGTTTGTGCTCTTGTGTTTTCCATTGATGCTGCACAATTAAGAAAATAAACAATGATGTTTGGCTTATAAATAGCATAAAAACACAAAACCTTGTGGGTAATTAAAGCCGCTACATACATTAAGACCAATGAAGTCGAGGTGTGTATGAATATTTATGAATAGTATTATCTGTAGACAGTCTGGGCATGAATATTGATTATGAATCTAGGCCTTTAAAAAAAAGGCACGCACAACATGCCTTATTTAAAGATGTAGAGGCAGTCCATGCACTCTCACTCACTTTCAAACTCACAAATACAGATGAATGCTCTGTTAACCAACCATCCTGTAGCCTCAAAGGATAAGTTAAAGACTTAAACTCCCTCACTCTGGGCTGCAGGAGTGCTGCAGCTGATGTGTAACATTAATTTCTCATGATGTCAGTCAGCTCTCATCAACGTTGAACTTTAGCGTGCCCACGAGACGAGTGGGACAAACGTGGGAAGAGTCTGGAGGGCTTTGTGTGAACAAGAACGTTCTCCTCAATCATTAAACCAAAAAAAAATCTTTCAGTGTGTGTGTGTTTTTTTTTCTTCGAATGTAAGATCGTGTTTCCACTGAATGGCTTTGGTACGGTATAGAACAGGGGATGAGAACAAAAGGCCATGATTTGAAACCTACACTGCCTGGGTGTGTATGTGGGTGAAAAGATGGTGTAGGTGTGTGTCTGAACTGTAAACTTGGCACTGTAACTGTATGTTTCATTCTCTGGCATCTACCTACAGTATCATACAAAATAAGAATCTAAATCAGCAAAAAAAGAAAAAGTGGACTGGCTTTCTTAGTGTTTCATTTTACTATAAAGATGCACACTTGTTCTGCAAAACTTCAGTGTTTAAGTTCATCAGAATTATTTTAGCACATCAAAGCTTTTTCATGCTCATCACCTTGGGTGAAGTAAAACTGACCTGATGAGTGAATATTCTGCAGACCGAAGAAGCGCATGAAACTGATTAGCATTGTGCAGTTTGAGCACTCTCTTTATTCTCTTCTGATTCAATTGTACGTTTTATTCATGTGCCTGTTAAAGACTTGTGGAAACACAGACAGAAAATTTGACCCTGAACTGCTGATAGTTCCCAAAGGAACTGAAAGAAAAATCTTTAACGGCTCCATAGCAATGTGGTGGAGATGAAATTTAAGATACCGTCTGCAGGGTTTCACAGCTTCCTCTTCTCACAGTGCTCAGCCTTTGAAAGCAGAGCAGCATTTCCATCTATCATGCATCACCTTTCCATGATAGCATAGCCAGCTAGCTTTACATTATGTATTGTGAGCCAAGTGGTCGTATGGAAGCTTATTGCCACTAAAAGAACAGCCAGCACCTCTCTCGCTAAAAGCTTCCTTTTTTTTCTGTCTCCCTTGTTTGCCTTTTTGCAGCTTTGCAAGGTGGATACAGGTTTTAATCTGCCTAACACAACTGGCATTTTGAAGTAAAAAAAAAAAAAAAAAACGTAAATGTGTTACCAAAGATAATCCAATTGGCTACGGTTAGACAAGAGCAAATTCCTGAAGGTCATATGCGGTACCTCACTGTGGTAGGCTGAAAGGCGTGAATGGGCTGTGAATGGATCGTGAGCTGTTTGCACTTGGTCTTTGGCAGCTGCTATGAAGACTTTGTGGAGGCAAAAAAAACCTCAAATAATTCAAAGAGTATCACCTCATACCACTTAAACTAAATGACTCAGGAACTTATTGTGCATAAATATTCAGTAGACGTACGCTCCCAGTAGGAATCTATGTGGACTATCAATATGATGGATTAGTCTTTGCCTACCGGAGAAAAAAAATAATTACTCAAAGCAATAATTACAGCAGGCCCGTGCTGAATTGCACTCAACTGGCTGATAAGATTTCATTGTCAAAGTGCTGAAGTGAGTAACAGACAGCATGAAGGACAAGTAAAAAACTTTACAGGTCATCTTTGTTTTTGTTTTATTTCATCACACCACACAAACTCTTTTAATGCAGATCAAGGCTATCTCCAAACTTGAGCCCTACAAATATCTGATATCTGCTCTTCAGACAGAAATGCAATGTGATAATGTCCAACACAAATGTGACTCCTAACCCTCAGCTTTCACAAAATGCCTTGGTGGTTTTGACGATTCCCCTTGCTGCCCTGGGCCAAATGTTATAATCACAAATCATCCATCCAGTAATTAGCCTAGATTCCCTCATGGCAACCCTTAATTTGGTCAAAGTTGTCAGCAGGCGATTATGGCTGCTAGATAAGAGTGTGAAATTGTGAGTAATGTCTGAGGGCTTTGCCACATTCCTCACAGCCTGTAAATGTGCATCCTTAAGGTGAGTTGGTGATGTGTTTACTAAAATGGTGACATAAACAGCATCTTCACAGTTTAAAAAGCGCATGATTGTTGGGAAAGAGCAATTGGATTAGGAGTTACCAAATGGGGTTACAGCACTTTAGGTCCCTTTGCATTTATGTATGCATGCAAGCTAGTAGAATGGTGCAGATAACGCTGTAGCTGCAGTGCAGACTAGCTGTAATCAAGTAATTAATTCATCAAGGAGTGACAGTTAAGCTTTGGGGTAAAGCCCTAGTTAATAAACAGATAGGAGTTGATTTATGTAGACGCCATGTGCTTATCTGGGTGTGCTTCTCTGTCTGTTTGCTATACTGTGGCTCCCATGCATGCATTCATGTTTATGTATAATGCAGTTGCTGCGGTTAAAGGCTGTACCCATGCTTTTATTTATATTCTTCAAGTCTTTGGTGTCTCCCTAAACCTGTTCCCAGTAAGGGGCTCCATCTAGTCGGACGAGGAGAAACAACAGAAGAGCAGAGGTCAATTGAGAGCGTGGTGCACATCAGAGGAAACAATGGCTGTTGAATTATTGAGTCTTTCCTGTCCCATCAGCTATTTGTCGCAGCCCTAATGGGTTTCTTCTCTAAAAGGCAGTGTGTGAAGGAAGGAAAAAGAATCTACTCTGTGTTTTCCAAAGTAAGAGTAAAGGAAAAAGCAGCAGCTTTTCTGCCTTAAGGATAGAAAAGCTGTCTAAACCTGCATCAACTTGCTTAAAACTTTCACGTCTGATCATCACATTTCCTTAAGAGTTATTCTGACTTCATTATTAATTCAGATAAAACTGAAATAATGTTAAACAAGAGTAAAATAGTGACATTGCAGCGTTCAAACCAAAATTTCATCATTTGACTTATTCCTCTGCATGCAGATAAGTGGAAGGCTAATTTCAATGCAGACTTAAATAGTCGCACACAGATTGAAACAGCTCAACTAATGTCGGCAGCTGTGAAGAAATACGTCTGCCAGTTTCCTTCGATTAGTTCTCTCTTCCCTCTCACTGCTCACATTTTGCCCCAACGCACTTCATCAGGCAATATCCTATCATATACTCATCACAAATGTTCCCGTCATAAAGGCAGAGAGCTGGTGAAAGTGCAATTCCATCTACACACATACATGCGCACACAGAACTCAAACATTTTTAGTGAGAGCATATGCTCCTGTGGGATTCGTTGGGTAGCTTGCCGCCCAGCCATGAGTTCAGGAATCTGGCCTGTCAGCTGGCAGTCAGGACTCTGCAGGTGTCTCCTCAGCACAAAAGCAAAGTCAAGGGCCAATAAACAACAGCAGGAGAAAAACCCAGGGCCAAATCAATGTCAATGTACTCTCACTAAAGCAGCCTGAGAATCTTCTTAATCACACAAAAAACATGGTTGCTCCTTGCCTACAGGGGTGTATGCACCACGGCCCAAGCAACATGAAAGTGGCATGTCGTGGGCTGTGGGTGTCCACTTATAAAATCATTATATCAGTCAGAACGCTTGCCCAAAGCCCACAGCTGCTGGCTTTCAGGGCATGTTTGGGTGTTGTTGCTGTCAGGTCATTCAAATCAACCAAAAAAGGGCCTTTTTTCTTACTTTACATTTCTAGAAGACTTAACATTTACTTTAACGGACAAAGGAGATCATAGGCCTTGCTGGAGACACTGTGGCTCAACAGTCGGGAATCATTATCATATTTTTTTGTGACTGTTTCAGTTTAAAGACATTTTGGAAGAACATCCAAGCTTCCCTTAGTGCTGTTTTCAACACTCAATATCTCTCTACCTTGAGGCTTTATACCTGGGTTTTGTACCGTTAGTGAAATGTAAGTTTAAGATAAAACTATTACAGTTACTCTTGGTGGCATGAAAAAAAAACATTTACAAGAAGATGGTTGATCCAGGCTCAATCCACTTTAATAGATTAGTTTGGAATTGTTCTTGAAATATTCAGGATGGAAAAGTTGACCTATCAGTTAAGACTCCAAAAAACACATTTTCTCAAATCTGGCACAAATGGATTTTATTTTTTACCCCATTTGAGGGTAGATTTTGACTTATTTATCCTGTAGAAAGACAGTATATGTAACCCCATTGTGAACTCCCTTCCCCTCTCATTTTTTCTTCCTTCTTTAACAGATCACAGGGTACTGCAATATTATAGATCTCTTGTAAATTGTATTTGTGTAACTTTCATATGAAACAAACATAAATGAAATCCTATTTATGCAATTCAGCATGGCTTAAAATGTATAATGTTTTTTTGTTGTCCAATCCAAATTAAAAATAATTAAAAATAAAATAAAAAAAGAATAGGTAGCAATAATTAATCCAATTAACAAAAAAAGCCACAAACAGGTAGCAGGTATTCAACAGCCAAAGGCAAAGCAGATGTTGATGCCAATACTTTTTTAAAGATCTGCTTTAGTTTTCTGAAAATCTTGCTTTTGAGTTCTGAACAGACTGTAAAAATCGGAACATGGTTTTGTAGCAACACTGAAAGCAGGACGTTTGTAACGACAACATTTCATTTCAGCTTTAAGGTCAATGTGTTGTTCAAAAGACACAGAGGTCTACATACATGTGGATCTTACCCCAGTCGTAAACGTTCGTGCATGCTCATCAAAGAAAAGAATTCTCCATTGAAAACGTAAAAAAAAAAAAAACATCTATAATACACAGTATAATAAAACTGAAATGAGAATAAAAGAACAGACCTCAACCATGAGTTACCTTAGCCCAAGGAAACAGCTCTAGTGAATTAAGATTAAAGTATTTATTTATTAATTTTTAATCTGTCCTGTCCTACAGATATGAGGTGAAAGCCTATTGTGTTGGACAGATTTTACTGTTACAACCGGGGATTATAAATCTTTGGACACGAGGTGTATATGTGTATAAACCCCTTTTGTAATTTAGGCTAAACTTTATTAATATTGATTATGTTTGTATCTTTTTTTGAAAAGAAAAAGGGGAAGAAGAGAGAGGGTTGTTAGAGAAGGGGGAGTGGTCATGGCACAAAAGACAGGGAGAAAAAAAAAGATAAAGTTAAATCTGAATCTCCAAATCTCCGCCTAGCTGGAAACCTAATAACACATTTTAAAACTGTAATAACTGAAGCCAGGTCACTTTAGTTCAGGTTATTTTTTTCTCCTAAATCCACAACAGTTAAATATTGGGTTAATTTCCTTGAACCATGATTTTCTTTGTTCTATTTATCCTTAGAAATAAAAATTGTTGGGTCTATAGACGTATATGTCAAATCCAACATCCATTTCTTATAGATCTATCGGGCACACATTGATGCATCTTTGGCATCATTAGGCAAGTTTTGGTCAACACAACTCCCAGCTGTATTCCCTAGGAAAATTCTTTTTTTTTTTTGACATGGGTAGTATAGCTTTATTGCAATTGTCATATTATATTTGCATTTAAATATAAATACATCTTCAAGCTAAAAAGTAAAATAAATGAAAGATCAAAGATTCTCCTTCTCAAGTCATTTCTGGGTGGGATTGCTGCATACAGTGTTGACTGACTTCAAAGAAGCATGCTGTCTACAGGAATCACTAAACTAGGATATCTTAAAGAAGTCTAATGGCCTGTTTCTAGGGTCCAGGAAAAAAAATAGAGGAGATGAAAAAAGAGAAGAGTTTTTGGTCTGGCTGGCTGTTCCAAGCTAACAGCTTGGGCAGTCGAAACGAAAAGTTCAATCTTGCAGCACGGTCACGCTGAAACTAGCAGAAATGAACTGTAAATGCAGAAATGTAATCAATGAATAATACATTTGGTTATGTTGTCAGATCACAGAAGTATTCATTATACATATCTGTAGCAGCATTATTTCCCGCCTTTTTTCAAGTAACTTTGATTGATTCTTGTTTACAGAATAAAAAGAACATCTTCATTTTTAGACTTAGTGCAGGGGAGCAAATCTGAGCATTTATTGCTACGTTTTTGTAGATTTTCTGATTGATTGGCCTTCTCCATGTCAACCAAAACCAATTAATTGTCGCTTGATTTCCTTTAATTCCTATTACCTAGTAGATTTGTCAGCTGAGCAAGTTTAGTAACATCAAACAACATGAACAACATATAACAATCCAGAATCATTGATTACATTTACTGCTACCTATGTTCAATAATTATTTACAAGTTCTTTATAATTTCTTATGTTTCAACTATAAATGGGTCATTTGTCTGTCTTTTACCCTTCATTATCAATTACTGAGGTAGTTGACCAAATATAGCACCGTCCATTCCATTAGGTCTGTGAGTCAAATCATCAAGGTTTGATTATACGTTATTATAAGTACACAAAAGTGAATAGGAAAAAACAGCTCACTGGCTTTTTAGTCTTCAGAGTCCATTCTCTAAATGGTAAACATATATGTTGAAGGGGTCAAATTGAGGAAGCCCAATCTCCTTGGTACTAAGAAAAGACACGAATTAAGAGGGAAAATACAGTTTTGCTTTCATTTAACACAGCCAAATACATCTCTTCAGGCAGACCTCGTGTAGGTAATGTGTTCATATCTAAAATCTTCTGTTGATATTGGTTATTAATTTTGGAATTTTGATCCAGTTCTTCATCAGCCCTCTTCAAAATCTTACATCTTAAACATCCATGAATTTAGACTTCAACACTTAGTTGATAGTTTTTTCATGTAAGTATTGTAAATTATTACAATTGTAAGATCAAAACTGTTTATAATTTATAAAGAAATTATGCAAATGAGGTGGCATTACTCTTTTATTAAATAGTATGAAGGAGAAATTTGAAACAAAAATGGCATAATGACTTTTAAGTCCAGCTGGGAATTGCTGTCCCCCATTAAGCTCATGCGGTCCCCCTGGTCAAATTTAGCACGTATTCTATTTTTCTTAGATTGCTGATACACAAAGTAGCTGTTTTTAACAGATGCCATCTACCTGAAAAGACAGTGAGAGGTGAATGGAGCATCTCTTGGTGAGGATGTTTTACACATCATTAGTCTGTGAACTAGTTTCTTTGTAAACAGATCTCAGCTGTCTTTAGAGAAATGTTTTATTGCCCATATTATATTTTTTCAGATGCCACCTTTACAGTCAAATGACTAACTTCTGTCACCACAGCTTGAGCTCGAACAACTACAAGTCTATGTTCTTGTGAGTGAGTGTCATGTTAAATTCTGCCTGACAGCATGAATGGAGGAAAGTGAGGACAGAAATGCTGCAGGGATGGATATTGTGCTCAGAAGCCCTTGTTTTCAAGGCATTAGCTGCCTGGTGAAGCGCTGAGGAGCTGACAGTAAACAGTAGCACAGCATGTTGGGCCATTTTTGAATGTTACAACCAACCACACATTATTAGGCACTATATGTTGGATCCTAGAAGTGCATGGTTGTACATGGGAGAGTAAATTGCCAACCAGTGACACCAGATGGGTGACAAATCCAAGAAAAAAAATGACTATTTATATGGAACTAATCATAAGAAAAAAAAAAAGTTAGAGCACATTACAGTTTAATCAAATTAAGTCAGATTTTTTTACAAGTGTAACTTAGTTCATCTGTGCTTATGTCATAGCTGTTCAGAAAGCAGTGGCCTGTCCAAGAATAACATTGAAACTTTTGGCCAAAAAAGCTGATGTGGTTTTGCACAGTTCTTTTCCAACAAGCCTAAACTAAACCTAAACAGCCTATTTAACTAGGTAAGCTACTAAGAAGATGTTCTTGTTTGCAATAACCACCTGGGTGTTGTTGTTTAAGCTCCTTTTGACTATACCATTTAAGGTTTTTTTTTTTTATATCCCTTCATGCATCCTTCCATCTTCTGAACCCCTCTATACTGGGTCAAGGCGTTGCCGGAGCCTGTCCCAGTTACTGTTGGGCAAAGTGGGGTACACCTTAGACAGGTCGTCTTTTGCAGAGCCACAATCACTCTCTCTTACACATGCACACCTGGGACACTTTTTAGCAGGGATGGGCAACTCCAAGTCTTGAGGACTGTATTCCTGCATGTTTTCCAACATACCCTGCTTGTTCTAATTGGCTAGACACACCTGAACCAGGTAATCAGTCATTAGGAGGGCTTGGAAATCTGGAAATCATGCAGACAAACCAGTCATCAAGGCCTGGAGTTGCCCATCCCTGCTTTAGAGTAATCAGTAAACCTATGAAGTATGTTTTTGGACTGTAGGAGAAGCTTGACTCAAGCACATGGAGAACATGAAAACATCACACAGTTGGGATTCAAACCAGCAGTTGATGTTGATGATGAATAGTTTGACAATTGAAATATGACACTGTCTAAAGGACCTCAGGCCACAAAAGAAACAGGAAAAAAGTCGAAGTTGATAAATGATGGAGAAATGCATAAATCTACCCACACCCTTGTGCGTTGTATGTAAATAAGTTTGCCCTGAAGGTTTGATCTATTTGAAGGGACGGAGCTCTGAAAACAGGCCATAGAATTTCAGATTGGTGTGTTAACGTTGTGACCTTTGAGTGAGTTGAATACATGTAGACAGCAGCGTGGAGCCTGATGAATAGCTTGGGTCTTTCCCCAGCTGGGAAAGCAGATGCCAAAAGACAGAATGTGTTTTTCTATTCTCCTGCATGCTCATTTTTTTTCCTCCTCCTTCTGATCTTATATTAGAAATGCTGGTGCCTTTGTGTGAGTGGATCCATGATTGCAAATTTGTGTGTCTGCACAAGGGGGTGTATTTTGTTGGAAATGACACACTATTAGCTGTCCTGGCGTTAATCTTAATGGTTCATGCTAGAAGACTACACACAATCCATTTTAATACAATTAGCTCTTGCCAGGAAGGATGAGTTATTCAATAGGAGCATAATTGCATCCTCAAGTTTTTACTCTGGTTCATTCCGGGGATGTAATTACTTTCATACATGGTTTAACTCATGGCCCCACTGACACATACAGTCTGTATAGAAACTAAGGCACTCATGCAGACACATGCACAATCATATGGAATTAAGTTGACAAGCATTAGATCCAAGAATCACACAGTTTTACCTTGTTATACAAAGTGTTAAGGTGAAATTGCCTAGCATCAGGTTTCATCAGTGTTTGCATGCACACTGAATCCCCAAACAGCAGGTTCAGACATACCATGCCAGGAGATTGATGGGCTGACTTCAGATGAGCCACCTTAAGGGGGGAAACTGCTCCTTTCCTGCTGTCCTACAACGGTATTTTGCTGCTTAGTATTAAAGTCTATAATAATATTAATTGTAATATTGGGAGAAAAGTTACTGAAGTAAATTTTTACTGACTTGACCTCATACACTTCTGTAAACGTTCAGCTCTTGAAATCAGTTTGAGTGTTTGTATGTCATTTGATTAGTAAATGGTAAATGGCGTATACTTGTAGAGCATTTTTCTACCTTCCTTGAAGGCTCAAAGCACCTTATAGTCACAGTCCCATTCACACATACATTCACACACTGGTGGCACTGCTGCCGAACACTGGCGCCAACCTCCCACCAGAGGCAATGCGGCGTTCAGTGTCTTTCCCAAGGACACTTCGACACATGGCGAGGAATTGAACCTGCAATCTTCCGATCGGAGGTTGACCGCCCTGCATAAGATTAATTGGACCTCGGATTAGATTTAACTTAGTGATATGTGCAAAACAGTTTTTACTTTGAGGACAGTTGGATTTGATTTACATTTTCTTTTTTATGGTTCATTCCGTTTTTTTCATGTTAATTTATTTCTGCTCATGAAGAATTGCTCAAGAAAAGTCCTGCACCCTTTCCCTAATAAACGGAAGCGTGTTGTACATTTGGAAATTAAAAAGACTTGCAGTGACATCCCTGAGAGGTCAGTAACCTGGCACTGACTGGTTAGGTCAGTGCCGAACCAGTGATGTCTTTGCAAATAAAGTTTCTGGGCAGTGGGACGGGGAGAGAATAATCCCAGTGAGCTGCCTCAAGGGGAACTGTTCCACTGCTCTGTTTATAAATAATAAAGATGAAAGAGAACAAAGCTACGAATGATCTTGAGTGGCCCGGAGCAGCCCACGGGGCCTCAGTCAGAACCACGGGGGAAGCAGAGGCCCTACACCCACCCACAACTACATTCTAAGCCTCCAGTTAAATATGGCAAGACAGCAGAGCTCAGCCATTTAGAATAAGGTTGTCTGTTCAGTTGTTATGCAACTATTTCACTTCATCCACTATTGTTTCATGTTGAACTAACAAACAATTGTCGAAATGGATTAATGTGGTGCTTTAAATTTCTTTACGGATTTTTTGGCTTTAAAAGAACCAGTTTGTGTACAATGTGCAAAATTGTTATGCGTTGTGAAAGAAAATGGATATGACTTTCTGAAACTCATAGAAGATGTTACAGTTGTACTTCCCACAGTTTGATTACTGTCATAATTTTTGTTGTCACAAAAAAAAAAAAATTGCTGGTACTCTCCAATTATTTGACATGGCAGCCATGATGACAATTCATTAAAACTCTTGATTTTCCTATGATGACCCATGTACCTATGACACAATGCTAAGTCCTTTTCTTGACACCCTGTAGTCTGCAGCAGCTTGATGTCAAGATGAACTGAGGTTCCGAAATTTCCTGATAAGTAAACTCCATCCTTTTTGTTGAAAAATTTGTGTTTCTCCAATCTCAACTAGACTAAAATGTGGGGCAGTCATGCACCTGTTTTTGTAATATCTTCCCTCTTTAAAAATAAACTTTTGTAATAGTTTGTTTTTGAGTCCCCGGGTCCTCTACCAGAGGCCTGGGAGCTTGAGCAGTATCTTAGCTGTTCCTAGCTCTGCACTTTTCTGGACTGAGATGTCTGAGGTCTTTGCTGTAGCCCCTTCTCTACTTTGGGGGAAATGGTAGAGGGTTTGGGAGTGCTTCAATTACCACAGGCACCACTGTCACCTTCACCTTCCAAGCTTTGTTCAATTCCTCTCTGAGTCCCTGGTATTTCTGCAGTTTCTCATGTTCCTTCTTGGTGTTGCTGTCAATCGGTACTGCCACATCCACCACAACAGCTTTCCTCTGTTCTTTATCCATCACTACAATGTCAGAACAGGCTCCACAACCAATATGTACAGACACCTGAGAAATGAGAGAATCTTCTTCAAAACTGTATTTTTCAATGCAAACCTTTGTTGTGAATTAAAGTATTTTTTTCTGTTTTTTATTTATTTATTTATGATTTATTTATTTTGTACATTTCAGGAGTAAATAACAGCACATACATATTAAAAGCTTGTATTAATAAAAACACTTTTTTTACTTTCGTTATCCATTTTGTACATAATTTGATATCGTTGTTGATAATAAATTAAATAAAGCAACAGAGCAGCCTAAAGAGCTGTTTGGGAGTTAAAAGAGCCGGCTCTTTTTAGTGAGCTGATCCCAAAGAGCCGGTTCTCTAAGAAGAGCCAGAATTCCCATCACTACTACCAATACTCATTTGAAAATATAACATTACCCAGAGTCCGTCAATGTTCCTAGTCACAATTTCCTGTTAAATCTAAAGTGCAGCAATCATATATCGATGGCAACGTTGAAGAGATAACAGAAAAAATGACATCCAGAGAAGACCAAAGTTCAGAAAGCTGGTTGGGAAGTCAGACGGAATTAAAAAAATGTCTAAAAGTTGATTGAGTGCGATGGTGATGCAAAGTCATATACTGCTTGAAATAAAAAATAATATTGTAATTTGCCTTACAAATTAAATCCCAAAAATGTCATATTAAAATTACAATTACATATGTCTTACATGATGACAAAAAATAAGAAGGACAGGAGCAGGATTATTTTGAATGGGAGTGGGAGTCAGATTTCCAGGAGCAAGACGGGACAGGATTATTTTTTAAACTTTGGTCTATGGAGCAGGCCGGGACATAATTACTCTCTGTGGGAGCGGGATGGAACAGGAATACAAAATCCACTCTGATGTCATCCTCTAGTCTACACTGTTTTAAAGACTTAAAATCAGACTTTGTCTGTTTGCCTGAATGGTTGAATTTGAAATTTTAGTTTTGGGAGGTGGTCTCATTCTGCTGGCTATCGGAAGATATTTGAAATGATTCAGTCAATCCCAGGTAGACACAAGAAGATAATGTTTAATGAAGTAACATGAGCTCATTAGGATGCATTAAAAACCAATGTTGCTGCTGTATTCTGGACTATCTGCAAAGCTTTTGCAGCTGATACTGACAGCCCAGCAAGGAACAGAGTCCTGTTATCAAAATGGGAGATATCCAAATTCAA
Source organism: Oryzias celebensis (assembly GCA_014656515.1). Lineage (NCBI taxonomy): Eukaryota > Metazoa > Chordata > Actinopteri > Beloniformes > Adrianichthyidae > Oryzias > Oryzias celebensis. The sequence continues at coordinate 15,654,519 of BNCR01000005.1, forward strand.
ACAACGTGACCCAAGAGGACAATGTATTTTCCAGACAGTCAGTCAACATATTTTATAGCCTGAAACAAAATAATAATTAAAGTAACATGCACCAGACAAGACTAGAACAGCATCTATGACATGTACCAGCTGCTGAATATCTTACTGAAATAAAATGGAAGTAATATTGTTATACAACATATACACCAGTGTTGATTTTTCATTAATATTCCTTATCACTAAAGTGTCTTTTGATTTTTTTTGTTGTCTTTTAACCAACTTGTTATGTTCTGAACTCCATGGAGGGCTTCTTTACAGTCTGTTCGAGATAATAAAACAAAGTTTCAGGTTTGTGCTTAAGCCGCTATCTTGTCTAAGTTCTTTTCTGATGATAGAACACCAACTTTTGATGATCGATCTTTTCTAGCACCAAGCACCAACATAACTGTTAAGAGAAAATGACATATTTTAGAAAATAAATTACAATTCTGCTATAGATTGAAAGTAATCATGCAGATGATGTTTAGTTAAAAAGCTTACATTAAGTTAAGGTTTTCTCCAGTGTCTTCCAAGGATCCAAAAACATGCTTCATAGGTTAACTGATGATTCTAAGTTGTCCCTTAGGTTTGAATGTGACCCTGCAATTGACTGGCAAATCATTCAGAGTGTACTCCGCCTTTTCCCAACAGGAGCTGGGGTGGCCCCAGCAACACTGTGACCTGGTGAGGGATTATTTAGGTTTGGAAAATGGATGTATGACAGATGAAATACAATTTAAAGCAACACACACTGGCTTTTGTCGTTTCTATCTAAGTGTGATTGTTTTTAGAAGTCGTACTACCTTACAGGACAGGGTGTCAATGTTATTACATTTCATTTACATGTAAAGTTAGGGTAGGAATTAATAAGAGGAGGGCACTGAAATTACCAGATGAGCATTCAGCATGCAAATATACACCATAACACTTAACTGGAGAAAGCTAATGCTCAGCCAGCGCTTGTGTTTCTGCTGAGAAGTACTTAAAAAGCTTGGGCACTTCTAGCAATTCAGACATGCCGCCAACTCATTTATAAATGATCTGAGAGTATAATACAGCCACAGGGAAAAAAATAGAAAAACGTGTAGCTGTCCGAGTGAATTTCACTGACATGGTGATTTATATAGTGCAGACTGGACTTCAGAGCGGAGAGAGTGAGAAAGAGAATTCCGTTTGGTGTTGATCTTACTGCTGCATGTTCAGACCACAGCCATGGACACGCATGTCCAAGTGTGACATTCATTTCATTGACTTGTGCTGTATTATTTACTACTTTATGTGAACACTACTTGAAATACAACTTTTCAAGTGTTTGACTTCCCTCACTGTGCAGTGACATTAAAAGCAACTTTAGAAAAGGGAGATCAGAAAGAATAGTTACTTCTAATGTTTCAGCACAGAAGCAACTTCGCCATATTAAATACTCCGTTATAATGATGTTAGCGCAAGTTGTCTCTTGAGGAATATCTAGACTGTTGTCTTTTATTTTCATGTAAAAGTCCCAGAGGAATGGTTTCCGCTTTTATTGAAACTTCTAAGCAAAGCTTCAGCTTTGGCAGCAATGCTAATAAAACCTATAAAACAAACATTTGTTTGTAAACAGGACTGGATTTTTACACGTCTGTCTCATCGATGTGTAAAAGAAAAGAAAACCAGGATCCTGCCAAGTCTCTGACAAGAACATTCTCATTAGTGTGAACTCTGGTGAGAACTCTAGAAATCAAACTCCTCTTTCCTAATGATCTTTTTTGGTCCATGTTCAGCACTCTTTTAAGATTTTTTAACACTATTATCTATGGTTTAGCACCATAACAAAAAAAAAAAAAAAAAAAAAAAAGATTTACAATAAACTCTTCAATTGAAAACTTTTCCCCAGTGATTTATTTTAGTTGGCCACTTGTAAACCTTTCATGAACATCTTGTTGTTGGGCCATTCTGTTTCTCTGCCCGCTCTGTCATTCTACTCATCTGGCAGGTGAGACCATTTTACCTGATTTATATTTATTGGGTGTATAAACTAGGGGAGACAAGAACCAGTGACAGAGTTGGAGAAGGGTGTGCATTTGCGGTAGCTTTGTGCCAGTTGGTAGCTCCAGATCCTGTGTCAACAGCAGTCTTTAAATGTTGGGTTTTGTTACGTTAACTTGGATTTTGTAACCCTGATTTGTAGGTTGTATTATTATTTCTTTTATGTTATGATTATTATTATTTTTAGTTGCTATTCCTTAAAGGAGTTTAGATTTGGATATGTAGCAGGGAGCTGTTGACCCTGATGCTATGCACACACCGGCTGACAACAAACTGAAGTAGTAATTTCTACTATATGATGAACTCTTAAACAACTGGCAATTCTGTGAATTCAAAGTGATACCATCTATATGTTACAACAAAATCCCAGTCCGTGATTTGCAACTATTGAACATGCATTCAACACATGCATTCAATGGTTGCAAGTTTTGTATGTCTGCTAAAGCCTGAAAACAAATTAAAAAGTTGCATAGTGAAACGTAATTGCGAAAGTTATGCATTTGAAAGCCTGAAGTGGCATTATTGGAAGTGGCTGCTTGAATGCTCGTTGCTGAGGGCAGTGTGAATGTAACATGAGGGTCAGTGTGGCTGAGTCAGGTGTTTCCCTTTTGTATTTTAATTTTTGACCAAGGTTCATTGTTTTTTGTATGTGTTTTAAGCCCTTAATTGATCTCCCTTTCTTTTGCAGGATACAGTTTTCTTGTTTTTTGACTTGTGTTTCTCCAAATTTCTGGTGTCCCTCCTCATGTGTTAAGGCCCTTACTTTTGTTTTTCCTTAGACTGAGGTGGCCATGTCATGCCTTGCAAACTGGACCGTGCTAGCATGAAGAGTGCTTAGACCCAAGACATTGATTTAAACTGAGAGACTGACCATAAGCTCCACAGAGGTGGCAGCAGACACTAGTTTGAATTTGCAAATCTGTCCCTTACCTTTGTAACATTTGACAAGGCAATGTGCTCTGGGGTGAAGTCAGAGACATTAACCTTGCTCATCTACCTACAGCATCTGTTACAGGGCACCCTCCATCATGGCTGCTCTTCTGCCAAAGGTGCGACAGGTCCTTTGTCACACCTCAGCGTTACAACTCACTGTTGGAGATAGATGGGTTAGAGTCTGAATGCTCAGGTGAACTACAGCATGATCTTTCTGCTATGTTGCTGGAGTTGCCAGACAGCAAGCTGACCCATCCAATAATGACAGCTACCTGGCTCAGACATATTGCCAAATTAGAAAGTAGAGGACTTCCACAAGCCTTCCGGTAGAGAAAAACAAGCTTTGCCATAATTACACCGCAGGTCTGTGTGTAGTTATATTCCTGTCAGTTCATTTTGTAGTGTAACTTTAAGCAGACTGGCACTGACTACGCAGTAGAACTTGACGGTTGTACCCCTACCATCTAGATGGTGGTGAGCTGCTGTGGTTGGTCAGAAACTGTCAAGAGAAATTGACTGGAGCCTGTCTTGCAGCTCAGCTTGGCATTAACATCAGAGGGCAGCGGGGCTTAGACAGGAGCTGCAGGGATGTCCTGTACCACGCTGCTCGAAGCGTCAGACAGCCAAAGCAAAGACTGAAGAAATCCCACATGGTGTATTGACTTTTTGTTGCTGTTTTTGTTTTGTTTCTTTTTTTAAGTGTCTTTCTTTGTTACATTTTCATGAGTTGACAGCTATTGTTGAAGTAGTGCTGATTTGTTGCCACTGCACTGTTATGTATTGAATGTTCCGGATAACTGTAGTGATTGCATGGAGCCATACATAGAAACATTTGTGACATTTGTCAATACAGAAACACAACTTGGTATATTTTGTTTTTGTTTCTCTTTCTTCCTTTTTCGTTTCACACTTTTATTGTTTGTATCTCTCAGGAGTTTGCATACATACACACAGTAGAACTGCCTTTAAAGGGGGATTTTGTCTCTCATGGTAGAAGATAGAGTAACCATTATTCAGGCCCTGGCCGTTGCCCAGCTCGCTTGGTCACCCATCCCCAGCTGACTGACAATGAGGCTGGGCAGCAGTGAAAGGCAAAAGAGGTGAATATGACAGGGAGCAGGAAGCGTTAAAGATGAATGGAGAGGGAGAAAGTTTTTGGTTGGAAAAGGAGTAGGAGGCCTCAATCCAGGGGCCATTGCTCGACTGTCAAGAGGTGACCGAGCGCGCAGACTGCCTCTGTGCTGAGCCCCAGCTGCTCAGGAGCCCAGAAACACCATGGGACACCTAAAAACATCTCCACTCAGTAAACTATTCTGCACAGAACTGCATATGTGAGAATGAGCTCGAAGGCTCAACACCATGACGCCATGACTAATTCAAGAGATAATAATTGCAAATTCTCAGAAACGCTGGCTTTGTTGAAATTTTTGTAATGAAACTCCCATATCAGATAAAATGTATCCCAACAGAGTGGGTATATACAGTAGATGCTGCTGAATCATATCAAAAGTGGAGTGTTTGGCTTTACTTTTTTAACCTTTAAACCCAATGTATAATTTTTGATACATGAGTCTGTCAGCCCTCTACAAGAGCTATGGAATGGAAATACAAATGTCTTGTTTTCTGGGGGTCTTAGCATGTTTTTGTTAGCTCAGGAAAAATATATATATATTTGAGCTGTGTGACATGCTGTATCAAATATGATACAACTTGAAATTTATATATTTAAGTTGTTTGTTTGATCAGAGGGACCTATGAAGGCTCCAAATTCAAAGAATTTGAATTTTCTGTTAATTATTTAATGGCTCAGGCTTTTCAGGGTAAAAAAGGCAGAAAAAAATGAAACTTTTTTTTTTATCACTATCCATGCTTCACTACTCTAACTTCAGGTTACCAGTCATTCTCGTTTTGTTGCAATAGTTTGCGTTGCTTCAAACTTTCAAAAATCCTGCTGCCAACAAATCAATTGTTGCCACAAATGATGCTTTCTTGCAGGGAAACACAGTGTATGGGCTCAATTCACCTGGAGCTGCTGCTGCATCCTGTGGGTGTTCAGTAGATCCATGGGTCCACTTTTTTTCTTCTTTCTTTTCTGTGTGATGCTTTTCTTCTTAAAGGTTAATTGAATCTTCTGACCCCAGAAATACTTGTTTTTCCTTTTTCCTTTTGGGGGGAAATATTAGTTCCACTTTCAACAAGAGCAAAAACAGACGAGCTCAACATGAAAAAGACTTCATTTGTTGTCATATATTAAAATTTCATTTCATATTGTTTAAGAATTAGAAATAATTGCCTGGTATTGAAGGGTTTTTTTTTTCCATCTTTTGACGTGTCATTTAATACTATGCTACCGTACGACGTGCACATGAAAAATTACAATAGACATTTTCGTAAGCAACATCGCCTTGCCTGTGTGCATAGAAGAGGTTGCCACATTTGTATTGGAACATTGTGTTTGCCTGACTTCTTTTACCCCCCCCATCGATCAGCACCTCTGTGTGACGGCAGGAAATCACCTCATATTACTATCCCTTTGTTAATGTTGTTAGCAGATATTGTTCAGAGGCAAAGCATAGATTTACCCAATGTGATTAGCTACTATGATGAATTTGCCCTGTTGTTTTGAGACTGTTAACCGACTGGAATGATTGACCTGAACCAAGAGCCTTCTAAGCATTTATTGATGCTCCCAGAGTGTAATTCCTTTAATGACGGAGCTCTGTTCACTGCCAGCTTTACAGCTTGAGGAAGGCCAACTTGAGTTTGTGAAGTTTGACTAAAGGTTGCATAGCGAGGTTAGTGTACACATGTCCAACTGAGACAACTGAGGGCCTTTCAGTGACAGTAGAAAGATACATTTCATATATCTGAATGACTTTTGTACTAGTGAGGGTGTCAAATTTCTTTTGGGATGCAGCTTAGCAATTCAAGCCAAGAGTGAGAGTGATTGGGTTACACGGTGGATGTTATGATTTTTCACAATCCAAGAAACAGAGAACCAAATGAAGATGTCAAGGTGTTGGTGTAATCATTTTGTCATTACTAGCCAGAAAAGAGTTCAGGTTGTGTCATTCCCAAGTTCATAATAATTGTTAAGTTGATTCAAAATCTCACAAATGTACACAGGGATGCAGTCTCAGTTTGTATCATACCAAATATAAAGTAGGAAAAACTGTTAAAATTAACTACAGAAACAGTGTTTTAGTGTCAATAAAAATAACACCAAAAACAAATGAAAAATCCATTAAATTGTTTTTTTAAACAATAAATACTACTAAACAGTTTGGAATTTGCAGCTACAACTAACAGCAGAAAACACAGATTTGCAACAATCAGAGTTGGCATGGGACCTTTTCTTTTACTTTACAATGCCCCCACTTCATGTTTTTTACAGAAAAGAAGGACACTGTCCTTTGCTTTATGTTTGCAGTGTTTGCTCTGAGATTCCATAGGAGTTGTCAAATTAACAGTCTCTTTATTCTTATGTTGTCTTTTTTTTAGCTTCATAGTCAAACCTTTTGTAATTGTGTAAGTATTACACTAAGAAAAAATACCACATTTTTATGCACAATGACACATTTATATGTTAAAAAAATCTGATTGTGTGGTTGTACCTCTGTTGCAGAATAAATTGGAGAAGAGCCTCCTCAGTGTGCATACACAGCCCACACACGCATCAGAGTGTGTCTGGTTTATTAGCTGCATGTAAGCTTGCCTATAATGTCAATCTGGTGACCTCCATCTCCTCCCACACACAAACACTGACCCTGCTCACGTCGCATAACATCCCAGATGTGCGGTTTTGCCACCAGCGGTGAAGCTGCAATGGATGGTGCTGCATGTTGATTTAAAAACAACATCTTGCCATGTGCCGACCACCCACACTGTATTGTAAGCGCCTCCCTACAGGTGCAAAAATGCTTAGAAAATAGAGGCTGCCAATACTCAAAAGTATTTTGCTTTTTTAACCTGCCAGTAAGCCTAAAACCAACAAGGCTGGCTGGGATCTTGTCTTAGTGTTGGTCTTAACATAACCCTGGTGTTAATGTCAAAATATCCTCAAAAACAAAACACGGTGCAGACAGCCAACACAAGTATGCAGTGTGGCTGATGGGTTTAATAGGAAAAAATAACAGTAGAAAGAGTTGGATTACACAATTATATTATAAATAAGCCAGTTTCCTATACATTCCAACATTTTATTTTTGTCATTGAAGTAAATGAAAGGGTATTAGCCACTCTTTATACTCGTTGTATTGTGTTTTAAAGTGTAATATTGGTGGCTGACCTCATGTCTACTGTGCAAAACAAGAAAAAATATTGAAGAAAAAACTGAAATATCAAAAAAATAAATAAACCAAGAGATATTTTTGCTTTATACTTTGTGTTCAACTACCAAGTTTTACACAAACCATATCAGTTATCATATTTATCATGTAATTTAACCAAGTTCTGATATTTTCAAATTTGATTTAACTAATTATTCATCTTTATTCCAATGTTTCCTTTTAAAAGTCACAGTAAAGCAACAGACAGCATGTCCATGTGCCTTCTTTTTACTGTCACCTTCAGTTGTTGCACACAAAGCAGGATTATTATGGTTACTTAAACATTGTTGGATAATCCATGGATACCTAATAAGTGTGTGGTAAAATGATGTAAGCCACTGAAAGCCATTATTCAGAACTGTTAAACCTCAAGCTTAATTTTTCCTTCTGGTTTACGTCTTTATTTATTTTGAGGTAGAATCTATTCAAAGCTCTATCCATACTTCCTTTTTGTGCGTACACAATGCAACATTTGTGTTGTTCCAGGAAAGGCTGAGTGTCTTTGAAAGATGAGTATTTAACCCAGCTATTGATGGTTTTTACATCACTATTTTACTTATTAACTAAATGAAAGTAGAGACTTAGCGCAAGGTCCTTGAGCTCCTCTGTATGTTTGTAGATAGGGATGTAGTCTTTGGTAAAGTTACAGTGGGGATCAAAAGTTTGGGCAAAGGTAAAAATGTATAACCTTGTGCATAAAGTACCCAAGGAAAGATTGAAAAATATATTTACAATTTTTACCATTTACCATAATTTACCATTTCAAAATAGCAGAAAACAAAATAAATGTGCACACTGCAGAATTTATTGTATGCACTGCCCCCTTTGCAAAAGCTGAGACCTGACAGTGTCACTGATTGTTCACAATCATTGTTTGCAAAGATCAGGTGATTTAAATCTCAAAGATTTGAAATAGTCTGAGTCATCTGACCTTGCCCCAACAATCAGCGTCATGCAAACTGCAAATGCAAACAGTTTTCTTGTTCTGGACGACTGCTTGGACAACTGCAAGGGTTCTTCCAGGCAGATCTCCAGAACTATGAAACTGTTCACTGTCAAGAGATTCTTGTACAAATAGGGTCTTCATGGAAGAGTCATCAGAAGAAGACTTCTTCTACGTCCTCACTACAAAATTCAACTTTTGGAATTCACAAATGAACATATAAACAAGCCTGATGCATTTTGGAAACAAACTTTTTGGACCGACGAGGTTCAAATAGAACTTTTTGACCGCAATGAGCAAATGTATGTTTGGAGAAGAATGGGTAAGGAGTTTAATAAAGAGAACCTCTGTCCAACTCTTAAGCACGGAGGTGGATCATTCATGCTTTAGGTTTGTAATGCAGCACGCAACACCGGAAACATTTCATGAGTCAAAGGAAGAATGGATTACATAAAATTCCATCAAATTTTGGAAACGAGCTTGATGCCATCTGTGAAAGAGTTGAAACTGAAGATAGGATGGCTTCTACAAATGGATAATGATCCTAAACACACCTCGAAACCCACACTGTTTTACATTAAGAGGCATAAACTGTTGGTTTTACAGTGGCTTTCCCAATCACCTGACCTCAACATCATTAAAAATATTTGGATAGACCTGAAACAAGCAGTGCGTAACAGACATCCCAGAAATCTGAAAGAACTGGAAGACTTTTGTAAAGAAGAATGGATGAAGAAACATCAAGAAAATTTGAGAGACTCTTGGCTGGCTAAAAAAAGTGTTTACAAGCTGTGATACTTGTCAAGGGGGTAGTAAAAGGTACTAACTCTGCAGTGTGCCCGAACATTTGCACACTCCATTATTTTGTTTTCTGCTATTTTGAAATGGGTAAATTATGAAAATAAAGCCTCTTTTGTTTCACATATTAAAAAGATTTAAACTGATGCCTTTAGAAGATTTTTCAATCTTTTCTTGGGTTCTTTATGCACAATAATATAACATTTTACCTTGGGGTGCCCAAACCTTTGATCCCCACTGTAACAAAACATAGCTCATGTCTCAGTCTATGGCAATCCTTTGATCCTCCATCATTTAAAAATGCCATACAATTGGTAAATGGTGGATAATTATTCAACGCTTTTCTATACTCGTTAAGGCTCAAAGGCCCATTCATCCTTGCACACATTGACAATGCCATGTAAGGTGATAACCAGACCAACACAAACAACATGGAGTTAAATGTATTGCCAAAAGACAGTTTCTTACAAGAATAGGCAAGAAACGACTGTGACCTTCTGAACCCTAACTGCACCGCAGCCAGCCTGCCCCACACTTAGTATTGGATGAGAAACACTCAATTACACTTTTAGGCAGTGTTAAGCATTTGGCTCCAAATATGGTGAACAGTCATGTATTTGGTTAGATCAGGAAGCTTTTAGTGATCCAAGGCACATTTGACATGTGCTAGTAAATCCCAACTTGTCCATCTGATGACTTCTTTCATTCCCCTTTTTATCTCTGGCCTGTAGTTCAGTCATATTTTGTTGTGCGTATCTATAGCGAAGCTTAAGATGGACACCAAGTGAGACTCAGACTTTGGAAGTAGGCAGTGGTACACTGCCTCAGCAAAGGGAATCCCAACACAAAGTATCTCAGCAAAAATGGAGAATGCAGATAAGGTGAGCCTTTCTGGTGAGTACAGGGAGGGTTAACTGGAGAGAAATCAATCTTAGTTGAGATCTAGTACATAGACTTAAACTGACATAAGTGTCTGTTGGAAGACAAGTAACTGGTTAATTAGAGTCAGTGAGAAGAAACTAGATAATGTCTCTCGATCCCTTAGTTCAAGAGGGGTTACGAGTGAATGTTAGCAACAATGCCAGTGAAGAAGAAGAATCCGTGGCCCAAAGTAGGTATAGAGATGTGTTTTAAAGAAAGCTTATCTTCTGTGTGTGGCTGTAACGTGGCATTTTTTTTACTTTTGTGTTCACTATAGTCCTCTTAAAATGACCTGTTTCATGAAAATATATATGTCTTGCTTACCTACTTCCTCCTCAAGTCATGATTGGACAAATGTTTAAGGTGCCTGGAGGCTATTTTGAATAATCAGATGAAAGCATTTTGATCGACAGGGGGGGTTTTCTCTGTTCTGATTGTTCGGTTATGTTAAAAAAACTCCTATTGTGGTGGTTTTGACACAATGAGGTGAGGCTATAAAAGCAGAGGTGGGGAGATGTGAATGGAATTTCATATTAAAAAAACTCTGGCTGGTGAAAATAAAACCTTTACTACTCTATGAAAACTCAGACTAGTGACTTTAGCACTGTTGTTTTGCACTGCTCTGTTACAGAGGGAAAAAGGGGAGGAAGAGATCCGTCAACAATCTACAAGGATCCCCAAGAGCCTAATCCAAAAAGCTGTCCGGATCCCATAATAATATAAAAAAAAAAAAACATAGCCAAAGCCTTAGTCCGCACAGAACTGTGGTCAAAATGGTAAAAAAAAACTTGCAGACTTGATTCAAAGCCTTGACCACGTCAAAGACCAATTTTCGACTGACACTGAGTAATATACAAGATAGTACACAAGTGAATAGAATTTGATTAACAGTGGATGGGAATCTATGAGGACCAAAAAAGGGGTGAGAATGCAAAATCCTGACAATGTCGCTTTGTGACAGCTGAGAGTGAGGCTCCATTTTGACCTAAAAAATCACTGGTGTGTCACAATACTCCAAATTGTAATCAGGCACTTGAGGCCGGTGAGTGACTTTAGGCTTATGGAGATGCAGTCATAAATAATTATTGCACATTCCCTGACCAACAAACTTAAAAGAGTGTCACAACGTGGCATTTTTTGTTTCAGAATTTGCATTTCTCGTCTACACTTTGCAATTAACACTAGTTGTTTCCCAGAAGAAACAGGTAGTAGGTTTAAAACATGAGAACCAAACAAGGCTGTGTGACTTTTCTCAGATGAGGAGCATCTGCAGGAGCGTACAAGAGGACTTGTCAGCCACCAGAGCAATGCATTTTATCAATACACTCACTATTCTTTGGGATTCTCAATGTGCAGGCCTGAACGCTACTGCAAGGTCCTTCATCTCTCCAAGTGAACAAGATAAAGTTGCTGCTGTGCTGGCTTGGTTAAAACAACTCCTGCATTTTTTTTGGAAAGTTGCTGCCTAAATGCTATAAGTGCTAATGAGAATTATGAGTGACGGACAAAGAATGCAAAGAGAAAAGGGACTGAAGGTTGTATAGAGGCCACTGAAAATATGATGTTTTGGCATTTTTTCTCTTACTCTTGGTATTACGTACTTTTCCTCCTCCACACTCTCTAAGGCCATTATTAGCATGCATGAATCTTCCATCCTTCAGTGCTCCTGGTGAGGCTCTCATCCAGCCAGTTCATATTTAGTTTCCTGAATGAAACATTCATAACTCAGGTATGTGGTCTTAAAACAATGAGTGCTGCTGCATCGAAAAGGCCTGCATCAATCACAAGCTCAGAGAAGCCAGCGTGAAATAAAAACTAGGGCGCCTGTCGAAGCAATTTGGACTCACCTCAGGGATATCAAAGGAGTCACAGACATGCATTTCCACAGCAGGAATTGTGCAATTAACAATATCATTAGCATTTTCTTGAGCTACCCATGTCTCATTGGAATTATTGTTTTCGCCTTTCTCTGTTTTTATCTTGTAAATACACAGAACCAGACTCTAATCTAGCCCTATATTTGTTCTGTTTGGTGTATGTTTTTGCGAATCTTGTGCTTCCTCTGTTGTATAACCCACCTCTGAGCCCCCGCAACTTTTCTAAGCACATTAGAGCTGAATTATTGGTATGCCTCATGTAATTACTGAAGAGTTGCCCACAGAAAAGGCTCTCCCAAGGGACATAGCGGTTGTTATTATTATCATCATTAGTGCTATCAGCACGACGGTGGAATAAATATTCTAGATCTCAATTGCAGGACAATTGCTTATTAATCCGCTACAAACAAGGCCCTGCAATGTATGCCTAAACAACAGGCACAAAGCACTAACCCCCCTGTAATGTACACTACATGTGATTTTCCTTTATTCTTTCAACCTATTGCGATGCTGGAGTTCTAATTAATCCAATAACAGGAGGAAAAAAGACCATCTTGGGGATGCTCAGTATACCCAGTGATAAACCTCTGATGGAATCTAACAAGCACCCCCAGCTGTGCTTTCTTCTCCATCAACATCTCTGCATCTCTCAGGTGTTTGCTTTGATTACATTAAACAGGGCATTTCATTTTGCAGTCCAGCTGAGAGATCGTCACTCTCCTTACCTTTCTGGAAACAGTTCAACTTGCGAATGTGAAGAACCTGCACAATTTAAAGACAGTTCGGTGCATTTTAAAACCTCAGAGAGTACATGCATATATTCGGATTGATATATATTGTTTGGTAAGCCATGCCTCAATGCTTGACTGTCCTCTCCCTGGCGCTCCCCTCTGCAGTTGGTGAAATGTCACAGACAGCTGGCACATATTTTAGCATGCAGTCCAGGTAGCGTTGGAATGTCTGAAGGCTCCCCTGTGCTGAAGAGGAAGAAAGTCTGAAGGTCTCTTCTACAATTATAGAAACTAAGCAAATGAAAATGTGAAATGACTGAAAATCTGTAGTCAGACAAAGACAACCAGAAAAGATAACATACATGTTAGTTTTTTGCCTAAAAAAATTGTTTTTGACAAAACAAAGCCAAATGCTGTGACACATTACATTCTTAAACATGCTGTACGGGTGTCTATAGTTGAGCCATTTGTATAGGGATACTGTTACGTTTGGGGGTGGCAATATTTCCTGTCAGAGCTGCTGGTAAGAAAGCACTGAAAATATTTCTCACAGTTTGCATTTTATCAGGTATGAAAAACAATCTGGTGTTAAACCCCCAAGATTTGAAAAAGTAAAACAAACTGTGTTCACAGTTATTATATTTAAGAAGCTTTCAAAATTACCAGAATCTCTAATTAGGGCTGTTTTTAAAAGCCCAATCAAATGAAAATTGTGTTTATGGCGTTTTCCTCATGATGGAGGACATATATATAAAAAAAAAAGAAAAAAGGCTTAAAGTATTTTTTTATTCAAGTCTTCGTGAATCAAGAGCAGAAGAAAAAATGCTGTTGGAAAAAGCTTTTTAGTCTAACGTTATATTTACTATGACAAATGAATCCATGTATGTTTTCATTTTCCTTGTTCGAGCTGGTATCTGACTCAAAACTGTACGGCTGGATAGCTCCAGTTTTGTTGCACTGATAATGCCAGTTGGGGTTGTGAGGGGCTGTAAACTTGTGGGAGAGAGTGTAAACAGATGGATGTCGGGAAGTAGAGTGGGCTTACTCTGTGCCAATAGTCCTGCTGACAACACAGAGGCATATTTCTAATGAACTACTCCCACTCTGCAGAAACTATGTCCTAGAAAACGACACAGGTTTTTTTAAATATTGTTTTGGCTAAAAACAGCATAAGCCTAATTAAAAAACCACTGGGAACACTTTTACAACTGATCAAAAGATGATCAGAGTGGGACTTTAAATTTAAATAGCTAAAAAGCAAAAAAAAATACTTGGTTTACTATATTGTTTGAAATTTTTGAGAAATGTTCAAAATGAATAAAACTTTTTAATCAGCGAAAAAATCAGTGTAATGAATGCCACAGGACAGTTAGAATCTGTCAAGAAAGATAATTTTTATAAAGCAGCGTGAACAGTTTTCGTCTTCAAATGTAAATGTAAAGTAGAACAGTAGTCTCTCTGCAGGAAAATTGCAGAGACTGATTGGCCTGATGTTTGCTTCTGTGGGTTTCCAATGCTTTTTCATTCTGTGGAGCTTTTATGAGGTCAGACTGTGTTAGTCCAGAGGCCATGGTGGCTTACAACTTCTGTTTTGGTCCCTCCCAAAAGAATTTGATGGGGTTGGGGTCAGGCCAGTTAAGTTTTCCCACCCCGGATTCACATGACCACATCTGTACCTTACATTGTGCACGGAGCAGCCATACTGGAATTAAAAAGACTATTTCCCAAACTGAGTCTACAGTCAGTGTGTTTCTCTTTTAAAGCTGTAGGATTTTCTTTCACAAAATTTAAACGACACTATACCATATTTTTTGTGTTTTTTTTTTTTTTTTTGTTAATTCTTGCGGTCTTTCACTTCGTGGTTTGTTGATTGTAAAAAATGCTTCTATTTTTTTTTTTTAAAACACAGTTCTTAATTCAAAAGGGATTGCATTTCTAAACAATCTCACGGCTAATGTGATATTCTAATAATACACAGGTTAAAGAATCAACATTTTCATCAGAAGAATTCATTTTGTTTCAGAAATATTTCTAATGAGCCCTCTGGTGTTAGACAGGTTGGAGCAGATCTCATTATAACAACTGAACAATATTTACAGTCTGTTTGGGAAAGAAATGATTGTAGTGTCCATAACCTGATTTTTTAAAAACATGCTCATGTTTGAAACCTTGAAAATAGAATTTGTAAGAGCTGATTAATAAGGCACACAGGCTTTTATTTAAAGCCTGCTCCCACTCAGTATCAATGACCAACAGAAACAATTTTCCTGTTTCTGTGGAGGTTGCTCTCATGATGCAGCCAGACATCACCTTCAGATAACTGTAGGTGTTGGAGTATAGATGAGTGAGAGGCGGACAGGGTTCATCCTTAGCACAAGTGAGTCAGCCTACGGAAATTTGCCTGGTTACTGTCTGTCTTTTTTTTCCCCTCCTCCTCACTTTCCTTTCTGTTTCTAAGTTAGTGGGGGTTTTGTCACTCTTTTCTTACACTTTGTTGCAGATAGATTTGGCTGATAGAGAATAAAACAGTGTCAAGGAAAGTGAAAACAACACCAGTCGCTCATTTTTCTTCTTCGCTTATCTTCTTTGCATGTAAAAGTCGAGCAGGATGGCTGACAGTCGCGGTGGCAGGAAAGAAGTGTTGGTTAGGGAGCATCTTCCTCTCTGACAAAAATGGAATTGTTAAAAGCTAGTATGCTGTATCAACTTCTAGTTGAAGAGAGCTGTAAAAGACAAGTCCCTACTGATGCTAGAAACAGGCTCATTTTCTTACTGAGATGAAAAAAAGAGAGAAAAAATGCTTTTCAACCTTCATCTGCTCTTCCATGCTGAGAACAAGGGAACCTTTCACTTTGAGTGGAGCATTTAAGTGCAAGACAGAGTGAGAAAGAAGCAGGCGGAGGGAAAGTGAAGTAGACAGTGAGCAAGGTTTGGGAAGCGTTTCGTCGCTCAGTGTGTTGAGACTGTCCCACTGCTCGGGCTCAGCGATGCCAACTGCTCCAAGCGAAGCTGCCTGCTGAGCGCTGTCTACTAGCTGACATTCTGAGAAGATTTGAGGAAACATAAAATGGGCACTTTTGCATAATGCTAACCTCATTTGTGCTGGTGACATTTCTAAACTTTTTGAGGTTTAACCCAAAAGAAACGCTCTCAGACAGTACCTTTGAGACACTAATGTTCCTGCTGACGTGAATCAGCAAGTCTGGGCTGAGCTGGGCTTACATCGTCACACAAAAAACCTGACAGCGTTTCAGTCTCTGCTTTTAGCTTGAAAGCATACAGGAGACATTTGTTTCTACATACAGCTTTCTTTGTTTATCACTGAGTGATCAGCAGGGAGCAGTAACATTTCATTTAAGTTTGGCCTTAATAGCAGTGAAATGGTTTCTTTGTGGGTTTTTCTGCAAAGGTGCATGTGTGAGTGCACTAAAGACTCAATGAGCATTTCAATAGCAACATATTTCACGTGAGAAAACTGGAAAAAAATCATAGTAAATTCTAGGAAAAAGACGATACAATACTTGATTTACTTTTCATTTCATTTTTCAGTAAAAAAAACTGCTTTGAGTTAATTTTTTAAAAAATTCTCATAATTTTAGCAAAGAAAGTTCCACCTTAGCTCAGTTTATTTTTTTAAATAGTTCTTAACCAACATAAAAGATTAATGAATAAATCACATTTATTTAAATTAGTATGGACATAAAACCGAATCAAGTTATAAAATTGTGAAAAGAAAACTGATTTAGTAGTCTGTCTAATTAATCTCTAATCATAAAAGTCTTGTTAATGACCACCCCACAGTAAATGTCCAGCATGTCAACAATATGGTAATAAAAATAGCATTTCTTTAAAAAGGTTCCTGCCTGTTTCCGAGTTGTTCCATTTCAAGGTGAGCTCCTTGGTGGAGCCTTTCCTGAAAATTAAGTATTTGCCACAGTATAATTAAATGGTGACCTTCCTGACCTGTGAACCCGTACCAGACCTCAGATGCATATTAAGAGATTAGGGGACTTGGATCCATTAACTAAATGCTCACACAAGCAGACACACAAACTCCATCCCGCACGCACACAATGATGAGGCAATAAACAGTGACAGCATCTTAATTATCACCTTCCCAGAGTTGTTAAAGCGCTGTCGTCTACATTACCTTTCGATTCTTCATCCTGTAAATTCAGGGCATATCTCATTAATATTGAATCAATTATTAGATAGCACCATAAGGGTGTAGATAATGACGAGGAAAGGGTCCAGACGGCTCTTAAGGGGCTAATTCAAGCAGATTAATTTGTGATCTTTGAGTTTTGGAGGAATTTGGTACCTTGTGATTTAGAAATAGTGTGTGTAATTTCAGTAATGTGGAAATCAGCAGCTTCACTGAAGTAAATTAGTAAATCATAAATCGGATCACCAGAAGAGAACCTAAAATGCTCTTTTTTTATGATTTTCAATGGCACATAAATTGAAGTAGAGAACATTTTGACAAGGGGAAAAAAGGGTCTTTTTATAATTCAACAAATGGGGTTTTCGAGTTTGGTCAGAAATAAATCTTTCAACAATGTTAACATAGGTTGCATTAAAGAAATGAGACTTTTAAATTCATACATAATTTCAAATGAATATAAATTCCAACTCCCATCTGACTGCTCACTACATTCCAATGTTTTACTCACCTCATGCAGAGCAAGAACATCCAAAACTCATGTTCAGTTTTGTCGGTTTGAGCTGATTTCAGTCAAGTAATGCCATCATTTAACTCAGATCAGCATAAAGCCACAGCCTCTACTTGCACACCTTTTCAGCAAAACCAGGCATGAATCCTTATTAATGTGTGATGCTTTGATATGTACAGCAGTTTAAACTAAAGAGCACTCAGTGGCTTAGCCAAAGAGGAGGTCTGCATTTAAAACAAAATCACAGCAGCTCTTAATCTTGGCCCCGAATAAAGGCAGAACAAAAGAAATCAATAGTATTAAAGTGTAATTCTCACTCTCACTTATCTTTGTCTCCTTCTGGGATATCAGAAGGAGTGAAAACAGGAGCTTTAAAAAAAGCCTAATGCATACTGGAAGCCAAAATGTCAGCTAACTGCACGCTTGTGAGGAATTGTGTCTTGGCCCACGCTCTCTAGTTCAGGGAACCTTCAGTGCCCTGAGCTACTGGGAGCTTAAGACTAGTCATCCAACCAAATATGCCAGCTCTCCGCCACAGCCTGTCAACCATTCAACCACTGAGTAAAATCTAACCATATTGACCAGATTTATGACTTGAGTGTTTTTCTGCAGCTCAACCGTACGCACCAACTGCATGCCAAATACTCCAATGACATATTACACTTCATTTCATATCTCTCGCCTCTGTCCATTTCTGTATATATCCGCCTGCGCAACAGGGATAAATCACTTCCCAGCCAGCTTATTACATGAAATGAAGGAATTCATCATGGTGACAGTCAGCCATTGCTAGGAATTCACTATGATTTATCTTGCAGAAATTGATTGATTCATTAACACTAAGAGAACAGAGTTTTGCTGCAGGGACAGTGACACGCACCTTGCTGCATGCCGCTGTACATGCTGGAGCAATATATTTTCAGGGCGGACGAAACACTTCCCCTGTTTTACATTGCAAGGTTTTGTGTGAAGAACCTGCGGCATCACACATTTTAAATGACTCCCTAATAATATGAGTAGACATTCAGACCTGTGGGAGCCGCTCCTTTCACTTGAACAACTCGTAATGTTGTTAAAAGGGGTTTCCAGGGTTTTGGCCTAAAGTAATCGTATTTGAAAAAATAATTTGCAATCGCTGTCTTTGTTTTTTATTTGCGCAATAGTTGTTTTTGCTTTTTTTACCTGCAGTTTATTTTTTTTAAAACTGTGTCTAGAAAACAAATGAACGCACTGAAAAATTCAGGAAAACTTTCGCTCTATGAAAAAAAGAAGACATTTTTTTGTAAAAGACACAACAGTTTGGTGAATTTGTTGACAAACTGTTCTGTGTGATTCTTCGTGAAAAGGTTCGCTCCACTTTTTTCTCATCTGCCACTTTTACAGCTCTGTAGTTTTAGATCATTTCAATTTTCATATGAAAAAAATTGTTTTGGCTTTGATTGTTTGTTGTTAGGTGCATTTTCTTGATTTCTTAACACAAAAAATGTTTTCTGTCTTTGCATTTCCATCTTTGGGCTAATTGAGATTTATTACTGAATGATTTTTCACAAAACCATCACAGAGTCAACATTTTATCATGATCAGTGGCTCTGTAAAAAAAAAGTGCAAACTGGAGCTTTTTCGTTTGTTGCCAAGAGATTCCCACTGCCAAGACTCCTTTTACTCTTTACAAGCCTTCAGGCTGATAAACAGTATTTACCAGATAGTAAAAATTCAGTATACTTTAATTTGACTTTTTACGGTTTAAAACATCCAGTCTCCCACTGAGATCTGCAAATACACACACATTAAAGATAAAAAAAGACACAATAAAGAGTACACGCTAAACAATAAAAACATTTAGAAGTACACTTTTTGACTAAAGTATTGATGTTTTCAGAAAAATCTAAAATTAAGATTTGAAATCATCACCTTCAAATCAAAACATAAAGTGAGAAAAAAAGGTCCTTGATTGCAACTGTTTTACTCTCTGAGATTATTTTTCTCTTTACCATAGACGTTCCCTCCTGCATGTCATGAAGCTTTGTCCATCTTTTGATTTTTCAGAGATAATTGCTGCACAATGATGAGCTACACTGGGTGTAAAAAAGATCATGTCCTCCAGTGCCTCTGCCTCCAGCATGTAACCTGCTGTAATCCTGGTTACATATTTTCTTCTCTTTTCCTTCACTCTCACACTCATGGCTCTTGTTTTTCTTTTTTACTCAACATCAGCTTTTCATTGTTGCCTATTTTGATGAGTCATTGGAATTTAGTAGTATACAAGATCCCTCCTGTTTTTAGTTTTACACACTGAGAGATGTGTTTGTTCGAAAAAATGTTTCCTGTACATTGTGGAAGACGGGAGGAGTTAGCATACAGCTGGATATAATTTATCAGAATGGAGGAATGGGAAGTAAAAGATTCAAAACGGGTGAGCAGGAAGAATCCGTCTTTTACAATTCAGACATTGACATTTTTAATTCTTGTTGTGTTCTACATATATTTGAGGGAAAAAAACAATATTATAAGCATGATAATATTATTATTGTCAGTTAGTCTACTGCTGAGATTGGTCAGCTTCTAGCTAGAATTAAACTTTGGTAAAACACTAAACCATTGAAAATTTTGACCAATTTATTAAAGATACTCTGATGAAAATGTTTCTTTTGGAATTCTTGTGGCATTTTTCTAATGATGGAGGACATAAAGAGAGAAAATTCTGATTAAAATTGTATACCTAAAGATTGTTTTTATTCAAATACTGAATTAAGAGCAGAGGAAAAAATGTTCTTGGAAAAAAGCTTTTAGCTGTGATGTAGAAGTAAAAATTCGGCGGGACACAAGCTCTCTGCTCCGCTCCATTCTGATCCCTCCCCTTATGGACAACTAGATCCATATACATCTACGTTTTCCTCGTCCAAGCTGGTGTCTGGCTCAAAACTCTTGGGCTGGATAGCTCTGATATTGCTCGCCATGTTTGTTGCACTTGTAATGTTAGGTTGGGGTTGTGAGGGGCTGTAAGCTAGCGGGAGAACATGTGAACAGAATGATGATGAGAAGTAGAGGTGAGCTTACTCTGTGCCAACAGTCCAACCGACAACGTGGAAGCAAAAATTGATGAACTACTGCCGAACTACTCTGCAGAAACAATGTTCTAGAAAACAGCGCAGATGTTTTTATTTCATTAAATAACTAATATAAATACATAATTAAATGAACACTGGGAACATTTTGCAAGAGATCAAAAGGTGATCAGGTGGGACTTTAAAGTGTAGTCCCCCCTTTTTTTTAAATTTATTTATGTTGTGTTATATATTTTCCCTAAAAGATAAAGAAAATTTAGTGTAATGGTTTGAGACTAGCAGTAAAAACCTTTCTTATCCTGTTATGCCTGCTCTTCACAGCTGAATGCTATCACAGGCATGAAGACTCGACTATGTGTTAAAGGCTTGTGAGAAGCTCTACTAAATGTCTAAGGGTTTCAGATTTGGAAATGATTAATTTTATTTCAAAGAGCAAGGGCGGGTCTGATGACATTTTAGTTTTTAAAAGGGATCACTTCCGTCTCAGCTGTAGCCGCAAAAGACGGGAGACGTTTCAAATGATTTTAGCATATTTAACAAGCAGCTGTTGCATGAAGCTACATCTAAATAGATCTGCCTGGCTGCAAAATGTACAGCAGTTTACCGCCTGCAAAAGGGGTTAATAATTGAGATTCTTCAAGGGGTTCACATCTATAAGCACAAAAGTGTCATAGCTGTGTAACTAGTGGGGGATTTACTCGGTTCGTGTTGTGATCAACCATCTGTTGCTGAGCTCTGAGAGCTGCCGTCTAATTTGATTTGTCTGCAAGAAACAGCTGGCAAAAATTGTTATTGCATTTCCTTCCATTTAGAGAGCATAGCTGTTGACAGATCAGAGCAATAATGTGAAAACTAATGTGCAAATTACTCCATAGATGAGATTATTACAAGATAAACCTCTTTGGAACATTGTTGAACCAAAGACAAAACCTCTGTTCACTAACCAAACCTTAAAGTTTCATAAAAAATAAATAAATACAAAAAACTACTGGAAAATGCAAAAAAATACTTTGAAAAGTTTTACCCTTTTCCTGCCTGAACACTTAAGTCTTCTTCATTTTTGCTTTCTCAAAAATCTAAAGCATACTTTCATCTAAAAACGGAACCTCTTTTGCAACTGCTGTATCTAAATTATGCACTCTGAAGGTGGAGATGTATTGAACTAGAGGGGACGGCAGGCGGTGAGAAAAGTAAAACGGAGACATTCTAATAAAGGTATTAAAGTGAAAGATAGCGCCACAGTTTACGTGCCGGGATGTGCTTGAGAGACAGAGAAGAGCTGATGAGTCTCTAACAAGTAGCTTCATCAGAGAGACGAATGATCTGCCAGGCGGGATCTTTCTTTTGACCTACCTTGGCGAGCGATGGGTGAATGGGTGGATGGATAGACGGAGAGAGACTGTGGGGAGGAATAGGGAGAGAGCTTCCACTGAAGTGCTGTACCGTGTCTCCTTTTTTCATTGCCTGTCAGGGCGGCGTCTGTCTGATGGAAGAACATCACTTATCTCCTTGCTCTGATCCCGCGGTCATGATATGGAGCACCACCAGTACACAGGCAATGACCAGGGAAATGAAGCGGAGGACGTGATGGATAAAGAAGTTTCACACTGGTGCTTTTTGCGGTGGACCACCTTTATCTGCTTCCAATATTTTTCATTCAAGTGTTCAAAAAAGAGATACTTATGTGGAAAAAGTAGTTGAGGTGAACCTTTATGTAGCAGAAAATTGCTTTAACCTTTTACTACTTTAGATTAAATATTCACTACATGTCAACACAACTCAATTTTTCCAATAAAATGATTTTTCTTTGAAGAAAGATTTTCCCTGGTTGCTTTTCTTGCGTTCTGCCTTTCCCACTCCTGCCTCCTCTCCTCCCTGCATCACAAAGCTCTGTGTGTTGCGTTTGTGTACATGCTGTGTTTAGTCTCAATTTGCTGTGCAACCAGACGATTTCACAGTCCGCTGTGGATGCACAGATCAAATTTACAGGTATCTGGGGGGAGCACTGATGAGAAGATTGTTTTTTGTTTAATTGCCCACTTGACTACAGAACTGAGAACTAAAATGCGAGCACAACACATGGTAATAAAGTGCTGATGCAGATGTGAGTTTTGTGTCATTTATTTCTTCATTTTATTACAAAGAAAAAGAAAAAGACGGCAAAACAAACTCAGCAGAGGATGTATTAGGGTGTATTCACACTGGACACATTTGGTTCGCCTAGCGTCAGTTTGTTTACCCTGGTAACCCAGAACAAATTATCAGTCTGAATACACCCAAGAGGACCCTGGTCTAGACCAGGACCACTCTCTGACCCATCTTTCAAGGTGGTCTTAGTTCATTTTCAATCAGAATGAGCTCTGAATCGTTAGGAGAATCATCAGTCTGGATAGGCTTCATGCTCAAACCGGAACAACTGGACCAAAACAGCCACCGTAGCCGGTCATTACATGATGTAAACAAAGAGCCATGAACAAACTTGGAGCGACAATGTAACAGCAACTCATTAAAATGTGGTTGGATAAATGCAGGCTCATTAAAACAACTTTTAATGTGATACACATTGTATATCACACTGTTTTCCGACCATCTATATGCCATAAACACATCTCAGCGTACCTTCTTAGCCAACGTCTCCTCTGTAACTACCTTGCAACATGCCTCCGCTGTATCAAAGCAGCAAAAGTAAATGTTGCACCTGACGACGATGTTCAAAATTGATGAGCAAAATATAAAGTCTGAATCGGTCAACAAGGATCGCACAGCTTTGGATTTCCGTTACTCTTTCTCCTGTTGCTTTTCCCCGCCCTCGTAATTCTTGTAATGCTTATGTTCACAAGCTTTGGTCCGGAATAGGAAAGTCCACTTGACGGAAGTCTGAATACAGACCAGATGCAAGGTTCAGGACTCGATCCGGACCAACGAACTTTTCCAGTCTGAATACACCCTTAGAAAGCATTCATGTCGGCACAAGTTCAAACAAATTCTGAATAATTGGCAACACTGACCTCTGTCAATCACTAGATCTCATATGTAATCTTACTAATGGAGGCTAATTCCTGTGACAGAATTAAAGTGTATTTTGGTCTGTGATTGGGTCTTCTTGCCGATGAATACGCTAGAAAAAGAAGTAATCTCTCTGACACAAAAAAAGAAAAGTATTTTCTTTTCAAGGAATTGAGTTATTTATCTGCTTTATTGTTTTACTGGCACTCTGTCAGCAAAAAAGCTTATTTTATTTTGCATGATTCTGCTCATGGATGTTGAGATGCTGGAAATTATCTTAAAAAGGCTAGAATTTAAAATAATTTTTGTCCAGAATGTTTTTCTGTAGAGAAAGGCCAGGTTTTTTGAAGAAAGATTTAATAGTCTTGTTTGCAACAAATTATTTCAGTAATTTGTGCTATGTGGGTCATTTTTCTATATTTGTCCCTCCGACAGTAAAAATAAATGACAGTGAACTCTCTCCTTCGCTTGTGTTACCACATCAAGATGTTATCCCCAGCTTAAAAGCTTATCAAGCAGACAGTAATGATATTGAGTGACTATATTGTGTGTTTTGATGGATATCGCTGAGAGTAATCTAATACCAAATTGTGTTCCAGCTTTCATACTGTTCTGATTTTAGTGCCAGCAAATAACTGCATTCCCTCTCCCCTAATTCCTGACCCCCACCCCAACCTGCACCTCCTGCCTCTCTTATAGCCATTTGTCATAGTGATGATGCTTTCCCTCAGGTACGTTGCAAACCCATTTCAGCGTTTCATGAAACAAAAATAGATCATTGTCCAGTGTGTGTTAGGCCCGAAATTAAGCCAGTTGTACATTGTGCACAGTGCTGTATTTTCAAAATCTCCACTCTTATAAGAATCAGAAATGTGTTTTTATGGATTTGCTAAGATTTTAAGTGGTGAGTAATTAACTTCCCAGGTGAAGACAAATCTATGAGGAAAGTGAATGTTAACAACAAGGACTCCTTTTATCACAGTTTTTTATGCAATCTATGGCTGCAGTTCAATCATTACTGTGAGCAATACTGGAGAAAAAAGCTCTCTCAGAGGAATCACATTGATATCAACTGTATGCAAACACATCAAAGTTTCAGTCAAAATGTAAACAGACGTTCAGAGTTTATAGCACAAAATAAAAAGAGTAACAGCTAATGGAGTTTATTCTAATCACAATCTGTTGTTTTTTTTTCTTTGACCTTGTATTCTGACATACAATTTGTAGCATTTGTCCCTTAAAAGTGTAAGAAAAATAACCTTACTTGCACAACAACATAATGCTCCAATCAAATTGTATTCTTAGCCCTTCTTTCATATTTCACAAAGCTGTTTTGTCCTTGCTGCTACAAAACAAGGTCAGCTGCTTAGTGTCCAAGCTTACATCATTATTACATGTCAAACAGAAAATGAATCATTAACCCATGGATTTATCTCTCTTTTGGCGTTTACATTGACGATGAGACAAACAACTGTCTTTGAGAAAAATAAATTAATGCTATAAAATCCTCATTATAGCAGTGCCTGATTTAGAAGCCAATATGTTTTGTCATAAGGTGCATTGTGAAAAAAAAAGTTTAGTCATGCCATTTCAAATCCCTAATGGTGGACATAATTGGAGACAGCTTGCAGTGAAACATGAAAAATGTGGACAAGAAAATAAAGGTGGGAAAACAGCACATGTCAATATGATCTATAATAATCTTATTACTATTATTATATCATATATGTATACATTGGACCTCTGATCGGAATTGCTGCCTTACTCACCTATGTGTCAGTGTCCTTGGGCAAGACACTGAACCCCACTTTGCCTCTGGTGCCAGTGCTTGACAGCAGAGCCATCATCATTGCCAAGTCACATGTATTTATACAACCATGAACAGGAAACACAAAATTATGATTTTTACACATGTTGCTCAAGCTTGATCATAAATTATGCAGGTTGTCGCACATTGTGTGTCATTCCAGGAGACCTTGCTTGCCATCAGATGCATTTCGAGGGCCTCACAAGCAATTTAAGTATGATTTCTCAATGAGTTGGCTTCTGTGTTTTTTTGCAGCACATCTCCTATAAACTACACACATGTTTGTTTAGTAATGATGATATATTTATACTGACAGTGTGCATTGAGATCTTTTTTGCAGGGCTCACAGCACTCAATTGATTGCTTCAGATAAAATGTATTTTCAGAGACTTGCTCTATAATGCAGTTCGAAAAGGAAGCTTTGTGGTTTTCAATGTACAATTTAGAAGTTCATTTCACCATCAGACTCTCATTTAGACTGAGCAGTGACCTGTGTCATATGTACACTGAATAGAGGTCTGGCTAACACTTGCTGTGTGGCAGGATGCAGGAAAGGGCAGATTGGACTTATTGGTTGTGCTGGGTTGCAGCTATGGAACTCAGATACTTTGCAGGCATCAGGATTTATGCAACAAATTAAAAGCAGTAAAAAGACATGTTGAATACTTAGTCTCTGGTGCGACATGTATTTTCCACCAAGGTCCTCAGTGACATCCTTCTTTGTTTGTATCTATATTAATGCGTTTTGCAGTATCGTCAACTTTAAACCAAGGCTCAAGAATCCATATAGACTCGTAGATGAACATGAATAAGGCAGTTACACCACTGAGGTGCAGCAGACTTTGAATGCTACATTGCATTGCATTGTACTCACTCCTGTATGTATCCTCCCTTGGAGTGCTATAACATTTAACTGACACAACACCAAAAACTGAACAAAACAATAAACCAGACTAACAAAAACTTCAACAAACCAAAACCTTGACAGCCACTAAAAAATGGAACAAAACAACAAAGAAAATCTATATTCTCTTTGGTAACTGCTTGGCCTGCAGTGAGCAGTAACAACATAAAAGTTACAAATAATTACCATAAACAAAAATAAAATATGTGCAGTCAACAATATGGAATTTCTCTACAATAGTTTCCTATTTTTTCCTTTCTGTCTATATTGCTCAGCTATACAGTTCAACTGTGCTTTACTTTCTTGACACTGTAGGCTAATGCTAGCAGCTGTTTATGTACATTTGCTTGACAGAAGCAGAAATAGTCACAAACAAACAAGTTAATGGTTAAATGGCATATACTTTGCGCTTTTCTACCTTCTTAGGAAGCTCAAAGCGCTTTACAGTCACAGTTCCATTCACACACTGATGTGTGACTCCACTGTCAGACACTGGTGCCAACCTATAGCCACCAGAGGCAAAGTGGGGTTCAGTGTCTTGCCCAAGGACACTTTGACACATGGACAGGCAAGGCAGGATCCGAACCAGCAATATTCCGATCAGAGGTCAACCTCCCCACCTCTGTGCCACGGCCGCCCGAGGTGGAGCAGAAACCTGCGCCATACTTTGTTTTTAGCTACAAAAGAAATAGATCAAGTTAGGGGTTTTCCTTCACTATCACCTGTTCTTATCCAATCACAGGATGCATACATGTCATGCTCAGAGTAAAGCAAAGACATATGGAGTAAAGCCTTCCTGCTGGCCTTGGTATCACAGACAGAAATCTGATTGACTATTGCAGTTGCCTACCTCTGCTGCTTAAATCATACAGACGCCTTTTGTGTGAATTCTGAAGGCCTCTGGCAAATTTCATAGAAACCGACAACACAAGCTGCCTGAAATATGATTGGTCATTTGAAGACTATAACATGCCATCATTTACAAAACTGACAGATGCTGAACCAAGTGGGTATGATATATTTTATTTATACAATGCAATTTTAATTACACATATATTTTTTTAAAATTGACAGTAAAATGTACTTTTCATAATAAATTCAGCCCTAAAGAGAAGCATTTGCAGACCTTTTTGACCCACTATGGCTTTGTTTTATCAAATCCCTTCAGAAAAAAATTGAAAACAAGTATTTAGAACTTTCTATGATCCATCTGACACTGTTTTTCCTGTTTGCTGTAAATAAGAAGAGTAAATAGGCGCCTGTTTTTAGTTTTTGATTGACTTTTCTTGATAATAAAACTTCTTCTGTGAGATAACTTTAGATAAATTATGCTGAATAATAAAGAGCTTCAGAGCTGATCAACACTCTTTGTGTTTAACCACAATTCTTTCAACTTCTTTCATGTCCCAAACAGTGTTTTTCTTTACTTTTTAAAAGTCTTTCTTTTTTGCTGAACAACCATTATGATAAAAAAAGCTTGAACTGACACTGAAGCTCGAACGCTTGCTGGCTCTCCCAGTGGCACCCGTCCCTCCATTGGGCTTGAGTTTGACAGTGGCTGTTCGTGGTCTATGACACGGAGAGTTATATATGCCAGGGTATTACAGAGCCTCACCTAATCCGGTCTGTCACGCTGCTCCCTCTGGAGTGGGGTAATTTCATGCTGCTAAACTGGTATTGATAGAGCCATGGTAAATGAGGCACGCAGCAATCGTTAACTTTAATAACCATAAAGATGAGTGCATCAGAGTCGTACAGGCCCATGAGAGGAAACCCATACAGGTGATTAAGAATCGACCAGGGCCAAGGCCAACATGCACCTTGCATCTTTTAGTCAGGCTAATGGAATTACTTGTTATGTCAAGACTATTACATGCAACGGTGCAATACTTTTGGTTAACTGGATCTTGTTGCCAACTATCCATGCGATTGAAAAAAAAGATTCCCCTTTTTTTCTTGTTTGTTTTTTGATTCTTTTGTTCCTCTATGTCCTCTAACTTTACACACTTCATTAAGTGGGGGTTTTTATGGAAGCAGGTGGATGTGTAGGAGAGTGGGATTCAGTATTTTGTAAGAGAACTGCTAAATTCAGAAATACCAGTGAAGGGGAAAAAACAACGTTCACTTGTGTGACTTCAGTGTAGCTGGGTCAGTGGTTCCTGTCAGTCAGCTTGAGCTCTAGAGTGTCTTTTTCCCCCTCTTGTTTCTCTCCCTCCCTAAGGTTTGTGGTAGCTCCAGGCACTACTGTAGCAGCTATGTCCACTTGTTTGTCTACTTCCATTACTGTGGGTGATGCTGCCCCAGGAGGAAAGTGGAATCCAGGCCGTAGACGAGTTAAGTGAGAAACCAGCCTGAAGCCCTCACGCTGGCTGAGGTCAAAGAAACCAAACGGATCACTGCAACAGGGCGCTGATGGGCACTTTATAAATGGTGAATCCAGTCCAGCTGCTGATGCCTTACTGACACAGGGACCAAAGGACAAAACAAAAAAAAAAAAAAAAAAAAACACAACAATTAGCAATGCTTGAGAATGATGTTTTCATTGTTTTTCGAAGCAATTAATTCCATCAAAGCCTTTTGATGTTTTAGTGGTGAATACTGCGAACTGTTCTGGTGGACATGTTTCTTGAGGTTACCCTTCATTATTCATTGATATTTCTCATGTGATCTTTACAGAACTTCTTTGTGGGGAGAAGAAAGCTGTTTTCCACTGCATGTTACCACCCAGTTCAACTGAATTATGCTTCTTTTCAGGTCCCGGAGGTTACTACTTGCTAAAGCTTAACCCTAATCTGTCACACACAAAAAAAAGCAATATACAATATGCATGTATTTTTCTTCTTGTCTTGCTTTATCCTTGGATCTTAACCTTTATTTTTTCATTGGAAGACTTGTATTAAAGTATTGGGATGACTTAGTAAAAGAAAAAACAGCCTCCCTCCTCTTTAATATTATATTTTTCACACTATTCACTGTAATTGGTACTACTCTGGAAGTGTAGGAATTTCAGATGTAAATAAGGGTTGTGTAATTTCTGATTAAATATGCAAACCATATTATCTTCCAAAAGAAAAAGCATGAAACTTGTGACACTTTTTCTAAAACATCCATTTGGAATTCACTAAACATGACTTTGTAGCAAGTTAAAACAATATCTGAAGTAATCAAGACTATAGGAAATTCCAACTTGATCTTTAAATTATGAAAGCCTAATTCTGGTGAAACATCACTAAGCATATATGCATGGGGACAGCCAGCCTAAAGTCACTTTGAAAACTAGCTTCATGTGATTGATGTCCTACTTTCACTCTCCAAATTGTGAAGGAAATAAACATTAAGAACTTTACTGACAATGAAATGCCAGACTGGATATCAGATTTTTTAAAAAAGCAGTTATATTTCATTATGCATATGTGTTCACAGACAGAAAAGTTGTCAAAACTAACAACTCCATAAACAATCTGGCTCTTGTTAAAACTTACTACGAGAAAGTTCAAAGTGTATTTTGTCACTTTTAACGACTGTGAATCCCAGACTGTTTCTCAAATATGAGTCATTTTCAACAGTAATTTGAACAGCAGTGGTTACTCTGCGACGCCAACACTAACTAAGGGCGAAATTTACATGTCTTACATCTATGCAAGTGTACTTACTAAAACTCCTGCTGAGATACTAAGATTGAAATTGGCAATTAGAAGTTTGGAGACAAAAGAATACTGACAGTTGCACAGGTGTAAAAAGGGAAAAAAACAAGTCACAGATACGAGAGATTATGGGTAAGGCTTGGCTGGTTGTTGATACAGTTCAGAAACCGTCTTTTTAGCAAAGCAAAGAAAGCAGTGCACAATGCAGGCAGTATCAGCAAGTTTGTGCTGCCTACCTTGTTTTGACAAGTCCTTGAGAGGCTAAAGTTTTCCTGACAGCTGTGTCCCTTCACTCAGACATATGCTATTGCTGAATAACTGCAGCACTGAGAGAAGGAAACTGAGGTATGGTAGAGGAACAAAAAGAGGAAACACAAATAAGACAGGCTTGTTTATCCCGAAACAGCGATTACTGCTTTTCGGCCACTCTGCATATATTAGTGTTCTTGGTGCCATACTAATGTGGAGTTTGAGGAGATTTTAAGGATTTTTTTGTGTGTGTTTTTAAAGTGCATCACTATTTATGTTTGTCATCCAAACTTCTGCATTTTTGCGTGTGATTCAGTGGGATTTTTGTGAGCTCAAAGTCTTTAGGGACTGCAGAGTATTCTGTCATGCTCGGGTGACCTTGAGCCAGGGAACAGCAATGATAAACACAGTTAAGGACTGTGTGTTGTACGTTTTGACAAAAATCTACTTGCAGTATCAGCAGGGCTTTAGAACATCTAAAGTTCTCTGCATTGATACATGAAACCTATTTGTTTTCAGCACACCCCTCCCCACATAAAACCTCCCAAATTCCACTCATAACAACTTACTTTTGACTTCCCCAGTAACCCTTCATTTATTAAATTTGTCCATCAGCCTAATAATCTCCTGCTCTCATGTCTCCCACGTCAGATTCTTGGAAGGAATCACATTTTTTCTTGCAGTTAGTATTTCTCCATCGACTTGAGAGCCTCATCGTCAGTGACAGCGGTAATTCTAGGCCAGCTGACAGATCCCACAAACCACGGTCTATTTCAGCATGAAGTGTGAAGATAGACACTTTACACTTGTTTTCAGTCAGTTGAACATTTATTCGCTATACTGGAGCAAAACAAACACAAGTTTTACAAACACTCTTGAAAATGTGCTCCATGAAAACACAGAAATTGTTAAATAAAGTCTCTCTGAACACGACTTTTAAAATGTGTTTCATTCATGCACGACTGGAGCTACACACATCTCTTATGGTACTTTCAACAGCAAACAGGCAATAGGAATGAATTCAGAAATGTGTCAGTGCGAAGGACTGAGCAGGCGAACGAGGGAGGATACACAGGTACGGAAAAAAATGTGTTTTAAAAGGTTTAAGTTACAATCAAAAGGGTTCAAAAACTGATTTTTGAAAGTAGTCAGTAACAAAATGAACTTCAATTTAATCAAATAAAAAGAACAACTAACCAAAAAAAAACTTATAAACTTAACAAATTAAAGAACATGTGGTAATCAGGACAGTACATACAATAAAAACTAGTAGTTTAAACATAGAAAGTTACTCCTTTCAGTGGGAAAAGAAACTGAATGCAAAAAGAATCATGAAAAATGAATAAGGTCCAATTAAACAATATATTTCACTGTAACACAGTCCATTTTTCCTTCTTGTAAGGGTTAACAGATGGTGGATGCTAATTTGCTGCTTCCCTTTCTTGAGGGCATGCTCCCCAGAGTTCATCTCTTGGTCTGGTCTGACAGGTTGGCTCCTGTAGCAGAATCCAGCAAAAGCAGCAGTAATCAGCAACCTGCTTATCAACACTGGTAACTCCAAAAATGTTGTATTATTTAACTGATAATGGCAACCTTAAATAAAATTGCTAAAGTATCTAAATGTGCACAATACAAAAACAGTGAAAGTAGTAGTTCATGCAAAAAATGCTTATACTCGAATGTTTTTATGTGAATGCTACACGACACATGTCTACCAGTATACACACTTTATGTCTACTACACATCTACTTGTAGCCATCTGATTTATTTTTAAATGTTTATCAGAGTATTTCTTTTCAACATTTACTAGTTTAAAAAAAAAAACTGACAGTACATTTTGAGTCTGGTGGGAAGAAACTACCCAAATGTCTTGTTTCCAATATGCGAGGCATGATGGGACCACAATGCAATTAGCTGTGGGAAAGTCATCTGCTATAGAGAAATAAAGCGTGATATGCAATAGACCTCAATAAATTGATGTTCATTGGATGCATAATGTATAACTATAGCTGTAGGCTTTGAAATAGCCATTTAGATATCTAATTGATGTCCCCATGCCTATAGTGGGTACCAGCTGCAAATGTTTTTATCAAGTAGAATGAAGCTTACATTCATCATCTTCACGTTTTTCAGAAATCTGCTGCTAGGTTAGGAACACCCAGAATCATTGGTGCATCACCATTGGGTTAGTACTTTTTCCAATTGCTGCCTGTATAGTTAGTCTAATTTTAATCTGTCAATTATTTTTATACAATCAGTGACCTTCAACCCCAATATTTACACGAGTTTACAAGAACTCTAAACTTTGCAGACCAATGTCAGTTGGAGGTCGTATATTTAAAGGGTTAACCTGTGGAATAACAGATCCTGAACTGAATTTAAGAGCCAATGACAACACAACATGTTTTTCCGACAAATTGTGTTGTTTTTCAGTGTTTTTGCAATTTTTTTTTCTATTACTTTGTTATGGCCCAAGGCCACAAAGTGGGAGAATGTGAATATATTTGTCTGTTTGTTCTGCAGAAATAACATTGGTCTGCCCAGATTATAGTAAACGTTGCCTCATAAATTGATTAATCAAAATGTTTATTTGTTCATTCATTCATTTTCTTAACTGCTTAATCCCTTTCGGGATCACGGAGCTGCCGGAGCCTAGCCCATGACTCATGGGCAAAGGCAGGGGACACCCCTGGACTGGTCGCCAGTCTGTCGCAGGGGCCACAGTCACACACCCATGCACACTCACATGCACACCTAGGGATAATTTAGAGTAACCAATTAACCTATGAAGCATGTTTTTGGACGGTGGGAGGAAGCTGGAGTCCCCGGAGAAAACCCACACATGCACGGGGAGAACATGCAAACTCCACACAGAAAGGTCCCCCATTGGTGGTAGTGTTTCAAATCCCCCAGCGAGAGCGCTTACGACTGCGCCACCGTGCAGCCCACGTTTAGTAGTTATTAAAATAATATTAATTTGGTTAGTAAAACAAGCAAGCAAGCAGTCAAATATCCATCCATCAATTTTCTAAACCCGCTTTGTCCCTTTTGGGGTCACAGGAGAGCTGGAACCTAACTTGGCCACTTCTGGACAGATTGCCAGTCTGTCTCAAGGCTAAACAAATAAGTGACTAAATTGTTGTTTGTGTGTTTTTTTAAATAGATTACACAATGTTTTTTGAATACATTTTTAAAAAATAGTCATTGAAGGTGATTCTAAGCAAAAAAAATCATTTACTTCAAGATGTTTCTGGCTTAAAATGATTCTTAAACTTTTTAAAATTATGCTAAACAGCTTTCTCAGATTCATCTGGTTTTGCAAGCCATTCCGAGCAGATGGAGCAGCATATTTAAATGTACCTTTTTCCTAATGCAGTGAGAGCTTGTTGAACAGGTGCTGTTATAAAGGACTGTTTGCTTTCTCCTCGCAAGGGTTGCACTCGCACCTATAGTAATGAGCATGGTTGTTGTCAACTTGGAATAAACATGATCTTGTATTTCACCCGGGTTCACAGTCTGCTGTGCTTCCTTCCTGTCCTTTGTTAGTGCATGTCAGACTGAGAGGACAGGTTGGAGCTTGACCTGCTGTGAAAACTCAAGTTTTTCCAGCAAATTTGCCTGAAAAACAAAAAACATAGAACATGCGCTATGCCTAAGAATTAGACAAATAAAACAGCACAGAATAGAATAAAGCAGGTGTTTATTGCTTGAAAAACACAATGCGATGTGTGCTACCTTCCTGTCTGCTGCTCTGCTATATGATTTTGCTTAAAAAAAAATCTAAATTCATTCTTTAGGATTTCTATTGTATGTTTTTGCAGAGAAGTGCAAGAGAGGTTATTAGGACGTAATGGACCTATTAACTTGGCGTGTCTTGAGAAAATTATACTGTAATTATATGGCACAAGCTAAAAGACCCTTAAAAGACAATACGATTCATCATTATGGCATATTATTTGTTAAACGTTATTTAAATGGGTTAAACTATGTCATTTTCTGTAAATCATTGTGTAAACTTTTCAGTAATCTCAAAATAAAAGCTATATTATTGTGCAAAAATCTGTTTAGTGCAAACTACGGCTCACTTTCCTAAGCTGCCATCACTCGTGCTCTATCCATCTCCTCGTTTTATAACCTCTCTCATTAACTTCTCGTAATTGGCCATCGGGCTAAGCTGAAAACAATCAAGCATTGATTTCCTTAAACATAATCACTGCATCCAGCAATTTAATGACTGCTGTCACTGTAGGCTGCTGAGAGAAAAATGACCAGTCGATGGTCCCATCGATGCCCTTCACCTCTCCTCACCAAAGGCTAGAGTGCACCGTCACCTACTCCATCTTAATGGGTTAGTTTAACCCCTGTAGCTGCCTGCCAGGTTCCAAGCACTACATCCATCACAACTGCACTCATGTCTCAAGTTGTTGTTGTCCCACATTGCTCCAGAATTCACACGCAATTACCGCTGTGCAGTCAAGCTGAAAATATCAATCATTAAATGACGTTTTAAGTCACTTGCTTAAATACAAACACCTATATTTTAAACCACTTATGTTACTTCACACTTCTTACCACTTAAAAGGCATCATATTTACTTAAAATTCACCATGTCAGTGTCACTACATGGTTTGCATCTCTTCCCCAACTGACTGCACCCCATGGATGACATCCACTGTTGCTTTCTCTTGTTTCTTTTTTTTTTTTTTTTTTTTTTTTTTCTTTCGTTAAGGAGATGCTTAACCTGCAAGTTGGGACAGAGACGTCCATGATTCTGTCTATTCACTATTTCACACAAACAAACTTGGAACAAAACCATCTGAAGCCAGCTCCTTAAGCATTGGCATCACATTTAGAGGAAGTAACCTATGGCCTTTTGCTGTGAACTAGATGTATCATCATACTGTCAAAAAGTTGAGAGCCCAGCAATCAAAAATGCCTTAGTCACATTCACCCGTACAAGGGCTGACCTGTAAAGGTGCTGTGGGTTTATGGGTTGTCTGGGCCCATGAAGGGTCGTAGAGACGAGCGGCTGCATCTTAATAACCCTCAATAGTCTCTACACTCACAGGTTGTGTTAACATTAATTGTTTACAATGATGTTGCTATGACACTTACCCCCCATTAGTATAGTTTTCATTCAAAATAAAATGTAAAGGTTTTTAAAAAGATTATCAGCTTTAAAGTGTTTGGTTTGAAACAAACAAATGAGATTTAACACATCTATGTGATTTCGCTTGGAGTAACTCTTTGGATTTTATCTATTAGATTTTAAATATGCGAGTAAAGTTTCATCCCCTAAAGTATTTTTCCATATTATTTTGACCTTTGACCTTTCACCGACTTTTTAAATATTCAGACATAATACTATGTCTTAACAGTTTTAATTGTTGTATTAAAAACATAAACTAAGTTTTATTTCAATTTTCAAAATGTTTGCAATAAAAAAAAAGAAAGACCCAATTTGGTAACACTTTAAAATAACTACTTGTTATAACTAGTTAACAATTCATTATTAAAATGTAAGTTATTGAATTATAAATCATTTGTTAAGTAGCATTTTAAAGTTTGTAATGGATTTATAAATGTACCTTATAGATAGACGGTAGATAACTAACAAACTATTAGTTAGCGAGTTAAAAATGACCTGTTACCTGTCCATAAGTGTTTCTAACTGCACTTTAATAATTAATAATATATCATGAAGAAGCTGTTACTAAATCACTTACTAATGACTTGATAGGAATCAGTTAAAATTGTATACGTTATTGGAAAGTTTTTTTTTAAAGTTGTAGCTATTCTTTTTTCATTAACTGTTCGTAAAAATGAAAAACATTTCCAACTAATTCTAACCTTAATCCTGCATTGATAAATCCTTAACAAACTGTTAACTGTTATTTAACAAATCATTTATAAGTCAATAACTAACAGTTTAATAATGAGTCATTTGAATAGTTATTATAAAGTGTTACCAAAATATCTGTAAAGATAAAATGGGGTTGTCGGAAATAGATGGAAATGAAAGACACAAAAAAGTGTTTTAAAGATAAACTGTAGAGCAAATAGGAAAGTTGAAAAATTGCTCAAAAACACTCCAGACTATAAAGGGTTAATGTAAGTGCAGGTGTGTCTTGCAGTTCCCATCAGGTTTGGGCAGTCACCTCAAGGGACATCATGAAAATTGAACATACAATCATCGTGCATGTGGTAAATGTATCGTGAAGTATTTGTCAGGATAATATACACACTCGTGACGTCACAGGGGATGCTGTTATACGATTCCCTTACGCTGCGCTCTAGCAAATAGTGAGGTACACGTACTAGCTCTTTACTGACCAGATGAATGCTGTTCATAGAAAGCTGTGTTCTCAAATATTTTCTTCATAATGTACTGAAACTGTACAAGTGATATTTTCTGTAGTGGTATATATCAGAAGGTCAGATTTTAGCTTGATTTTCCTTATGTCACAGAAGCGTATTTACTGGTGGCTTGCTTAGTTGCACTGTTTAGACACATTTTTACAGTTGTCCTTGACTTTGCACTGTTTTGTGCCGCAGGAGATTTTGTTCAGCTTTGTTGTTAGTGCTCCTTTCTTAGAAAGCTGCCTTAAAGAATGGAGTTCTGCTCACTAAATTAACTTTCATGACGCGAATGCAGAACCTTAATCCTTTTTCATTGATTGGATTACTTTTAGTAAAATATATATATCAAGAAGTCACAGAGCTGCTAAAGAGGTCAGTTTATGTTGTCCTTGAACTGAAATTTGCATTTTAGAGCTCCTTACACCCACTCTTTGAGTGAAGCTATCAAAGCTTCCTGAGAGCCTACTGAAGGGCTGAAGTTTTTCAGTGATCTGTTTTAACTTGAAAGTAAGCTGTTTTAATGCTAGAGACCCAGTCTTAAAATATTCAGCACATTGTGGACTTTGAGGTTTTGTCACACTTAAATGATTTTTTTTTCCCATCCATATTCTGCTGCCTTCTTCCCCCCAAAAAACGGCGCTGTGAGAGTGACATTAATACTGCACGACATCTCGACAGAACTGCAAATGTTTGCCCTTTAATTCAGAACACGCCGGACTAAGGACTCGCCAAGACAGACATTGATGAGAATGGAAGAAGAAAACTACTGCCAAACTTGTGCAGACTGCCCACTGCTCAGTTCCGTGAGCCATTTCAAACATTTGCACAACACTCCAGCCAGAGAAAAAGCACAGCTTTTAGTCAGGCCAGCAAAAGGAAACACACATTCCATCTGCAACAGGAAGCCTCTTTTAAAATCATGAAAAAAGGCCTCCACAATGCACAAGCCAGATGAAGTGTGGCATTTGGTTTTGTTTTTCTGCTCTCCAGCCTGTGTTGAGAAGAATAAACTCTTTGTATCCTCTCTCCTGTCCTGGGATAAGCTCCAGTTTAATTGTTGGACGCTACTGTGTGTTGCTGCAGCTGTCATAGGAAGATAAAGAGTTTTTCCTGGGGCCCATGGAAGGAGGAGAGGTGTGATGGAGGGCCTCTCTCCTGCAGCTTCGCTTGCTGCATTAGCCTCATGCTTTATAATTGTGTGAAGGGGGCACTTCCAGTGGCTACCTCATTACTCACTGGCATGGCCAGTCTCTGGCAGGCAGACGAAGCTTGTCCTGCAGCTCTCTTGCCCTGCCTGTCTCCCTCATTTCAGCGTCCCTGAGCTCCATCACCCCCCACTCCCCTGGGAAATCCTTTCCTATTGTTATTTTCACCCACCACAGCCACTGGCGCATATCACCTTTCCTTTTATCTAAATATTTTTGGCATTGTGTTTTGTCAAATGGAGCACATCGCAGTGCATCTGCTCTGACTGATGTCACCAATACTTTGGAGTTAAAGCTTTACTGTGATGTGGCCGTAGAATATGCCAGCACCACAGTCACCAGCAGGGCGGAGCTACAGGGGAAGCAAAAAGCTCAGCAATATTAGTATAATAATTGACAAAGCTTAAGAAATCATCAAGACAAGGTCCTTTAAAGACCTATCCCAATAATAATTGTGAAGACATATATAATAAAAACTAAGATTAAGATTGCATTTCTGAGTTTTACTCAGTGATTTTACAAATCGTTGTGAATCAAGGGGAAGGCAAAAAAAAAGTTGTTTGAAAAAGAGCTTCTTTGAAATGTCGGAAATACGATGCGTGGGTCATAAGCTCCCTGCTCAGCTCCATTCTGATGTATGCAGTTGCAAACAAATAGATGTACATGTTTTGTTTTTCTCACCTGAGCTGGTATCTGGATCTAAACTGTACAGCTAGATAGCCCAACATTGCTCGCCTTTTTTGTTGTACCAATAATCTTAAATTGGGGTTGTGAGGAGCTATAAGCTGGAGACAATCTACACATGCATTGATAACAGGAAGTAACCTACGCCAGCAGTCCTGCCCACAACTCAAAAGTAAATTTCTAATGAACTTCTGCCACTTTACAGAAAATATGTTCTAGAAAACAACAATTTTGCCTAAAAACACCGTAATCATAATCAAAAGGACAACGGGAAAAATTTTACAATAGATCAAAAGATGACTAGAGTGGTTATTGCAAAAATAACAAAAGCAGTTCTGTCATGCGATTATTTTTTTTTGCATTTATCGTGACCTTTAATTATTGAATCTAATTATTTAATTTTAATTGCAATTATTTTTAATCAGAAAATTGTTGTAAAATGACTAGTTTTAATATATTTTTGTATCTAAATTAATTGTATTGTGGTGCAGTAAAGCATCAAATTACAACAAAAAAGTGGATTTATGAAGTTTTCCTAAAAAAACAGACTTTCAACTTTTACTTTAACACCACTAAGGTATATTTTTTCAATGTCAAACAATCAAGAAAAAAGACAAAGGGGGAGAGCAAGGCACCTACATAGGTGAGCGCAGCCAAAAAATAGGTACTGCGTCGACTGCAAGTCACCTTGACGACTACAAAACAGTGCATTGTGGGAAACGGTGTACTGACAGTTTTCAGTTTTCTTTTCTGTCCAGTCCAACAAAAAAAAGGGATACAAGCATAATCAATATAAATAAAGTTTGGTTTGTATAAATATACATCTGGTGTCCAAAGATTTATCACCCCGATTGTAACAGCAAAATCTGTCAAACACAAGAGGCTCTCAGCTCGTATCTGATTGCTCAGCTGTTAGACAGGACAAGTAAAAAAAAAAAAAAAAAAAAAAAAGATTTCAAAACTTTTCAAAAATGTCTTCATTTTTTACATTTTTGCAAGTGCTATGACATTTGTAATAGCACCTCAGGTAAAGGAACTGTTGTTAATAACAATAAAACAATTAAAACATCTTGAAATACTGTACATATTTTTGGACCCTTTCATTTATAATAGCCAACATCTTCTGGACCCTCCCAATGTAAAATGTTCTATGTCCCCCACTGGTAACCATGATCAATCAAGCCTTCTCCAAACATAAACACTCCGCCCATCTTTTTAAATAACATATAGAGAAAATAAAGTCTCATTGATCCACATTAAACATGGGATGTTCCTCATGATAGTTATCACTAACTCATTGGTATGGAGTGAGGACAGCCAACCCTGAGTGAGAAGCTATTTGATGACATAATTGAGATTCCTTGAGGGCCAATTTGTTACACATACTCTCAGTGTAAGTACCCAGCGATTAAACTGCAGCTCGCCTCACATGATATAATGAGCACTGGTTGAGTTTCACTTAGCTCATCTTTTATTCACATAATGACTTTTGGGTTGCACGTTTCCTTTAAAAAAATTTGGTGTAGGAAAACTTAAAGGTCACTTTTGTGCTTTGACAGCATGTATTATCTTGATTTCTCTCAGTGCCTGACAATGTTGCCTGTTTTTTCTCTGTACAGAAGGAGGCACGTGTGAGGTGATCGCAGCTCACCGGTGCTGTAACAAGAACCGCATTGAGGAGCGCTCACAGACGGTCAAGTGCTCCTGTTTACCCGGGAAAGTGGCAGGGACGACGCGCAACAAACCCTCCTGTGTGGATGGTGAGATGGTTTTGTGTATTTTCAAAACAACTTTAAAGCATTGATTCAGAAAATGCTTCTTGTACTACTCACCAAAAACCACAGAGCTACTTGAAGTCATTACATGGAGTATCCTGAAAATACCATGTCTGCACCAAACTCACGACAAACTGTTTTACAAGCCAAGGATGCATTCAAATATTAGTAACATCATTTAAAAAAAAATATATTGTTGGCAACCAATGATGACACCTAGTACAGAAAGGAGATTTCAAGACTTTATGTTTTTGCATAGATTGATTAATTTAAAGGTCCACTTAAATGAAAATCAAGTTTTTGGTGTTCTTGTAGCATTTTCTCATAATGGAGGGCACATATAAATAAAATTAAGGCTAAAACAACATTTTTGTATATTTCATTATTCAAATCATGGTGAATTAGGAGCAGAAGTAAATACTGTTGGAAAAGCTTGTAGTTGTTATGTACCAACAACATTTGGCAGCCTCTGCTTCATTCTGATGCATGCACTTGAAGATAATTAGATCCATGTACGTCTTCATCTTCCTCATCTGACCTGGCATCTGCCTCAAAACTGTACGGCTGGATAGCTCCAATATTACTCGCAATTGTTGTTGCATCAGCTTAGGGCAGGGATGGGAAACTCCAGGCCTCGACGGCCGCATTGCTGCATGTTTTCCAACACACCATGCTCTGGCATGTTCTAATTAGCTGGACACACCTGAAGCAGGTAATCAGTCATGTGCAGAGCTTGGAAATCTGGAAATCATGCAGACACTGCGGCCCTCGAGGCCTGGAGTTGCCTATCCCTGGCTTAGGGTTTTCAGGAGCTGTGAACTAGAGAAAAAGCATGTAAACAAAAGGATGATGTGAAGGCTAACTCTGTGCCAACAGTCCCACCCAAAACTCAGAGGTGAATATCTGATGAACTCCTGCTGCTCTGCAGAAACAGTCAACAGTGTAATCGTAATTAAAAGACCACTGGGAATGCTTTAAGAACAGATGGATATATGATTGGAGTGGGACTTTAAAGGAAACATTTTACCATCTTTCAGAATGCATATTTAGTACTTAACAGTAAGTTGAGTAATAAATATGCATTATACTACAAAAATACGCAAAGTACGCATCTAGAACATCCTTTTATAAATATTTAAAGTCAACACATAAATCAGGACAATTACAAGTTTTTTGTTTTTTTTTTTTTATAAGAAGAGAACAAACAATATTGTACTGTTTCATTAAATCTTTCATTATTTTTGTGTAGGACTAGTATAGCAAATGTTTTTGCAGATTTTTTTTTCCTCTTCAACATGCACAGCATAATTCATTCACAGCAACAACTGTGATCAAACTCCCTCATTATAGGTTTGATTATTTAAAGCCTGAGCAGAGATAATTTGAGGTGTGAAAGTTATTTACCACATCATTTGACTTTGATCCTACCTGGAGCAGACAAAAAGGAATGCCAGCGAAAGTCAAGAAACACATCTCTGCCACTGGCTTCTAATACAAAAAAGAGGTGTTTGTGGGTTTAAATGTGAAGCCTGCTCCACGATATTCATGTGAACCAAAAAAATTTCAATCACAAAGAACTATTTTCCAGTTCAGTTGATGAGCACCTGAACAGAGATCACTTTGCAGATCACATTGCTCAGTGCATCTCAAGCTGATGGAAATTAATATCTAATAAACAGTCAGGGAAGCTTCAGGCTGGTGCACTTCAATTACCTCGACTGAAAAAAAAGTAGCAGGCAGAAGCAGCTCCATAGAGAAATAATATCAAAAGGAAAAAATATTTTTGACAGGAAATCAGAAATCTACCGAGACAGAACTTTGATGCCCCTTCACTTCGTGGAGCTCATTTATCACTCCTCAGTTTCGATCTTTTCACCTCCACCTTCTGCAAAGATCAAAGTCATTTCTCCGACCGCCCTCACACAAAGAAATGACACAAAAATATCTTCATCATAAAGGATATGAAGGAGGGGGCAGACAGGCCTGCTCAATGGGCTCATGTTTGT
Source organism: Oryzias celebensis (assembly GCA_014656515.1). Taxonomy (NCBI): domain Eukaryota; kingdom Metazoa; phylum Chordata; class Actinopteri; order Beloniformes; family Adrianichthyidae; genus Oryzias; species Oryzias celebensis. The sequence goes on from BNCR01000005.1 coordinate 15,696,474, forward strand.
TTAGCCACACCTGACAATACAGAAACTCCAAAACCCTCACACCACTATTGTGGACAGAACTTTTGAACTGACTTTGTATACAAATATGCACCTTTTCCTGCACTGATTCTGTCACATAATTTGTAACTTTTTGCCAGTTCAGATTATAGCTTCCACAATGAGCTTTTAGTCCAACTGGGTTTTTCTTATAAATTAATGAATCAGATTTTTTTTCTTTCCTAAAAACTGACAAAGTAACTGGATCCTTAAAAATTGTCAAACAAGTTTTATGCTTATACCATACAAGCATAGTCTTCTCTAAATGTTGCCACTGAAAGAAATGTGACTACCTAATAAAAAAAGGCCTTATACAGAAAGAAAATATATCTGTTTTTTGAAGTTAGAGTTTAGATTCAGTTTTCTTTTGAATGTTCATAATCAAAGACATTGATTGTTCTATATTGATGCAAAAATTGATAGCATTTGAAGCGCCAGCAAGTTCTGATCCTCTGATAGACTGCTTTTGAATTTTACTTTGAACTAGCGTTGTCAATCGATTAGAAACGTAATCAGATCAATCTCACTTTTGGATAGTGATTAATCACAATGTTTTTCTAGGTACATTGTGTACGACAATTCGCAGCTTTTAAACAAAAAAAAAAGGCCAAGGAAAACATTTTTTTCTTCTTTTTATTGTCTAAAATGTTTACATTTTTAAAGTGTTAACGCAGATTTCCCAGAAATGTAATTTGTGTGCACAAAACAGACCGACACTAAGATTAGCAGAACTTTAACAACTTTTATGTCTGCAGTATTACTCCAAGAAAACAAAGATGCTGATATACAGCCATAAGAAACAAATATTGTGCTTCTGCACTTTAAATGGTCTGGCTGAATACTCAAATCGGATTGACTGCTGGGTGTTGATGCAGACTTTAAAAAGTAGTACCGGTCACATTGCCCAAAAGTTTTATATCACTTCGCAGGCTTCTTTAAAACAAACGTTTTGCTTCATCTTCTGAACAATAACAAGCGGTAAGAGTGTGAACTTTCTCTCTGAACTGACGCTTTATAGAAATTATCGTGACGTTCAGCACGTATATCGCTTTCCTCTGCCGCTCCAGTCGCAATCTGCCCAGCAACGCGTTCTCGTGTTACTGTGAGAATGCACCATATATGAAAGACTCCAAAACCCCAAAATAGCAAGAATAAAGTACAAAAAATTGATTGAATATTTATTAATTTTGTAAGTGACCATGGTATAGGTGGAATAATCCCCGCTGCGAAGTGGAAGGCCGTCGCTTCTGACGTGTACTTATTCTGTGTTAATAAATAATGTTTACGTTATTTTTTTTAATTGATCGCGTGCGTTAACAAGTTAATGTTGACAGCCCCAGTTTTAATATAGTATCCATAAATATTAACCAGGGATAAACGGCTTTCTCGCAGGTTCCTGCTTTAATGAAAACTGTAATATCTCGCCTTTCATGCTGATAATTTCTATCTCATATTTCACAGTATTTGTAAATTATAAAATCAATAAGATGCTATAAGTTCTTCAGCTTATGACAATTTTATCTGGTCAAAATAATAAAAAACAACAACTGATAAATAAAACAAATACAAAGGCTTAAAGGTTAAGCTGAAAACATTCATTTTACATGTCCCTTCAGGCCCAGTGGTTTATTGATTATAAAGCATTTGTTTGTGAGGTTATAAAGCAGCTTTGCTTCACTGTTGAGCACAGCTAGCTCCTTTAAGTTATATTGACTTTACCTCTTAATAATTCTTCTTTCTTCAATTGAGCTTTTGACATTCCAACAGGACAATTTTCCTGTACGTGTAGGTGAATTAGATCCGTTGTGTGTTAAATCTTTTGAAAAAAAGAATGAAGTTCTATTTTTTGGGCTGAAATGCCAGGTTTTCTACATAAAAATGATTAGTTAAGTGGTCTTTTCTGTAAGTGTAAAATATATTGACCCAAGAAATTGGGATGGGTCCAAAAGATCTAGATTTCCCTGGAAGTTGCTTGTTTGTCAACTCAGCCCTACGGGCTAGCTCTGCACAATGTGAGGGATTATATACTTGTGGCGTCAGTGGTCTGTCCCCTCAGCAGTGCACCAGCTTGGCCCAGATGGAGCTTTCTCCCCGGGTCCCCAAGTTATTAATGTTCCGTCCAGATGAGGAACGATGCTGCAGCCCAGCTCATCTCACCACCCCTTGCGGGACATCTGGTGCCACAGTATCATACACAGGTTATGTACCAATAAGAAATTATCTAAAAGTGGCCAGCACACTGATGCAACAAATCAAATGTTGGTTTTTACATTTAAAATTGAAGGAAGAAGTATTTTCTACCTAATCTATAAACTAGAAGATAGATCAGTCTCCCTGATGTGCTCCATTATTGGTTATTAGCATCAAACTCCTACATCAAAGCATGCTGGGCAATATTCTCGTTGTCAAGTGTTTACTTGCAGAGTCTGATGGGGTTTTTTTTCACTTGCTGCTGGTAACAGTTTTGGCTGTAATTTTCATGCAGGGATGTGACGATAGCTTGCGTAATGAGGCGCCATACTTGGCGGGGATCTGCTGTCAGATTATCCTCACAGTGGGAATTGATTAGAAACTTTGACATGGAGAATTATGCTGTAGTTATGTCAGGGCCAGTAAGGATACGTGTGAAAACACATTTTTCTAATACTAGCATTTGCCCAAGCCAAGGCAGACTAGTAACACAAGGATTAGGCACTCATCACTGCCTTTGTCTTAGTCTATGGGAAGTGGAAACCCTGAGTCACACATGAATAAGTCGTTTTTGACTCAACACATGCATGCACTAATGTGAACACATGCTACCATTTTTGTGTTGTCTTGTAGCTGCTGTATCAGTAAATTCTTTCACAAGAGACGCATGCAGATGCCTGCTCAGTGATGGGGAATGAACCCTTCTGTTTGGCTGCAGGGGCACAAAGCAAAGCATGACAGGTTTTGATGGTACATTGGCGATATATCTGGAGCGGAGAAAGGGTCACTGCTTAAGCAAAAAGGGGTGCTTGCTTTTGTTTGCCCAACTCTGAAGAATTTTGTTGAACATGTGAGACTGTCATCATCATCACAGAAGGGCTTTGTTTTAATACAGCACAGCCTCTTTCTGTCTTGTTATGGATATTGTTAGAAAAATGGATAGGAAGTGTTTTCAGTACTGTAAAAACTTCCCTGAAATCAATGATTCCAAAAGACACAGACAGAAGGAAATCATTATTTTAGAAAATTGTGAACATTAACTATGTGTTATAACTGAAAAACTCAGAAATCATTCAACTTCATTTTAAAATGTTTGATTGCTGGTTTTATTTTTCAGCTTTCCCATTTCCCAGTGAACTTACACAGCAGCACCAAGAATGTTATTAGAGTCTAGCCTCCAACCTTCCTGGAGAAGATCTGACCCTTACCTAGAAAGGGTCTCCATTGTTTCGTTTTTTTCTCCAGGCAATGCTGTATATTCACTTACAGACTTTTAAAGCCCCTTTCTGCTTCTTCTGTTGCTGGAATAAAACTGCATTTAACTGAAATATTTTTAAATCTTCACTTCCATTTCAGTTGTGTGGGAGCTGTGACTGTATCTGTATCAACACAGTGAGAAAGAAAACTGTTCCACAAATACATCCTTTAAATATCAATTCACAGTTGCATGCACTCACTGGTGCTTGAGTGAACACCCATAACTGACTTCCTTCCTCCGCGAGTCATGTTGGTTTATTCAGGTCCACTTGGTCTAAAAAACTGTAACAAGAGTTTAAGAGTTTAAGTATAATAGGAAGATTAAGTAAAACATCTATAAAATTCAGATCAAATAACGTTTGCTTAGTCTTGATAAAGCAAGCTAACATTTGTTTGGTAGCTACTTTCAGTAAAAAAGAAAAAAAAGGCTGTCGTGGGTTGCAGAAAGCTGATGTGTTACCTTTCAGAGACTTAATCTTTATTCAGAATAGATACTGATAATAATCACATGAGAACAGAGTAGTGTCTCCTCAGGTTTGCAGGTGCTTCACTGCCCATCACAAATGCAGATATTCAGATAAGCTCAGTGATTACGAAGCCAAACAATATTTTCTAAATTGCTAATCAAACCATGTCTGTCCCTTTTCTGAGGCAGGCAAAGATTAATGCAGAGTAATGACTCTGAATCTGACCTGGGGTTCAGGGGAGCAAGTCTCAATTCCCCTGTAATTATACGCTTGCTTCATTTCCTCCATGCTCCTGTGACCCGACCACCACTTTAGTGCAACTGCAGAAAACCTGCAAACCTGCCTCTGTCTCATTACGATGGAAATGGCTTTTTTTTTCTACCAAATTACCTTCAATCTTCAACTAAAGTGATCTAGGGATTAATTAATAGACTTTTTAATTGACTTATTATTTATTAAGTGAGTGCACAGAAAAATTGCAGATCACTAGTGTGTAATATTTTAGTGAGAAAAAGAAGGGAACTGGTTGTTTACTGGGGTTTTGTACAGAGCATTGATCTAAGAAACCATTAAATATTTTACCTTAAAATGCAGATGAGAGATTTATAGCTGTTGCTTTATTGCTGCTTTCTTCTCTCAATCATAAGTACTGGTGATCTATAATGGGTACTTTGATTCCATTAAGTGTATATGGTAATAATGTACCACTCATTATCGAAGGTCTGCAATGAATTTTTCTTTTACAAGGTCGGCTTTTTTTCTTACCATTTTGAAAAATGTAAAGATGATAATTCTACCTTTTGTTTTTTACTTTGGTTAAATTAGGAGCTGAATTAAATGTGTTTTGGATAGAACACTAGGTTGTTGGAGTTGGAACTGTTGGAACTGAACTCATTGTTTTTCCTTTTAATAACATTTCTGGGTAATCAGAAAACTAAAATACTGAGCAATTAAGAATTCCTGAAACTATCCATTAGAATGTCAACAAGTTGACTTTACTTAAAAAACAATACAGGGATAAAATGTATTAATTGTATTATAACTGTCAAATAACACAAGAATTAATGCGACGTAACCAGCTCACATTCTTTACAAGGTGCTTGTTCCAAATGTTGCCACTACTCATACTCTTTTTCTTTGAGTAATAATGAATTTTCCAGAAGAACACGGTTCCTCACAAACTACCAAAGGATCAGTTTCTTGTTTAAACATCTCTAGCTCTGATTGGTCGAAAATTGTCTGACCTGTATTGTCAAAAAAAAAAGATTCAAGACTATAAACAAGACAAGACAATAGGGCAAAAGGCCCAGAAAAGCCTGTGCTTTCATGGCATTCCAGCTATGGTGCAGACCAATTGTCTCGATGTAAAAGTGCATCGCTGCAGTAATTCATACAATGGAACCTCCAACAACTATTGAGTGCTTGTATTTTTCAGGAAGTGTGACCTTTGCCAAGAAGAAAAAAAATGTAATTTTTTTACAACTGTCCCCTTGTTTATCGCAGGGCATTTGCTCCATAAACAACCCACAATGAATGAAATCCACAAAGTAGTATAACAGATGTTTTCTTTCTTTTCTTTCATGGAAAAATAAGTCAAATATTCAAAATTAAAAAATAAAGATTTAACTGCGATCTAAGATTTATGTAACTCTGGCAAGCATGCATCTCTGTACAAGAGACATGGAATGGAAGAGATTGATTGACAAGATCTACAGCCAATTAGGATGCAAAACATAATACTGTTAAAAAAATTAACACATTTTTTTAATCTTTAACATCTATTTATTGTAATTTTTCTTGTGCTACTGGAAGTGTTTGGAGACTTGCTTAAAGCTGCTGCTGGAGCAAAAGACGCTTGTTACTTCAGACCATTGAAAGCCTTTTACCAAAAGGGTCTTTGAAAGTCTGTTAACCTTAACATCAAGTGTGTTTTTTTATGGTCTAGCTCTGAAAAATAATCATTTGTTATGGTGTGATGGGCATCAAACAAAAACAGTGTCTACGACAAAGTATAAACTTCAACATTAACACAAGGAGATGTTAACGAGAAAGATTCTAACAAATGCTCTAAATACTGAATTTTGTAAAATAAAAAAACACAACAATGTCAAGAAGTGAAATCACTTAGATTAGTTTGTCATTTATTGTACTGCATCCTTCTTTAAGTAAAACGCCATGTAAAACAGAGTCATAGTGTTTTTAGAAACAAGAAAAAGGAACTAAAACTTTAGTAGAATTCACAGCATAGCTTCCAAACTGGCTTGTATCAGAGCCTACATGTGTACCTATTAAAGAGTCTGGCGGGTGCAAGTCAGAATCCAACAGCTGACATCAGTGAAAGCTTTTGTTTTGATGTGATTAACTTCATGTCCACAGAGCACTGTGAGGCTTCCTCCACTTAAAAAACATGAAGAATTCATTGAGCCAACAGACACGCTTTCACATTTTGACACACAGAGAGATCAATTCTCTTCCTCATTCGTCAAGGTGTTCAAACATTCTGCTACCTGGCAGGGACATGTCAGTGAGTTCAATCCATCACAGAGTCTGCTCAACAGTTATCTGACAGATGCACTTGTAAAAAGGTCCACTGCTTCATGTTTTTCAATGAATTCCCGTCCCACTCTTGGCTGTTTGTACATCAGAGTTAGAGTCCGGTCTGCTATATGGCCAACATCTTGAATTAAGCACCCTTCCGCTCTTTGTTTTTCCTAAATATTTCAACTCCATCTGTCATCTTTGACAGTCAACAGCAGCTACTTTTTTATGGCACAAAGACTCTTTTTGTCACATAAAATCACGTGACTGGCTTTCATCTTGTAAGCAGATGGCTTATAAAATTAATCATCACCCCAAAGAGAGATTCTGGACTAGACCATTATAAGGCCTACTCATCACTGAAGAGGCACAAAGGAGACATAAAGTTTGCTGATATTGAAACATAGGTCATGTCCTCGGTGCTGACGATTGCACTGGGTGTAGTTAAGCGGAATGACTGCTGGAGGTCAGTGGTCACTAGAGAGTGATACATGGAACCCAGCCCAGCAATGGCTCTCCTCCAGTGGTCAAGGTGAAAACCAGATGTCCTGGCCCAGTTGTCTAGGTTTTTATCTCACGTATCATTGTCTTTGGTTTTTCCTGATGATGTCAGAAAAATGTGACATAAGTTGTCAGGTTTTTACATTTACGTGATGGTTTGATTGAAGAATAAAACCTGCATTTTGAAGCAAGATCACATTTGAGCATTAATGTGACATATTTCATCACTCATTCAACATCTACTTTCAACACTGGATGGTGAACTGAAGACGTGTTAATGAACAATACTTTAAAGATATTAGACTATTTATATGTGCTGCTTCATAAAGTTTTTCTTCCATGTCAGTTAGGCTGCTAATAAGTAATCTAAGTTCTTGGCAGTAGTAATGGTAATTGTTGTATACTTTTGTATAGTGCTTAACTATCTTCTTAGAAGGCCCAAAGTGCTTCACAGTCACAATCCCATTCACCCATACACACACATTCACACACTGATGGCAACTCAGAGGCAAAGTGGGCTTCAGTGTCCTTCCTAATGACTCTTCGACACATGGGCATGCAGGACGGGAACCGAACCTGCAGTCTTCCAACCAGTGGTCAGCTGCTCTGCCGCTGCATCATGGCTGTCCCCAGTTGGCAGTTCCAAAACAAAACAAGAAAAAGGGGTTTTTTATGCCTTTTACTAAAATGCAGCAACCGTTTGTTCTTCTCTGACATCAGATTAATGCCTTTAAGCTAAAAATAAAAAAAAAAAAAACTGAAAGTCATATCAGGAAAAATGCATTAATTAATTCCTCAATTTAACTTTTAAAATCACAGTTGCAAAAAAACTCCATGTTTTTTGTTTGTAAATTTCTAATATAGATTTATTAACTGTGCTACTTAAACCTAAAGCCTCAAAACAACATTTTTATTGAACTCATTGGTTTTAATTTCCAGAAATCAAAAGACAATTCTACTCTTAGCAAGAGTTCTAACCTACTTATTTGCATTATTGTATTTTTGTGGGCTCAGTAAGGAAACCCTCACAAGTTTAATTTTCTTTTTTTTTTTAATAGTTTGCTGCAGTCTTTACTATCCCTAAAAGAATTAATCTTTGGAGAGACAGTTGGAAGCCTTACAAGAGGGCAAACATAGGTACAGAGATAAACAGGTAGAAGGAGAGGGGTACACCTGTGGGTGCTCACACCGAGTCCTTAGATGATTAATCGTGCCTTTGTTCAAATATTGTTTTCCACCTGATTGGACCCATGAAAATGTTGCCTGTGGCATTTATTTATTTAATGCTCTCATGGTTTTATCTTCAAATAATATGATCAATGTGTTATCTTAAGAGCTGAAAGGACCATTATATCAGATTATTATTTTTTTAAAGCAACGAAAACTCATTAAAGTATTAAGAAGTACAGTGCACCCTTTAAAGACCAAACATTGCTTTATAACGTGGATGTTTTTATGCAACCTTAAAAGGCACTGCTCTGTGTACACAACATACGCATATTATATCTTTGCACTTCAAAAGTGTTTAATGTTTATTTTGTTGAAATGCAATTAATTATTCAGCTTTCATTTGCCTAACGTCATTTTAATTTCTTTCTATTTTTGTGCCTTGTATACATTTGTATTTTTTTATTTGTATTATTTTTGCAAGTCCAACCCCACTGTTTTTAATTGTCTTTAGCATCCTGTTGTATATAAATCTTGGAGGATTGTGGGGCAGTTTAAGCATGAAAATAAAAGTGCTGGTACCTCCTCCCTCTGTGAAGTTAAAAGGAGAGAATGCAGCAACGCAGCTCATCATCATCACTCAGTAGAAGTGATTAAACAACTTTGCAACCTCAGTCAGAGTCTACCACTTAATGAGGACAGCGGTGTTATGGTGTTAGCTAAAAAACTCAGCTCAATGCAAACATGATTAAAACATAATGAGGACACTCTGACAAAAAGTGAGCTCGGCAGAGCGAGCTGACATGTAATCTGTGTGGAAGCCCAAAAGGGTTCACAGCTGGTTAGTGGATGCTCTATTTGACGTATTCAGTTTCCTCGGGGAAGATGGAGGCAAAAGCAAAGTAATGACACACAGCAAGTTCACTGAGCACCAGAGGAGTGTTGCGGTGGTTCAGTCATGTATTCACAGCATTCAGTTTGCCCATGCTCACAGTTTAATAGTGGTCGGTCTGTAACCTTGGAAACCAAGACTGGAGAATAGGTAAAAGAAAATATGACTCAAAGAGAAATTTGGAAAATGAATGGAGCTTGTAACCATTTAACACCTAGCATTCAATATTTTCACCTACATATTCCTAATGTCAGATAGAAGAAGGCCCTTTTGCTCTCTGAAAATTTAGGGAAACAAACAACACACAGGGTATGAAAAAAATGTGTTTGGAAAGAAGACCGCTTTGAACTTCTCACATTTGCTGTCAGACGATTCAAACCAAGAAGTGTGAAAAAATAAAAAACTGCTTCAAAGATCATGGTTAATAAATGAACCGGAGTGCGACTTCTACAAACAAGACAGGGTTTAATTCAAAGAGAGTTTCCCAATAGATTTTAACAAAAAGAGGAGCAAATAAATAAAGCATGCAGAATACAATTAAAAGCTAAGTTTTGCTTGATTATTATTATTTTTAGATTAGATTACTGTAGATTTAGACTATAGCTGGTGTTTTATTATACAAAGGCCATGGTTAACTTGTTTACCTACCATTTGAAAATGGTTGCATTTCCCTAATCTGAGTGATACAATAAGATAAATGTTATAAATACAGTAGAGTAATAACGAACAAAATGTATTTGTAGTTCCCTCCCTGTTGTGTCATTGTTTGATAAGCCTGTATAAAATCTCCCTAATGTTTCCTGTTTTGGGGTCAGTTTTGGTTTGAGCTTTTGTTCCTGATTCTCGTAGTTACATTTTAAGTTGACCCAATTTGACTTTAGGCTCATGTACTTTTTGCTGGGCAAAATAAAATCTCTTTATTCAAAGATGTTTTTTCTTGTCCTGTGGCTCAATACCCATGGGTGAGTGGCTCATAACAAACACAGATTTATGTATGTTAACAGAAAAACATTTGAATGGGACATTGTTTAAAGTGAAAAATATAATATTTCTTCCAAAATATTTTTATCTGTCATCTTTTGTTGATTCTGATCCCCTGTTTTAAATAAAGATATAAATAATGGTGTTTGAATACATAGTATTTTAATCTTCCAACATCCAGTTAAAAGACATAAAGCAACCATTCAAATCTCCATCTGTCCAGCTTTTTAATCTGCTGTATCCCTTTCGGGGTCATGGGGTTGCTAGAGCCTAACCCGGAACTGTTAGGCAGCGACAGTGTTACACCCTGGACAGGTCACCAGTTGCAGAAACATGGTTTGATCTGTAATTCGTTGGTCTGGGTTTGTGAATCAAATCAGATTGCCACTTAAGTCAGGATCCACAGCCCTAATATACAGGACTTTGTATCATTGTGCTTTTTATAAGACATTTCAAGCTAAAAGAACAACCTAAAAGAACAACTAAATAAACAGTTGTTTTGTTGTTTCATTATCTTACTTTTAACTAAACAATCAGTGACAATGTTCTTCTCAAAAATGTTTTCCTCAGTAAAGCACTGTAATATCTGGTGTGTGTTGACTTAAATACTGAGTGATTAGGACTTGGACATACATGCACATTATTTACCCTATGCTTCCTATGAGAATTTCTTTTTTTTGCTTACCAACATTTCTGCAATGTCTGAGATAGATTTGTCATTTGTTTTCTTCCTCTCTCTTTTATTTTGATAAACACAGCTATATTCATCTAACCTTACACACCCAGAGACACAAATAATGAGAAGAAGAGGGCGGGAGAAGGAGAATTGTTGATGAGAAGACGAGACTACATTTGTTTTTGTCAAATAGCTGGAGGAACAATTTTAGTAGATGTTAACGAGAGGCAATTAGTTTTGATTAAAAACGGAATTGCTCCCATACATGCAATAGAGCTATATCAAAACAAACCATTGATTAATTTCTGTTGGCTTTAGACTTTATTGTCATCAGCAGTACCCAAACAACAGGGGTACAAGTGCTTGGAGGCCAAAGAGGAGGAAGCAGACTCGCTCAGAAGCCCTCTGGAGATGCTCATTACGTAGTGATTAGATGAGCGGCGAAGCTGTCGAAAAAGAACACAGAATGCATTTGTACATGTAGAAGTACGTGCTTCTGTTGTAACAGCTAACTTTATTTACTGTGGATCACTTTTCTGCAGCATCTATTGTAATTGGGAAGTGGTGGTGTGAGATGGAACCCTGTCTGGAGGGAGAGGAGTGCAAGACGCTGCCCGACAACTCCGGATGGATGTGCTCCTCTGGAAACAAGATCAAAACCACGAGGGTGAGAGCTGACACACACCTGAGTGCACATTCTTACACATGCAACCATATATAATCCTAAAACATAATGCACATTTGTTTTGGTTGCACACAGACTCAAACTTGTCAAAACAAGATTCAAATGCATTTGAATCATTAAAAAATGTTTAAATATCTAATTAGGTTTGTTGACCGTCTTCCTCTGCTGCCAGCGAACAATAAAACATGCACAGCGCCACATTTGTGCACAAACTTCATAAAACTTTACCAAGAAGTTTGTCTTTATGTCAAGTTTCATTCTGACAGGTATAAATCCATCCATAGAAGTGACAACGCTTATAAAAAAAACATGGTAAACAAATAGCTGGTCTCTGCCTCAGGCCACAATCCCCTCAGAGATAAAGTTAACAGCCAGCCGTCTTCTCTTCCACTGCTTTTCGCTTCCTTAAAAGGACTCAGAGTGCAGCACACCAAAATAACAAAGGGAGTTAGGTCTTCGAAGATAACAGTCCAGCACTTTGTGACAGGTTGATCACCTGATTTGTATTCACTTAAATGACCCCTCCCCTCCCCTCTTTTGCTTGGAGACACTGACTTTGAATAAAGGCAGAGACTAATAAGATAGTAGGAAGTAAGGAACAGCCTGTGAAGGTTGAACCACATGGGGTTTGCAAGGTTGCTTTTTAGAAAGTATTCAGACCCCCTTAAATGTTTCACTCTTTGTTATATTGCAACCATTTGCTAAAATCATTTAAGTTCTTTTTTTTCCTCATTAATGTAAACATAGCACCCCATATTGTCAAAAAACCACAGAATTTTTTACATTTAGCAGATTTATTAAAAAAGAAAAACTGAATATCACGTGGTCCTAAGTATTCAGACCCTTTGCTTAGTATACAGTAGCAGCACCCTTTTGATCTAATACAGTCATACGTGTTTTTGGGAAAGATGCAACAAGTTTTTCACACCTGGATTTGGGGATTCTCTGCCATTCGTCCTTGCAGATCCTCTCCAGTTCTGCCAGGTTGGATGGTAAACGTTGGTGGACAGTCATTTTCAGCCCCCCCAGAGATGCTCATTGGGTTTAAGTCAGGGCTCTGGCTGGGCCATTCAAGAACAGTCACGGAGTTGCTGTGAAGCCACTCCTTCATTATTTTAGCTGTGTGCTTTGAGTCTTGCTGGAAGGTGAACCTTCGGCCCAGTCTGAGGTCCTGAACACGAGAAGGTTTTCATCTAGGATATCCTTGTACTTGGCCACATTCACTTTTTCCTCCATTGCAGCCAGTCGTCCTGTCCCTGCAGCTTAAAACACCCCCACAGCATGATACTGCCACCACCATGCTTCACTGATGGGACTGTATTGGATGATGAGCTGTGCCTGCTTTCTCCACACGTACCGCTTAGCATTAAGGCCAAAAAGTTCTATCTTGGTCTCATCAGACCAGAGAATCTTATTTCTCACCATCTTGGAGTCCTTCAGGTGTTTTTTTTTAGCAAACTCCATTCGTGCTTTCATGTGTCTTGCAATGAGGAGTGGCTTCCGTCGGACCACTCTGCCATAAAGCCCCAACTTGTGGGGGGCTGCAGTGATGGTTGACTTTCTACAACTTTCTCCCAACTGCATCTTTGGAGATCAGCCACAGTGATCTTTGGGTTCTTCTTTACCTCTCTCACCAAGGCTCTTCTTCCACGAAAGCTCAGTGTGGCCGGACGGCTCCAGGAAGGGTTCTGGTCATCCTGAACATCTTCTATTTAAGGATTATGGAGGCCACTGTGCTCTTAGGAACCTTAAGTGCAGCAGATATTTTTTGTAACCTTTGCCAGATCTGTGACTTGCCATATTTCTGTCTCTGAGCTCTTCAGGCAGTTCTTTTGACCTCATGATTCTCATTTGCTCTGACATGCACTGTGAGTCTTTTATAGAAGGGTTTGTGGCATTCCTAATCAAGTCCAATCAGTATAATCAAACACAGCTGGACTTAAATGAAGGTGTAGAACCATCTCAAGGATGGTCAGAGGAAATGGACAGTACCTGAGTTAAATATGAGTGTCACAGCAAAGTGTGTGAATACTTAAAACCATGTGATATTTCAGTTTTTCTTTTTTAATAAATCTACAAAAATGTCAAAAATTCTGTGTTTTTTTGTCAATATGTGGTGCTGTGTGTACATTAATAAGGAAATAAATGAACTTAAATTATTTTGGCAAATGGCTGCAATATAACAAACTGAAAGATTCAAGGGGTTCTGTACCCACAGTAAATGCCAAGAGACAGAAGTAAAACTTTGACTAGGAGAGCCACCACTGGTTTAAACATTTTAAAAGGAAGTTAATCAAACAAGGTTTTGCCGGCTTGTTAAAGTTAAGGAGCTACTTTGTCCTCTTTAAAGAATACATCTCTAAATTCCAGTTCAGAATTTCAGAAGAAACATGAAACACGTCAAAAACAGGATACAATAATCACAATACAATAATAACAATAATCAGGGTTCCTGTTGAGTCTAAAATAGGGACGCACAACTATACACACCCATTATCACACATTTAACCAATATATACAGCTTAACAGCTTTCATAGAGGTTATCCGAGTCAGTCAGCTGCTGTAAATCTAAAGCATTTGAATTTTTCACGAAGTGTTGAGAAAGCAGGAGTAGAGAAGTTGCAGGTCTGAAGCTTTTTGTTGTATGTTACAACCACAGCTTTCTATAAATGTACTGCTAGAAACACAGCAAAAAACACAAAAGCCATCATTGTCTTGCACCGTAAAAAGCAGGTGGTTTTAAATTTTAAACCTCTCGACACCATAAAAAGCATACTCTGAAAAAGCTTTGCTTATTTGTAGAAAGCTGCCTTGTTCTCAAACACATAAAAAGTTGCAAATGTTTTTAAAAACTATGGAAATATTTGTTTAAAAATGTCGGAAAAAAAGCAAACGGAAAAAAGGTCATTTTAATGCAAAGATTTTAATTGAGGCCTTTTTTTTTATTTTTGCAAGACTTTAACACCTAAAAAATAATAACTTTGATACACAAAGAAATGTTGTAAGCTAAAAATGTGATGTCGCCACTCAATTAAAACTTGAATAATCATTTTAAATGCCTTATCAAATCAAAATAGTTAAAATGCAAAGAAAAAGTATTTTCAAGAAACGATTCTTAATCCAAACCTGTCCTAATTTCTGCAGTACTGTCCTCATACATTAAAACCTTGGAAATTAAAACACTGTACTTCATTCTTCGTGTTGTTACGTGAAAGAACATTTTTAAAAAACAAAGAAAGGGGAAAATCTGTCGACATTTAAACTGTGTCCATATTAATGAAGAAAAGGCATCAGAATTATGTGGGTTTGATTTCAAATCTATAGGCAAAAAAAGGGCCAGAAGGTCAGGCCTGAGGCTGCTGTTCTACCCAATACACACGTGTCCTTTTTCTTGACCCTCTCTTTGCAGAACACCCAGCCATACTCTCCTTTTTAGCTTCCGGAAGCAAAATGCAGAGGATGCACCAACAGAAATTGAGCTGCATTCTTGCTTCTGTAAAGGTTAGTCTTTTTCTTCAGCTGTTTTTCTTTTTTGGTTTTCCGTCTCTCTTTCTCTCTCTCTGTCATCCCTGCGCTTGAGTGTCGGGCAGCAGAAGTGGGACCAACTCATGTTCAATGACTTTCCATTACGTTAAATACTCACTGCGAAGTTATCAAGTGTGTGTTTACATGCTGTGCATAATTAGGCAGGCGTGACACAAATACTGATCCTCGACATCCTCTGCAAGAATTTATCAGGCAGTCAAGGCAGAGCGTCAGGAAAGCATATAAAATACACAAATGTGTGAAGATGCAAAAAAGTTGATGTAAAAAAATCTAATATAAGAACAAAGCAATTTAGTGTCTTTTTTCATTCTTTTTTAATATAACTGTTTAAATTTATGTCAGAATTATAGTTTATTAATTGAACTTAAGTTATATTTTGCTATCTTGCTTATATAATTTAGTTTTTGTGTGTGTGTCTTTTCGTCTCCTTCGTTTTTACTCTGTTAAGCCCCTGCAATTTCTCAAGCTTTTGCATTGCAACAACTGTACTTTAATGTAATTCTCCTTTGAAAACCACCATGATTTTTATGAGCATTTATGAACAGTATGCCTCTCGTTTGACCTGTTTTCACTTTCTAATTGACTGAATACACCTGATCCAGGTACTTTTGCATCAAGCAGTACAAGGAGGAGCTGAAAATCAAGCATGGCGGTCGAGGACTAGCGCTTGGAGTCCCCCAAGCACTATAGTTGCAAAAGCCTCATGCATTTTACATCTACAAGTTGACTTTTTTGAAATTGTTTGAAAAAGTTTCTCAACAAAGATTTATCAAAAGTTCTTGTTTTGACAAAGTTTTTTAAAGAATGAACGAACTACCACTCCTAAGGCACACCTGAACATTAGCTTTATTCAAATGGAAAAGACTAAACCCCACTCTCCCCAAAAAATGATGAGGTAGTTAAAAAATCTATATTAATAGAATACAAAAATTAAGTAAATTTAAAGCATGTAAAAGCATACCAGATGACAACCAGACGAGGAAAACAAATACGTTAATGCATCTTTTTGTCTGCAAGCGGATGCATCAGAATGGAGTAGAGCAGGGAGACTTTCGCCCGCACATCGCAGTTTCTACATCACTACTAAGAGGGTTTACAAACAGCATTTATTCATCTGCTCCTGATTCATCTCAATTTGAATAAAGAGATACTCAGAAATGCAGTTTTAACCTTAAATTAATTTACATATGCTCTCCATGATGAGAAAAATTCTTACAGAAAAAACATGTTAAAAACACAAAATAAAACATTTTCATTGGAGTGGGTCTTTAAGTATTTCAAAAGTTTATTGTGTATATTCTCTATATCTGTCTACTTGTTTGTTGCATATCAACTTTTAATTCCAGAGACCACTGAAAGGGTAATTTTCTGATAGGTAAAGTTCAAGGACACTGTAGTTTCACATGCACAGACTGTTGTGGAGGCGCTCACATTCAGAGTGAATGGCCTTTGCAGAACTCTGCTGTCTGTGATCAGGGTGTAATGACAGGATCAGACCCCTCTTCTTTTCATTGCCTTCTTTGTTCCATGTCTTGCTTCTGCTATCAGCTACTGGGTAGTTTGATTACAGAGCCTTCTACTGGCTTGCCAATCCCATTAGGGACTAATCTGTAACATGCTACTTACTTTTTCTGTGTGTGTGCTCCTAGCAGTGCATGTAGATATGTTTTATGTGCTTGATATGTGTCTGTGCGGGTACAAAAGGCAGATTGCTGGGCAAGTCATTTCCCTTTGGGCTGTGTGGCATCTTATCAGAGGCTACTTGATATCCTTATCCTCCTCCGAGGGTCCCGTTGAAGCAGCTATCGGCACACAGCATAGTCCACAGGCTACATGAAAGGCCCTTTTATCCTGCACTCTGCTCTCTTTTTAATCAACATTCTTCATTCTACTGCCTCTCAGGCCAAATTGCCTCAATTGTATTGGTTCCTTCCAGAAACCAAACAAAACCTACATGTCTCCTGCAGCCATTTTATTTCATTTCTGGTTTTTGTCTCTCAGTAAAACCTGAAGCAGCAGGTACCTCATTTCTATCCTTCATCAAAATTGGCATTTAAAGTGAGAGGCCAATCAGAGCCCAAAGGCTGATCCCCATGTTCCTCCTCTTCTTTATGTGTTTCAGAGAGAGAGCCCCTCATTGCCTGTTCTGTATCTGCAGACAAGGCAGACACTTTTAATTATGGAAGTCAAAGTGAATGAAACTGGTGAGGGAGCACCTACCAAAAACCGTTTCTCATGATGCAACTGCAGAACCAGCTCCGCAGGCGGAAACAATAAAACACAAGAAAGAGGACATGAGAAAGGAGGATTCAAGAACTTTATTGTCATCACAAATATATATAATTTTTTTTAATTTAGGGAAGTAGACCTGTAAATTTGCACAACTCCACTCCATACCATAGAAGCATTACTACTTCTTTACCCCTGAATTGAATTGAACTTACTAAGAATACTGTTACCTCCCTCATGATTGAGGTAACAGTATTCTTATCTCCTTTTCTGAATAAGAATACTCTTACTTCCCTCGTGAGAGCTCCACTGTTTATATTATTATATGCAGAACAATATTTACTAACATGTTTGAATTCTTGTTATTTGTAAGCAATTAGAGGAAGGTTTCAACTTTTAATTAAAATACAAACTGGCACTTTTTTTAGCGAGCTCACACAGACTTTTTTGTTAAATAAAAAAACACAAAAATACTACAGATAAAAAGGAGGGATTGCATTAAAAAAGACAGTGAAAGTTGCTTGAGGCCTAACATTGTCAATGTCATAAATAAATGCTCAAAGAAGGGCTGGATTTTTGTGCACTACCATAACCACACACACTCACACGAACACAAATAATCTGACATACAACCACTGCACAAAACTGTAGCTACACACACAGATTTATGCAGATCCCTGCTTACAACTGTAGACACTGCACACATGAGCCAGCTCACTCACAGATATATGCGCATAGCAACATATACACAAACACATGCATATTTCATGCATCAGGCGAACCTGCATGCATACAAACATCTGTGCAGGAGTGTGCAGGATTACATGTTCTTTGCCTATCAGTACTACTTATTCTCCATCCTCAGACTTTTTCATGTCATCATGACACAGTCAGAGAAATAACATGATAATGGTAAAAATAATGTGAGATTTGTAAAAAAGTTTTCCTAAAATTACGAAATTTCAAATGTTGGTAGAGCAGAATTTCATATAACTGTTATTATCCTGATATACTTGTGTTGGTAAAGGAGGCCATTCTCAGCATTAAAGAATGATACAGAGTACTTTTTGTCCCATTGTCAATGTCAAATTAAATTAATCTTGATATGCTTTGATGGCTGTAGTCTTGTGTTTTTAAGAGTTGCAAGTCTAAAGAGGATTCTCAACTGACATGATTGATTTGTTGAGACTCTTGCTTTAACCCTTTAACACCAGAGCTTTAGCTCAAGTGTTTATATTCTTCCAACTACCATAACTCTTCAGTTGTTTACAAAATAAACGAAATTCCAGTTGAATCTGAATCACAGAAAAGTTTCGTTGCACTGATGTGCAAGACTTTGTTTTGGTAAAGTATACAAGGTTGAAGTTTACGTTAGTAATGTGTTGCATGTGGGTGCAATGCCAATATGCAAAGCCTCTTTTCTCCACGTTAGAATCAGCTGATTTACGTTGATTGCGTGAACAGTTGAAAAGTCATGGTCGGTCAAAAAGTGTGTTTTCTAGGCATGTCACCAGCAACAACTCCGGTGTAAACAGTTAACTTTTCTCTTAACTTGCTTTGAAATTATTTTACTAAAACAATCATGTTTAGATCCTGCTCCAATGGCAGCTCAATGCAATTAGTCAGTTAGAATTCAGATATCTATTTTTTCAGAAAAGATCAACCAGGCAAGGAAATCAAGAAGTCTATTTACTCCACTTCTCATTTCAGGAAGTCTAAAAGAACAGAGGACAGCTTTAGTTAGCTCCTTACGTCCATGTGGGTTAAAAGGATGAAATTTCCATACAAGCCGCCTCCTGCCGCTAACAGACCTCTGGGGATTGTGTCAGAGATAGAGAGTGATCCACTGTGTGGAAGCTGTTACTGCGCTGCTCTGAGAGAGACGGCATTTTCACATGCTGGCAACCGGCACAGGTGATGCAGATGCAAATGCCGGACACTTGAGCCACGAGGATTACTATGCTACAGGACCAATAGAGAAAACAAAAAATATGTTCTAAGAAAGACACTGGTGAGGGAGAGTGGTGGTTTGTTTTTTTAAATGGTTTAGTCTCTTTTCCAGTTGGTATAAATACATTTATAATCATGAAAAATCAGTCTATAAAGATTTGAAATATAGATTTGTTTCAGCAACTACCCTTTTTAGTCTCTAAAATCTATTTTATATACCTAAAGCAGCTGTGTGCGGTGACAAATCTTTTTGGAACTCTCTAGGATTTTGCATTCCAATGCAAATGGAAAGTGTGTTCATTTGCATTAACACTGTGCAGATCATTAATTTCCCTTATCTTGAAAAGTTGTGCAAATAATGAATAAAAATCTATGCCAGTTCTTGACCTTTTTCATTTAATACCCATTGTACCAAACCTCAAACAAGTGCAAAAAAGGACAAAACAACCTGATGAGTGTCTGTTTAAACAAAACAAACAAATGTTTCCGCTGTATATTTAGGGGTTTAAAAAGTTTCTTGGAGAAAAAAATAATAAATTAGTGTTTTTGCATTTAAAAAAAGTTCTTCCTTAAATGAGACGCTTCCTGAGGTTGAAAGGATTCATTTAAATGCATAATCAGCTCTTTTAGTGTGCTGCATTATTTGTTTTGTTATGCAATACAATTAATATTTCTGTGAAAAGTGGCTTCTTGCTATGATCCTGTAGCCTCTCTAGATTGCCACAAAGTATTGGTGCAAGTGGAATATAGCTCTATCAAAGTATTGATACAAAATAAAATCAAGAAAATCTCTTGACATGATCACTATCCAAATGTAATTCTCAGCTGCTACACCTGCAGAAATGTGCTGTATGCATTTCTCTCTTGAACAGGATTGTGGGATTTCTGGTTTACAGTTTGCATGAATCTGGATTTCATTAGTAAGGGGTTCTTATTCAAAGTTGTGTTTCAGAAATTGGTGTCCAAATAAAAAAAAAAAGTTAGGAGCACTTCACAAACTTAAATAGTCGCAGACATTTTTCACCAATTTAATTGAGGTTTATGGTGAAAAAGGATCAAAAGCTGCACAAAGCACCATTGAAATGTGCCTAGATGTGCCCCTGAGGTTGAATTTAACATCCCTGTTGCAGAGTCATGAAGGGACAGCTCAGGCTTGACATCATGAGGCCCGAGTGGGCAAGGACAAGTCATCAGGTTGGAACAGACATAACTGCCATGAGCTGGGTTAGCACGAAGGACCAGACTGTGGCTGCTGCAACAGAAAGCATAGCTTATCTGTGTAAGATGATGTCAGATTTAAGTGTCAATTTATTAAGTAAAAATACACAGCATGGAAACACACCAGGGGGTTTTGGCACACACTTCTAGTGATATACTTTGATACAGCACACCTCTTCTTTCTGCATGCTTTCCACTTAAATAAACCTGTTTGCATTTTGTAGCAGCTCTAATCGGGAGGTGAGATGCAGTTTGTGCGAAACCTCTGGAGTTCAAAAGAGGCCCCTTGTTTAAAGAAACACGATGAAACAACTCCTTAGGGTCTCACACTTGTATTCCTTTGTTCTGTCTAAGCGTATATGTGTTTTTCTTCTCTTCCCTCCCTTCTGTGTTGCAGATTCATCCCAGGACCTAACAGAGTGCTCCCATCGCAGGTCTCAGTGCCACGCTCGCCACCTCTCTTTATGCACCTTTCTCTTCTAATCACGCGGACTAAAATTATTACTTCAACGTCTACTGACTGGCTTACCTGAGACAACAGAAAGGATTTCCACCCAGATAAAACAGCTTTGCTCGCATGGTGCCAAGGATTTGAAACGGCACTAATCCCCTGTTTGATCAATGAGCCCCAAGTTGGTGACTCCTCTTTCCTGCGCAGCCGTGGCCTGTTTCTGCCCCAGTCTCTGTTTCCCTCTCTCTGTCTTGTCATCAAAAGACTAAAATGGCTTAACAGGGGTAATTTAGAGCTTTTAAACGATTGAAGAAGATTTCCCTATCTGAAGGTGAACCAATTGAGGAGCTTATTCAAGAATTGGACATGGGATCGACAGACCTGAGGACCCTTAGATCCTGCTTCTTATGAGTGGAATGGGACTCTCCTCTGGAGATGGATTTTATTGCTCTGACCACCAGGAGAATATTTAGCTGAAGTAACACTGGACTGTCAATAAATGAACACTTGCAGCTTCTAATGAGATAATGAGAAGGCTTTCAGGTTTTAGTCTGAATTTTATTGGTGGGCATGCCCAATGTAAATTCAAGCACAGCTTTTCTTTTTATGTAAGATAATGTATGTATATATACACATATATAAAAATGTTACATACACTGTAAAATGATGAATTCAAGATCTTAAAAATATATTTACCATTCCATTAGGCATTCAAGTCCTGTGGTGGAATATTGATTAGCCCTTGGACGTAATCCAGAGGCTGGTGAGTGGAAGACTGTGTTGGAGAGTTTGCTTGCATTGGGGAAAAAAAAGAGAAAATCATAATTGAATCTTAGGCCAAGTCCTTGTTTAATGCTGCCATTCAGTGCTGTTGCTGAGTGAACCAAACGTGTGCAGCTTCTGTGAAGATGGAAGAAACCGGTGCTCAGAACTGCTACACATTTGTAATCTGAACTGGCAGCAATCCTTGACCTTTTCCACCCAGGTACACAGGAGTTTTCTAGCTGTGATCTCAGGCAGAGATCATAGGCATGTGTCAGTCAAGCTGATCTCCATCTCATTCAAGGAAGAAAGCTTCATTTGAAATGACTGTGAGGAAAGTATTAGTCTCAATAAAAAAAAAAAAACATCATTATCCACCACTAAGATCAAGAGCATTACAGGACGAGCCTTATGAGAAATAAAATTGTTTTCTATACTGATATGCTGTCTTCCAGTCTTCATTGTGATTACTTATGGTTTGACAAATACTCCTCTCATGACTATTTGATATGTTGTAATAGGTGAGTGGAAGATCTTGTCAGAATTGAATTTATATTACATGTTAGCATTGTGAACAGAGTTTTTGCTTGAGTAAACAAGCAATCAACGACAGCACAAGAAGAGTCTGAGAATGACTTACGGGCACACATACACATGCAGCAACTACAAAAGGAATCTGCGATGCTTCATTTATACAATTCCCTTGGCGCCAGAGAAGATTTATCAAAACAGAACATTCAATTCATTCATGCAATTAGAATAAAGGGTTTCAATATCGGAGCAGGCAAAATTCCAGATGATTTTCAATATCAACCTCCCCTCTCAGCTGATATTAGATACGTCTCCCGTCCCAGTAGACGCACTAGCTCACATTCATCATTTAGGAATATAGCTGGTTTCATGGAGCCTGGTGCCTCACTGAGCAGTCGTAGAAGGCATAGAAAAGACAGACACATCAATCTCCTGGCGAGTTTACCAGAATCATGACGGAATATGCAAAGGAAGCAAAAGCAGGGCTGAGTCTTTTTTCCTCCCCAATGGGTGTTTTCCTTTCTTGTTTTCCTATATCTGTTAGGATTCACTGTCCTGGTGTTGGGCTCCTGTAGAAGCAAATGGCTCAATGAAGGAGTTTATGCATATATATGGCTGTTTTTCTGCACTTTTTTGCTGCTATAAATGAAAATGTGTTCATATCTCTGCTGAGTTATATACATCTGTGTGTATTTTTGGAGATTGGACACATAATCTATGAAACAGATGTCCCACCAAGACATATTGTAAAGATTATCCTCAAATTTAGTGCTTGTGTGGGAAACGAGGAGATTTCCCCTCCCTGCTTTCCACATTATGCTTGGATTTTTTTTCCTTTAAATGGAACTTGGGTATCAGAAATGGGAAAGGTGTTCTTTCCTGTTCTCTTTCACGTTCTTATGTCCTGACATGGAGTCCTGTGCTTCAGTTTGTCTCTGCCTCATTTTTAGCGCTTAAATGAAAAAGACCTTTGAATAAATAGATAACATGCATGGGCCAGGGCTTCCTCCCCTTCTGCAGTACAGTGCAATTTAAAAAACAAGACATCCATCAAGTCCTTCTGACCTCCCACTGAGACGGGTAGACAGCTTGTCTACATCTCAGTGGACAAATATCAACAGCAGACAGCAAGGACAAGCCTTTCATGCAGTCAAGATGCACAGAATCTGTAGACAACTTTGGTTGTAAAGCTTATGTTTAAAATTTCTTAGGGTCTCTAAAGTGAACCTAAGCTTTGGCTTTCCAGTTCAATGCTCAGAGCTTTTAGGAAGAGGCTCCAGTGCTTTTTGACAACACTGTAGTCCTTGCACTTTCTCAGATTTGTGCTCTTTAATAATTTTTGAATAACAGCCTATCATTTGAGAAAAGGGCAGACTCCTTACCTGCGGTGGCTTCGCAGGCCTTGATTATAGTCATTATGGGATGATTCATTGTGAATATCAGCTTTAGAAAGAACATAGGCTGCAGCTGGATGACTGAGAGCGTTACAAATTCATTACTGACACAAAGATTCGGTTTCAATGAAGCTATTCTGCAACATCAAGCATTATTACAATTTTCTGTGAAAATGAATAAAACACTATCAGTTGGTTTTATGTTGAAGTAAAAAATCTATTTTAATGATGTCAGCCAAGAAAAGATAGTGTCATCTAACATGTTAATAAGGAAGATCAGACTTTTTAGACATACATCTTATGTGCACAAATTGGTATTTTGAGGACAAATTAGAATTTGTGTGTATTTTGCTTGAAAAATTAACATTCTGTGCGCACAAATTAGCATGTTGTGCCCACAAAATACGGAATATTAATTAGATTACTTCTACTTCAATTTAATAATTACTTCAATTAAGTTATCATTTGTGTGCACAAAATACTAATTTGAAGCCACAAATTATTGATTTGAGAGAACAATTTGTTTATTTTGTTATGTCATGTCCTGAGCTCCATACAAATATAATCTGCAAAAAAAAAAAAAAAAAAAAAAAAGAAAGAATTTTAGAACAGTTAGTTTCTTGCTGAAAAGCCATTGTCTGTAACAAATGAGCCCACACTTTGATGGGCAAGCAATATATCACTGTCTCAGTCCCACCACACTGTGCTATACCCACCCACCAATACACTTGTCAGCCAAATGACTTGCCAGTCTATGATTGTCAGCAGCTGCCATAATGATAATTTATTTCTCTGCTGCTTTACAGTTTTCACCTTATTTCTACTGTTTCAGCCCAAAACAGTGCAAGTTGAAATCCATCATGTTCTGCATGAATGGCCAAGTGTCGAGGCTGACATGTCGCGTCCCAGCAGGGGCTCAGGTGTCGTCACACAGCAGCTTCCCTGGACAGCAAGATTTCATAGTTCACACTTTCCCATTAAACATAGGGCATTTTTCATAGCACTGACTGCACAGTTGAATTGCTGTCAAATCAAGGTCCCCCCCTTCTTTTTTTTTTATTTTACTTCAAGAGCAAATGACCAGGAGCTGGATTTGAAAAAAGAGCGGGATCAGGTGAAGAATGGAGGAATAGAGGTTTAGTGCAATGTTCCAGAGATGTTCCAAGCTGGAGGCTATGTCTCCTGCGTGGTTTTATTAAATCCCGTGGGTTTAGCATGCTCTCTACTTCTCACACTGAAAAGAACTGATAAAACAAAGAAATGTACAAAATAGGGTCTTGACCTTTTCAAGCAGACACAGAGTGCACAGGCTTCTAATCTCGCCTGCTCCAAACACTGATGTCTGAATGGCTTTAAAAACATTTCAATTTTTTATTTTATGCACAGACACCAGTGTTTTCATACAGTACACGTTTGTTTCTTTAGCTTCCCCTGTCCAACAGCTGAGCAAACAGATATGAGCTGAGAGCCTCTAGTGTTGGACAGATTTTACTGTTACAATCAGGGGTTATAAATCTTCTGACATAAAAGGTGTATATTTGTATAAACCCCTTTTGTAATTTAGGCTAAACTTTATTTATATTAATTATGTTTGTATCCTTTTTTGTTGAACTGGATGGAAAAGAAGAAGGGGGAAGAACAGAGAGAGGTGTTGGGGGTGGGGGGTTAAAGGCTCAAAAGACAGGGGAAAAGGGTGGAGGGTGGTTACAGGGGAGGGGGACAGAATCCTAAAACAACAGGAAACAAGATGCTGGAAGTTTATAATCATTACCATCAGGTGTGAATGTTAGTCTAAAATGGGTGGGGCCTGTTCACACACTTAGATGTTACAAACATACCTGTGGGCTCCAAGAGTCTTTAGATACAAGCTTGTCAACATGTACACACATGAAACACATGCAAAGCATTTCATTCTGTCATGCATAATATTTGTGCAAAGGTGAGCTGACACCTGTGTTCAGGTTAGAGTTTATATTTTGCTGAGGTTGATGATGGAATGTAAAAAAAAAAAAAAAAAGGAGAGTCCCCGGCCATCCGCACACCAAGGCCCCGCTGAAGCAGCAGCGGCGGCCAGGAACCCCCCCACCCCTGTACTGTAGGGCTGATGGAGGAAATCCACCTGCCGGGTAATCCCGCTAAGCACCCAGACCAGGGCCCGCAGGAGCGCCACATGGGCCCCCAATTCCTGAGAGCAGTGTAAGCCCTAGCCCAGCCAGAAGAGCAGCCCTCCCAGTGCGCCGGGGGGCCCCACCCTCCCCAAGAGCCCCCCCAGCCCCAGACAAGCCCCCCACCACCACTTAGGAGTTCCATGCATTCCCCCACCCCAACCCCAGGTACGAGCCAGGGCTACCCAAAGGAGACCCGCCCCCAAGCTCCAGGCAACCACCCAACCACCCTGCAAGAGATCCAGGAGAGAGTACGGCAGGGGCCAGCCGCCCCAGGAGTGGGATGACCAAGAGAAGTGGGGGTCCCCAGAGATCCCAACTTCCTTGTGTAATGTATTTATGTGTGTGTTGGGGTGTGTTTGTTGAGGTGTAAAGGGTGTGTGTAATAAAGCATGCAGTTAAAATTGGTGAGTAGGGCACTGAGAGGACATCTCCTGATTGCTCACACTGAAGTCCAAGCACCCTCTCTCTGACACATGTTTTTATCAAGTAAGCATACTGTATAAACTTAAAATAACTGAGGGCAGAGTGTGGACTGGCAGAGGTCAGATACAGTTCAATGCCGTTCATCGATTATGAAGACAACAAATTTCCTGCCTCTCCACACGTGTCCAAACACAAACTGCCTTGTAGCAAAATGTCTGAAGTTTTAATGACATTCAAGAATTTTTCACCAACAAAACAAAACAAATTATCATATAGTATATATTTTCTCTGTTTCTGGCTTTCTCTACTCTTTTAAAATAGTTTGTTAAACAATTCAATAAGTAAGCATGTTTTAAGCAAAATATTGTTTTCTCAACGGGGTGTCTGATCCCTGTGATGATTTAGGTATTTTTGAAGTTAAATATATTTAAAAAATATATTTCTCATATATTTCTCCAATATCTGAAGATACATTAGATATATATTAATATATCTAATATATGTTAACACCAAAACATACAAGTAAAGATATAAAAGCAATCAAAGTTACAATCAAATACATCCTTCCATCTTCTTAACCCACTGTATCCCTTTCGGGGTCAAGTGACTGCTGGAGCCTAACCCAAGGCCTGTTGGGTCAAGGTAGGGTACACCCAGGACAGGACGCCAGTTTGTCACAGGGCCACAATCCCAGATGTCTACACATTCACCTGCACATCTAGGGATAATTTAGAATCATCAATTAACCTCAGGAGCTTGTTTTGGGACTGTGGGAGGAACCCAGTCCTCGGAAAAAAAAGACATGCATGCATGAGGAGAGCATGCAAAACCAACATCTGAAAAACAAAAGTAAACTAAAATGCAAACATTTGTATAATATGTAAAGATTATCAAAAATTTACCAACTGAACACTTTTTTTCATTCTATATGTCTAACTTCTGACATTAAAGTCACAGTCTGCTGACTAACAGCTTTGCTTGGTGCTCCCTGTCTTCAATGAGGAGATAGCTGATTTGCAGAATGTTAATTAAAAATTATTACTGAACTTAGAAACAGTTTCTAGCCATTATTTGCCGTTGCTCGTCAAAAATGTAGGATTAAGAACTTGTACCTTCTACATTAAAAATTGTGAATTTTGAGTTTAACTGAGCTTATTTATTTGCTTAGATACACAGCTTTATCTCTTACATTGTCAGGGCTCGTGTTATCATGACAGTACTGTTACAAAAATCCCAGTGACGAGCGACCAATATTAGTAACATATGTTTAGACAGCTGATGTGGATTTAAAAAAAAACATTGGCTTGCCCTCATGTACTGTACAACTAGATGCATTTTTACATAGATTTTGAGAAGTGAGAACTTTCATTGTTTAATCACTGCATATAATAAATCCTTTTTCTGACAATGTAGAATTTACTGTGCCCATAACCTGAGTGCTATGTTCTATTGGAAATAAACTGAAGCACAGGACAGATTTATGTAGAGGACAATTTAGTGAAGGAAATAGCAGCACAGAAGCTCTCAATCTGCACTACAAAGATTAAGCTTCAGAGTATTTTGATTTATCAATTATTAAAAAAAAAGGAAAGTAAATATTTTGGTCAAAATTTTTTAACCATTTTTGTTTACATGTTCAGGTCTTGTTCAATGCCATTTCTAATTAAAATTAAAAAGATTTCAATAGGCTTTTTCCATCTGCTTATGTTTGGTGGAGAAATGGTAAAACAACTCGCAAAGACAAAAGGTCTTCTCGTTTGTTTCTTCCTCTGCTATTCTTCAATCACTGCTTAAAAATGCCAAGTTGATTCAGCTGAAATCATAACTGATTTTCTGTCCTTGACTAAGTAAGCAAAGAATATAACTAAAACAATCTTTAACCAAACTCTAGAAAGGGCCCCTTACTATCAGTAAGAAAAAATTTAAAAACAAACACAAGCATTCACAGGAAACCTATCAAATTGTAGAAATTAGATACAATTTTTCCAGTATTATTTTTTGTCTTTAGACAACTTTTAAATGCAACTGTCCAATGGGTGGAATTTTCCCAATTCTTCTTTCAACCAATAGACTCCCTCTTTTATGCAAATGATTGGCACAAGGGCAAGCAGGAGGACACAGTTTTTAGACCAGGAGGTGTCGAAGCTATTCTGCAGGGAAAGAGTGCCTCATTTAGATTCGACACAGTCACTTCTGGAAGGCATGAAATCCATGCGCCATGCCGGTAGTCTATACTGTGTTGAGAACACAAGCAGGCAATCCTTGAAGACACAATCCTTTGTGACCTGTAGTCATTTTCCCATTTTATTGATGCTATGAAACTAGGATTTATGGGAATTACCATAAATTGTTGCCTGTTCCCTAAAAGCACATACGTCACTACAGTGAATGCTGTTTAGCAAATCACCAAGTACAAGAATGCATTTTTTCAGTCAGAGTTTGCAGAAAAACCTTGCAGCTAAATTGGAATGTTAACACGTGCATGGTCCAGAAAACAATTTAGATGTTATTCCCATGACAGTGGCTGAGATGATGGTCTGAAGTATTTTCTATTTTGTTTTACCTTCACCAGCTTGTTTTTCCCCAAAGCTATCAACCCAAATAGAATGGTGTCTGTGTCTCAAGGCGATGACCATTGATCCACATTGGAAGTGAGACTCTACAGCCTGAACCATCAGCACAATGCATTTTATTTGTCAGGCACCATGAATGAATGATATCAGACAACTCATACAAAGCATTATTCTCACATGTTCTTGCTACTCAGAACATGTTTCGTTTTTATTTCTCATACATTCTAATTGGCATACTGCAAACATGAGTTTATTCGAATAATAATCATATTTTTTTTAATTTAGAATAGTTTGAACAAAGTAATTTTAGAAGCTATTATTTGTGATCGTCACTTTCGCAGGAATGCCTACAAAACATAATGCAGTAAAAAAAAAAACACTTTTTTTTATCCAAAATGTGTTTTTATGTTTTATTTCTGATAAGTTCACATGGGGTGTTTGAATAGTAAAGTTAAGACATGCTTCTAATGTTATGAACCCAAAACACAGCACAACTCAAAAGAATCAATAAGATAGAAACAGTAGTAACAAATTCATCATAGTTTGTTTATAAAAAAAAATTGACAAGCCTGCAAACATCTAAACATTGAAAGAAATCAAAATGTATATTTGTATGAGGCTGGACAACAATCTTTTTTCCTGTTGTATCATCTTACTAGTCTTTCACTCATCCGTATTCTTCACCAGCCCATCCTCTTCAGGGTCAAATTGGGGCTGGATCTTATCCCAGCTGTCACTGGGTGACAGGCTGTACCCGCTGATGAATCCCAGAGATAAATGAGACTAAAGACTGGGCATGCACATCCACATCTTTGTAAAATAAGATGAACTACTCAGGCTTGTTCTGGAGTGTGAACGTAAACCAGATTGTCTCAAGAGATTCCATTCAAACAGGGAAAATGTGCTAACTTCACCAGGAGAAACCCCAACCTGGACACCAAACATTTATTCAAAAAAATGTATGAGTGTTAAAAATAAAGTAACATTATCATTAGTTTCTTAAATGTAGACTCTTGTTTTGACATAAACCGTTTGAAAGATCAGCAAAGCATCAGTAAAGCTTTACAATTCAAGTAGTAGTTAAACCATTAAATGTGACGTTACGAGGGATTTCTGGTAAAGTCTTCCTGGGATGGTCTTCACAGATATGCCCCAAAAGTATATACTGGTCATGTTAAGCTATTATTACAGGATGGAAAGTGAAGTTATGGAGCAAGACCGTTTTTCTGCACGCTGTCAGGAAGTTAACTGCCTCCTCTGCTTTATCTTTACCGACAGACAGCAGTTACACTTGTGTGCACAACCGACACTACATTCTGGTGACACAAAGTTGTTAAAATAAAAAGTGAGAATTTCAACAGAGACACAAAAATACAGAGGAGATTTACTAAACACAGTAAAAAGCTCACAAGCCTACTGTAAAACAGCTGTCGAAGTGACCCTTAACTGCTCGTTTCTCAAACGTTAACTGATGCTGAGGCTCGGCACTCTGCTGCCATCCGCTTTGATGTTTTGAATTTTCAGCTTATCTCTGTATTGATCTGCTCTCAGAAATTTCCCCTTAAATTAAATTTCTTGACTGGCTTCGTTATTGACGACATAGAAAATGCTGCGCAGCACCAGCAGCTTAAATGCCTGCATGTTGCTGGGTTTACAAAAGCAGATAAATGTGTTTTCTTCAAAGCATTTTCAAGAGCGCAGAAACCTAAATGTAGTGAGAAAAACTGTAGGAAAGCTGTCATCTTCTGCTGCACTGTGCCCCAGGCCAGAACAGGACTGTCCCCTGCCACTGCACTCGATTCATGTAACACTCACACTGCATTTTCTTCAAGTGCTCAGATTCAAAGCTATTTAAAATCATTGCTTATATGAACAACTTAGTAAATGAAGGCAGTAGGTGTGTCATCGATTAAACAGCAGATTCGTGCTTTGATTCATGGCCAGAGTGTGTGCATTCAGCCACATAATCTCTCTTTTTCATTTCAGCACCTTCAGAATTGCTTTCTAAACACAAATAAGTACAGTGGCAGCAAACCTCTGAAAGCCTTCCCGTGAGCTTATGTGAAATGTGGTGATCGTTTAGCTGATTCATAATTTTCACCATTTATAAGCACATTATTTGGCTGCAGCAAATTTGTTACTATGGACTAAATAACATGCTGACATTTGGCAGATCAGATCTGATGGGGTAAAAAAACTCTCAGTGTCCCAACATGTATTCACTGGTTGGAAAACTTGTTACAATTGTTCCGTGCAGACACTAACATTGGAGCTGTTCAATGCATTCAACCATGAACTCAAGTTCAGACATGCAAAAATGGACTAGAAAAGTTGTGACACGTTTGTTGTGTAAAGCAACAAACAGCCAAACTTTTAAATGTAGTCTCCATCTGTTCTTCCATCTTTATGTTTTCCAAGCTTGCTTTATTCCTGTTCAGGGTCACAAGGTTGCTTGAGACTTTCCAAGCCAACCCAGTCTCATGCCAAAATGTGCATTACCTACGTTTGTCCACACTGCAAAATGTATGCATTTTACATAAACTGCCCTAAAATTATTCCGTCACCATGTATTCTTTTTGCCTTCTTTTCTACTTTATCTATACTTTGTGTCACATGACTGGCAAATTTCCCTGCAAATTTATTGTCCTCTTAAGGTTTGTTTTGATGCCTTCTCTAACAAGAAATAGACAGCTATTTTCAACACTATGCAGTTTGTTTACGGATTCTAGACCTTTTCAATGTACATTCTTTTAGGTCCCTCAACCAAATTGCAGCGATGTTACGTTTTTATGTTACTATGGTGGTAGCTAAAGACTAACAGCTAACTGGAAGAAAGCTGCTGTTGCTTCACAGTTATAAATGTGTTAAATTTATGTTTGTGTTCGAGTCAACAATAGCTCTTCAAAAGAAAAAAAGAGATTTCATAAAATAGAGCATAATGCCCCATTAAAGTGGTAGTTTGACTAAGTTTAATTTCACAATTTACAGACTACCCATTTTCTTCAAAGTGGAAGTAACATGACAGACATCTTGGGGGAAAATGGCTATTGCGCTGTGAACTAATGTAGGTACACGTTTTGGTGTGAGACTGGGTTGCCCCAGCAAAGGTAGGGTTCACCCTGGACAGTTCACCTGTCCATTGCAATGCACACATTTACATTCACACTTAAATGAAGATGTAGACCCACCAATTAACCTATGAAACATCTTGTTGGACCATGAAAGGAAGCCAGAGTCGCCGGAGAAAACCAGAACATGCAAACTCCACACATAAAGGACACAGCTGGGATTTTAACCAGAGCCTTCTCACTGTGAAACAAGAGTGGCAACCACAACAGAACCTTGCAGCCCTAAATACAGTGATACCTCGCTATAACTCAATTTACCTTTTTGCAGGTTTTCCAGATTTTTGTTGTGCAATTTGCATGCTTATTTTTTTTTTACAGCACATTGTGCTCTGTGTCCTGATTGGCTGTAGACCAATGTCAATCAATCTCCTCCATCCGTGTCTCCAGTACAGAAAGCATTAGGTTTGTCAAATTTACATTAATTGTCCATTGCAAACAGATTTCTTTGTCATTCTATAATCCTGGACTTGTTTTTTGATGAAGGTTGAACTTTAAAAGTTTAAACAACAGACAAAAGTGTGAAAATGTTCATGTCTGTGTGAGAAGAGTATAAAGCATGCAGTGAAGGGTTTTCAGGCTTTAAACAACTGTAATTATTGTTAAAAAATAAAAATGACTACATTGTGGATTTCACTAATCGCAGGTTATTTTTAGAATTTAACTTCCATGACAAACCAGAAAGTTAATATACTTTCAATTTTTATTTTTGTTTGGACTCGTTTTTGTCTTTAGGTTTTGAGGATTTTAAGAAAATTGAAAAGAAGTAGATTAACTTTAGCCTTAAATTCTGCTTCTATCTAACAGAAGAAGCTGCAACTTTTGCTCTAATATCCTATTCCCTTCAAGGTTTGTTATTTTAAGCAGTGCGAGATTGGTCTTCAGCGTATGTTCGCTTTAGCAATTGTTTATTTGATGTACAGTTGCCTTTATATCATTTCAAACACGTCTGTTTTTTTACATGTGATATCTAGCATCAATGAAACACCCTCTCCTGGAAAACTGGCAGTCTGAATAAATCTAGACTTAATCGTTTGAAAATCCCAACAATTTAGCAATCAGGAAAAAATGTGTGTCACTGAAATACTTTTTCTTTTCAATTTGCTTTTTTTCAGCTTCGGCAGGTGTCTTCCTGTCTGGTTGCTATCTTGTGATTAAATATTTGTGTGAGTAAGCAGTGGAATGGGTGACCCTAAAAAAGTAGACAGTGAGGGTACCCTTTGTTTAAACAGAATGTTATCTTTGCCTTTAAGTCCTACAACCTGCTTCTGTACAAATGCTTCTTCAAAATACAAATTTCATGATATGAGACTACTAGCAAAATTACCCCACTTGCTCCCAAAAAAGCATAAAATCCATCGACCACCTGAACAAGATCCCCCCCACCCTTCCAACTTTATTACACACATCCCCAATGCATATATTAAATTAAACTCATTTGAATATCTCTGGTTGCACAAATTATTTGTGTAGCCATGTTGAAAGAGTTGGGAGTCAAAGGCGGCATAATTAGACGGGACGACTCTGAAACCTAATACAAGATGTAATTAAGGAAATTAATAAGGTGTCAGCCCTCTTTCACTGGATGCCTGCCTGATGATTAATCACAGCCTTGGCTAATTTGATCTATGACAAGGAAAAGGAAGACTTGGTAAGTCAGTTAGGAGAGCCCAAGTCGACAGCATATGACATTAATAAAACATGAATAGTGGGAGCTCAGAGAGGAACAAAAATCCACTCGTGATCCACATGAAGCAATCACATTAGAGGAGGCTTTGGATAGATAGCTTACTGACAAAGTCCCTAAAAGGGGAGTAAATGAAAATTAATCAAAGTCTCAAAAGATACATTTTTGTTATCACTAAGTAGTTTGACTTAGAGCATTAGGAAACGCAACAAGTTTTAGAACAGATTATTTTCAAAAAGAACAGCAGCTGTCTTGCCAAAAAAAAAAAGAATGAAATAAAACTCTAACTTTTAAGAAGCAAGGGGTAGTAAAAGATTTAAGAGCTACAGTAGAAAAAATATCGGGGGATGAATTAAACCAGGTATCTGCAACCTGATGCTCTGGAGCCACATGTAGTAGTTTTGTCCATCCATTGTGGCTCTTAGACTTTGAGAAAAATTATTTGAATAAATAGTAGTTCATTAGTGAAGTTATGTCCTGTATTTTATCTTTTTAAACTGAGGGAATCTAGCATTTATAAAAAATTAACTATCTATTTTTATCTTCTTTGACCGCTGTTAACATTACACTAAATCAAGTATTTCTCTAAAATGCACACACATCAGATACCTACCAGGAACTAACATTTTGGTAAAATGTTTGATTTACTCAGAGTGGTTTTGAAGGTAAATCTGATATTTCGACACACTAACACTGGATGCTTTTTTTAAACTTCGTGTGCTGCTGTTGAAAGTAATATAACAGAAACATAACACTGTGATCATTCAATTATTGTAAGTATTTAAGAGATACATTTTAGAACAAAAATGCCTAATGACCACCAAAACATAAAACAAGTGTATTTTTCTGAACTGTAGCTGCGTTTGGGTCTGCATGAAGCTGAACCAAGTGGCTCTTTAAGCTTTGAAGGTTGCAGACCCTTGCATTAAACAGTTCAAAATAATGGATGAGACCTATTGTCATCTGCACATACATGGGAACTGCACAATTCAGAGTATTGAACAGTAAGTATGGCTGAAAGTGAATTTATGTTGTTCTGTAGATAATTGCTCTTGCTACAAAAGACATCAATTGTATTAAAAGTCTGAGATGAATGAAACAACACTGGCAACAGTTGACCCTGATAAACACTATTGTGTTATTTGAGGAGGAGAGCAAATGTCATATTACAAGGACAATGAGAGACAGTCCAAGCACAAAGTTTGTACACAGTTTGTGTAAACGGCATATATTTGTATAGCGCTTTTCTACCTTTCTTGAAGGCCCAAAGCGTGTTTGCAGTCACAGTCCCATTCACCCATTCACAGACAGATAGCTGCTCTGCTGCTGAACAACGGCGCCAACCTTCCACCACTGTCAATGTGGGGTTCAGTATCCTGGCCAAGGACACTTCAACACATGGTGAGGAATTGAACCTGCAGTCTACCCAACAGCTGCACCACGGTGTACAACATAAAGCTGGGATAAATCTGCGAGCTCGAAGGGTTTTTCCTTTCAGATATAAAACTGTAAACTTTACCTCCTGCTGTCTGTTGGTGTTTGATCAGAAGCTGAACGGAGGCGAAGCAGCAAAAAGAATGTAATTTATTTCCCCTGTGAATTCTAACTGTTTTGAGCTATATTTGACAGGACTTGTAAGGGGGGGAAGTGTGCGTTTTGTGTTTATCTTTGAATAAACCTAGCAGGTACATCTGCATAATGTAATGCAGCACCACCAATTTAAATGAAATTCTAAGATAAAAACAACAACAACAGAAAAGACATTCTTTTACAATAATAGCGTATCCACAGGAAAGCACTGAACAAGTATTTAATAATGTGGTGACATTGATGTACTGCTAATAGATAATGATCATATGTATACTAATGGTACTGCAATGGTTGCACTGCACTGCATCTGTTTTTGCAGGATTACACCAACAACCATGCACGCTCAGGCAGTTTCCTTTGATCAGCTTGAAGTCACCAATCAACAAACCATGCATGTCTTTACGCTGTGGGAAGATAGCAAGGTACCTGCAGACACCCCATGCTGGTGTATGTGAACATGCACACCTCCTGCAGAGAGGCCTCGGGTGGGATTCGAACCAGAACCCTCCTGCTGTGAGTTGACAGTACAAACCATGAGCAAAGGGCCACACATGTAGACACACACAGACCATAAAGCATTGATCGTTCTCCCAGCTATAAACACGATGGCTTGTAAACCCTTGACTTCATCAAGCTGCAGAATAATCATCTTTATGTAAACTCCCACATTAATGAAACTGACATGGCCACAGCTGGATTTGGAAATATCTCTAACAAAAAAGTGAGAGCAACAGAACTATTGCAGTCACCAGCTATTAGAACCAAACTCCTTTATGTATTTAATACATAGATTAAATGTATTTTAGCTTTCATAAAAATTCTTTGTTTTCCTTTTTCCTCCTATCAGTTTCTTTAATGCTCTTATTTTTTTTTATCATTTATCTCTTTTGTACCATTTTATTTCATACACTCATATTCTCCCAACACATATAAAGACATCTGATCATTTTCATTTTTATTTTTTTTTTATTATTGAACCAACTCAAACAACTGCTTCATTCAGCTTTTTAAGACTCATTTTTTGTGCTCCTCTGACTGTGGTTAATATGATGGGCATAGTATTTTAACATTTGGACATTTCTTTTTTTTTTTTTTTATAGAAAATGATAGTTAAAAACACTCAGCTCATAAGACAAGAATGAAAACATTTTCAGATTAAAAAAAGTGTAAAGATGAACCATATCAAAACCAAACTAACCTTAACAGAAGTATCTATGATTTAGAAGAATCATTGCCTACTAAGCTCTTTCTCAAGATCTTGTGAAGTAGCACCTTTAAGGGTTTGCAGTTTGACATTGATACTTGTGCAGACAAAGACTTCCAAGGCTAAATTCAAGGCTTTTTTAAGATAACAAAAACAACATGATGAATGATTGAAATTATAATTTACCTTTCCTGGTTTAAGAAGAAAGACAAACCAAAAATAGAAATGTAAACTATGAAAACAAAGTTAAAGTTATATAATTGATGGACACTGTTAACCAAGTTGAGTGTACATATTTTGGCATAAAGCTGGAGGTGGAACGGGTCAAACTGTCAAAAATGTAGCATGGAGAATGTAAGGAGATGAAAATAGCTCAGATAATCTGGATGAGTCGTGTCATCCCCCACCAGTTCTAGTAGAGGTGTGACTTGTTGTCCTGCACCATGACAGACATATATATATTTATATAGCAAGGTACATATACATTTTTTTTCTTTTTAAGTGAAATCTGTATCCTCACTTCAAGTTATAGGTATAACGTTTACCCAGAACAATGAGAAGACAAATCTTAAGAAGGAAAGTCAACTTACCTGTCAGATTAACTGTAGACTCAGAGGATCCATAGTGTGATGAAGTCATGGCTCAGTCCATTTCCTCCAATAGTTTCATGCTGTGCTGAACAACACAAAACTGGCAGACAAAAAATGTCAAAACCATTTTTTAGAACTCTAAAAAATGTGATGCCTTCTATTTGATTTTTTTTGTAGTGCCCTATAATGTTCTTGAATTTGATGCGCAACTCCAAAAAATGTAAATTTTTCTCATGTGAGCATATTGTATTACACACCAGTAATTATAAAGTCAGCTTGAGTGGGTGAATTTTGTTCCTCTGGCATTTGACCCATCCCTTTAGGGAGCGGTGAGATTTAGTTGTGACTGCACTTGGTAATATTTTAAGGAATGTAAGTTCCTAATTTAACTCTTGATGCGATGTGTCAAATACGAGGGTTAATGAGGAAATATTTTCAGAGTTTTCAGTGTTGACTCTTTACCATTTGGCCAATGTGTAAGTAGAATCTATGTGCATTTAGTACAAAAAAACATTTTAACACTTCTACTTTCAGTTTAATAGACTTTCTCAAAATATAGAAATTAAATTACTTGTCATAATATAACAATAAATTGGTCGAAATAAGCATTAGTTCACTAAAATCTTAAAAGGTAACTCTTTAATTAAAAGCATTTTAAATGGCTTTGATTTTAACCTTTTAACATTAAGATTCATGTTTGACAGAGCTTAAAACCTTGACATGAGAAAGTTAGTTTGTCATTTCTGGGTGGGTGGAGTGGTCCTGCCCCAGGTAAAGAAGTTTTAAGAATCTTGGGGTTTTGTTCATGAGTGAGAAAAGATTGACAGGTGGATTGGCGCACTGTTAGCTTTACCAGTTTGTTGTGGTGACAAGAGAGCTGAGTCACATAGCAAAGTTCTCCATTTACTGATTGATTTTGGTTCCAATCCTCACCTATGGTCATGTGCTCTGGGTTCATAATGTCCTGAATACAAGCAGCTGAAATGAACTTCCTCCGTCGGCTGGGCGCTCCCTTAGAGACAGGGTGAACTCGGTTACCAGGAGACAGTTCGGAGTAGAGCCGCTGCTCATCCACAATGAGAGGAGCCAGTTGAGGTTGCTCGGGCATCTGGGCTGGATGCATCCTGGACACCTCCCTGGGGAGGTGTTCCGGGCATGTTCCACTAGGCAGAAGCTCCAAGGAAGACAGAGGTCATGTTGGAGAGACTACGTCTCTCGGCTGGCCTGGGAACGCCTCGGGCCCCCCCAGAGGAATTGGAGAAAGAGCCCAGGGAGAGGAAAATCCTGGATGAGCGGAAGAAGATGAATGAATGAATGATGGATGTACAAAGCCTTGGTCATGACTACTCTTATGGGTAGAGACAGGCTGCCTACAGATGAAAAACAAGCAAAGTGGGCATGCAGGTGTCCCACATGAAATGTCAAGATTGTAGACCGTTAGGAGAGCCAGTAGAGTGAAAATGTACATGCACAGTTTTTTCTAGAGGCAACTGGTTGCAGTGAAGACATAAACATCACGTAAGGGTAAGTAGGTGACCTGCAGGTATGTTGTATGGATTTTTTCATTTTTTCAACACCCAAAATTCTATAGACGGTGCCATGGCTGCACGAGTGCTGCTTACAAAAAAATGTGCTTTTTGTGGTGTAGCCTGGCTGTTAGAAATAAGTAAATGAGACAATCATAATATTGTTTGTGTGGCCATCCTACACGCATTTATGTTTCATATGCACATCCCATGCACCATTGGCAGGAGGTCAGCATGCCGTCAGTACCCCTATCTTATTAATGACAAGAGTGTGGTGTTAAAGTACTATTTGACAGCATTATATGTACATGCAACTTCCATTGGCCTTACAAGTACTTACATGCACGACAAGTGTGCCTTTCATCTGTTGTTCCACTTGTACGAGCCTCAAGAGAACTGCTAAACAGACCTGCAGATCCTCTCTACGACCCTCCTTGGGCCCAGACAACCCAAAAATCTACAGCACCCGTAAAGGTCAACCCACATATGCAAGGTTTCACATCGACATGTTTCCTTCATTTTCTAATCAAATAAAATGTCTTATTTTGTGTCCAATTCTCTTTTTTGCCTTTTCTTATGACTGAATAAAGCCAGTAAATGTCAGTGGAGTTGTTTGCACTGAAAAACAGAAATTTGAATTGATAAATGAAACCACCAATTGACTCAATAGTTGTTTACAGACAAAATGTTTTGTGCCTGAGATCAAACTTTTTGTCTGACTGATATTTTATGAGACACGTTTCTGTTGCCCAACTTAGTTTGTGCTTTATTTGGGGAGAAGAATATGAATAAATGTGACCAGAAGAAAAAGACAGATAGCAATGGTTGATACACATAACCACAAATGCACTAAGGAATAATCAAATAGGTTGCAGCTGTGCGACTTGCAACTGGGGCCAGGTGTGAAAATTACACAGCTCCCCATGGGGAGTTTTTGAGCCAAGTTTTGAACCTTTTTTAAGCCAAGTGGTTTTATGAAAAGTGTTCACTTTTTTGTTCTTTTGATACCATGTGTCATAAACAGCATGTGTTCTTCTCCACAACTGACCTCGTTTTAGCCACGTTTCTAATTCTCATCAGCTTCCCTTCTTCCTGCCTGTTGAAGTCACCTGTTTCTTCTCCTTTTTATTTCCACATCAGCTTCTCACTCCTTTCAGAAACACCTCAGTCACTGCCACAAAGCACAGTGTTCCTGAAGTTTAGTTTTATCATTGTTATAGAGTGTTTGGGGTTAGGGGATTACAAAGTAAGGAATTACTATAATTTAATTACTTTTGTCAGTGACGGAGTATCATAATGAATTCTGCTAAGTAATTACAATTACAGGACTATAGAAACCCTCGTTACTTAGTTACTTTAGTTTTGTAGGCTCTGACGCTCCCTCGGTTGAAACGAAATGGAGATTTTTTTTTTAAAAAAAGGAGCAACTGGTGCATAAGTGCAAACGTGTGCGCAGAGTTGGGGATTGATCAAAGCACAGACATGCCCTCATTTCTACAGACACAGTGCTTTCCAAACTGGCTCAAAGATGAGACAAAAAGAGAGGCTGCAGGGAGTCCTCTGAGGTGAGCAGCAGAGCAGAGACCCACCCATGTGATCAATTACGAATGAAACGCCTCAATAGCCGCTCTTAAGTTGTGAGAGACAAAAAAAATTTTTTTCAAAAAATAATTCACTCTGTCTTACTTTATTTTTCTCTCTAAGCTGGACTTAACTAGTTGTCAATTTGAGTTTGCGCTCAATATGCTATGTGGGGGGTGCATAGTTTGGTAGACTCGCAGCAGCGCAGAACTGTGCACAAAAGGCAGATGTGGAGAGACAGGGGGTGCAACTCATTTTAATAGAATACATAACGTCAGCCAGAATGAACATTTAACAGCTTTTTGTGTTTTTTAAAAGACGAGCTTAGTTTCAAATTTGATAGACTTGAATATAGACGTAACAACATTTTCCACGTCTGACTTTGAGCAGTGGCATGATTTCATTTTTAGAAGAATTAAGACATTGAATAAACACATAAATTAAATGTCTTAAAAGCGCTTAAAGAGTGTTAACTCCTGCACCAACAAAAATGTCTGTAGCTCTGTATCATTGTGGTCGTTTTAATAAAACCCTAAAAGCATCATTGTAGGCCACCTGCAGCTTCTGCATGCGTGCTGCTTTATAGTTAGACCACAGATGTGCAGAGTAAAAAAGAGTACAGTGGGACTTGAATAA
The DNA here is from genome assembly GCA_014656515.1 of Oryzias celebensis. NCBI lineage: Eukaryota > Metazoa > Chordata > Actinopteri > Beloniformes > Adrianichthyidae > Oryzias > Oryzias celebensis. Next base: position 15,737,049 of record BNCR01000005.1, read on the forward strand.
AATAATCTTTTGGGGCAACTGAACATGAATGAAACCTGCGTACAAGAATGTTTGCTTGAGCAGACAGTAAACATCACTGTATAAGTCTGTTTGTGCTGTTGGATAAGACAAGTTTTTTAAAAAAAAAAGACAAGTTTTAAGTTATTTTTTTGGTCTCCTGAACACCAAATTTAACCTGCACTTTCTTTGTTTCTATCACCCACATTTCTTTTAATTCTGCTCAGATACTCAACATCACTCTATCTGACAATCTCTTCACCTCCAGAACATTTTCAGCAAAAACAAGATCACTCTTCTCTTCCTTTTCGTCCACACCAAGGCAAAGCAGCGAGAACCTGCTCTCTAGCTAAAAGTATTGCTCTCTTTCCATCTGGCCTCTTGAACACTCAGGATTATCAATCTTTCTTCTTTTCAAAATATCAGCAAACTCTGTAGTTTTGCTTGTCAAAGTCATTACATTTAAAGGCCCATTCTGATTGAAAAAAAATATATAGATGTTTTGAACATGTTTGTGTGGCATTTTTTACACGAAGAAGAACATGTCTAAAGAAAATGAAGCTAAAATTCAATTTAATAATATTTTTCTTTCTTCAAATTGTTGTGAATCAGAAGCTGATGTATAAACAAGTAATTTAGTAATTTACATGAGGATGTCTTCATCAAAATGGTATGGAAAATTTAAAACACACATTTTCAGAAATATTTTAATCATTTTAAATATTTTCTTCTTTTGGAAAAAAGTTTGCAAAAGGAAAAACAACTTTAATGTTGTGAAAATTATGTCAAAAGCTAAATGTTTGTATACATATTGTATTTTTCATGCAAGCATTTTCAAAGTTTTGTTTATTGGTGATTACTCAGTTTTAGTTTGCACAGAAATGTCACGGACACTGGTTTAGAAACTGTTGTGCATCACTGCAGTGGCAAAATGCCAGGGGCTTGACATTATAAAAGAGGGAGATGCTGTGCTTTCTAGACCCCCACCACCTGCTTTCACTTCTTGCTCGCCATCCTGCCCAAGGGTCACCATGGGTTCCACAAAAACTCCTTGGAATCTGACTCGGAAACATGCTCCAACCTTATTAATACACTCAGCATGTGTGTAACTGGCACTGTGTGCAGCCATCGGTGCAAGCCTGATCCAGTGTGGGCTTGTGTGTGTGAGCGTGTGTTAACACGCTGGTCTGCCCCCCCCCAGAGAGTGAGATAGTGGGATGATTGGGGCTAGGTGTGGAGTGATGTGACAGCTCTCAGGCCAAACAGGGGCTGCTGCTACAGCTCCATCTGTGCCCCTTCTGTTGCTTCACCACCTGACCTTTGACTGTCTTTAGGTGTTACATGACAAGGATGTCTTACCCATGGCCCTTTAAAGCTGCTAATGCGACACACTAAGTAAACAGAGAGCCTGTTGTAGGAATGCACAGGAAGTGACTCCAGAGAAACTCATCCCTGAAAGCAAAGGTCAAATTACTTTGACAGTGTGTTTTTTTTTGTAACATTGTTCTGTGTTGTGTCTTTGAATTTTGTGTGGGTCCTAATCCTCTTTGTCAACGTGCAAAAGAGAGAATGAAGCTGTCAAATCACTGCGGAAATTTGGGTGTAATACAGTAAAGTAAGCCAATTCACAACAGAGAGGAGAAAAGGAAAATTAAGCATCTGCTTTATTTCCCAAACTGGCTGTAGCCAGACTCATTATGAAGAACTGTGCCATCCAGGGAGGCTCATTGAAACCAGGGTCTTCACAGAATCTCACAGACAGCCAGTTAAAGGAACAGAGTGCAGAGAAGACTATAAAGTCTGCATCACAGCTTATATCAATTTGTCACCGAAACTAAATGAGAATCTTCTTGGGTAAATCACATCGCATTTGTGACAGCCAATAGCGATTACACGGTGACAGTGTTCATAGTATCAGATGGGCTGATATTCCCCACAATGCTGCTTTGTGTGTTTCCACAGAATATAAACATTCTTCATTAACCTTGACATGCTGACGGTATACCAAAAATCCAGCTTGAAAAAGTATGTAAAAAGTTTTGTTGCCTGGTAAGATTTCTAGGTCACCAAATGCGAGAAATTAATTCACAACAGTTTCGCTGTTGCCAAGCACGGGGTTCACTACAAGCGACAGTGGCAACTGCAAAATTTTCCGTAGAAGAGGTTGGTGTGTGTCAGAGGAATCAATTAGTTTCGGATGGAAGAAAAAGTTCCCAAAATTCATTAGTGGGTGCCTAATTACAGAGGAACAATGAGCTGATAATTATATCTGCAAAACGAATGCACTTAATATAACAAAAGGAGTGCTGATAACACAGTCATTAGCTTATTACTAAATTGATATAATCAGCCAGTCTAAAATGACAGATGAAGAAACCAGAAAACAGGAAAAAAAAACAAAAGGATAGGCTATAGTGACGGCAGAGTGTGACTAGTGTGTGTGGCTGGCAGAAACCTTTTGTCTCCTGCACGCGTAGAATTAGAAAACACTAAAGAAATATTTTCTTATTATTTGGAACTTCAATTCTGATATAAAAAAAGGGATGTAGATCTCTCTTACCACCAAAGTCAAAGAGCTTTTGTCATTGAGGTCCCTGCCGAAAACTGATAAAGCAGTGCTCATTAGGAGAGTACCTCAGAGGGGTTTCAGTGACCAAATTTGATTTTAAACATGTCATTGAGAGGCAGCGGGAGACAAGGTCACCTTTGATTTCAGGTAAGTCATTTTAGCTAATGCTCCCACTCCTGAAAACACAAATCTCAAATGATTCCTGAGCAGTCAGACTTTGATAGAACACAACAATACCACAAACAGATCAAATCTCGTCCAGGGGAAGATGTCTGAAATGTCCTAAAAGGTAAGATTTTAGTCCATTACAGGTGAGGCTGTTTGCCTGATTGTTGCACGCTTAGTGTGTTACAAACAAGAAACACTTGGGGCTCAATCAGAGGAAGTAAAATTGCTCATTTAGAAGATATAGCAAATCATGTCCACAGAGGAAGTCATAAAGTGTCTCATTATGGCCCTGCACACCTCTGCTGGCGTGAAACAGTGCTCTCTACATGACAAGAACCCACGAGATTCAACTGTCAGCCCTGATCCAAAATGCCTCGGCAGATGTCAACATGCAAACAGCTGTCCTTGTGTAAACCCCCCAGTGAGTTGGCTGATTTGAGTCTGTGCATGATGTAAGATGTGGGAAATATGGAGTCCTTGAGAGAGTTTGTGGCTTTATTTGAAAAATGTGTGTTGGATGTCATCACAAATTCTAAACCGAAAAAGAAACGGTCAAATGTCTAAAACACGCACTACTCATTTTATCATTGTTCGAAAATATTTGTATAAACCCCTTTTGTATTTGAGGCTAAACTTTATTCATATTAATTTTATTTGTATACTTTTGTTTGTTGAAAAAGAAGAAAAGATAAGAAGAAAGTGGAATGTTAGAGATGGGGGGGTGAGGGCACAAAAGGGGGGGTTGTGACTAAGTTGGAGGATGATTTCAGAAGTGTGTGTGTGTGTGTGTGTGTGTGGGAGGTTAGAATCATAAAGTTGCTGGAGGTTTACCTTTCCAACTCATCCAGATCAAGTGAATGGTCAGTTTCTCTGTGCTAAACTATGCTTAACAAGTATATTTTCTTTACTGTATTTACTGCAAGAGGTGTTTGTAACCAATTTATTCTTTTAGGAAACAACCAGGCAATCCCTGTGGTCAAAACTGAGTCACCTGTGTTATGTACCAGTGCTTAAGAAAAAAATTGCATGCTGGCTTCTATCTAAGTCTTCACCAAGATTTCCTTCCATCATATTCAGAACTTCCTGAATCTTTATGAGGTCATTGGGTTGCTGGAGCCAACCCAGCTACTGTATGGGTTAAGGCGGGGTACACCCTGAACAGGTCACAAGTCTGTTGTGGAGCCACAAACTCACACACACGAACACCTAGGGGCAATTTAGAGACACCAATTAACCTGAAGCATGTTTCTGGGCTGTGGGAGGAAATTCTAGTGCCCGGAGAAAACCCACACATGCATGAAGAGAACCAACTCCACACAGAAAGGTCCCAGATTCTAACCAGGGTATTCTTGCTGTGAGGCGAAAGCGCTAACCACTGCCCCCACTGCCGCCACTGCAGCTTCAATTTAATTTAGCTTCAATATTTAGAAGATGTATTTGTTTTTTCCTTTAGCAAAAATGGAAAATGTTAAGGCATTTTCTCCATCATTGAAAAGATTTTTGAGTCAAAGGGAAAGTATTTTGCAAAAATGTTTTCCTAAAATGTTTTGAATCTTTTCAAACATTTAGGGCATCATTTGAGGATTTCATCATGTGTTGTCAGGCAACAGCAGAGTGCTGTCAACTCTAAATACATAGACAAAGTTATAACTTCATAAAACATCCGAGAGAGGCACTGTTATTAGAAATTCTTCTAAAAAGAAAACTTTGAAAAATATCTTTTTTTAAAAAAAGGATGGACTAGAACACATTTTGACACCAAACGATTGATGGAATTCCTTTTTTTTTATTTAATATGTATTATTTTTGTGACATTATTTTCACTCTATTACTACGAGATAATAAATTTCTGAACCTCATGACAACTGAATTTTAAAAAATAATAAAAGTTCTTATGTTTTTTTTAAGGAACATTCATCATATCAAAAGGTCTCATCAGATCCATCAATCCATTCATTTTCTTAACTCGCTGTATACCTGTCAGGGTCACGGGACTGCCAGAGCCTAACCTGGTCACTGTTGGGTGAAGGCGGGATACGCCTTGGACAGGTCACCAGTCAGTTGCAGGGCAGAGCAGTCTTTCAGTTTATCTTTTGGCTAAAGATGGTACTGGAAATTTCTGGGTAAAGTCTGACAGTAACATTTCTTAATCCCAACTGTACACATCTCCTTATACATCTTATCATTTTACCTTTGCTCAATTTTGCATTTCTACCTATTTGCAGTTTTACATGTGAAGCTCAGTTACATTTTATGCACATTTTAGATGCTGTAAAAGTTTGACATGAACTAATCAGTAATATTGGGCTGCTTCATCTTTTAAATCCTTCTTCATGATTTGCCTTAAAATGCATGAGGGGAAAATGCAATGACAATGTGTCCTCACAAGTCCAATCCAATGTGTTTTGGTCTCAATGAATGCACCACCTTCAAAAGAACAATAGTTGCTAAAAATAAAATAAAAAATAAAGATTTTGAGAATAATTTCAAAAGTCTCAAAAATATCAATCTAATTAGAGTATCTGGACTTTCTATATGGAATTGTGTAAAGCAATTGATAAATAATTAACAAAGGAGGACTGTAAATTTAAAAGCATTTACATTTTCAATAATGTGATGTGTAGAGGTGACATTTTACGTTTATTGTGGCAAAAAACTATCTGAAGGTTCACTTCAGTCACATGCAGTAATTAGGTCAACTCTTTGAGTGAACCAATTAACATTTCTGCTGTGCTGTGTTATTTTCCTCATGTATTAAAGTAACCTCTGATTACATGAAACTTAACAACAGTTTATATTTCTGTACAACATCAGCATCCACAAACACTATTTTTGAAAAAAGTGGGTTATGATGAAACCTTTTTTGATGAATTTGCTTGTGAACGTGAATTATTTTTAATAAAACCTACATTTAGAATTCAAAAATCAAGTTTTTTTAGACCATAATCCAAATAATTTAAATCAGCAGAACAGCAACCGAGGGAATTTAACCCAGTCAATATCAGTTTTGCATCTTTGCAGAGTGATTAGTCACCTGTCCAAGCTGTAGTCAGTCCAAGGACATGTTCTCGAGAGTACAAGGTCCAGCACATAAATTAATAAGCCACCAATGTCTGGCTAACTGAAATGGACCCAGTCCCATTCAGTCTTTTTGAAGTGCAGAGTGGACTACATACGTCAAGAGCATTTATCATTAGCATTGGGCTTAAGTGGTAAATATGCCAGATAATTACCAAGTCTAATTACTTCTGAGTCCAAGGTCTCACTGCAAACAAGCACAGGCACTCAATGCAAGGGCAAACTAACAAAAACATTTAGGGAGAGGTCTAGTTCTTGAAAATGTTGCTTACTAGGGCAATGAAGGGTTTAAAACACTTTAGAAATTGTTAAAGTATTTATTCTGACCCATAATGAAAAATATACATATAAATGTGTAGATATGTGAGTTGGCTATTAGTTTGAGAGCAAGGTTAAATTAATCAGATGAAAACAGCATAGAAATAGGTTGGTAGAGGAATAGCAGAACACCTCACGATGCTTACAAAGTGCTTGTGTTTTTCTTAGAAGTAGTTCTGATCTAGTTCAAGCAAATGATGGCAGCAGAATCGGAGCGGGGTTTGACAGAACTGACCTGAACCCTCCGTCAGAGGGGACCATCCTAACAATGCTCCAACATATATGTGTCTTGTCTGATGGTAAAGGATATGCAGATGTTCATATATAAGGGAAGAGAAGCACTGGTGGTAAAGGTGTAACAAGTGATAAGGATATGTCTAATAATGAAGTTTACATGGAAGCTTCTTAATTAGTGTGAATGAAAAGATTTGTGTGACGCTGTATGGAGAATACCAACATACATTACAGCAAAACATAAATTAATGGGGCTCCTGGAGAGCCAGCTGGCGGACAATGACACAGTCAGCAGTGCTTGATAATACCACCATATAGTTCCTCTTTTCCATCTCCATCATTTCTTTTCACTTCTTTTCCCTTTTTACCCATCTCATGCACCCTTGCCGTGACAATATGTCATGCAATGGATATAATTGCAATAATGCAATTTGGTTTGGAGGCGGATTGAGAGAATAATTGGACTCAACCCCAACGAAGTGACAGGCTAATGATTTAGCATTGCCACTGGCTATTGTGAGAAGCGAGCGCTTTCACCACTACTGAGCTAATTTCCACTGATGATGGTCTAAGCACGCTGTCTTTGTGTCGGCACAAAGGAGCGCATGGCCACGAGGCGGACAGCTAGATGATGTAACCCACCCACCCAATGCCAAACAAACACATGTCTCTTGTCTGGGAAAAGCCACCCACTGTTCTCGGCTAAGCCTCACGCTAAATAGATCTGATCTGAAGTTCGGATAAAATGAATCCTGGAGCAAGACAACACCCAAAGAAGGCCTCATTTTGAATTTTTTTCCCCAGAAACATGAGCTGTGTGGGAAAAAACAAAAAGAGTTGCCGTAAGCAAAGAATACATTAGCATAGCTATCGTGGCTAACTGTGGAAAAAGTAGAAATATGGCATAGCAGGACTTTCAATTGATGCAATTGCTGTCATTTGGGTGAGAAAAAATGTACATGTGTTGGACTTTGAAATAAAAAGAAATATCAAAGTCTGATGTTTGCTGCAATATTCAAGTGTGATCTCTGTGAAGTTTTCCAGATAAAAATGGGCAATTTATATATAGCCAAACCTCCTGCTATACGTCTTGGCTCAAACAAAAAATTAGCATTTGAATCGTTTGAGCACTCATCACTTCCACAACAATAACACACCAAAAACACTTCTACCTTTGACCAGTATTGTGAAAAGTCTCATCTTGATACTGTTTGATGAGACAAAGCTAAGACTTCAAGACATTTTCTGAAAAGCAAAGCAGAAGTGAAACAAGAAAAGATAAGCTTGCCTTTCAGACTGTGGACATGATGTGAATATTGAGTTTGCAAAGTCAGAAGAGGCTGAAAAACAGTTTCTGTGTTTGTGTGTGTGCAGACTGCATTAAAATCATGGATGGAAACCAAGCCGGTGAATATATTTATATGAGCTCATTCTTTGAGTCTTGCAGCTGGTAAGATGAAAGTGTTTCCAAAGGATGTGTGGCATGCATGTTTACTTTGTGAGAGGAAGTTAGTAATGACTTTTATCCAGGTAAAATGGGGAAATGTATTACTTATATCAGTTGTTTTCTGACATTCTGTGCCAGAGGCACACAAACTGAAACATTTTGTAATGATTGTTTTTCTCACTTTCCCTTTTCACTGTCTCCTACTTTCACCCCTCTATCACCTTTTTATTTTTCATTTCCTTCTTCAATTTTTTTGGGCATTTTTCTTTTTGCCTTCAGCTCTTTGCAGCAATCAACTCTTTTGCATCTTTCTGGTTTATCTGTTGTAAGGCCCTGGTGCAATAATTTACCAACCATTACACACACAAAAAACAGCTGGGTTAGAATAACCTGGGTTGGATCAAGTAAAGTCTAAAAAAAGGGATAATCCTTTAGAAAGGTTAGCACTCAGAAAACAGTTTTTTCCTTGCTATTCTCACTTTCTCTCAGCAAGAATCAATGCTTCAAAAATCCCCCTAAGCCAGATCCTCTTACATCCCATTAATTATTCAACCTGCCTCTTTTGTACAACCACTCCTGTTTACAAGGACTGCCCGGCCAATTGTAAATGTTTGCGTGCCCGCTGAGCCCCCATCACCTCCCAGCCACACACCTTGATTACACAGTGATTTACCTCTATTCTGCCATCCCCCACCACTCACATCTGTGTTGGCGGTACATCTGTCAGGCTGGCACAGAGGCAGCCATAGAGGCAGGAGCCCCTGAGCTCAGGGGGTGGTGATGAGCAACTCTCACTGCCTGTGGATCTTGTTGTCTTGGCAGAGGTCTTACTAAGGGTGCAGCATCTGGCTGCCAGTCCTAGCAGATGTGCAGCCACATTCTGGAGCTCTGCAAAAATGGGGATCATGCAAGTCTACCTCATTTTATGCGTTCATTTCATCCTTTTCAACCTTTTTCAGAACAATAAATCTGTGTAATTTAATGGAGATTTAACTGTAACAATGGGATTTCACCTTACTTAGGTCAGTCTAGGTATTAGGATACAGACTAATGAAGCATTTCAGTTGTTATTTTGTCTAACAAAAAAAATCATACAATATTTGAATAGATTTTTCATCCATCCATCTTCTTCCACTCATCCGGACCGGGTCACAGGGGCAGCGGTCTGAGCAAAGATGCCCAGACTTCCCTCTCCCCAGCCACTTCTTCCAGTTCCTCTGGGGGAACCCTGAGGTGTTCCCAGCCCCCCTAGAGATGTAGTCTCCTGCATGTCCAGGGTCTATCCCAGGGTCTTCACTCAGTGGGACATGGCCAGAGCACTTCCCCAAGGAGGAGTCCAGGAGGCATCCAGACAAGATGTCTGATCCACCTCAACGGGCTCCTCTCAAGGTGGAGGAGCAGCGGCTCTACTCCAAGCGCCTCCCTAGTGACCGAGCTTCTCACCTTCTCTCTAAGGGAGCTCCCAGCCACCCTACGGAGGAACCTCATTTCAATCGCTTGTATTTGAGACTTTGTGCTTCCAGTCATGACGAGATCTTATGACCAAAGGGTGAGTACTGGAACCAAGATCGACTGGTAAATTGAAAGCTTTGCTTTCTGGCTCAGCTCTTTCTTCACCACAATGGACCAGTACAGAGACTGCATGTTGCAACTGGACGAACAAACTCCCATGAACACCCTAGAAAGGGTGTGGAGCTGTACCTCTGTTCCAGGACCAGGAAAGAAACCAGATTGTTGTTCCTGGATCTAAGTTTTTCAACCTGCCCTGAAACCTGCACACTGCGCAGGGACTCCGTGAGGGCTGTTCAAGTACCCCTTTTGCTTTCCCTCTGCACAGTCTGGCTGTAGAAATGAGAAAGTTAGACAAAAAGAGTGTAATTTGTGTGTTATCCTATGAGCATCCAACAGGTACTTACACATCACGTGCCCATCCCTGGAAAGGCCTCAGACATTACATCTCAGTCCAGAAAAGCTCAGTGCTAGGAACAGCTAAGATACTGTGCAGGAACCTCAAGCTCCTGGACCTCTGGTACAGGACCCGAGCTTGGGGGTGAGGTACCACCCATAGAGGGTGAGATTGGGTAAGAAGAAGAAAACTTAATAGTATTTTATTTGTTTATGTTTTCTTTGGCAAAACGTACAGCAGAACAAAAAAAAAAAAAAAAACATCTGTACATAGCATTAAAGTTGGTTAAATTAGCAGTAGACCACAGATACTGGAACTAATGGGTTTTAGTGTGTTTGATCCTCCCTTGTTCTGTCTCATCACACTCGATTTTTCTCACCTGCCAGAAATATTTACGATGATGCTGTTTCTCTGCCCAATGCACCAAACAACAGACATTTCACATGAAAACAAATCATTAATTTGGTTAACAAAATATTGAAGGAATAGTGCATTTGAACTTTAAATGGTGGAGAATGCATACATTTTAGATAGTCATCGGTTAAAACATTGTAACAATGGTAGGTCATCTATCCATTTGGTATTAATGGGAACTGTTTATGTGACAGCTAGAACCATTGTAATGTAATTAAGTTTGGACTTTTTCTGCATGTCTGGAAGCTTTTTAAATGGTTGGCAAACACACAGTGTAACAGGCTGGTAAATGCAGCTTCAAGAACTTAGAAATCAGCTTTAATGGAAGTGTTACTAATGCATATTCACAACAAAAGGTGTTACAAGTAGCTCACAGCATGATGAGCTCTGCATTTATGTGCTCTGTCAAGACAGTCAGCAATGCTTTTTCCCTGTAAGCGCTGCAACTCGTCATATTGTCATGTGCGTGCGTTTGTAATCTTAAAGCGTCAGCAGGCAAAATTAAATGTGTCACTTTGGTTGGATATATGCCTGCCCTACAACATAACACAATGGAGATATTGTGTATGAGAATGCACATTTCTGGAGTCCAATAGCTGCTGTGCACATTTTCAGTGGTCCTCTGCCTTCAGCTCTTTTATTGCCTGCATGAAAGAACTAATCTCTCACACCTTTTTTAAGGTTGCAATTCTATACACACACATGTATATATATATATATATATATATATATATATATAGTAAAGGTATACGGTGACATAATTCAGTGAGCAGATATTTGTTGACAATATTATAGCTGGATCTTCATGTGCACGCATGAGGGAAAGCATCACAGGGCCTCTGTTTATCAGTTGAGCTCACATTGAGAGCGACACAAGCGTTGCCAAGCCTGCCAGGCTGTGGCCATGCAAATGTAACCTGTTAGTCTAACAAAGGCTCAGGTCAATGGAGCCTCCAGTGGCTAATTGCTTTAGAGAGATAAGTGAGTTTGACGACGCAGCAAGGAACGACTCAGCGACAGAAAGCAATAAGGGGGAAGATGTTAATGAATCCCTCGTTCACTCCACCATCAATATCAGCACCGTGCAGGCCTGCCGCCAAATGAATATTAAAAAACTTTTGTTTTTGTTTTCCTTTTTTCTTTTCTTCTTGATTGGTTTCATTGAATTTTAACAGGCTGTGTTGGTGTGCATTTGATATGTGCTGTATTTCATGCTGAGAAAGACACTGGAGCAAATACCATCAATCCTGACACCAACAGGTAAACCGGCTGCTGCAGCAAATACAAACATGTGACCAGGATGCTCCGCTGCAAAGTGTGACAGCATTAACAAACAAACTATGGCACCCAGTGTGTTAAAAAAGAAACCCTAACCCAAATACAATTAGACAAGCTGCAGCTGATATTTTTAGGAAGAACTTTTGTAAACAAATCTACTTGTTGGTGTAAGCTATTGTATAACTGCACAGTTGCATTAGTCAGTTTGAACTAATGCTGCGTTCACACCGAACGTTATTTGCGCGACGGAAGCCTCTATTTGGACGTACAGCAAATTCCCTGCTTGATGCCTGTCCAAAAATGTGTTCATAAGCTTGATGCCCCAGAGGCACGAGGAAGGAGCTACCACCAAATGTTTTTAGCCTGATCGCTACATGAAGCAGTGTCACTGTATATTACATTTACTGCGCATGGAAGACTGGGATGATTTTGAGAAATCAGATTTATGTATTTTAAAAAGTACCATGAATGCATCAGTAATCATGTCTCCATGTCTGAGTTTCAGCATGAGATGCGTCTGATTGATGGCTGCTTTCTGTGAAGTTTCCGTGCCTCTGTGACCCAGTTTGATGACTTGCAGTCCCGCATTAATCCGAGAGGGTAAAAAATAAAAAAAAATGGAATAAAATTGGAGGAACGTTTTATTAATGTATCGATGACAATAAAAAAATATAAAGTTAATGATGACAACAATTGGACAGATTTTCCATGTTGAATTTAGACTCCACCCACTGATCGAGTCACTGAGCATGTCATGTGCCCAAAGCTGTGTCCCTGATGGGTTGACAATGCACCAACCTCGCCAAAGATCAGATTTTTCATCTCTGGACACGCCATGCCCAGATTGCGCCATGACGCTCAAGATGCACTGCAGGACTTCTGATAGCGTCTGTACATTGACCTAATATAGAAACTGGACACCTCTGATGGCGTGAATTGCATTAGGTGTGAATTAACCTTTAGTATCCCACTATCAAAAAAAACAAACAAACAAAAAAAAAAACAATCTGCTCCAAGTAAGATGGAAAAAATCTGAAGTTGGAAAACGGAAAACTCTTAGAGTTGGAATATATTATAGAATACTCTTAGAGAAATAAATATTCCCATGGCAAATGTATGAAATATTTACTGTAAAAAGATTTATGTGGAAATACTCTGATAACACACTTGACACGAAGGGCGCATTCACACTAGCAGGATTGCTTCACACCCAGGTTTGTTTTGTCTCAGACGGTGTGCTTTTTCTTGGCAAGTGTGAAAACTCACCTGACCTCTGGTGCAGACCAAATAAAGAGAATCACGGTTGTATTAAAAACTCTGTTCAATTGAGAGCAAAAGAAATTGTGAAATAAAGAGAGTAAAAGACTTAAGTTCAATTATAAAAGTGTATTACAAGTAGTGCAACAGAACAAATGTGGTGTAGTGCAGACACAGGCCCCTATTTAACCATGCCACTATCATAGATTAGGGGGACTAGTTGGTTGTTTTTTTCTTGTATCTTTTTCCTGTCTTGGTCAGGCTCCTAAGTGAAATGCATGATTGTTCCAAACAGTTTGATGTGATTTAGTCTTTGGTTTTATTGCCAGTGCTTTGTGAGAAAGCAAACCAAGCAAAGATGTGAAATGGTGAGAATTTGTACACCCATTTAAACTGAGACTGTCCTACTGTAAAAGTAGCCTTAGAGTAAATGGGAACTGGAGAAAAACACAGTAGTGCTGGATGCAGAGTGGGAGGAATCACAGAAGTTGTGGCATAAATTAAAAATCTATTAAAAAAGAATTAAAAAATATTAAAAAATATTGTTGGAATCTGCCCCAAATTACAAAAATATTACAAAAGTACAAAATATGTACAAATATAATTCTTAGATTGTAGGAATACATTAGTGCGTTTTTTGGAGTATAAGTCGAAGGAGCCAAAAAATTTGTACTAAGGAAGAAAAAACTGAATATCAGTCACTTTGGGGGTCACACTTTTGGGAGAAAAGTGTGATGCTTTTTCGATGTGCATCAAATTCGTGTTCGTTGCCTCTTTTGATGCCCATCAAATTCAATACTCAATGCTATTCCAAAAAAAGTGTTCATAAACGAGATTTTCTGCTGCATGTGGGAGAAGCTACCATCAAGTTATTAGCATCATTGCTTCAAAGAAGCATTGACTGTATTGCTCTTTTACAATGCAGGAAATACACGGAAGACGTTGACTGATCAAGTCTATTTATTTTTGAAGAGCTCTACAAAAGCATCAATAAGCACGTCTCTAGTTATTGATTCATGAGAACATTGGAAATCTTTTCTTTTACGATGATCTGTACCTTTTACTGCAGGAGCAGAATGATGGCACTTTCAGCGGTACTTACATCTCTTTTTGACCCAGTTTCGTGACTTGCTGTCCCATATTAAACCAAGCAGGGATAAAAATAAAACAACAATAACAAAGTTTCGATGCAAATAAGAAACATAGAATAAAGTTCAGGAGGAGAACGATCTGATTATCCTTGTTGGTTTTGGACAGCGCTTCTTTTCTATGTGCTTTCATTAGCAAAATACTAAGAAACACACCTACAGTGCCCTCTAGTGGTGATGAGTGGGAAACAACCACTAAAGAGCAACCAGTTGTCAGTAGGAAAACAGCAAATATATGAGCTAATATTTGTTTTTTAAAAATCACATTTAAGCCGCACGATAGTATAAGTCACAGACCTGGCCAAACTATGCCAAAAAAAAAAACAAAAAAACATAACTTATACTTCGAAAAATCAGGTTAAGTGATATTGGGTAACATTTCTCCTGACCGTTTAGGAAACAAAACATGGCGATCCAATGGCCCTTAGAATTAATAATGTGAACTTAAATCTCATTCACTAACAGATGAAAAATGGACACAAAGACCGAATGAAATAAATTGTGTGGAAATATTACTCCACAGCCACAACTGAAGATGGACATGAAAAGAAGGCTGAATAAAATTTCTCATCTTCAATTCTCAGAATGTAAATGAAAGACATTACAAAACAGCAACAAAAATGATACATGTGCACCTATAATTCAACAGTTAAACTGTTGGTTTTCTTTTTTTAAATAGTCATTGATGTTACTACTGTCTTTGTCTCATTTTGTTGATATAAATCTGCTCATGTAAAGAGTGTGTGGAGTACTCATTCGTGTTTATGTAAAAGACCAGCGCTTGTGTTTTCTATGAATGGTGACTAAAATAAAAAAATAAAGAAAAAATGAAAATACCAATGGGCTTTTCCTGTTTTCAATACAACCTGCCAATAACTGAAATGATTGTTTTAAAGCTTGAGAATTTCCCGTTTTGGGTTAACATTCTCTCTAGAAGTTAGTGACGGGAACAAGACAACCGACAGGCATCTCGCAGTAATAACTCAAGCCAAATCTTTTTCATCAGCTAATATGCACCTGTCTTAAAATAAATCGGAGTCAATTTGAGACAGCCGGAGTCAATGCTTGCTTAATCTAACATGGCTAACCTCATATTTTCCCCTGTGCTGACTGAAGTTGTCACACATCTCTCCCCCTCCTACAGACTCATCTGAAGATTACTATTCACACCGAACATGCATCCTGAGCTCATATTAACTGAATCTGGCTGCAGGCTAATACAAATTGGACTTGACAAAAGATGAGGCATAAGCCAAGACAGCAGAGTTTTATCTCTTTATTTCTACCTCTCAAAGTACTGATTGTGTGAGTTTCCAATAAGTGGGATAATGGACTGTTGGAGACGTTTGGGTAGATGATGAAGGTGTCCTCTAGGGAGCAAACCAGACTTGGTACATAAACAAAGACATACTTAAAACACTCCTCACACACTCCTTCACTTGCAAACAGCTCTCTTTTCATCTGTAGCTCATCAGACTTGTTTTTCCGTTCTTGCGCCACCTGTCTATCCTCTCCTGATGGTCTGTTTTATCCATGTTGTTTATTTATAGGCTGCCCTCCAGGTCCCACCAGCTGCTAACAAGTAACAATCAAAGCGTCCTATCGTTGTGGCATGTCTGACTTTAGCCCTCCCACTGACATATAACAGACCCGTCCTGTTTGAATGCCGCTTTTTCACTATGTAAAACTCCTGTTTGTGTAACGATTAATCATTTTTTATTATTTCTAAAGTATCTTTTAAACATGTTCAAGTTTAAAGGTTTTTTTTCTCTTTCATCTGTTGAAAAACTTTGAACGTAAAAAGTCAAAGACAAAAAGAGTTTTTTTATTTTGTTGTTGCACTGAAGGTATCTCTGCTGAACAGTTCCAAACTTTTCTTCTTTTGCTTAGAGACAAACAAGTTATTAAACATTGACTGCATGACATGGTATGTTCAGCAAACTTTAGAGAGAACAACTACCCAGTTTTGAAAATTTTTGATAAATCACCTGACAATTCAGAGCAGACCAAAAGGAGAACAGAGGGGGTAACCTTAAAGATAAAAGAACAAAAATTGAGCTGTGCAGACCCAAGGTAATAAATAGCCTGTAGACACAAAAAATTAAGAAATGTACACCTTCAAATCAGCCCAATTTGGGGTTTTTGAGATATTTCTACCCACCGTTTGAGCATTGAATAAAAACGTCCTTGAACATGCTCTGAGTTCACTTGAATTTGAATGTTTTGTGACATCTCTTTAAAGGTGAGTATGGTAATGTACATTTCCCCAAGATGCCTTTAGGCATTTAAAGCTCAATCAACTTCCTTTCCATAAATTGGCATGTGTGTGCTTCTGCTGCTCTGCTGCAGCGCTGGCCATCCAGCACAGTGGTGGTAAATATATAAGTGCAGACTTTTCCTTGCTAAATATCTGTAACCTGAGATGAGATATGAATCTGTCCATTTACTGCTGAAGCATAAAAAGGAGCTGCATCGTCAAGCCTCAGCCACCAGGGAGCAGAGCAGCGCAAATAGTCCTAAAATATTGATTCTGCTGCAGAGAGCCTTGTAGAGTGGAGGGACCCAGACGCAAAGCTCAACAATAGAACATGAAATCTCAAGAGAGAAGAAGCCGTTCTACATGTGAGAGTTAAAGAACCAGATTTGTGCACAGCTCGGGAGACTTTTTACACTGCATTTCCTGGTTCCGTTTTTTTAGTGCATGTGTGTGCATTGCCTGGGTGTGAGTCCATAAGAACTATGTTCTGCTTGAGCAGAATGTCATTGTATTTCACATCTAAGTGGACTATTGTTGCTGTTCATGGAAAGAGGGCAGTGTGGTGTGACTGGCCTCACTGCAGAGCTGCAACGTAAGCCTAAAAATATTTCATGTCAGTGGTCCCGAGAGAAGCCCAGTGCTTTTCAGGCCCCTCAGTAATGAGAGAGTGGAGCTGCCTTCTACTGGTAGCCCTGCTGTCCCCAAGCTCCCTGTGGCTCGGAGCTCCACACTGGAGCAGCTCAGAGATTTATCATCGCTCACAAGGCTGCGTGTCTGAAAGTAAAGGCTCTCAGAAACAGAGTAGCAGGCCCCAGTAGGGTAACCGCTGGGTACACTAACCCAACTCACTCCCATGTCACAGAGGCAAACTGACACCCCTTGAGAAAGATTTGCATTTGGATCTGTGTCGATGGAAGAAAACTTTGCCAGTAAAGGATGAGAGGAAAACAATAAACTGCACTCTGTCAAACACAAAAAATGAGAGATCCACCTTTTTTCAAGCGTGCCATCTTTTGTTTATATGTTTGAAAGAAGAATCACGAGTGAGCAACAAAAAGCTTAATAGAGATGGCAAGGAAAAATGTGACAGTTGTTTGGCCTGCAACACAATTGTGCTCAAAGCCCTTGAGAAAAATGTGAATATTTGCAAAGATGACTCCGTCTGTGGCAGAATTTTTTTTCAGTCAACCTCACTGATGCACTGATTAAATGGAGTTCTGGATATGATCAAAAGAATTATATAAGCATAAAAAATGGGTCTCCAGATAAAGGCAATAAAAAGAAAACAAATGGTGTGATTGTTTTCCGTCTCCAGTGCTTAATATTTGATGAAAGAGAGCAGAAATATTTCAGAAATTGAAACCCCAACATAGCATCCCGTCTGCAACATTTATGGGCCTGCTTTTAACCGTTAACATAAAAGATGCCACAGACTGAACAAAACTGATCAAAGATATATAACTCTGAAGGCTGAGCTCGTAAATGTGTCATGGGCGAGAATGAGACGGATGAATCACACTTTGCGAGTTCACATTGTAACAGGCAGCATGTGAGCGTGGCACACGACCTCAAGCCGCACTCGCAAATAGCTACTCAGAATTACAGGAGGCATGATATACATATTTATCTACAGTACTTCAAGTATACTTCAGACATTTTACAAAAGCTCACCTTCGGTTTCATTTCACATCCACAGCAAAACATGGGAGATAACTAGAAAAACAAAACATTCCCAAATGGTTCTTGACTAGTGCAAATGTCTTACAAGAATCTCTAATTTGCTGTTATGATCCTACTGCAATTCCTCATTAGAACTGCAAAATGAGTCCTGCAAAACAGTCTTCATGGTAGTGACTTGACCCACAAGAGCAATTTAATGCTAATTTGCTATTTGCTAGTTATGAGCTGCTATCTGTTTCATTGCTCCCCGATCATCTCCAAATTTTTCTGGAGTTTCTTCTGCTGCATTTCATCCACAGCTGCATTTCCATCTTGTAACGCTGTCAGCCTGTGTGTCGCATCACAGTAAATACTTGAACAGTATATATGTTTTCAGATGCGTTTATCAGGGTGGGAGTTCAACTGATCGATCCATTGTTAATAGAAAATAAGAGTACCCTCATTGTCCACATGTACCCTGATTGAAGACTATGAGTTTCTACATAAAGTACAGTCTTTAATTTGCATGTGTGGCCCCGATTTTATAGTTTCTGATTTCTTTTTTTTTCCAGTTGTGATAGATATCCTGACAGCAGTTCTCTTTCATTGATAGTTTTTTCCATCCCATAAATATGTGAGTCATCCATCCTCTCTGCATGGGGAGCTTCAGGTTTCCAGGAGGCAGCGTGGCACTCTTGCTATCGAGTCACCTTAAAAAAGACAAGAGAAGAACAGGAATGGCTTATTTGAACATTGTAAGGGTATAACCCAAGACTCAAAGAACTTCTTTTTCATTAACAACATTAATCCTGGATGCACTTACGACAAAACAGTGGCTTTCTAGGTACCGAAACCTCCGTAACTCTGCTCTGGTAAACCATAAAATCTTATGGACAACACATTATATTTTAAATCTGCTCAATTTTGCTCTGTCTTGTTACACAAAGCAGTCCACGCATCTATCTCCAACACGCCTACACCGTGTGGGGGTGAAAGGGAGATGGACAGATACAGATCATCACGGTGAATGAGACGTAGAGGTAGAGAAGGAGGTCATGGATAGAAAGAGAGATACAGTTTAAAGAACAAAAAAAAAACTGCAACCATGTGAAGAGTTGCCAGGGAATCAATGTCTAGATGCAACTATTTTCCGTGACATCTGCCACCAAGGTTTTAAGTAACTGCTTCCCAACCCCCAAGCACCTCACAAATGCACAATTAAGGTCCAGTGACATGGTCAGCTGATTGGTTCACCAGGACATAAGGGCAAAGCAGAAAAAGAGGGAAAAGGGAAAAAAGATGGCAACAGAATGAAGATAATTGAACCTATCACTCCCAGAGTTGGTGTTGGGCTCAAGGTCATTAATTCCACTGCCTGAGAATCAGCCCAGCGGTGCCTCTGTTCCTCAGCCTACCTCACTCACCAATTTAATTATGACTCTTAATTGTACACCCTCAGTGGAAGGGCCCTGCCATAATGCATTCTAATGAACGCGACAGATGTTGTGCTGTTCTGCCATCTCTCGAGCAATTACTCTTATGGCGCCTGCGCCACTTTCCCGTCCAACTGTTTCCCTTTTTATATTTCACCCGTAAATAAACCACACCTGCCCAATGCAGCGGCACACTCTTCACTGCATACGTACTCAAAACCATGTCATCGTTCCACAAATTAACTTTCACACTTCAACAGCTTATAAAATGCCATGAAGGAGCCTCACTTTTTAATCGTTTTATCTCATTTGAATAATGTCAGTTCACCAGGCATTGCGCTGTGGTTCTGTTTGTACATAACAGTTATAGCACCATCACAAATAATGATCACTGGGGAGCTTGATGCTCTCCGTATTTTCACCTCAAAGACCTCAGAGTCTTTAGACCTTTAGTCTGAGGCCAGATGGTAATTACTTCAATTTTCTGAGGATGAGGAGCAACACCTTGGGCAGACACAATATGGCCAACGTACTTCTCCTGTGGCTGACAAAATTGGCATTTGTCCAGAGAGACCTTTAGGCCAGCCTCTCCAAGTTGATCCAGGACTTTGAAGAGTCTTTCCTCATGTTAATCCAATGTCTTTCCAAAAATAATCAGATCATCAAGGTAGACCAGAACCTGAAGGAGGTTTACATCTTTGACTGTCTTTTCCATTAACCTTTGAAAGGTCACTGGGGCTCTCGTTATTCTTTGCGCCATTCTCTCTAATTGGAAAAAGCCAAGTGGGCAATTGAATGCCATTTTCTCTTTGTCTTCCTTGAACATGGCTATCTGGTTGTAACCACTACGTAAATCTAAAACAAAGAACCGCTTGCTACCGGACAAGGAGTTGAAAGCTTCCTCTATGCAGGGGGTTGTGTACTAGTCGAGTACCATTCAGCTGTGTAGCAGCCTGTAGTCTATGAACATCCTTATTGTTTCATTCTTCTTGCAAACCATGACAATTGGTTGATAACAATGATGATACCAGAACACAGCAGTTCCTGCAGATGTTTTTTCACATCTTCTATGTCTCCAGGAGCCATCCGCCATGATCTTTGGCAGAATGATCTTGGATCCGACAGATGGATGGGGTCCTCTACATCCTTGGCAAGACCATGTCCTGGATGCAGTGGTTGCACTGAGAATGAGGAAAGGTGCTTTTTGTGCCTTGGTTCAAAGATAATAGTGACCTGAGATCAACTGTCAAATAGGTCATCGCAGGACTGTCCATTGATTTTTAAAGGTACAACACTAGGTGGTCCAATCAAACCGTCTGGGACACCAGTTGGAGTTGGGGGAGTCAACAGACCTTGCTTGACCTGGCAGTTTATATCTGAGGCAGTAGTGGTGTCTGTACTTGGACTACCTTTCATCATCTTTCGTGATTGAGTTAGCTTTCTGATCACTTTGGTTTGGTTTTCATGAGTGTGACCCTTTGCATGCACTTTCCACTCATAGTCATTGTCTGTGCGGATTTCTTTTAGGAGTTCCAGAAAAGTGGGGGGTGCATTCTTTCTTTATCACAAGTGTAACTGGATTAGCATGAGATCTAAAGCCCCCACCCCTCTTAGAAGCTGTTCTGAGAGCTCTGTCTTTGTATCCAGCTGAGAACCCACCCCTCTGTACAACTTTATTTAGAGCTCTTTTCAGCGTCTTAGAAAATAAGACAGATTTTCTGTTGGCTGCTAGTCCTTTGCAGTATCTTAGCTGTTCCTAGCACTGCACTTTTTTGGACTGAGATGTCTGAGGTCTTTCCAGGACTCTGTTGTAGCCACTCCTTCAGTTTGGAGGTTACAGCCCCAAGTGCTCCAATTACTACTGGCACCACTGTCACCTTCACCTTCCAAGCTTTCTTCAGTTCTTCTATGAGTCCCTGGTATTTCTCCAGTTTCTCTTGTTCCTTCTTCTTGATGTTGCCATTGCTTGGTATTGCCACATCCACCACAACAGCTTTGCTCTGTTCTTTATCCACCACTACAGTATCTTGGGTCTTGTCTGGTATGGTATGGTAGAACTGAGCCTCTATCGCTCAGGTGTTCAGGGCTTGTTCCTGAGCTGCAGGATGAGCTCTTTTGTGCTGTCCTGTTGACCAGCCTTTTCTAGTCATTGTTAGGACTGAAACCAGCCACTTTAGTTATGGTTCGTTGGTACATCCCATGCAGGGGCTTGTCCTCCCATGAGGATCTGTCCTCTAGCGCCACATCCTGTCCATTTTTTTAAACATTCACTGAGCACACTGTCAGTTGGGGCACTGAGCTTGAAGTTTTATTGCATCTTGCATGTTTCATCCTGGATAGTGGCTTCCATGCTCACTAGTCCTCAGCCTCGTTCCTTGCGGCTCGTATACAGCCTCAGGGTGCTGGATTCTAGTCCAACTGATTTAGTGATCTGCAGCGTCCAGTGTTCTCCAAAGCCCGTTAGCTTAGGCTAATCATGATGCTAAGATACCAGTAAAACACTTGTGTCCCGAGCAGAAACTTACTATTAATTTACAGAACTCTACACCACTCCTTCCCACAATGAACAATCTGGTGAATGAACTATGACAGAAAATTCCTTATTCAGACAAGTCCACACATTCGGTCACTGTTTTCTTTTTCTTGCCTCACAAACTGCTTTTCCTTTTTTTCAAACTTTTTCTTCACGCTTGCACACTCTGACCTCTCTTTCTTCAAACTCATCACACAACCTCAACAAAAGGTAAAAGTACACAAACAACTTTAAAGCAATATACATTTTAATCATAATCCTTGAAAAGAAAAACCTAGTTTTAATTTTTTAAAAATCTAATTAATTAAAAAAACATAATAAATGAATATATATATATATATATATATATATATATATATATATATATATATATATATATATAACATAAAAAAAACAAAGGCTTGATAGTTGAAAGCAGAGCAGAAGAGATGAGAAGAGCATAATGCACACATAATTGATATCAACAAATGGGTTGAAGTGAAAAAGGCAAACACATGGATTCACCTTAGTGGTTTTGACTTTGTTGCCAGTACTGCATGACCATCCAGTCAGGTCAGGAAGGACTTTGCACTCTTCTCCATCCATGCAAGGGTGCATTTGGCACCACCACTTCTGGGCTACAATAGAGGCTGGAACATAATGAAGAACATTTCAGTAAAACACAAAATAAAAGCCCGTAAAATCAGAAAACAGAAGGTAACAGTTAAAATTAAAAAGAAACAAACAAAAAACGTAAGTGTTAGTTCTTAGCAAGGCTTTAAACTACAGCAAGACATTTTTGTGTCAGTTAAGAACAGTAAGAAGACTGTAAGGTCAAAAGTATTCTATCAGAGAATACTCTGCCCTTGATGTAGATTCCACTGTTGGGGGTCCAGCTCAATCAGCACCATGGACAGCAACTGTGAGTGACTGTCCAGTTTTGAGCAAGCACATAGCAAGCATATCTGTATTTAAGGTTGGGAGGTTTATTTGACATATAATTCTACTTTTCATTTGGCAATTGTTAATTTATCAACTGTCTATCAACTATCAACTGACGGAAGGAAGAAGTAAAGAAAGTAAGGAAATGACCAGGAGGAAAAAGAAGATGTAAAAATAAAGAGAAAATTGCCTTTTTGTGCTCTCTGAGAAAACATCCTATTATTGTAAAAAGGGTAGAATGCATGTTACGTCCTGTGCAAAAAAATGAACGTGAATTGTGTGGTTTTTTTCGTCACTATCGGCTAAACATAAAGTATCCTACTTACAGACAGTTGATGCATGTTTAATTTGACAAAGTCATCACTCTCAAATAATTCCTGGTTTGAAACACTGCATTCTAATTCTATGTCCTTTCTGTCCTCTTGTCACTGCAACAATTATCTATTCTTTGGATTATGCATTTTTAAATGCTGATTCATCACATCCCACTCAGGTGTGTTACAGTTCCACTTTATGATGGAGGTGAAGATTAGAATCAGTGCTGGTCCTGACTTTCAAAAACTGCTATTATAATCTCAGGATCTTAACAAGATCTGAGATCTCAGTAGACGTAGTTTTTTTAATTAGCAGCTGGCTGATTAATAAAGGTAGAGCAAGAAGCAAACCTCTTGATCAGAAGTTGATCTCTTTACTTGGTCAGTGTCCTATGTAAATAACCAGTGATTATGTTTTTAATGCACCTAATCATTAAGGCCTGAAAACCTTGGACAACAAACATTCTGTCAAAGACTGTAGAAATGCATTCCCAATGCATGCTCAATGCTCTGTCCTTGCATGATTAATGCAATATTAATTCACTATAATTGCATGATAAATGCACCATCAATGCATCATGAATTCACTATTAGTGCACAATCAATCCACTACCAATGAGCCATCAATACACTTTTTGCACAATTAATGTATAATCAATTTACTATACCAATGCATGATCAATGCAAACTCCATTTTAAGTGTCTATCTCTCAGTCAGGTGCCTCATTTTGTGAAAATTTTATTAACTGGTGTCATGCAGACCTTTTGGATTTAGAAGGAATTGCTTTTGTCATGATTTACCAAGAGGCTGGTGACACAGGTGTCTACCTAAAGAGTGATGATTCACACACTAACACACTCCTTTCATGTCCATGTTTACGTCCAGTTTCCAGTTTTGAAAGATTACACAATTGCTAAACCCAGAATGTGAGGGTGCCCTTTTCCAGAAGTTGGTAATACCGACATTTCGCCTGTGATACTTAAAAAGCTAAACCTTTTGTAAACCATGTTGTGAAGACAGGTAGAATATGAACTCTTTGGCCTCCAGTCTGTAAGAAGAAACAACTGATTTCTACCCATTTCAGAATTCTGAGAATGACGGTGTTAAAGAACCCACGCTGTAGATTCCCATGTTGCAAAATATAAATAAATAAAAATCAAGGACGGTGTTAAATGAGAACATTTGACCCTCCATCTCAGTTGCAGTTCAGATCAAAGATGTTTTGAAGGGTTGAAAACAGAATTCTGTGTTGAGCAGTCAAGTTATTCTAAGCCACTCATCCATCTATGTCTTTCTGGACCTAGTTAGAGACAAGCTTTTATCTTACACAAAACTTCATAACATACTCAAGCATCAGTGGGTTCCACCACTGATAATAGCAACCTTGCACAAAAGGACAAACAATAACCCCTCCGCCCACAAAGTTGAATGTCTACATTTCAGCTAGTAGTTTAGCATCATTATTACTGTTGGGGCTACTTAAGGTAGGGGTGGGCGATACTGGGAATTTGGATATTGATCCAATACCAAGAAATTACAAAGCTAGTATTGCAAATATTGATATTTTTTCCTTGAAATGTTTGATTATTTTTGGAAATACACATTTTTTTTTGTTAATTGGGTATATAGCAAAACACAGGACAGAGACTTTCAGCAAATAGAAATGTTTATAAGCTAATTGCAACAATCTGAACTGAACATGCAAGTATAGAGTATAGAATATAGAATATGTGTATTAATATGGGTATTAATAATGGTATAATACAGTGATGATAACAATAACAAGGAAACAGTAACTAGCGCAACATTTAAAAAACTAAACAAAAATTAGTGTAACAGCACCACAAACATATATTAAAAAATATATAAATAAATCCAGTAATAAATGTCAAAATTATTAGTGAAAAAAGTAAAGAAAAGAGACACTTTAATTAATATAAAAATATAAACAACACAACAAAGAAATCCTGCCATTGGTGCAAATATGTAGCTCTTTAATGACTCCGCTCTCCGATGAAGCAGGGAAGGGCACGGTCTCTGCAGCAGCGAGAGAGGAGGAGGTGCGCTGTTTACTCAGACAGACAGTGTCGCCACATTGGGCAGTTTCCTGCCCAAGTTAGGCGGGTTTTTATCAAAATTGGGCTGTTTTTTTTACCCAATCTGGCAACACCGCAGACAGATAGACGCTATGCTTGCATGAACTCTGTAAGTATATTTAGGCTCTTTACTGAACGTATTGATGAAAAAAAAAAGACAAAAGTATGATCTCATCATGCCAGTGTCAATACTTCACCTTGGTATTGATGCTATAGATATTCAGATCAATACGCCTATTCCTAATTTATAAACCTGTCATTGACCTTCTGATGTCAAGTTTTTTTTATGCTTTATTCTAATGTCAATAACAGCTGACTGTGAAATACCAAATACAGATTTGTTTTCACAAACCATCTGTTATGGTCTATGGAGCTGTTGCCCCATGTTTTCCTAATATACTTCTTTGTCACTTTTATTCCTTGTGTTCCAGTGGTTTCATTTTAATTCCATCTGTTAATTATTTTTCAATATTTTTTGATTATATTGTGGTTTTGTCCCTTGTGTGTTGTTTGTTCACATCTGGAAACGATTTGTCATCACCAAACACCATCTGCTGCTGAAGCGTTTCCCATCACATTGCATATGTGGTCCCTGGTTTTCAGAATACTGTAAAGACATCAGAGTTAACAGTGTTTACTTGCTTTCTTGTTTTACCTTCAAACTGTGTGGAACTGTCTATTACTGGTCTAATCTTGTTGCTATTTTGAGCCATAGATCGCTTGTACGGTGTCCTATCACATTACCAAGACTGAAGTCTCTGTATTCTGTAGATCAATGTCAATGTCAATCATTTTGTTTTACAGGTTTTTCTAATAACGACTGTGTTCTTGATTTTGTTCAAATCATATGTCAAATCAAAATACTAGAGCTGAAACTGAGACTTGAATGTTACCAGTTGACAGATTTTCAAAAAGATGCCACATTTGAGGACATTTCTCTGTGTAAGAACACGAAACCCATACAGATTTCTACTTAATCCTTAGATAAAACCCCAAAATTTTGCATGTCACAGCAGCTGACATTCAACTATTCCAGATCATTGGATCCATCGTCTAGACAGGAGACAGCTTGATATCTTAGAATAACTCAATTCCCTTTCTCCAAACTCATCATCCATCCATCCTCCTGTCTCAAGGGTATCTCCAGAGAGGGATAAAAGAGCACACCCATTTCTCCAACTTCATTACATTGCCACACTGATGTTGTTTAGAGAGAAAATTTGATCACTGGTGACTATTGTTTGCTGCAACTGAGGCAGGAAAAGCTGGTATTTTTTCAGGAAAAAAAATTGGCTTTCATGCAAAGGATCGTGGTAAAACAATTGCGAATACTATATAAAAAGAAAACACAGTGAGTTTGAAAAAAGAGGAAGAGGTGAGAGTAAAACAAGCCTTTATAATAGGTTTTCACCAGCAAATGTTTGTAGTGAAGCGATGAGGAAGCTAAGAAAGCCAGAAAGCTGAGCGTGAAGGAAGACAACCAATTGAGGATGGCTTTCAAATTAAAAAAAAGGGAGCCTTAAATCAAATTTCAGGCTTCTTAAAAACACAAATATTCTCAGCTTTGACAGGGTCCAGTGTTCAACACAATATGATGCATGCATTTGTCACAGTAAGTGCTTTTAAAACTAATGGCTCCATATTGCCTAATAATGTGGCCATTACAGCTGTATGATGAGTGCCTTGAACCGTTAGAGTGCTGTGCCGAGCTAATAGGCACGCCCTTTGACAGCTGTTATGGTGTCAGCGTTCCCTGTACCTTGTCTTGGTAGGTGAAGCGGTTGTGTCAGAGAACAGATGAGGTGATGTTCATTTAAATCCAAATGCTGAGCAGTCAATGATAAATCAATGATAAATCAATTAGAAAGGTCATTACAGCTCTGAAAAGCAGAATCTGTCTTGGGAAAAGACAGAATTTCAGTGATAAAATTGACTTTTTTTTACTGGTTAGGGACATGCGAGACAAATAAACATGCATTTGTTTACTTCATCATGTGGCGTTTTGAACATCTTAACTTGATCTGTGACATCATACGTAATTCTTATGTTCAGGGACAGCACAAATAATTTTTTTAAAGTCTTAAATACAAGCATTTAACTCACTTTTCATCATCTCTGGGACCAGTTTTAAAACAATTAAAAACACAGTTATAGAATATTGTTGATGGCCTAAACTTGCAACAATATGTTGCATTTTTTTACATTGTTATTTATTTTTGAATCTCTTTTTTACATTTAATCTTTATTTGACTATTGGGTGTTTGACCAAATTTTCTTTTTTTATCACTTTGATTTTAATTGTTCTTTCCTTAAAGTGGAATTCAATCAACCACCAAGAAAGTTAATTTAGAAGAATTAATTGCCTGTGTGAAAAAAGCTCTAATCAACACCTTCCTAATATTTGAATATTTTTTGTTCTTTCTGTGTGAAAGCCAAAGAATACAAGCAACACCTACATGCTGGAGTTTCTTAACAGTCTCAAAAAGTTAAAACATTTAAACTATTTTTTTGCAGAGTAGCTTTACTTTATTGCCAACTCTCTTGACTTTGGCCCTTCAGAGGTCAAAAACAAGTACCGATCTCAAACTGAAACTGCAAAATATTTTGGGGGTTTTGGCCTCAATTTTTCCCCCTGAAAAACAACAGGGAAACGAGAAAACTCCTGTTTAATGAGCACATTTAAGCAAGGTGGTAATTAAATACTTTCATATAAAACAGGACAGCCTGTGTTTTTGCTGATGTATTATGCACGTCTTTAAGGGCCTGCTTTAATCAGATGTTTGAGCATATTTAAAAAAAAACAGATTCAAATAAAAACAGAAAAAGCTTTTGTTTTTTATTTGACATATATTTGAGGCTGTAGAAACAGCTTTTTAATGAGCGAGCTAAAATAAGAGGGAGCTAAAATATGTTAAAAATGTTAAGTGGCAAAATCAATACACAATTATTTAACGAGGGGGTGGGGGGTCTTCATTGTGAATGCTGCATTGGCATTCACACATACTACTATAATGCTGTAATGGAACTATAAATGCATGTATTAAAACACCTTTTTCCATTGTTTGTACAGTCTGTTATGTTTGGCGGTGACTCATGCAGAATAATTTAAAAATAGGTTTGATTCATTTGTGTTCACTAAGGAAGTATGCATGATACATCAAAACCAAATATTTACATATTCTAATTTTTAAAAATTGTAAAAACATATAAACAACTGCTTATTGATTCCTGACTTTTGTGCTAAATGCAAGTAAATTTCAAATTAGCAAAGCTGGATAATGTAGAAATTGAATAACTGAAGAACTGTAAAATTATTATGTTGTAATTAAAAGACATTAAAACATATTTATTTTTATGTTATATTACTATTATGTGTCTTTTTTATCATAAAACAAAAATGATTTGCATACACATGAGCAAGCACACTGAACCAGCAAAAAAAACAAAAGAAAAAAGCAGCCTTACAGTTCCTAAATATGTAAATATACTCAAACTTTTCCCTTTTTTTGTGCATTTCTTTTACTGTAAGATTTTCACAGCAACACTCAATACGTATGAGTGAAAATGAGTTCTTCAAATAGAAAGAAAATGTGTTCCCCAGAAAAATGTGCACAATAAGCCTCTCTGCCTATCTATTATAATTGCATCATTCTCATTAAGAGTCTACATTTATATTCATGAAAGGTGCGTATGCTAATGGTAAAAATTTACAGCTCAGGAATACATTTCATCACACTCCCAGCTCATTACAATGCAAGCTGTATTCAAAATGGTTCCCTTTTAAGTTTTCTCACAAACTTCCAGCGTGTGATCAGGGGGGAGGCAAACATCGAGATGGAGTTGTGCTTAGGGTACAGGTGATTAAGCAAGACAAAGGACTGAGGCTATGCTATTCCCCAGGTTCCTGCCTCGTCCCTGAGGTTTTCTAAATAAGGTCTACTGAGGTTTGATGCCACAAAGAAGCCTGCAGCTCTGTCGCTATGGATCACAACACAACCATTTTGC
The DNA here is from genome assembly GCA_014656515.1 of Oryzias celebensis. NCBI lineage: Eukaryota > Metazoa > Chordata > Actinopteri > Beloniformes > Adrianichthyidae > Oryzias > Oryzias celebensis. The sequence continues at coordinate 15,766,082 of BNCR01000005.1, forward strand.
AACAGCTGAAAAATGTCACTCAATATGAGTTGTGGCGTAAAACTTTCCTATTTTTTGTTTGCAGAAATAGTGGCGTGTCCTGCAAGGGAATGCAGCTTCGATGCCTCTGGTCGTGCCACAGCTTTACTGTCATTGTAATGTTTGTGACATCAAGTGGACGAAGCAGAAACTGCAAGTGCTCGCGTGCATTTTGAATGGCGAATGGAAAGTGTAATGAAGAATGCCATTTTTATAATCCCAGTGCTAAACGATAAACTCTTTAATACAAGCTGTTTGCTAATGATTAACTTATAAAATATATATATATATTTGCATTAAAATGATTGAGTTGCGTAAAAAATAAGAAAAAAAAACAAGGTTTTTAACCATGGAGACAAATCAAAAACTTGTTTTTACACATAAATATGAATTTATTTTATTTAATAGAGCGCATGCACCAAACTGTTTGTACTTTTCTTTCTTTTTACATGTAAAAAAAGGGTGCAACAATTTATTTCAACAATGATTCGATTCATATCATAATTTTCTGTTCCTGATACAATACGTAGTTGATATTGATTCATTTTGAACGATCGGATTTGATTCACTGATCTGAAACTGATTCAGGACATGTTTAGCAAAAAAAAAATCAAACCAGTAAAATAAGCCTACAGTGCCTTAATCCAAATGTTTTTTTCTAACATCGAATATAACCAATTTATTAATTTTGAAATTATTTTATGGTATAGGTTGATTCAATTCTATTAACAACTTAACTCAGACCCAGCGATCTGGTTGAATTTTAGGAATAAAAATCAATTAATCGTCACACTCCTATAACAGTTTGTACTATTTATGCTCTTTTCACCTAAAAAGCATATGAACATTTACTTATAAGCAAGCAAAACAATAATCACCCAATCCATGATGTCACATGAAGACATGAAGACAGTTAAAAGGCTGTGTTGTCACCAGAGTCTTTTATTTATCCACGGAAAATCCTCACTGTGATTAAAACTCTATTTTCCAAGAGAGATTTTGCCAAGAAGGCATCACTGCAACATTTAAAACCTCACAAACAACAACAGCGCTGACACTTAAAAAACAGGCTTATAGAGATACAGTAAACAAAAACAACAATATATATATATTTTTTATTGATCATCATGAGGCTTAAGGGTAGTCTATAACCAAGAAGTAAGTCCTAACTGCAGTGTATATGCTACTTTATAATTCCAATATAGCCTGGCTTGTGGTGAGAGAGGGCATGCAAATATAATATGTGCACTCAGTCATGTTTCTTGAGGAGTGTTTTTCCATTAATACTTTACAAAGGCTTGACCTGAATTTGCTCAGTCAAGCAACTAGAAGCTTATACTACAATTGGGAGAGGTTTCTTTTGTGTCTGTGCACATCACTATGTCTGCATGTGCATGAGTGTGCATATATACTGTGTGGTATATACAGTATATCTATATGTGCTATTCCTGTTTGGATGCTTGCAGGCACTATTTATAAGATATTAAATAAATGTAAATTTCTCTTTTGAATTGTGTTTACTTTCACATAAATCCACACACGCATGAAAAAAGGTTTGCAATGGACCCAGAAGTAAACACAATCAAGGTTAGATCTGTTCGACTCAGTGATTCTGGGGTGCAAAAGCAGTTGGAGTGCAGCACCCATCTTTTTCTACAATAGTTTTTTAATGTGTGGAATCACTGTGGCTCACACATCGATGGCGGCACAAACGGGTATGCAGGTGAAAAAGTTCACGGGAAAAACTGTCAAAAAAAGGATTAGACACGGTGAGAGGTGGCGCGGAAAGAGACAAAGCGACAAAAGGCATGACATTAAGCAGGAGATAGCAAACAACAGCTGGTGGATGTGTTTGGAAACACTGAACTAAATTTTGCGGCCTGGCAATGAAAATCACTCCGTCGCAATGCCACACACCAAACCAAATCTATTCCTGCATTGTTTTTATCAGATCGCCACGCTCTGCTTTCGGTCCTGAAAATACACCTTTAATAGCATCATCTGAGAAAATGTTAATAACATTTCAGAAGCAAACTTGAGTTCACTGTTTGCTATAAGTTGTATCTTTTAGAAGCAAAGTTTAAACATGTTATCTGGATTAGCATAATTAAGCAGTCAAAGGAAAACACTTTTCCAATGCTTATTACTGTCCTCTGTCTCATGTGTTGAAATACATATTTAGTCTAATTATAAGAAAATATAAGCGTGCAAGGCTTAATAAGCTGTTGTCATGGAGCTATTTCCTGCAGCAAATAATATAGGTGATGGTGTTCAGCTTCACAGCAATTTAGTCCAATAACTTTAAACATATATATACAGAACTGATATTTTTGTTCCTTCAGATAATCCACAGACATGCATTCATTTTTCATTTTCAAATCCCTACCTGGCACACTTTTATTCTTAAGAAAATCAACACGGAAAACGGAGAGATGCCTTCTTTAATCATTCGTTTTTATCTTATTCTTGGAAATGTTCGAGCAACTAATATGAATGTAGGCCGCATTACTGAGAAAGGAAGTCCAAACAGATGCAATCTCCAGGAGTATTGAGATGAAAAAGACTTCTTGCCCAAACCGGTAACCAGAGCTCTGACCGTTTACTTGTTTTTTAGTCATCATTAATAATACAGTTCAATTTATACTACAGCTTTCCCACAAAGATACCCCGCCGAGATGGGATTGTCTTTTTCCGTCAGCTTTTAAACCTAGAAATGTGGAAGCAGCACGAATGGATGCGCTGGCATTAATGTGTAAGCGCATAAGAAACTGTCGGATGAGGGGAGATCTTTTTGTTACTGGAAACTCAGAGGTCAAGCATGACTCATGAGATAAGTGCTGCTGAGCACTAGATTTGGAAGTGAGAGGTGGTGAGGGCTCGAGGTGAGATGAGAATAAGAAGGTGAATAAAAACTCACCGCACGTGAAGAGAAGGACCTGCATTATTCTGTCTATTTGTGTGTGGGATATGAGGGGAAAAAAAGTCATTAAAGTATGAAAAAAAATCATTGACTGACTCTCTGTCAAAAGGGATTATTTTTTTGTTTTTGTACGTTCTTCTTTTTAGCCAATTACAACAATCTTCTGATTTGAGCAACAAAAGCACAACACAGGGGCAGTGCTCATTCCAAAAGGTTAGCAAAGTTTCAAATGATTCCTTATTTCTTCTTGCTTTCATTACAAAGCCAATCATTTTTGCTATGGTTGCCTGATTTTATCATTATCAGGCAACAGTTTCCATCTAGGAACTCATCAAAGAGGTTAAAAAACAAATCTACTCTTTTATTGGGTGAAAATGGTGCTGAAATGAACCAGCTGATATGTCTGTGGCAAAATAATTTCAGTGGAAAAAACACACCTTCCACTGGTTACATGCGGGAACAGCAACACAATGACTGGATATTTATTTCACCGTCTGATCATTAAATGTGGAAGATGATTGTCGTTTAATTAGCTATTTGTTTATATTTGTAATCACAGACAAATGGGCTGGATTTTCTGGTCTTTCTAATGAAATGAGGTCTAAATCTAAATCTCTGTACATTTTTTTAGACAATTCTATCTTGTAACATTAATGGTTTTTCAAGAAGAATGTTGTTCAGACAAGTTTCTGAAAATGTTTTTCCTGAAATGAAGAGAGAGTTTATTACTTTTCCATGGTTTGGCTGTGTTGGAAAAGCTGTAACAGCTGTCATATTTGGCAGTTGTTAGCTCTCTCTCGTATCCTATCATCTATTAGTCAGAGTAAAGTTAAATTTTACATAACCCAGAAAACTTCCAGAGTGTGCAAAATTGACTTCCAAAAAATATTGATGCATTATTTTCCTTACTTTATCAAACAGTCACCAATGAAAGTTTGGTTTTGTGTTACAGGACTTGATCATTTATTCATGGCAGCTAGATGATGACATGCAGGAACTCTGTTCTTTTGGGAAAGGTGAAAAAAAAAGTCTGGTCTACTCATTCAAGTGTAATTTTAGAATCAGTTTCCATCCATTTCGACTGACCTTAACAGTTTGAGTAACTTGTGTGCTTTGGAGTCTATCAGTGGCTCTGCTCGCAAAACAGACAGTCATGTATCCTCTACTGGCAAGGGGCTAGCAGAGCATGATATTTGATCAGGTTGGGTGACTGCATGTGTGTGAGGGTGTGTATATGTGCTTTTGATCTTAGCACAGTTTCTGCAGATGATAGGGGTCAGTGACACTGCATGTCTCTTACTGAACAGGAATCTTCACACCAGACAAACTATGTTGTTTCCATGGTTACATGTGCTCTTTTCAAAATGATCCAATAAACATCAAGCAAAAATATAAAGAGAAAGTATGACTTTTTTAATTGAAGACATACATGTTTACAAGTCCACATCTTCCAAAAGTAGAAGCAAACAATGAAGAGCCAAATGTTGCAGTTCCTCAAATGACCACTGGAGACTGGCAGCAAACGGGAGCAATTTCCCAGTGACTCCTTTGCTAAAAATTTCTACTCCTCCAAAAAAACCATTTAGATTCTGGCATCAAGCATCTTTCTAACTGTTGCTTAATCTTCAATTCTGGACAACCGCAAAGGGAGAGGAAAATGTTTATCTTAACCTGTCATTTTGTTCAAAGTATTATTTATTTATTTAGAAATTCCTCTCAGAGTCACAGGCCACTGGAGCCAACCCTGCTGCTGTTGAGCAAAGATGAGGTACACCCTGAACAGGTCACCAGCCCTCCAGGACCGCACAAGCACACACTTACACTCTCACAGGCACCATTTTGAGATACCAATCAACCTATGAAGCATGTCTTTGGACTGTGAGAGGAAGCCAGAGTGCCTGGAGAAAACTCACACATGAACAGGGTGTACATGCAAACTGCACAGAGAAAGGTTCCACCAAGGATTGGAGTCAAGGTGTTCAGAGCACTAACCCCTACACCACGTTGAATCCTTAAAATGCAACAACCCCAATTTAGACATAATTTTCACCATTGATAATCCAATTGTCGATCAGTAGATTATCATTCCACTGTATTTATATCGTAACATGTCATGACACTTTCACTTTTTACTCAGCTGCTAGTTGCCCGCTGACATGTTCCAGTTCCTGCCAATATCCAGCAACTTTTCACAGCTATTGAAGAGGAGTGGACCAACATTCAACAAGCCACTACTGACAACCTGATCAACTCCAAGCAAAGAAGATTTAATGGACTGCATGAGGCGAATGTTGGTCACACCATATGGCACAACTGCAAGGTGGGATGGATTGTCTCAGCAAAGGAGAAGTGCTCACTACCACAGATTTGGATACATCTGTGAACAGTATTTCAGAGAAATGGTTATTTTGTGTTGGTAGAAAATGTTTAAGATCTTTGAGTTCATCTTATAAAAAAAGGGGGTAAAACAAGTGTTGTGTTTATATTTTTGTTCAGTATAGATTGCATTTCTCAACACAAAGAACAACCCTGAAATACAAATGCTCATTTCATTTTAGCTTTAAAGCTACAGTAAGAGTCTTCCATAAGGAGCATAAACTAATGTTTTGCTTTTGTTTTGTTTTCTTCTTGTTAACTGAAACATTCTTATTTCATTTACTTGCATAGAATCAACATTCAGGGAGAACAATGTTTTTAGGTGAGAGATTTCATGTATTTGATTTGGTGAAGCCAGATGATTAAAAGCATTTATAGTCACTGTGACCCTGTCAAAGTCATCAGTGGCTCAATTATTTTGGGAACCCTCAGCTCACCCAACCTCTGTCAAAATCTCCATTTTGGATCCTGGTCATGTTTTAGTCATGCTTCAAAGGTTTTCTCCTGGCTGTGATTAACATGCAGCTTAAATGAAATGTTAGAACACCAACATACAGATCATTTGCAAATTGAACGCTGCTTGAGTGAATGCTGCTTCGTGTTTTCCTTTGTCATGTTATGTGGATAATCAGTCTGATTATAAAAGTGGACAAACATGTGTTGTTTTAAACTCAGCAAATAATTGTTCAGCTTTTGCAAAAAGATGCCAGAGGAGGATAAATTACCACATGTACCTTCCACACAGGATGGTCTGGCTCTGGTGGTACCAGCAACCTGCCCTGGGAAACAGGAACACTTGACGGTTTGAGAGCGTTCTTCGATCTTGTTCTTATTGCAGCAGCGATGGACGGCTACCACCTCGCACGTCCCCTGCTTCACCTGATATGATACTGTAAGAAGCACATAGAAAAGGGCAGAATTCTTCGCTGTAAACTTTTAAAAATACTTGATACAAAAATATTGATACAAATGATCGTTTGTTTTTTTTTCACTTTGTGTACACTGCAGTCCTATTCATGGCTCTTTGCTTAATTGATTTCTTTGGATGAATGCAGGAAAAGAAAAGCAGAAGTAGTCACTTATTACTTCTATAACAACCATTTAATCAATGTGCCAGCATGCATATTTATGAGGGAAACCAGCCGTGAACGTAAACCACTGTTCTGATACATCCAAATCCTTTAAATCCCTCAATGAAACCCACTACTTTTAAATCTGCATCTATAGTTGCTTTGCTTTTGTTGCTTTGTGTGTCAATCTCTTCAGCATTTGGCTCTGCCCGTTTCTGTTTACTGCTGAAAGTAATTAACTATATTACAATAAATGCATTTAAGTAGAGATTTTCAGCATAATCACAGACTTTTTTTCCCCCTAATCTGGTTAATCATAATATTTCTCTGACATTAATGTCATGAGGTCATGCTGAACTTGAAGCAAATTAAATTCAAATCTCGCCCCTCAGGAGGTTTAACTGCTCTGTATGACACTTGAATTTTACATTTGTGATACAGTCATTCCACTGGAGAGGCGTTGGTAGGAGCAGAGCAGCAGCCTCCACATTATTTTATGCAAAACATTCAAAAGACAACTTAAATTGTAACTTTATATGTTTGATGTAAATGAAACATGCCATTTTTAAGGAATTGAATCTTTGCTTATGGCTTCTCAATGGGCTCCAGATGTCTTATCTCTCCACTCGATGCTTGTTGTGCACTTCTGATACTTTGTCTCCCCGTCTTTGTTTCAAACCCTGCAGGCGACATTACCAGCTACCTATAATCCTCTTTATACCCCTGAAAAAACCTTGGTTGTACTGCACCATCAGCCATGATTTTATTTATGTACGTGACTTTAGCCAGACTCGGAAACTTTTCACGCTTAGCTGAATGAGCTTTGCAGGCGGACACATCATGTTTGTGTGTCCAAACACACAAACACAGAGCGCACAAACAGTACACACTATGTAGAAGTTTCCATTTCTGCAGGCCATGGCCCTTTTCATCCTTTCTGATTTAAAGTTTGTTTGTTCTTCTCTCTAGAGAGCACCATCAATGATCCCTGGCTCTCTGAGGGCGCCCCTCCACTATCATCCCTCTACTTTTATTTCCGTCACTCCTCTATCTAAGGCTCTCCTGAGGCTGGAGCAGCTGCCAAACTGCCCCAAACACACTCTCACACAGACATAACGCCTCCATCTACTGATACAAATCAAGAATTAAAACAAATGTGCAAAAAAAGCCTAATTTGGTGCCACAAAAAGTGTCCATGCAGCTATAATTTCAACAATAATCACTACAATTAAAGTACAGAAAAAAAACAACTTGAAAAAAATGAAAGCATCAATCAAGCACAATCAGCTCCCCTTGTTTAATCTTTCATTATAATTACTCTGTGCTGACAATTAATTCATTACTATTACTATTACTGGTCCAATCAGAGAAGCAGCCAGCTTGAGTGTAGAAAAAGGACGGAGATGGAGTCAAACAGGTGGAGGAAAAACGATGCCAAAGTCGAGAGTGAGAACAAACAGCAGCTTGTCTTTTGCTTCTGTAATGAGAAGAGAAGGTGCGCTGGTCTCCTCCCTTTACAGTCCGTACCAGAAGTGTGCAGAGGTTGATCATATTTTTAAAAAATGCAAAGCTCTTGAGGATGGGTGTAAGCAGTGGATGATACTTCTACCTGAATTTCATTAATACTTATTTTGTATTTGTGTGTGTGTGTGGGTGTGGGTGTGTGCGTGTGTGCGTGTGTGTGTGTGTGTGCCTTTGGTTTGCAGCCTTATTAAAATCTTAGCAAAGTGTCTATTAATGCAGATGAGGCAAACTCTGCCAAATGTAAGATGTAAGAGCAGCCAACAAGCTTCTTTGAAAAGAATTTCTGTTATTTACAGAAAAAAAATCCATTGGGCTTTTTTTAAGTTGTCTTCAAGCTTAATAAAAAAAAAAAGAATCCAAGGTGCTTTTTAAAACGAGTTTTCAAAAAAGATTGGCTTCTCTAGCTCTTTTTTAAAAAAGTTGCTTAAAAACATCCTCAGAATGTACCAAATGACACCAAAAGGGTTTGTTAAGAAGCCTTGCCTCATGCTACACACAGAAAGAAACTGACATGACCAAACTGACAGCTGTACAGACAACATTTTTTTTTCTAGTAACCAATTTGACTCCAAAATAAACAATAATTAAAGGAAAAAGGGCTCAGAAGTCACATTGAAATTATATTCAAACAAAATTTTTGAAATTTTAAAATGTTGAACAAGGTCACACATTTAAATAAAACTAAATCAGTGTCTAATATTGTTGTAGCCCAAAATCAAAACACTGGAAAGTTTAATTCCCACAGTTTGTTCTTTGCAAACCTTTCTAACCCCATTTGGACACCCAACTGAGAGTTACCGGATAAGTCCGCCTATCACATAAAACTCACAAGTGTTGCAGAGATGGATGAGGGAAAGATACGCTGGCCTAAATGACTCAACTTGACCCAAAAAAGCATTGGCCTTTTTTTTAAAGCCCTGTGACCAGAAATGTGATAAAACCACAGTGAAACATTTCAATAATGAAGCAGGAAGGATTTGGGACAGATGCGCAACTGATGCAATTCTTTTAACCAAATGCATAAAAATAAACACATTTCTGCATGTTTGTTGCTGCTTTTGGAAAGGAGCATAATAGCATGGTATCTTTATTGAGAAATTAGGCCAGATCTTTATTTATGTAACTGACAGTTTTTACATTTCTTACTTTTAGATATGTATTTCTTAACGCACTTATGAAAATTAAAAAAAAAAAGAGGGAGCCTATCCCAGCTGTCGGAGCATTCAATCACTGAATGGGTGTGTTTAGAAGCCCTAAGCATTGTATATTGAATATTGCTGTATTTACAGTAAACTTTTGTTCCCAAACAAAAAATGCAAAAGTATAATTTCTTGGCATAAGAGTTTACACATACGGCTTTGCATGTTTTCTTTCCCCACTCTCAGACATATTAAGCATGCTCTGTGCACCTGTTTCTTTTTTTTGTGTGCTTTGAAAACACACAACCATGCAAAGTCTACATGTGGGGGCAGACTTCTGCATTAAAGTGTGGAGGACTCACTAATGCTCAAGTGCAGCGACCCTTGAAATATATCAAGTTCTATAAACTGTTATCAACCAAAAGGATTTCTGAAGTTTCTTAGATAGAAAGCGTGAACTTCAGAGGGCTTCCTAATTAGTTCAAATGCAGACAACATAATTGGTCACAATAGTCAATTAAAAATGGCACCACTAAAATAATAGATAAAAAAACAAGACCTAAGACAAGTGTTGCAAAGTGAACTTTGAGCACTGATGCTTTAATCTTTCCTATCAGCCGCTGTTCACTGCACGGGTGACTCAAAGCTCCTCATCTGCTAAAGATTTGTGTGTTGAAGAGTCAGCTCCCAGCTATATACTCAACAGTGTATCTAATGTCTTGGTGTTGCCTTTAAAGCATTCTGTTATGGCCATCTTAGTGTAATAGAGCCTAACACGCTGAGATGAAAAGAGTTCTCAAGCATGGCTAAATGCTTCTATTCCTGCAGCAGGATGGGGGGGAGGTGGTGTGTTGGTGGGTCGTGACAATAGCTGGGTATTCAAGCTACCTTGAACTAAAGGGTTAGCCAGGCGATTGATGTATTCTGACAGACACAGGCGGGCAGGAGCATGGTACAATTTATCCAAAAAGCTGTGTGTTTTTTTTCATCAATCTTTGAAAAGCATGTCCGACACTGTGAAGCAACTCTGTCAAAGGTTGCAAAGTCAGTGTAGAGGTGACACGGTTTACACGTGTGAGGAACGCACAGGGAAGTTTCAGTCGGCAGGAATTACACAGGCTGAACAACATGGCTGTAAAGTCAAGCATGCATTTCTTTCTTTCTATTTCCCTTCTTGCTCTCTTTAAGTCTTCACTCATTTGCCTTCTTATTCCTGCTCCTCTTGCTCTGCCTCTCCATCCTCCCAACGTTATCAGAGTTTTACAGGTCTCATTGAGATTTATGCTAATTATTATTGCAGTTTTGGTGAGCAAAATCCATCTCCAATAGAAATCTGCTCACTCGACCTTGACAACTTTGTGTTTCTTTCTCATGAACACATATGGCTCTGGGGGGGGAGGAAAGTAATTTGACATAATTTACATAAAGGAAAAGAAAAGCAGCAAAAAATTACATAAAATAGATTGTACACACCTGTTTAAGCTTACTTTTTTCCCCAAATTGTGCAGCATTATTTTCTTTTTGTAGGCAGACACTAGGTAACTAGTGATTTAATGAAATTACTGTTTTTTTTAAATGGACATGTGGTATTTTTTGACCTACAGAGTCACCTTGTGGTAGGAAATGGTACAGCAGAAGGTAGTTAAAGATGTAGTACTGATCAGTCAGAAAAACTGTGTTAAAAAGTCATTCCAAACAACAACAAATAAAGAAAGAAAAATACATCCAGCATATATCTAATTATTTTCTTTTTATAAAGTGAGGCATCTGTTTCCTGTTCAAATTCACAGCCAAAAGGATCCTACACCAATTAAACCAGGAGACCATTAAAAAAACTGGTTGGTTTGGGAGGGAGTGAGATATTAAGCAAGAGTGAAATGAAAAGTGAGCAATCACCCATCCTAACCTTCACAATCCACAGGACCCGCAATTAGTGGCGTCCCTGCCGTAAGCAGGCACATTTCTTTTTGTTGAAAGGAAACTAAAACCGTCAGTCACTGAACAGACTGGATGCTTTTCAGTGAGTGATGGTTTTCTGTGTCGCATAAAGGTCACCCTGCAAAAACAAGAGCAAAGAGAGCGGAGAAACTGAGGGGATAATTAAGGAAATTCTCATAATTAAGTGTGAGGAAGGAGAGCGACACTGGAGGCGTCCTCCAACAAGCTGAGGCACAACAGCTGCCCCTGTTGTCCTCCACAATGATATTTATAAATCAGAGTTGGGCATTTTTAGAATGAGGCTGACTTTGCTCTATGACTTAGAGAAGAAAAAGAAAATCAGATTGAAGGTCTGAAATAAGCCATAGTTAGCAACACAGCAGCTTTGATTGAAATGTGTATTTATTTATTTTTTTGCTGAGGAATAAGGGAAGGGGCACTTTGGTCTAAAGAGACGCTACAGAGCTGTGCATTTAATTGTGGGCATGGTTGATTATAGGCATTGGGATTAGAAAGTCCATTCGCCCTGCAGTGTGAAGCATGAAGCCTATTTTATGGTGTTGACACCAGAGCTCAAAGACGCAGCATCTCTGATCTCACCCTCACTGATCTATATGTGTTGACAACTCAAGTGCTATATGTTTCAGTATGGACTGGATCACTCAAATAGAGTTTTATTTGCATCCATGGCTTAAAATGACACCTCCTCTCGCTTCAGTCAGACTGTAAAACAGAGCAAATGTGTCCACACGGCCCTTTCCTGCATGATCTCAATGTCTCACTCAGCGGCAGCTCTAGCAACATGTGTTTTTCCTCGGAAGTGACAGTGTAATTAACCTTCTGTGGTGTTGAAAAGCGGGGTTCAGATCAAGAACTGGTGTACCTGTCGGTCCCCGGTGGTTATGGTTGCCAGAAGACACTGGTTCAACCCAGAGCATCACCAAGGCAACGAGGAAGGCCACCTGCCAAGGCCAGCCTGACCTTCTCCTCAGCTTCATCCTGGGAGAGACAAAGAGGGGACAAGGGGGCAAACAGGGAGAAGGAATGGTGTACAGCTTTCTGAATATAAATGTATAAAACAGGTGAGCAAGCAAACATAAGAGGAAAGCACAAGGAAGCTAGAAAACATATTTTGTTTAGCAGACAAAGAAATAATGCTTTCAGCACATTTTAACTCAAAAACTCTGGCTTTAAGGCCAAATAACATCATACAGCATTGATGCAATGTCATGGGTTAAATCTAGCCATTGTTTAAATGAATACATTTATTATAATTATTATAAAATAATAAACATGTTTTTTTATGTTCTTTAAAAAGCACAATTTCCAATGCAGTTGGGTTGCTAACTACAAAAGCATAAGTTGCAAAAAAAGAAAATTGAAAGCATTCTTTGACTAAAAAACAGACACATTAGCACACATGAAATAAATCAGAAAATCTGTAATAATTATTTGATTTTTTTTTTTGTGGGGTTCTTTTAATCAGAAAACATTTATTTTACTTCTTTTAAGACCCACTCTGATAAAAATTGTGTTTTTAATATGTTCTTGTGGCATTTTTCTTTGATGGAAGACATATAAATAAAAATTAAAATTAAAACTGCATTTCTGAGTATATTTTTGTTTAGGTTGTTGTGAATCAAGAGCAGCTGAAAAATGTAGTTGGAAAAAGCATGTAGCTGTGATGTAGAACCTACAAGGGAAAGCCACAAGCTCCCTGTTCTGTTCCATTCTGATGCATCCACTTGCAAACAAAGATCCATGTATGTCTTGGGTTTCTGAAGTTGTCTGAGCTGGCATCTCGCTCAAAACTGTACAGTTTGATTGCTCAAGTATTGGTCGCCATTTTTGTTTCACCAGTAATGTTAGATTGGGGGCTTGTGAGGGGCTGTAAGTTAGCGGGAGAGAGTGTGAGCAAAGGGATGACTGGAAGTGGGGGCACTTTGCAGCATCACAAGGAGCACAGGCCATGTTTGCATTCACTCACTTCTCAAACCTCCTCCTCTTCCTCTTCTTCCTACTTCTTCTCCTCTTCCTCACCTCAAACAGAAGACGCCTCTGGAGGAAGGAGGTGAAAAGGACATCTGTCAGAAGGGCCAGTCTGCCCCAGGGTACCAGAGTAGTGGCCTTCACTGGCTTCATACAAAGGTCTGCGAGTGTTTGCATGTTTAAACAGATACAAACACATGCGCACACACACACACACACACACACACACACACGCACGTGAGGTTGAAGATGTGAAGGCCTACATTCTGTCAGATCCATTGTTTACAATAGGTTCACCTACCCCAAGGCAGAATGTGATCCCCATTCTAGACATCACACAAACGCTCCAACACACTATAATGTGCACACAACCTCACACAGGCACAATTACACACACACGTGTAACAAACTATAAACTGAACTGCTTCCAAAATTGGTGTGCACTAAAAAAACCATACACTATAGAGTGATAGCTAAACATTTACTAGGTGACACACACTCACACACCTGCACACATGCATGGACACACACTCTAAATTTACACAATATTTGCAAGGTAAATTCTGAGCCCATCAAAGAACAGCAGGACAGCCTCTTCCTAATTACAGCTGAGTGGCAGCTTCAGAAGTTCTGCACTTCTACACACTTTCAGAACAAAGTGAATTACCATCCGGCTGTAATAGTGTGTCAACACTTCTCCCTTTTGCAAAGAGACCACCTCTGCAGTCTAAATAAAAGACAACATAACACATTAATGACAAAACTCCCCCGAACCTTCATTATTCATCATAACTCATTGATATTCAGCTTAGTCTGCTAATAGGTGAGGAAACGTCCTGGGAAGGAATGAGCTCAGACCCAAAGCCTCGTGCCTCTCCTCTGTCATTTGTGTAGCGCCACTGCCCCCTAGTGGAGACGTTGTAGATAGCAAGGGATGGCAGCCTTTGAAGAGAAATGCTTTGGATTTGGAGAAATTCCTGTATTTCTACAGAGGAAGGTGGCTAGACAGGTAAAGCCAGAGGGATGTAGAAAATAGTTACTAAAGTAGCTAATATACATTAATATGGGATCTTCATTAACTTTCAAAAAGTCTTCCATTTTCTCTGGATTTTATTTTTTGTTGCAATTTTATAGCTTCTAGATTTGTTTTTAATTCTTGTAAGCACATTTTGCTTTCGCATTGCTGTGCAAAGTTCAAATTAGTGTATTTATGTGTCAAGAGACGTATCTGTCTCATTTCAGTGCAATATATGAATGGTGCATGTGCTGAGAGAAATGATTTGGGATGCTGCACAGCTGCACTGAAACCCATTTCTTATTCCCTTTTTAAAGAGTGAGCCATGGCATGCATTTTTATCAACTTTGTTCTCTGATACACTCATTAAAAGAGCGCAGTTGTGCATGCATGTCTGTGCATGTGTATGTGTGGTCCCTAGATTCAGCCGGCTGCGACTCTCGGGATAAAATGTCCCATCCCGTCATTTATAGTGCCGATGTCACCTTTACTCTCCCTCGCACCACAGACTGTGGCCTCAAAGCATATTAATGCCTTGGGGAAAATGAGAAATGGAAAACTCATGGGGCTTGTGTTCAAGTACACACAAATGCACAGACTTTTTTTCTTTTTAAGATCATGTAACTAAAATGGTACTTATAGGGGGCACCAGAATGAAAGATGAAAACGAGAGCTCAACCTGCCATTGTGGCTTTTAGAAGAGTTTGGATTTTGGCAGCAACAAGAAGGCTCACTCACACATATAGCAAATAGGCCACAGAGATGCTGAAGATTATCCAAGAGCATCAAGTCTCCCCCACATCCAGAATGATCCCTCTTTCTACATCATCCACTCCATCTCCCTTCACTGTGGGTCTCTGAGGGCAGCCGGAATGAGACGTGTCATATCTTGCAGTAATCGCACAGGACTGACACAGAGGCTCATCGACATGCAACAAGGCAATCCTACCATCGCCACAAATATACATCTTTGTGCCCTGCATCTGAAAGGTATCATCTGCTTCCTTTCACACGCCCCAGCACAATCACAAACACACACACACACATACACACGTTTGTTCAGTTATTCATGTGCAAACAGTCTCTGACCTCATCTGCAGCATCAGAAAATATGTTTGCAGAGCATCGGAAATAAACACTGTTTGCCTGATAAGGCTGTCAGTCGTGGAGATTAAATGATTTGTCGAGACAGGAAGTTTCAGATTAACAGGACTGAGGAGACTAAGAACTGCAGTATTATTTGATCACCTCAGTGCCTTCTCTTCACTGTTATTTCTATGTTACCATATTGGACAAATACATTTTATTTTCACTAAAAAGAAAACAACACATGTTAAATCAATTTCAAATTTGTCCTTCATTTTTGGTCAACAAACCTTGGAAGCACACGGCGTGCAGCAGCAGTAGCAGTCAGTTAGGAACACATGAAAGTTTCCTGACAAAACTAATATGAATCTTCAAAGCCTTCTTATTGCAAGTGTTCACAGTACCTGGACTATGATGAACAGATCATTAAAATCCTAGCTTTATATGACATTATTTCAAGTAGTTACAGCTTTTAGAGCTGTTTCACTGACTAAAACACAACATGTTGCTTATCTACTCAACACTCCACTATCTAATGCAACCTGAGATTCTGTGAATTTAGATGTTTTACAACAATAATGTTCCAGATTTACAAGTCTGGTTCTCCCTGTACCGGTCCCCAGCCTGGAGAAAATCCAGGGCTGTGTCAGGGAGGGTCTCCAGCATGAAAAATCTCTGCCAAACGTGTGAATCAGTGAAAGCGGATTCCTTGTGGCATCTCCTGAAGGAAATGGTGAAAGACAAACGTTCCAGATTTATTTGTCACAACGGTTTGCTCTTCAGGAACCATTTTTACTACCTAATAAGTTGAACCATCCTGATCCGAAGTTGTGTCTGTTAGAAAGGTTCAATCTTATTTGGAATAGATATTGGAAATATTCAACGACAAAATGTATTTCTGGAACTCTATCACAAGAATGACTTTCTGTGCTGAACATAAGTGACATAACTTAAAGATTTTGATATAAAAAAGCAAGGGAAGAAATGCATCGATCCCCCCAAAAACAGCAGACTGTCTTCTCTGTTCAGCCTCAATATGGACGTGTGAATTAAAAGAAGAATCGGCTTGAAGACCACATAGGTTACACCAGAGCCGTCCTACTGGGAATCGCTCTGCCCAGACACAGACCAGGCAGACAGAAAGCATATCAGTGTAAAACAAAGTGCATCTTTTCGAGTCAAAAAGATATTAAACTGAAACGGGCAAAAGCAGAAAGCGCAGTGGAACCTCATGTGGAGCGTTTCAGATTTCTGCAGATTTGCACTGTATTAACATTCAGCCAGGGTGGATCATGGTGCTGCTACTTGCCTGCTTCCAGTGCAAAAACCATTCCAGCACGTTGTTGCTTCACATTTCTTTTGGGTCGCTGGGTAGGTAGGGCTGGTGTGCGCAGACACAAAAATATGCACAAAATTACACAGGGGCAACATACATGGATCCTGGATCCTGCACTATTCAAAAGAACAAAAGATCGTATATATTTGTGTCCTTTCACGTTGTGCCTGTTGTTTTGTCTGTCTCTTTTGTTTGCTCCCCCTGAAGAGCCTCACTATAGATCTCTTCACTTTCCATTTCTTTATGCATGCTGTTGTTGTTTCTCTCGATTTACTGAAACATCCTGGAGACAAGTATCTGCTGCCCCTCTTATTTATTTTTCAGACTAAACACTTGTGTAATATCACAAAAAAAGTCCATGATTTCAATCATTTAAATGTTAAAAATGTTCAATCCTAAATAAGTTACAGGGCAACAAGAGGTAACAACACTGTGCCTCAACTCTTAACTCTTAAGACTCCACTTCTGTTTTCTTTCTGTCAATACAATGACAAGCAAATACAAGGAAAGATGCTCTGTATGCTGAAATTGTCGAGACAGGGAAAGAGTTGCGAGTGAATGTCTGAATTCAGGACCATTACCAGGCTGTGGTATTGACTGCAGAGTTCAGAGAATGGCCTTGGCACTAAGGTACCATTACAGCTCAATTGATCTGCCTGCACTTAAGTCTAAATCCCACCTTGTTGCACAAGCCATCGTCTCAGGATCCGTTGACTGAGAAATATGTGTGTGTATGTGTGCTAGCACATGTGTGTGTTTGTGTGTATTGGAGGGTAAGAGAGGGGAAAGCAAGTTGAACAGTGTGGAAAATATCTCTTTTTTAAGTTGTTTCTGTTCTTTTGAGTTTGATTTTGTCTTCCAAGTAGACTCATCTGCGTGAAAAGCCAAAGCTGTTGCTTATTTTATAGTGGAAAAAGTGCAGATACTAAAAGGCTAATAAACATTGGCCCACAAACCCAGCGTATTTGTGTGAGAGGAAGCCATTTCCCTGCGTTCTTGTTAAGATTGTTTTAAAGCCCTGACAGTTAGCTTGGACCGACACATAACAGACTCTTCAGAGTCGCTGACAGACAGACAGAGGCACGATCCAACCCGTAAATCTGCCGCACGCTAATAAAGCAATGATGGGCCAATAAAAGCCCTTGTCCCTCTGCTCTGGAATATGAATGGAAAGGTGAAAAGGAAACATGAGAGTTTTAGATGACAGCTCACCCTAGCCCTGCTTTTCTTCTCATCTTTGCGTGTCAATCTGCAAGATTCATGTTTTATCTTGTTCCTTCTGCCAGTATGACAGGGTGCAGCTTGCATTTCCGTTTAAACAAGATGGAATTATGTGATATACTTTTGCATCATTTCTTTTTTATATTTGGTCCATAAGTTATCTGCCATTGTGAATGTTCTGCTCATCAACCTGCTTTGACCATAGAAATGTACACTCGCTTACAAAATTGTACTCACAATTGCATGCATTAAAGTGCAATGTTGCTTTTCATTTTTTTTCACTCTGTGGATCTGCTATTTTTTTAACCAAATCTTATAACTGTGGAAGTTAGCTGATAACCTGTAAATAGGAAAAAGAAAAGCTAAGAGTTTACAACCAATCTTTATGGACTTTTTGTGAAAACATTCACAATGTTTAGTGTCCGAGTTTGGATCAAAGGAATAAGAAACTAACAACCTTTATATGAAGCTCGCTTTAATTTTGCATGAGCTTCAGCCTCACTATGTATGTCGTGACTCCTTTGAGCTGACAAACAGAGGTGAACCACACTCACTCCATTTATGCACCTCATGACACTGATACAAACCACCTACACTTTTAATGATTGAACATGTTTTTGCTCATCATTTTTATTTTTTTTTTATTTTACACTGACCACTTCTCTCGTTTTCTTAAATGAGCAAACTTGAGCAAAACCAAAGGGAAGTTTTAATGACACCTGCTCAGTTTGCTGCTGCTCGCGAGCAACTAGTGCACCGTCGCATTTTCAGAGTGTGACAAACCTGCTGAATGACAGAAAGCGCCGCCGGGCACAAAAAGAGAAGGAAAAAAGGAATGCAATAAAAGAAAAAGAGGGAACTAAAAAGATGAAAGAATTGGAGAGGATGAGTAGAACAACAACAACAAAAAAAAGTTTGGCCTGAGAAAAATGAAGAGGAGGAGAGAAACAGAGAAGTCAGGAAAATGGAGTGCGTGAAAGCAAAAGGGAGGAAGCCTAATCAATTGTTCATTTTAAAAAGTCACTGAGACGTGTCAGCGGTGTCAATAAGTGAATTAATTTGTCTGTGAGTCTGCGGAGCATGACACCGTTGCCGCACTCCCTTCGGACGAGCAGGGCCTCTAACCCTCACTCACAGTCAGAGCAACACCACGCAATAATGCCAGTGTGAGGCTGTCCTCACCACTTACACAAACACATGAAGATTTGGGGTGAATTTCAAGGATTTAGGAGTCGTATTTCACCTCGTTTCCACAAAAAAAAGATGGAATCAATCTTAAGTTGAAGGTGAGATCCTACATTGAGCTGAAAATGATTCACATGTTTATAGACATAAAGGTTCCATGAATTTAAAGGGTCAACGAAAAGAATGAATGAATCTTTGAAATGTAAAGACACGAGCACAGAAACAGAACCAAAGACAGAGCCTTTCTACATCATCTTTAGGAGATGCTGTTGTTTAAACCAAAATCAGTTTGCCTCCACGAAGGACCTTTGGTTGAATTTTTTTTAATCAAAAAACCCTCACCTCTAACACGTGTCTGGAAATCTATGACTGAAAGATTTCCCCTGTCTATCAAACCCTCCGAAACCAAGGCTTTATTCTTACACATCTGTCTTGATTACGCCAAAACTATCCTGAATTTCTCCAATTCCTTGCCCTTCCTCTACTGTCTTCAGATCTAGGGCATCCCCTCCTCCAGGGTTCAAACCATTTCCCCTTTATGAGCTGTGCTGTTTGTTTGAGGTCTGCTGTGATGACCACCCAAGGCTTCCATCGATGCCTCTGGTGCGCTGCTTCCTCGCCTTCACGGTGAAGCCAGGCTGCACTGCACAGTATAGCGCGGTGGGAGCTTTTCATAATCCCGCAAACACACTCTCCCACTGTCGCTCATGGTTACCGGGACATCTGCCAGCTGCCAAAGAGACAGGACCGGGGATGTGGCGTCTCGTCAAACAGCATACACATCCACGCGAGGAGACGCAGCAGATTGCATCCAAGGTGATAGAGCACTATAGGAAGAAACTGTGTCTGTTCAATTACAATCATTACTATCACTTAGGGAGATTTGTCATGGTCAAAGTGAACCAGCTCGGTGAGAGAATCACCTTGAAGCTTGTAAATGGGTGTTATTTTCACTTTGAACAAAAGTGTAACCTGTACTTTTAAAACTCTGCTTGGTGTGCTTGGAAATTAACTAATCACAGTTGGAAGTTTGTGTTTTGCATTCTAAAAATGTTGACTTTTTTCCACACAAAACATGAATTAGTTTATACATGCGTAAATCATGTTTGTTGCATTAGTAGTGAGGATGATGATGATGATGAAAACAACTGTTTTGTGCATAGAAGTTTAAACTTGAGTGAGCAAATAAATGTAATACAGGAACACATGTTTTACCCTTCCCTGCCACAGGTCCTGACCTCTGGCCAGCTGTGGTTTTACCATTTTGACATGAGACAAATGCACACCACACTCCAACTCATTGATCTCCAGCCTTCCCTCCTCCATTAGTGTCATGGATCTTCTGTTTGAGAAGACACATTGGCTCCATTCTGTACTTTTTTGATTCTGGTTCCGTGAGTGAAATGTTTTCACTGCCGCTGCATGACTCAAGTGCATGCATCTCTAAACTGTTGAACTGTTGTCATCTTTCCAGCTGTCATGCATATCCAATTCCTGCTCATTTATATCACTCAAAAAAACATCTCTGTTGTATTACATTTTTAATCACAGATGTATGTATTAAGCAGAGTTTTTGTTATTTTCCTTCCTTCCATCACCTCATCTCTCATACATATATCAGCTTTTCTTGCTCTGCATTCTCCTTCTCGCTTCCACTGCAGCCACTGTCACTTGACTGGGTCCTCACGCAAATGCACAAACCCCCACACACACACTCTCTCTCTCATTCCCTGGATATTGTCAGTGTGGGAGTCAGATAAGGGATTTGTAAAGCTAAAAAGGCCCTTGTGGATAACAGCTGGGATACACAGTTGGAAGGGAGGTAAAAAGAGGGGGTCAAAGAATAGAGGAATAAACATAGAGTGTTTGTGTGTGGATGCTGCCCTCATACAGGCGTCAGTCATAGTGTGTGACATGTATGGATGACTGAGGGAAAGCCCATCAGGTTGGAGAGAGTAATCTCCGTGAGAGATTAAGAGCGCTCTTCCTGTGTTAATGTGACTGTCAATGAGAATTAAGTCCGTGGTCTGATCCTGTTCCCCCTCGAGCCTCTTCGTTGCCCATCTCATGTCTGCCCTGATGACACTACTCCCTGCTGAGTGCCAGTGTCCAGAATGAAGGAAACAAAACAATTAAGGATATAATTTAACTTTCCCAGAGCAAAGAAGGTAAGGTTGGGGAAGAGGAGGAGACAAGGATGACTAACAATTACAACACGAGAGGGGCTGGGCTTCATCACTGCGTCCATTAACGTGCACCAAACCAAACACACACAGAGAGAGAGAGAGAGAGAGGAAGTGAAGAGAAGTGTGTCGATAAGGTTTTGCAACACCTCCCAGTCTCTGTGCGCAGCGCGCTTGGAGGAACCGGCGCGCGCTTTCTCCAGTCTGTATCCACGCAAAAATTATTGGAGGAAGCGCGTAAAAAAAAGGAGCCAGGTCAGCGCATCGCTCTCAATAGGTGCCGCACAGCATCCACTCCTACCGATTGCTTATTTAATCCCATCCAGAGATGACACACCGCCTCAGAATAATCTCCCCGATAGTGCGCGCCCAGCACAGCCTCCTATGTAACACCTTTCAACACACGCGGAGATCAGGGAGGTCTGATCGGGATCATTTCTACTCAAAATGCAGTCACTTCATTCAGGAAAACTTGCGTTATATTTGATTTATTAAGAAATAAATGTAAAGAAAAACGTCTCACACCAAATCCTTCGCTCTTTTCATTAACCCATTGACACAGATTAACTAAAAAATGTAGTTTAAAAAGGAGGATATAATCTGACACAAACAAGAGAAAAAAACACCACCTTACCCAAATCTATAACCTTGACGGCATGATCACTCGGAACTGTAAAGGATCCAAGTGAGTCGGTCGATTTCTGGATCACTTTGTGTTTCAACTCCACTGATTGTGTTTTCCAGACTAAGTGGAGCAGTGGTTTTAAGCATCTTGTCAAGATCCCGCACAAACACTGCCAAATTCACAGAAAAAGGGGGGCACAGAGGCGACTGGAAAGGGGGGGTCTCAGGCTAACACCGGTGAAGCAGCTCTTTTGAACCAGGTGAGGAAACAGGGTTCGCGCGGAATCCAATTTTCAATGATCTTGGCGAGTCCCATGTCAAGATCAGACTGAAGAAAAAGTCGCCAGAAGTGCGTTAATCCCCCCAGAAACGGCATCAGGCGGGCACTCCACACAAGTTGTCCCCCCCGCCCCCTTATGCGGGTCTGCACGCAGAGACGCTCGAGTCGCTGGATGAGAGCGATGGTACAGTGATGAAGGACTGATAGTTGCTCTCCCGTCGCTCCTCCCGAGCAGGGATCGATTGGACATGAGAAATGCGATGCGAGCCCGTCTTTCCAATTCAGAGCACGTGCAGCAGTGCCCGCCCAGTTCACCAGCGCCCCCGAACACCCCCTTACTCCCCACTTATGTCATGGAGCCTGAACTGTGGCTCCATTGAGGGGATGCGATACAGCTTTTTTTAAATAGAGTTTTCCTCTATAAGTTTCCAGCATGGAACGGTATGGAACGGTATGGAATGGAAGATACGCGCCCTCAACTTCTCTGCGGATTTAAGCAATTGACGGGACATCTCGGAATGTTTTGTGCATCCACTGTCAGACAAGTTGCTGGAATGTGCATGACACAATAGTAGCTTTTGTGTGTTACATTTGGACTGCCCACTCACACACACGCGCGCGCACCACGAGGCGTTAAACGCCAACTGATCACCTTCGCCTCTCAGTTACGAAGCTTATCAATGAATCCAGCCCAGAATATTCCTGCTTGTTTATGACGATTGATTGCTTTGTATCGTATTTGCAGTCATTAGGACTTAGAGGAGGTCGATATCCACTAACGACCAAAAGGAGGGGGGTATCCGATCCGTTCGGATGTCTCCCTTGCCTGTCTTGCAAGGGCCCTCGCCATGCATCCCGCTTCAAGGGTATCATTTAAATCGGGGGGGGGGGCAAACAGGGGTAACTTCAACTTGAAAAAGCAGAAAGACTGTTGCAGCTGCAGGTTAAAATGGTGACAACAGCGACGCAACTCCGTCTGGAACTGTTTTTTAACGCCTTTGGGGCAATGTTCCAGTCATAAGAATACGGGGGGAGGGGGGGTGTTGTTTTCGGCTGATGAAACTTTCCTTAAATCTATTACAAATCGATCTGCCCGGCTTTGAACAGAAAGCTGATTGAACATTGATGCAGGTGTGCCAGCAGGGAGAAGCGCGCAGATCCGCGAAAGGTTTCAGCACTTCGGACAGCTCCGGAAACGCCGCATCCAACAGCATGGAGATGGACAAGCGTCCCCGACTTTATGACAGATCCCATCTGCAGACAGAAAGAAGGTGTTTACCGGTGTTAACCACACAACAAAAAAAAGGTGATGTCCCGAGTCTGCTCCCCAACTGACTGCACCTACAACCCCGAACTTGCATGTCTCAGCGGGGATGGAGGCCTTTATCTTAAAGTGATGCAGCTAATAGCTAATGGATGCAACAACCAAAAGCACTTATCTCATCTACTCTTTGCCAGAGGAACCAGATCAGATCAGAGCAAACCGCATCATGTGATGTGGACACTTTTCTGGACAATGACCAGCACAACACATATGATTTAGTTGTTTTATAACTGTTATAACTTTCCTGTTCCTTTTACAGCCCAATTAAAGTATTTTACTTATAGGATGGTTTGGTGTTTCACTACTGATAGGCCATCCTACACCTCTCACCTCCTGTGAAAAGTGTAAGATCTCACCTGGAATTTTTCTCGCAATACCCACGAGGAGATAAAAACATTGGGGAAATATCAGTTCATAACCTGAGGAACAGTTTTCCTCCTGGATCAAAATTCCCGCATTAAATCCCACTGCTAGTGCTGGGACGCCTGCAAATGTGGCTATGGTAAGATCAGCGTGATGTAATTGATTTATCCGAGTTCACGGGTGAGACGTGTTTGTCTTCAGAGATAAATGAGTTTATGCAAATGATTGTGTTGCAAAATTGCATGGGAATGACAGTAGGGTCACCTTTGGGTGATTTTAACCAGACATACCACACAAATTTAGCTAAAAAACATAGAACATTCGAGTATAAACTTCGTTTTTTTGCCAAAAGAGAGGTCAGAGAGACAGCTGGTGGGGGTTTCTTCAAAAAAGCAAAGCTTTTAATAACCCTGGGTGGGAGCAACTTGCAGAATTTAAAGTCTTGAGTGACTGTTCACAAGGGATCTGATGACTCTGCACAGTTTCTACTGCCAGTAATTACACTCAACTCTTTGTTGAGAGTCACTCTTCTTGTCCTGGAACCCTGCAGCCGTTTATCAAGGACGACAAAGTTAAGTAATTCCACATTTCTTGGGGGTGTGTGGGGCAGCCATTTGGCCTCCAAAATCTCCAAGAGGTTGAACTAAGGCCCGAGGCAAAGAATATGAGGCTTGGTGGTTAGTATCTGAACATTGTAATAGTAACCACTAATTACATGGTTGAACACTCACCCCCTGAGGCCAGGAGTGCAGACCAAAAAAAACCCACAAAGACCAATGTTCATTTAGTTCACGCTGGATGTGAGAATGGCCCTCACGTTCCTGCATCTTTACTTCACACATGTTCTGCATTAGATCCATTTTGCAGCCTGTTTTGAGCCCCCTGATCACAAACATCCATTTCCTTTCTTTCTTTTTTAGTGTAGTACAGAGATTCTTTATCTCTTTATGAGGTCACCAGCAGCAACCCGAGCCGGGCCATAAATAGTGTCCATCCCAGACAGGCTCTGTGTCTGTCAATACTCAGAAAGTTCAGACACAACATCCGCACAGAGGCACGCAGGAGCGCCCCCACTGACAGCCACCTTGTGATGTGGAAGCAAACTCCACTGAGCTAATATTGTTTTCCTCTGACCTTTTGTATATATTTGTAAATACATCATTTTTTGCCTGTCAGCGGCGTTGAACTCAGTCCGTCAGGAGCGGTCACACAGCAGAAGAGGTCAGGATCAGGCGTCATGTGTGGTGTTGTACTGCCCCCATGTGGCCATGAGTCGTCACTGTTTGATCGAGTCGTTTTTCTTTTGAGGTCATCCAGATTTATTACAGCTACTGTAAAAAGAGAACAAGTGCCCTTTTGCAAAGAGCCCCCTTCCTCCTTACGCACGAGCTCACTAAAATAATGAAACCTTCAGATAAAAAAATAAATAAAGCACTTCTCCACATCAGCAGGAACTCGCAAACCACATACTTCAGTTTGTTCTTCAAGGTTAGACTTCAAGAGATAAATAAAGTAAGAATCAAATTGTTTTGTCAAATGTGGCCAACAGAGAGATGAATACATATTTTAGCATTGTCTCCATTTGAAAGGCTTTATTTTATTTTGAAAGAGCTCTTCTGACAAAAACATTTTGTGGAGTCATAATCAAAAAAGGTCAGATTTAATTGCACACGCTTGTGCTGATAAATAAAACATCAATCTCCCAAAAAAAGCCACACAAATTTTAGAGCACTTCATAAGAGAACATGTCATTGTGCTCATTCCCTTTCAGTCACAGTTTTTACAAAATAGGAATATAAAAGCATACAGAGAACTTTTAAGGGACATTTGCAGCACCTTGTTCATCTGACCATTAACCCTGATTTTACACAAAAAACAGAGTTTATACAAAAACACATAAAAAAAGAATCTAAAAAAGGAACACATCAACTGCTTCAGCACTATCTGTGACTAATATCAAACATGTAAACAAAGTCAGTCTGGGTGAACAAACCAAAGATATTGAATCATTTTTTTACATTTTCTTTCTACAAATAAAAAATATCTAGGCCTATATTTGGAATGCTTTCTGACAAAAAATGTCTTGAAAAGCATCATTTACAGGAGTCACGATGTATGTGTTTTAATAATGCCATGCTTTTTCAGAAAAGAAAATATAATACAGAATATAGAGAAGCATCTCTGCGTCCTGGATGCTGAACCAACCACAGTTTACTATGCTCACTATTTCCCTGCTAGTGTTACATTATCACACTTCTAACAGGTTGACAGCTTATTAGAGTGTGTCTTCTTCCTCTATTTCTATCATATTCTTCTGATAATTTATAAGAGGAAAAAATATCATTTTGGAATTTAACTGAATGCTATGAGAATATTTTTGTCAATAATTACTTTGGGCACCTTCATCATGTAGTGGAAACCTTAGTGCAGCCCTGTCAGTCTAACTGAAAGGAAAAAAAAAATACTTCATGGATGAATCCAGAATAATAACAGCTCACAACATCAAATCAAGTTATGTTGGTCCTGTTAAGAAACTCCGGTTTGATTGTCAGCAGCTCTTCAGACATTCTCATCAAAGTGACGCTGATCAAATTGGACAAGATGTTGCATGTGAAGGAATGTGACAACAGCAGCTCATTTACCAATATTGATGGCAGGGAACGAAGTAGCCACAGCGGAGGTAATGAAGAAACATAGAAGACATCTTACTGCTCTCCAGCTACTTCAGCTGCAGCCCACCCGTTAACTGATCTGACACTAATAGAGCTTGTGAAAGCTATTCAAACTCAAGATGTCACCAAACTGCTTTCAGTCTTTCAGACCTATCAAAATAGCAAAAAAAAATGACAAATAACCTGCACCTTATGACATATATTTGAAAATATAATAATTTTTTTCACCTGTTCTTTCCAGTTGCTAAGCAAATGGAGAAAAACTAATAACCTATTAAGCTGAGAGAGATTTTCCAACAGGAGTTATTTCATTTTTGGACACACAAGTTGTATATCTGTATAAACCCCTTTTGTATTTGAGGCTAAACTTTTTTTTTTTTTAAATAATATATTCTATAATCTTTTTAAGCTTCAACGGTGAAGGATAAGAGAGCTGGATGCTTGGAGAGACCAGGGGAGCATGGTTAAGGAAAGAAGAGGGTAAAAATGGGACGAAGAGATCACAGAAAGACACAGACAAAAAACGGTTAGAGATGGAAAAAGAAGCAACATAAAAATAAACAAAAGTATCTGGATGTTTATCATTATCACTAAGGTATGTATTTTTCAAAGCAAATATTTGTTTGTTTGCTCAATTATGAGTACAAACACCAATGATTTTGCCCACACCATACTCCAGACAGGTCACCAGCTGGCTCCACTGTAAGTCCAGCACAGGGCAGAGAAAGAGATCGCTCCACCTGGAAGAAGTGTACTAATGAGAGGCGCAAGTCTCCAAAAGGAGGAAGGAATGGTAGGCTTGGAGCAACCAGGCAAGGCAACAATTAAAAAACAGAGGCCAAGCACATGAAGGAGAGGACCACAAACAGCCCAGCAGGGGCAGGGGCAGGGACACCCCACCCCTAACTCAGGTATAATGGACTGCTTGGTTCAGGGATCCCCCTCAACATGTGGACAAGGAGCAACTAATGGGAGCTTGGGAGCTAACACCAATTGGACACAACCTCCACCATCATATGAGCTGCTCCCCCACAAGAGGGACAGGGGACAGAGGATTAGCGGCTAATACCCTAAAAGGTGCAATTTTAGGTTTCACAGTCAGGTATACTAATAGGTTTGTCACAGGCTAACTTCTCCTCAAGGACCCTCCTCAAATTTCATATGAGAAAGGGGAGTAAACTGTGTCATCCCCCCACCCCCTTGAGTTTCCCAGCTGGAAATCGGCAGCAGAGACATTGAAACGTACATCACCAAAAGGTACGCCGCCCTTCTGACACACACACAAAGGAGCCAAGTACACAGTGAAACTGGGAAGTTCCTCTCCCTCTGAGCCATCAAACATTCTAAAGCTCCTCGTGATGGTCACCGCGCCGCCACTTGGGATGGTGTGTGACATAATCAACTGCTTCCATCACAATCTGCATAAACTCCACCGTGTTGAAGGAGTAGTTGGTGAACTTTGGATGGTCTCCAAGTGTGGGATGATGACCCTAAGAGAAATAGAAGTTAAGAAGTGTTAAAACACTTTAAACTGTTTATGTTTTGTGTTTTCAGGCAGTCATGACTAAATTAGATTTTAATGAACATGAAAAAATCAATCTGTACATTTTTTTCTCTTAGTGTCCATGTATATTACGCTGTGTGCATGTCCGCGCTTGTGTGTGAGATATCAGTGGGATGAATTCACACAGCCTTTGCTGTGATACTGGAGTGCTAATGGCTTCTAAGGGGAGATTCTCTACCTTGTCCTGTGGGAGCACTTTGTCCATTTTCTGCCAAGTCACATATCGAATGCCCCGCAGACGAGCCAAATCTCGATAGCAGCTCTCATCCTGACAGTTATATCTGAGAGGAACAGATGCACACACTTATCTCTTGTTCTCTTTGGTTTGTCTCTTTTTCTCTGCACTCATAAGCCCTGTGTGAATTCCCCCATTTACTAAAATCCACCCAGTGCCCTACAACATGAGACGCTGCACACACAAACAAACACGATCCCTTCAGTCAGCCTGCCAAGCACCGCCAGGTGTGATGAATGCCTGATTAATTAGGAAGAATTTCACAGTCAAACACCAAATGGCTGAGAGGCACTTTGGAAAGAGGACGCTGCCAAGCCAGTGACTCCGCCCCCCCCACCAACGCCACAGTTTCCTCTGATTTTAACTTGCACGGTCAAATTTAAAAGTGCCACTCACAGCTCAAAGATGACCGCCCAGTCAGGGAGGAAGAGGAGGTGTGTGAGACCCGCCCCATGCATTCCTATGAAGATGTCGGAGTTGTGGGTGATCTCCAGCTGCTTCAGGAAAGGAACATCCCTGGAAGACAGACGAGCAGTTAGAACGGTGACTCCTTCATTACTTAAACAGAGACACATATATTTTTATAAATGTATGCACAAACAGCCTCAATCATGAAAAATGCAGCTGCTCTCAGATTGACATCAACTTACTTGTATTTGTAGTCCACCACAGTCACCTCCAGCAGAGGCACCGTTTTGAGAGCATTTACCAGCTACAACAAACAGAGGAATTTGTTCTGTGATCAATAAGACATACGGCTGATGACGACAGAAATTACTAACCTTTGGTACCTGTTATGTTTATGGTATTAAGATTTTAAACGGGCACCTAACAGGAGTGGGCAGTAAATCAATGATAGAGGAAGGGAAGTTACTCAAGTGAAAAAACAAAAACAAGAAAAAAGCGGAATAAGAAAGAAGAGGAAGCGGTGAGCAGAATGGAGTGATGAACTCACCTTCTCTTGGTTTAATATCCTCCTGTGTTCTGTGCTGCGTGCCAGCAGGGTGAGACGAACATGCCTCTCCTGAAAACAGTGTTGCACCCAGTAATCAATCAACCAAGGACAGTAAAGAAATGGAGTCAGGAAAACATGATTCCTTTTCAAAATAAAGAAAAGACTTCTACATCAAATGTCTTGAAAAGAAATCCCTATAAAATATCTGAGACTATCCCAAAAGTCACATCTGAGGAGGATTATAAGAACATAATGTTTATTTGTAATGTGTTCATTAGCTTGAACAGTCCAATCAGAAACACTTTCCTCTTTGCAGTCTCTACTGCCACCATGTGTTCAAAATTCATGTTACCACGCTCCTAATCTGAATATCTGAATCCATGTGCCCATAATAATTCATTTATTTATAACAAAATAAATAAAAGAAAACATGATTAAATGCTGAAATGAGGGAAAAGCATACAACAGAACAAAAGGTAAACAAAGAGATGGCCAGCTGCACAAACATATATATGACAGACATCATTTATCTTTTAATGGAAGCTTGAGTCACAGAGCACAGAGGACGCTGGGGTTTTAGGAGCTTTTCCTTCGTAGCTTTGCGTTAAGCTTAGTTACCTTAGTTCAAATTATAGTAAGTTTCTTTTTCAATACACTTCTGTCAAACACTGAAAAAATCTGAAAATGTATTTTCTTCAGAAACTGTTGAGAAACAGGAGTTGCTGAGAGTGCAAATCAACATCACAGGTGTTTGCATGCCTAAACCCTGTTCAACTGTGCCCCATTTATCAGCCACATAAATGTCATCAAATCAGTGATGGATGTGCACCATGACGCTTGGGGCCGTTTTATGTAATAGGTCTCATAACATGAACACTGAAAAGAATGGTCATGTTAAGGCCTCACCAAAGAATTTTGAAAAGTTAAACTTCCTTTTCATTTAATCAGGCTGTTTGATAAAGCAGAACACAATAAACAGATTTAAATTTAACAGAAGATAGTAAAACAGATGCATTTAATATAGTAATTAAATGTCTTATTTTACTTCTTGCTGCAGACGATCTTGTTTTCAAGACTATTTCTCTGGTCTGTCCTCTAAACTACCAGTTAAAGGGAAAGCCTGTCTTCCCCAGTTTAGAACTGTTCTGGGACTCCTGGTAAAAAGGAAGTTGTTCTTCTCCATTTTCTTCTATCTTTCTTTGTCAGTTTTTTTTTTTTTGTTCACCTCAAATATCTATGGTGAGTATCAATAAACACACTCATGTGAGGTTCTAGTGAACAGAAAAGATCCATGTATCATTAAATAACTTCGGTTGAGTCAAAGGGAGGACATCAATTATCCATTCAGTCTGACAATGTGTATTTGTTTATTACTTTTGGAGAACTTTTGCTAACAGCCAAAAAAAGAAATTGGCATCAACAACCCTGTGGTAGTCTTTGTACCAGGTAACAGAAAACAGACATCAACTTTATGACAGTTTTGGAGGAAAATCTGTTTTTTAAACTATAAAAATTTGAATTTTGTTGAATCCTTTAGGAATATGTGTAGAAAATGTAGAACTGCAATGGGATCTGTCTAAGCACTGTATGAAAATAAAAGTCAGTAGGTTCTACCGTTCTTACCTTTGGTTTATTTTGGTGGACATGAAGGCGATGCAGAACATGCTGGGAAAAAGCCTGAACATCCCCTCAGTGTAGCAGTTTGAAATCTAAAATGAACAAAACACCTTAAGATCCTGTTTGATTGAGAAATACAACCAATTTCCACCTGGATAATTCACATGTAGCAATTTGTAGCAAAAATGGTTCTATATAATCTGTTAAAAAATGTGCTTTAGGATTAAAAATAAATAAATAAATAACCTAAAGGCTGACTAAAAAAGTGAGTGTGTTCCTCAGCTTTGGGACTGTGGTGAAAATAAAATCTATTCAACAGCAGGAATCTGACAAAAACATATTTCCTTATCTTTTTGGAATGAATATCATATGAGCATGGGCATTTCCTGAATCTTGGGAATCTTATGCAGACACCTGCAGTGCAGATCTACATGTGAGCGCATGAATATAAACATGACATACAATGCGGGGTAATCAGCATCAGCTTGAGGCTGACCCAGCAATATTTCTCAGCTCAAGGCTGAAACTACAGGACAACACATATTTATATTGGTGTCATTTTTATAGTTATCTCCTTGGAAATTATCATTTAAATAACATTGGCACATAAGCAGTTGCTGACAGTTTGAATATATTGCATAACTATTTGACAAAACCTGCATGTATAAACAAATTCACGTTAAAATTGAACTGAATATCTTTGAGCTCGAGGCAACAAAAGACCAAATAATGGAAAATAAAGAAATACTTCCAATTAATGACATTTTCTTTGCTAAATAAGCTCTAGCAGCTTTTTGTTAAATGCAAAACAAAGCAATAAAATAACTTTTGGTTGCAACAAATTGCTGAAAGAAAAGAGTCCTTCCAACAACTGTTCTTCATGGCAGCTGCTTATGATTTAATTGAATCCAACTGCTTTGTTCAAGATCTATCCAGCACTGATTAATTTTTAAAGCTAGCAAAAAAGGGCAAAAAGTAATTGCATATAAAGTAAACTATATGTGAGCAAGTAACTGAATACATTTGAAAACTTCAGAAAAGAAAAAAAAACAACATAATTTGTATCAATGAAATTTAAGAAAATTTACCGTGAAAGAATAAACATGACTAAATAATGACTTACGAGGGGTGTGTTGTAAAAAAGGCCATATCTCATTCTTGGTAGAAGAGAAAAGAAAGAATCCTTAAAACAAACCTAGAAACAAACACAAATGAATCATATGATCAAATGTCACCTTTACCCGAAGTAAACTTTGCTCTGTAAGTCTGCACACTTACAGTAGTCTGAAATAAAGATTTGGTTTAGTGAGAACAATTTAACAACTCACTGATTAGTATGAAAGTTGAAAATGTCAAAATTATTAAGACACCTCATAAACTGAAATTACATCACTTACAGCAAAGTCTAATTTGAAAATCTGACCTATTCTGGTCTACATAACCTGATTTCAAAAGTTTTACTCGAAGGACAATTGCTGTAACTGAATAAACAAATAAAAGTGTAATACTGTGCAAAGGCAAGATGCAGATGCAACGCATGAAAAAAATAGGTTATACGAACTCTTTTTGAATCATAGGTCTTCAGATGAACAATGTCATAATCTGTGAAGGCCCGCCATGTTTCACTGAACAAGTCTCCATACCCATAAAAACTCTGACAAGCAAGCAGAAAGAGGGATGGTTAGAACATAAAGAGTGAAGAAAAACAAATTCTTGAAATCACGAGAAATTGCATATATTCAATTTCTAATGGTTTTCTTTTGTGTCTTAATATTTAAAACAATGAATGAAGAAAAAAAAATGTTAATGACTGAACATTATTCCCTATCAGTGCCAGTTACCCACCGTGTCCCACATGACGATGAGGATGTCTGAGCTGAAGGAGTTGTTAATGTGTTGAGAGATATACAAGTTGACAAAGTCACAAAAATGATGGTACATGTTCACTCCTATTAGAAACAAAGAAAAAGAAATACCATTACTTTACATCATTTGTTAAAGTTAAAATCAATTAAAGTGTGTTAAAACTCAAATCAGTTGTTTTCTCAAAGCATTACATTTTAAGCTGATTACAGGATTTTCAAATTTGGTAGATTTAAACATACCAGCATCAAGCTTCATAAAAACAGTAGGTTTTTCAATAATTATGTCACAGTGGCCATCTTTTATGGGTTGAAAGTCCAGCTCTGAGTAAGTCTGTAGTTCAGCATACCTGCAATGACACGTCAGTGCTTCTGTAAATACAACACTAATACCATAAATTCACAAAAAATGACCACATTTAATTCCATAAATATTCCTGGCTCAGCTCTTGCATACAAATTCTCAAGAGGTCTAAGCTTTTTTCCCCTATTATTTATCTTTAAACATGCACTAATGTGAAAAAGATCATAAGGCATGGAATTGTGTCTTAAGATTGTTGTTGCAAAGAGGTATTTTGGTTTCTTAATCATAACATTAGTCCCTCAAAGAAAAACTTCCGAGCCAGCCAGGAGTCGAACCTAGAATCTTCTGATCCGTAGTCAGACGCGTTATCCATTGCGCCACTGGCCCTGAATGCTTCTGAGTGGTATAGAGAGTAATAGATGTCAACAATGGGGAAGCCCCACTGAGGGCAGCAGTCCTTTGTTCTTTTGTGTGAGTGTGCACATGCACATTCAGCCACTGGTAAGCAGAAAACTGATAGTGAAAATCACCCAAAGGCTGTTTCAAACATCTACCACAAGTCTTAGTCGTTCTTTACACGTTGAAACTTAAAAGGCTTCCTGAAACTCAAACAAGAGCTCTGGAGGAGAAATGCTATCCTGAAAAACAAGACCAGTAGTGAGGTTTGTTTTTTGAGTGAAATCTGCAATGTTAAAGAATCCTGATTTGTTGAGTATTTTAAGTGTCAAAACTCATTTAATCTGTCTGAGCAGAAAGCAAAACAAAAACTGACATATTCATGATTTAATCACATTAATTTGCAACAACTGCATTAACTGCACCCATGCATGTTTTATAGATATTGTGTCATTAGTATTTCCATGAGATTTAAAGACTACGTGGTGCTCTTGCTGTGTTCCAGTCAGAAGAGGAGCCTCTAATTGAAAACAAAGAATGAAGGCGTGTAACTACAAGGACTCACCAAGACTGCAGAGGACTCTTATGATCTCCTTCTGCAGCAAGTGCCTGCTTGTTCAGTTTGCAATGTCCTCCAATTTCTCCCATTTGAATGAAGTCCTCCTGGAACCTATAGAGTAGCAAAGTACAAGTATTTTTGGTGAGCAACAGAAACAACTTTTTTTTTAAAAACTGATCTCTTTAAAGCTGACCTCTCATGACCTCTGCGTGGCTGCCGCAAATCCAGGTAAAGGTTTGTTGCTCTGCAGAATCTAGTGTGGCGAGTACACCTTAATGACGAATCCTCCTGAAACACAGTGATGAAACAAATACAGCAGTGATCTTAAAGGTTCTGAAAATTATCTTTAAAATATTGCAATGATCAAACTTTTTTAAAGCAAACAATCAACTGTCTCTTGTGTGTCAGCCCTTAAGTTAAACGCGGTGTTGATTTTTACAAGTTTTTTTCTTCTTCCTGTTGACTCAAGAGGCTGCTGAGAACTAAGGAAATAAGGGAACTTACTGGATTGTTGGCCTTGCAGAGAGTTTTGAGCTCAGAGAGGCGCTCATTGACATAGCCGAAATCAGCCTGCTTCCAGAAAAGCTCTCGGGCCGCGTCCAACGAACGAGCCCTGACAACGTAGATTCAATGCGGAAACTGCTGTTTAATCATAATGGATCATCTGTGAAGTATGCCATCATGTGAACACTGGTACTAACAAAACAAAACAAAACAAAAAACTGAGTTTTAAACAAGACTAAAAATGCCCTGACATTTTCTAGTATGACTAGGATTTGACAGTTACAACAAAGTACCACACAAAGCCTGTCATCCATGATTTAAAGCGTTGTACCATTCGGCGTCAGCTTTGGTGCAGACAGGGTAGCTGAAGCGTTTCTCTGGGTCACAGTTCTTTTCATAACCCCAACAGGCTGACAGATCCTGCAGTGCATCCTGTTAAAAAAGTCAACATGCTTAACAAAAGTGTATAAAAGCAAAATGAGTAAACATTGCAAAGTCACTGGATTATTATTTTTCCCCCTGATGATTTGGGGGAAAAAAAAAGATGTTGCACTAAAGTCCCACTCCAACTACACACACACGTGTGTGTATATATATATATATATATATATATTAATATATATATATATATATATATATTAGAAATTTGCCTCTGGCTTGTGGGCTGGACTGTTGGTGTGGAAGTAACCCTGCAAAGATGTCCCAGGCCAGCATCCCTTTGTTCTGAGCTTTCAGACACACAGTTTTGAGCCCAGCACCTCAGACGAGGAAAACGAAGACGTTAATGGATCTATTTGCATGCTAGTGGAGGATTTAGAATTGGAGCGGAGCAGGAAGACTTTGGCCCACCCACAGTTGCTGCATTACAAACCGGAGCTTTGAGCAATCACATAATAAAAATGTAGTTATAATTTCTGGACTAAACTATTATCTAATAAAAAAAACGCACATTCAGAAAATATTGAACAATAAAAATAAAGATAAAAAGAAATGTCTTACTTTAAAAGGACAATGTGGGTCCAGGCGACACTGCTTTGCAACCCTCTTGTTGTTGTGGAGAAAGTAGGGTATGTGCTCTGGTGGCAGTGAGATCCCACTGTAGTTAAAGAGCCGTGTTGCTGGCTTGTGGTTTTCCGCCTTCTCAGTGGTGGCCACAAGAAGAGGAAAAACTAACCCCAGAGCTACTAGAACCACCATAGTCAGAGTTATGCAGACATGTGAAATACGTGCTTCTCTTCAGAACTCTCTGCAAAAGGGAAAAAAATGAAGTCAGACCTGTAATCTTGGTTGAGAGCCTCGCACCACACTACAAAAGAATTTGGTACAATTAAGTGTGGGAACGCAGCTCCAGGCTGATAGAAGATCCTCACAAGGATAAGTCCTGTTGCAGGAAATAACGCTGACCTTTTAAAGATTCCTGTCCGAGCAATCATAAATAAGCCTATAGAGGGCTGTGTATGGACTGCAGAGGCTGGCACCGATGCAACATATTAAGGTGGCCAAAACAGAACCCTTCTCCCTGGCTATCAGTGACAGAGGATTTAATACTCAAGCCTGACCTTTGTCAAAGCATTATATCATGTAACAATAGCCTCCAAACATTCTCACCTTGAAAGGAAGGGAGGGAAGTCAGAAAGTGTCTATACGGCAACTTTGCTAACAATAGGTTGTGAGAACTTCACAACCTGTTTAAAGAAATTTTAAAAAGTTGTTTTAAACTCTAGATCAAGCAACTCATTTTTTATTTCTCATGAAGAATCAGTGTACAGTTTCTGAAAGTGTCATAATGTCTATAAACTTTACTAAAAAGAATGTATTTTCATCTATTTAACCTAAAATGTTTTTAATTCATCTAAGCATCCCTAACAAAACGATTTAAAAATATATGGTAAAACAAAAACAAAAGGAAAGGTATTTTAGATTTCTTTTAACGCTAATCGTAAAATGTTAGGCATTTGAGGATTTTCTTTGTCATAATTTTAATTTACGTTAGATAAATGAGCCCCAATTTGAACAGTAAGAGCAAAGCATTTGTGCTGTTAAAACATGTTACTAACATATTGTGATTAGTCTGAGAGGGCTTAGATATGGAATAACTGTAGAGAAAATATAAAAAACTGTCTGTAAAAGTCAAAAAAATAAAATAAAAACAATTATAAAGGGGGATGTAGATGCAATAGACTCAACAAGATTATTTGATTTGTATTTTACTTTTGAATTGTTTTGAGCGTATGTGTCTACTCAGTTTACTGTGTAAATTTAAGTTTGGACTGAATTGGAAAAAAAGGGACTTGACTTGGTTTAATATCATCCAAAGCACTTTTTAATTTTTGCATTGGATTGGAAATGCTTTGTTTTCAAGCAATCAAAGCAAAAATAATATACGAAACAAGATTAAAAGCAGAAATATCTATTTATACAGAGATATATAAACTCAGGATGATTAGTCATAGAATTGATTGGAAATATGCACATATCAACATAAAATAGTAAAAAATTAAAATAAAACTCTTTTTCACAAATAGGAATATTCACTCTTTTGCATACAATACACGACACAATTAAAACATTAAGATATCAATAGATTTCATCAAAGGAAGCGGGAAGAAGCTAATTAATTTAATCCCACTCCTGATTTGCTTTACATACAACTTATTTTATTTGTTTACATTCTTATCTTGTAATCAGTTATTTCTACTTTACCAACACAGATTCAGCTTATTAAAAATCCATAAGTGTGAATAACTCACATGAATAAGAAGAAGCGTAAAATAATTATGTAAATAGACAAAACATTATTTTAGAAATCATCATAACATCCCGGTATACAGATCAAGTATCAACAATATGCGCAGATTAAATGTCATTAGAAAAAAGATACATTTGTAAAATGGGATAACTAAAGAAATTGTTTTTTACAAATGACATATTTTAAAATCATCAGATATCATCACTTTAAATCACATATCGAGAAACTAAGTGGAGTGATATGATTAGAAAATGATCACTTCAATCATCGTCAGTAATTGATTTATTTTTATTATTATTTGGTCAAAGTCAGTGTCCATTCACACAGTCATTTGACACTGAGCATTATACTTCTGTTTATGATCTTTATTTTTTTATTGTAACAGTATAAATAAATCAAAACGGGTGTAATGTCCCAAATAAATTAGGTACACTGAGTATGGAAAATATTTCTGCTGAATGAGTAACGGGTTAACTGAAACGCCTAAACTTTCATCTATTTATTCTTAAAATCATTTTTTTTTTTCTTAAAGAGTGAGTCATTTTCGAATAAGCTATTCATACTTAGAGGACCCGGGAACAGTGATCTGTACTCATTTATCTTCTCATTAACTTTTAGCTAGCTTTTTAACAGCAACTGCAATTAATCAAAGTTTCCTTTAACTTTGTAGGTGAGCTGAAACAGTCTGTTCTTTTGCACGTTTAAGGCTCGGAGTGCAAAGTTCGCCGACATAATAACGCATTTCTTTTTTCTTCGTTAGCGGTTCAATATAAGAAAATCGCGTTTAGAAGCTAACTAATGTTTGAAATGTCTTCATGCGGATGCTAGCCGGGATCACACTCTGTCATTAATTAGCTGTTCCTTTGAGGCAAAGCGAGAACTGAGCTGAATAGAAGGAATTTTCCACAGCTCAACAAAGAAAAACAAACAACTTAAAAATATCCAGTGAGTTATTGAGTTAGAAAATGTGACGGCAATTTGTAGGAAAGCCGGTTTACCTAAAGCCACTGCCTGCTCGCACTCATTGAAGCGATGATGTTGCCGTGTGGTCGCCATAACACCGGAAATCTCACAAAGCCTGCACTACGCTCCTATGACCTCTAGGTGGCACCACATTTACTGATTTAAAAAAAAAAAGAATCCTTTAAGGCTCATGCAAACCACACTTCGTTTACATTCAGAAAAACTCAAAAAAGATCAATTTACAGCCAGTTCTCATTGACACAAATTCAATGCAATAAAAATAAATAAAATAAAATTAGGACAACAGCTTGGGATACATTTGAACTTTCATTTATTTCAATTGTTTGTGTAGCATCAAAATATTATGAATGTAATCTTGTGACAATGCAGATTTGTAGCATTTGATGTGATCCCATTTAAAGTAAATGTGATTTTTCTCTGGCAACTAAGTAAATGTGTTTTCATATATAAATAAATACTCACAAACCAAATTAAAACACATTCTTTAGAATTTCAGGGACAACCCTTATTTCAGAGCACATTTTGTGATTTCTATGATACCCACAGATTTATATATACTATGTACACATTTTAAAATATTCCCTAAATCACTCTGAAAATGTGCTAAGAAAAAAATGAATTTGTGTAGTGCAAAAAGGCTTGTGAATTTTTGCTAAAATTATTTACAAAACCATATCACTGAGTTAATCATGAGCAATGTATAGTTTCAAAGAATTCAGTTAAAAAACTGAATCAAAAAGATTTCCTTCATAAATAATCTTGTAATTTGAATTGAGATGTGCCTTGTCCCAACAATCACTGTTAACCAACACTAACTTGGATAGATGATTAATTAAAGAGAAGGTAAGGATAAAAATAGATGACTTAAGTAAACAT
Organism: Oryzias celebensis; assembly: GCA_014656515.1. Taxonomy (NCBI): domain Eukaryota; kingdom Metazoa; phylum Chordata; class Actinopteri; order Beloniformes; family Adrianichthyidae; genus Oryzias; species Oryzias celebensis. The sequence continues at coordinate 15,804,950 of BNCR01000005.1, forward strand.
AAAAACTAAAATCTTCCTTTCTATACCCATTTCATGGTTAAAATTATGGAGGAATTTAATGCAAAAAAATATAAGTGAAACTGGTTTATTTTCGGCTCTGCAGCAATTCATCAATCTGAGTTTTGTACATGTTCTTTACATCTATAAGGTCCAGCCTTAGCTCCTCTGCTTCCTCTGCTTTTTCTCCATACATCTGTAGAATGGTGTTATGTCTTTGTTCCAGATCCTGAAATAACACAAACAAGAAGATTGATGAATCCAATAAAGTCGCAAAACTTGAAACTGAGGTTACCATTTACAATCCTCACAGTGTAGAAGCATTTCTGATCTGCGGAATAAAGAATAATAACAATAAAATGTTTGTACCTTGAGTTGAATTTTCAACTTTGGAATGCCTTTCACCATTTCTTCCATCTCATCATTCCTGTTTGTCAGTCGAACCAGTTCTTCTGCCATCACCGCACGACTCCTTTCCAAGTTTGCAATCTCAAGCTATAAAGGACGAAGGAAAGCAAATATTTGCAATAACTGAATGATGAAACAAATTCAGAAATATTGCATGAACAACAAAGATAAAGATGATTATAGTGTTTAACCCTGAAATGCAAACAGCACCCCACCTGCAGTTGTGCTATTTCTCCTTCTCTGAGTTTGACCTGCGACTGCAGGTTCTCTATGATACTGGAGCCTCCCGACAGTCTGGCGGCCTCGTACAGGTTGGTCCCGCTCATTGACATCGACATTGTTCCCAGAGAGTGATCTAGAGAGTCATCCTGGGTATAAACAAATATGGGATAACATTAAAAAAGACAATAATGTTCTAAGTCGTAGTGTTGCCGTTTTCTAAAACTGAAATTAATGCAGGGATTCTAGTTTAAAGACGGCACCTGTGAAAGGACAGAAATGTGCAGCCCAGCATTGTCTGCCCCACTGACAGAGCTGGAACGAGACAGGGAGGGTGTGGAAGACGCTGGGGGCTCTCCAACAGTGTTGGTCATTGCCTTCCGCTCCTAAATCAGAGCGAGTGAAAAGTAAAAGTTTGTACTGTAGGAAATCAAACCAACTCAGCAATTACTACAGAGAAAATATTCTTTAACTATTTTGAACCTTTTCCTTTAGCGCCTCTTGTGCCAAATAAAATTTCTTCTTCTCCTTCTCCACCTTAATCTTCTCCATTTCTAGTTGGTTGACCAGCAACAGCTGAAAGACAAACAATGAAAACACAAGTGAGCTTTTGTTCCTTTCATGAGAATAATAGATAACAGAAAAGTAATTATGGTACCTTTTCTTTTTTCGCTTCTTCCATCAAACGGCTGTGCTCATCTCTTAAATTTGTTAATTCAGCATGCTCTCTAAAAAAAAAAAAAAAAGAAGAGTACATTTTCACAAAAATTAGTAATTACACACATTTTATTTAAATAAAGGCCAACCTAGATCCGGATTCCTCCTCCAAAACAATGGAAACAAGATTTTTCAATGTAAACATTGTTCACTCATTCATATAGGTTTCTAAAAATGACAGGTAGCAAAATCCTGTGAAAGTTTGACAGAACAAAATACATCGAGCCAACCGGGAGGAAAACATGGAATCTTCTTATCTGTTTGACATGTTACCCATTGCACCACTGGCCCAGAATGAAAGCCACTTCAATCATTCCCAAACCACAACCCTTTGGCACAGAGGCCATTTATCTGTCACAGACTGTCATCAGGGATGTCCTCAAAATGAGTTTCATGCAGACTGACTACAAGGTTGTGTAAGCAAATGAATGAATGTAGAAGAAATTATATTATTCAAGCGTATATAAAATTATATCTTTCATTTGTAATTTAGGGACTGGTTAAAGTAATACAACTGGAAGCTCAGTCAGGGTTTGTCACCAAAAACAAATACATGCGCCCTAAGAATGTAAGACACTTAACCTTTTTTATAAGTAAATATATGTTTATATTTACATGTTTAAGAGCCTTTTATAAAAATATGCCATCAACGCTTGATGGCGTCCATACACAGGCTTTTCTGTTAAAAACTGCAACCAGGTAAATAACGCAAAACAACATGAATGTCACTACTGTCACAATTCAATTACAATGCACATTTGTATTTTTTATTTAAAATAAAAACAAATAATAATAAAATAAAAAACCCTTTTTGGTTTTTCAAGAAAACAGTTAGACAAATATTCTCATCCAGATCCCTCTGGAGTTTGTTGATGAAACTGCAGAATGGAGACACTATTTCTTTCAACAAACTCCATCAGCTAATGGAAAAAAATCGTAAATGCCTCTATAAATACAGTGAGGACTCCCTTGTCTCCTCTCATTTGCGTTTTTATTGCAAATAATGTGTTTAGATGGTAAAATATTCTGAACAGTGTCAGTAGATTACAGCTATGTTATTCTAAACATGGCTTGATCCGTCTATGAACTTATTCCAATTTAGAGGAGCGCATTTACACAGTTATGGTTTGTTTTAGGATATCAGCTTATTCTGGATCATATTGGAATACTGGCCAATGTCAAAGTTATCACAAATAACTGGATGTGGAACCACACAAAAATCTCTTTGTCGTAGCCTTGGATTAAATTTACCTGTTGCTCTCATCCTCCAGCTTTTCTCTTTTATTTTTCTCAGCTTCTACCTGTGCAAGAAGCTTAGCTTTTTCCTGGCGTAGTGAGGAATTCTGAGATTCCAGAGAAACCAGCTGGGCCTTGATGGAAAGTAGTTCTTCTGTTGCTGATCGCTCCTTCTCCACAGCAACTGCTAGCTGTGCCTGGGCGTCCACTGTTGACATAAAGAATACACAGAAAGATGTCGGGGGGGGGGGGGGGGGGGGGGGGGGGGGGGGGGGGGGGGGGGGGGGGGTAAATGTAGATACAAAAAAGACTGAGAGTTCATATACATTTTACCTAGTCTGTCAGAAATGTTCTTTTCTATTTTTTCCCAAGATGCCGTTTGTACTCCTAATGTGCCTTGTAGGTTTTCAATTTGCCGTAGTAGAGGTCGTGTGGCCGAGGTGACACTCTGACTGAGCTCCTGGTTTCTGTTCTCGGCTTCCTGCAGTCTCTGAAATAAAACAGATAAAATTAAATACAATAAACATATTTAGGGAAAAATGTTTTTCTTATTTCAGATGGCGTTTTTTCTTTTACCTGCTGAAGCTCACTGATCTCCTCCCTCAAATAATCTTCTTTTCTTGCTTGCTGGATTTCTGCTCTCTGCAGAGCGAGCCTCAGATCAGCCACCTGTACACAATAAAATATTGATGAGCTGCTTGGTTATTGTTGACAGAACATGGGGGAATACAAGCAGGATGTCAACAAACAGCCAGGTTTGGAGTGAATTTACAATCACATGAGATAGCAGAAGCACACGTATGCCCACAGAGTAGACCAGTGGTCTATATGTTGTGGTTTTACCTGGTTAGCCAGCATCTCCTGCTGTATCCGAGCCTCCTCCTGAGCCTTTTCTAAAGCCAAACTCAGCTGCTCTTTGGCCTGGGTCTCCCTGCTCAGAGCAGCCTCTTCTGCCTCACTGACTCTGCTGGCATTCATCTTATGAAGCTCTGCCAGCTCCCTGACAACAGATGAAACCATCACCACTGCACAACAATTGCACACTTAATAGGGAAAGCCTTGCTTTGGGTATGAAATATTTCCTTAAAGATTTTTTTATGGACGTGCTCGAATGTTAATCCATGGCTACAGCACAGAACCTCATCTGTCTTTTGTGACGTCACAAATGTAAGTGTTTATAAGAACCTTAAGCTGGTTTCAATTTGATAACTACAATTATTTTAATATACTGTTGTGGTTCATCCAAAACTATTGTTTTCTGTAAATTGTTTGAGTTGATGAGTCATACTCAGTCGACTTTCTGCAGTTAAAACAATGAAGGATTAAAAATGAGTGGTAGCATTTTATTTTTTCACTGTGCAATAAACTTAGACTGCTTCAGGGGTCAGATCTTTGGTGATAGTGTTATTAGCAGGGTGCCTCACTACTTACTTGTAGGAGTTATCAAGAGCGGCCTCGAGGCTCCTATTTTTCTCCTGCAGCTCCTCTACATCGGTCTGCAGACGGCTCAGATCTTTTTCCTGCTGTTCTCCCACACCATTCAGCCTCCTGATGTTCTCCCTGTGCTGTTTCTCCACCTCCTCCTTCCCATCGAGTACCTGAATGCACAAAATAGTTACCCGTGGATATTTTGAGTGAAAAGTGAAAAGACTAAATATTTTATGCAGCACAAAAAACTTATATGCAAAGTGATGTCACCAAGTGTTTATTCTCTTCAAATAGAATGAATACAGTGGTTCCCCTGAGTTTCAGCAGTGGTCTACTAGAGATAACATTAAAATTTGAAATGACACAAATGTTTTGGTAGCAGGTGATAACAGCTACTAGGTGACACGTTAGAGTCTTCAGCCTGACCTCCTGCAGGTGCCTGAGCTCGTCCTCCTGCTCCTTGATCTTCTTCTGCTGTTTCAAAATCTTTGCGTCACTCTCCTTCTCCTTGGAACGCAGTTTTTTGATAATGTTGCTGTGCTGCAGCTGCTGCTTGGAAAGTTTTTCGCCTAAACGTGAGGGGGGAAAAGGAATGTTCAATTTATGAACCACCAACACTTATTTTTCAGGCATTTTTAAAGAAAGAATCTTTGGCTGCAATGATAAAGCTTGTTTTTTTGTGCTCCACATACAATTACAAAGGCAAGTGTTTGTGTAACACAGAAACAAAAAAATTCAAATCTGTTGTAGGAGGATACAATGGTATTTAGATAGTTACCAAGGAAGATGCTTCTGCTTCACTGAGTGCTGCTCTGAGCATGTGATAAAGTGTTTGAAAAGGGTGTGAGTCTCCAACGTGAGCTAAATGTGTATCCTTTTTACACAAGTCTCACCTTCCTCTAGAAGCCCCCTGATCTGCTCCTCCTTTTCTTTGATTATCTCCATTGTATCACTGGAATTCAGTCTTGTAGAAAGCTCCTCTCGAAGGCCCTTTATCTCCTGTTACGTTAAAAAGAATGGTAAACTTTGACAAAGCTATAGCATTGCAAGAATAGGGGAATAATGGTCAAGTGGCAACAATGGACTCTAAAAGCCTGCAGGGCTCATAGAAACTAATGCCAATACCTTCTTGGCAATGTCTCTTTCTTTACAAGCCAGTTGAGCCTTTCTCTCTGCTTCTGCAATACGTTGTGTGAATTCATCTTTTAGGGACTGAACAGTAGAGCTTTCTTCTTTCAAGTTTGTCACCTCACTGAAAAATAAACAGAGCAGTTTAAGCACAGAACCTTTGCAAACACTCAACCTCAACTACTTCAAAAGAAAAAAAAAATCAGCCTAAGAAAACTTTTTCTAAATGTAAAAGAAAAATAATAAGTTAGTAAAAATAACATTGTGGTTGTTGTCCTTGATATATTTAAACTCTATTGACTTCTTTTCTTTACTGCAGGTTGGCAATGTCTTGTTTGACTTGTCTGTCAACATAGGCAACTCCTCTGTTTGAGATTGCCTTTAGCGCCTTTGGGAACTCACTCTTGCAAATTGTCACAGTCCTCCTCTAGCCTGGCCTTTTCTTTGCTCACTGCCAGCAGCTGGGACTCTCTTTTCTCAAGACGACTGGATAGATCATCGATTATCTGAAACATTAACAGATTGTTTTTGCTGATTTATTGGAAATCCAAAAGATTGTTAAATACCAAATGTCAGAGGATGTGTTTAAGAGAACTGTAAATTAACCTTCATGAAGATAAACATAGCTAAAGCTTTGTGATATAGTGTTCCCTTGTTTATCACGGAAGGAACATTCCAAAAATAATTGACTGTGAAATCAACAAAGTAGTCATTTTTCTTTTTTCACAGTAATTGTAGACGTCTTAGGGTTGTAAAACCCCTCTCTATACAAAATACACATTTTTTAGACAAACATTTTCAAACTTTTCTCTCTTGATAAACTCTCAAAGTTCAAACCTTCAAAGAAAGTCCAGTATTATTTAAAATGATAATATTTTATCTTGGAAATGTACTTTAAAAGGAATGAAAGCAAATATCTGCTCTCAATCTGAGATTTATGTAAATCTGGAAAGCTGAACACATTCTGCACAGCAGACATGGTGAGGAGGAGATTGAGTGACAATAGTCAACAGCCAACCAGAACACAGTGTGTTGTTTAAAAAAAAAGGGAAAGATGCACTGCAAAAAAATCTGCAAGACTGCAGAAGATAAAAGGCAATTTAGAGAAGGACCAGGTTATTTAAAATATAGAAATAGGAGTTTCAGCAGATCTACATTATTTGCACCATTAACAACAATCAAAAGAGAATTTGCAGTATTGAAACCCAACTTTCAGGTTCACGCAAAGAACCACGGTTATGTGGTTCAGACTAATTTATGATGATATTCGTTTTGCAATCCTATATATTATATCCAATCAAATCAGTCATATGAAGGACTGGAATGGTTTTGAAATAAAAATGCAACAAATTAATGAATTACCTTTTGAAGCTCCAATATCTGAGAAGTGGAAACACTTTTCATCTCCTCAGTAATGGGCAGAGCACTCTGTCCTTCAGCTTTAAACGGAGGCTCAAACACTGTTATAAAGGCTTCAGGCTCCATCTCTGTCAGTTCTTCGGGCTGTTCACTGTTCACAGGCGTTGCACTTCGCCCACTTTCCTCCATCTCATCCAGTGACTGCTCCCTTGTTCTCTCTGGGTGTTCCTTCTCCTCACATTTTTCCCCCTCACCCTCTTTTTCCATTACTCCATCTTCCTGCTTCTCACACGTCAAAGAAGCAGGGCCAGTGATGACAGACGCCAGAGTCCGACTGCCAGAGATCTCGTCATCCGAGTTGACCTCACTGACACTCCGGCTGTCCAGTGACTGGACGCTGAATGAATCGATTCGCTCAAATGCATCTGAGGAGGAACCGCAGCTCTCTGTGAGCTTCGGGTAATCCTCTAGTTGGGAAAAATCTCCACAGGTGGAGGCAGTGAGAAGCTGAAAGGATCCCTGCATGAGGTGAAGGCCTGCTTTGCTTTCGCCAGTTTCTTGTCTGGAGCTGACTGAGCTTTCGCTCAGCACGCTCTCGTGATCAAGAACTTCAATGTCACTTGTGGTAGAGGTTCCTGAGGAGAAAGCGCTGACTGGAGGAGAAGGTGTGTCTGTTTGACGATCCTCTGCCTTGCACTCTTTCTGATCTGGGTTTGCTTCTTTGGAGGAGGACGAGGCTGAAGAATCTGTAGGAGGCTTATCTTCAGAAGCAGGAGGTTCTGGGGTTGGGTTAGGGCCATCGGGTTCCACCGTGTTTTCCGACAAAGTCTCTGACTGCCCTGCTTTGTTCTCTTCTGCCAGAACCGCTGAGCCCTCATCTTCTTTTTCACTTTCGTCGGTTTTGCAAGGCAGATCACTGGAAGTAGTAGTAGGGGAAACTGGCTGGAGGAGGATAATGTCTTTGTAAGGTGGTGCTGGTGATTCGTTGGTTTCCTCAAGTGGACTCTCGGCTACCGTCTCACTGTCAGGACCCGTAACAGGTTCTGTATTTGGACTCTCTTCGGTTTTCAGGGCTTGAGGAACAGCTTCTCTGCTTTTCTTCTCATCCTTCTGAAGTTTTCGTTGGGTTTTCGTAGGGGGTACAGACACAATTGGGCTTTTATCGACCACTTTGACATCCGCGGGTGAGAGAAAGGCACTAAAAAAGTTCTCAGATTCATCCACAACAGTACGAGTGACAGGGGTCGTAATGGCCCCCGGTGAGGGTGGCGGAGAAGTGGGCTTTTCTTCTGCAGGTGCTTCCCACTGAGTCATCCCCCATCCTCCACTTAACGAGAGTTTTCCAGGTAATGAAACATCTGACAAGAATCGATGTAATGAGCTGTTAGCATTGCTGACACGTCTATGTTTTGCAGCTACAACTATACACTGAGTTACTTACCATCAGATGGCATTACAACCATGTCGCCCCACTGGTCTTCTTCTTTAATGTCCAGAACGCGATCGATTGACTTCTGAGCCGATGTTAAAGCTTGTTTAGCGAAACTGGACAAGTGAGATGCGTTGAACCAACTCATTCTGACTAAGAAGCTAGCAGCGACTGGTGGGGGTGGGATGGGGGTTCACAATCGCACGTTGTGTTTTAACTTCGTGTTGTCAATGACGACCACTTTACAATCACAAACAACATATGTCAAGACTGTTAAGGTTCCGTAAAGCTTCGCAGTTAGTCGGCTAGTTAGCAGTTACCGAAGCTAACACGAGCTGACAACCGTGAGTGCGGAGAGCGTTGATATTTACTTTCACCTCAAATACAGTGTCTTTAAAAAAAGGACTCTTTAAGTCAATTGCGCATTAGTAAATATCGCAAGTCTAACTCCATCGTAGTTGTCAAGCCAAACGGCTTTCCTTATCCGAAGATTTTCCGTCTTCTTGATGCAGCCTTCATCGTTTGTTTTGGTCGTTCTTCTCAACTTGTAGCTTGTAGCGCGGATAGCATTAGCATGTTTGCTACTTCCTTTCCACGTAGCAACATGACGTCACAGTCAGCTCAGGTTACAGATTACCACGTTATTTCCTCTGGAAAAAATACATAGATTAAAAAAATAAACTTTGCGTTCAAATGCAAAAAAGTAACAAATCTAATCTTTATTAGTTATTAAAACATTACAACAGTACTGAAAAAACAAGATGCAAGCTAATAGAAACCAGTGATTTTACTAAGTTTTCGTTTTTACTCTTCCACTTCTATAGTGTTTTAACTTTGTAATTGTTTTGAGATTTTACTGTACAACGTCTTGTTTGACTGGTCACGACAAGGCGCCATTTAAATAAACTTAACGTAATGATTGTTTTCCATTTGTTTATGTTTTTTCACACATTATTTTACTGCAGTTTTATTTTTTTTATTTGTAATTGTTCATTTCTAAGATCATTCCTCTGTTTATACGGACTTCTACGTCCGTGTACCCTGAATTTTTACATTTTGGCTTCAGGAGTAAAGTTTTCAAAAGAAAGTTGAACTTATGTAATACAAAATTGTTTTAGCTTTTTGATGGTCTTTCTTTTTTTTTCCTTTTCAAGACGATTTCCACTCTGCTAAATATTATAACTGGCTAAGTACATTTTTATTCTCTCTATATGCAGTTGGATTGCACAGTGGTTAGTGCTCTTGCCTTACAAGTAGTGATGATTCAAGCCGGTTCAAGTCCCGGCTAGAGGACATGAAACAGAATCACCGATGGAGGACTCTTCTGTATGGAGCTTGAATGCGTGGGCTTTCTGGCTTCCTCCCACCATTCAAAAACATGCTTCATGAGTGGTTACTCTGATTGTCTTTAGGTGCAAATGCCTTTGGAGTGTGTGTGATTCCAACAGACTGGCAACTTGTCCTGGGTGTAACCTGCCCTCGCCCATCCGTGACCCTGAAAAGTGCAGGTTTAAAACACGAAAGAATTTGGAAGCCTGCTAAACAGTCAAACTGTTCTATGCAAAGCTTGCAAATTAGGATTTAAGGTATGGCTACTTATCAGCTCTGTGTTTTCTTATTTTGAAAAAAATAGACATCATGTACCAAAAAAAAAACAACCAAACAATTTATTCCAGTCCATACAGTTTCAGCTTTAAAAGCTGCCGTAACTAAAAAAAAACAAAAAACTGAAACATAAATAAATACACAAAACAGAACAAGTACAGAAGAAACTAAAGGAAAAATGTCTGCGGATTTCTTTATCTTCACAGAAAACTACTTAGTAATGAAAATAACATTAACACATGATTTTTAAAACATTTTGGAAAAAAAAAAAAAAAACTCTGATTTGGCTTTTCAGTGCAAAAACATCCGGTTTTTCCCATTAAATTAGATACGTTATTAAACATCGAGATTGGATTCGCTGTGCTTGTTTTGAATTGATCGGGAGTGCCTCTGCTTGTTCTATGAGGTAAAGCAAAGTCGAAACATCACGGTCTGGGGTGTTGTTACATCAGCTACAGCAAGTTCCTGTCCATCTGTCAGTCCCAGCTCTGAAAAAACATTACAAAACTCATGAGATTCGATGATGCTTTATGAAAACATTTGCATCTGTAAAATAGTAAAATCTTCTTTACAAAGTTCAGTTTGTAAAGAAACTCACCTTTTAAAGATTTAGACAGATTTGTCCGTGTTCTCTGTTCAATCGAAGGTACAGACTGGAGAAAAATAATTCCGATTTAGGGCAATTTATGTAAACCATTACTGATTCAAGATTTGCTTATGTGATGTAATGCCATAAGCCTGAAATAAAATATTAAACTACTCTAAAATGAAATACCTGTAAATATAATGTTTTGTTTTTTCCCTCCACTGTAGCTGTTAGAGCGGGTGACTTCATCTGTCTGGAAAACAAAAATAAACAAATATATATAATTTTATAACCAAAAAAAAAAAAATCATCATAAAGCCGATGTATGAAAAGCAGGAGCAGGGCAAACTCACAATGATGCACTCTCAGTCAGGAAGTCTAACACTTCCTGGAGTTTGGAAGATGGATGAAAGTGGAGATCCTGAGGTACCTGTCTGCAAGCACTGCAGTTTTCCTAGACAACGAAAAGACAAAAACACATCTTAGCCCAACAGCCCACTTATCTACTGGTATTCTATCAAACATTAATGGGAGCGTGGGGTTTTGGTGCAGACCTTCCTTTCTGCCTCAAAGGTGTAGGTATACAGGCCATCAACATCGTTGAAAACCATGTAGTTACTGAGAGGTATATAGGCACTGACAAAAAAAAAAAAAACAGTAAAAACAAAGTCACCTAATGAAAGATGCACATACTCAAAATACAAACTGCACAGTCCCATCAGAAAACTAGTCCTCCCACATTCCTTACCATAAGAAACACAAAAATCTGCCGACAGCACAAAAATGTCTAATGTTGCTTTATGAAACTCATACAAGCTGTGTGACATATTACCATCTTTACATGATTGTCAAAACATACCTTGTTGCTAATTTGAAAACCTCTGTGGCACAAGCGGCTGGATCAAACAAGAAAAAGTCAAACAATTACATCCATGTATAAACATAATCTTCAGTTATTGTCTAAAATAGGACAATCATTATACAGTATCATTTGAAATTTTACTTATGGATTATAACTGCTAAATACTTACCAGCAATGACAGCATTTGTAGATGCAACAGCTGGGATTATTCTTTTAACAACACCTGCAACACAGCAAAGCTTTTTTTTCACTGATTTTTCATTTTAAAAATGGACTAAATCCTGAAGGTGGATTGTTTTTGTGCAGTTTCAGCAAGGCTGGGTTTAATGTAATCAATCGGTCTTGATCTTCACTTGTAAACTGATATCAGTTCATTAGATCTACAAACCGATTCTCCATTTAAAATCATTCATAAATTTTTTCCAGATAAAAATATGCTTTAGTTTTAAATTAAAGATTTGACAACCTATTGATGAAATGTTCAGCTTTCTCCATATTTCATCAAGTGAAAGGGGATTGTGAACTTGAATCAGTTCAGAGGTACTCATATATTTCACTCTATATAAGGTCTACGTTACTATAATAATGGACTGGAATTGCTTTAAAAAGATAAAAGTAGCAGCAAGCAACAGTATTAAGTTATATCTTTACATACTGTGCTTTATTTATACTGTGCAGAGAGAATGTGGTGTTGTCCATAAGCTATGCTGCTCATGCAACACTAGCTTTGCAAGAGTTTTTTTTATTTTTTAAATTAACTTAAGCAAAACAGCAGGTACATACAAAACTGAACTTTCAATTAAAGACTTGCAAAGAAACCATCTACATTTCTCTACTTTTTGTTGTGAACCTGCATTTATTAATTTGTTTTGTTTTAGAAAATGTCACCTCATAAATGTGATTTTTTTTAGAGATTTAGAGATTCTTGTTTGCTCACCCTGTGTAAGCCTGTATGTGACTCCTGTTATACTGAATTCTGCTGCCCTCTCCAGAGATCTCTGAAAAACCCACTGGATGTGCTCTGGGTCATCACCTTCCAATGCCACACCATCTAATTCACACACAAATATTTAAATCATTTATCATTAAAAGGTATACATTTTTTTTCAACAGAAACACAATAATGCAAAAATGAAAAGAAAGTGTTCCTTTATACCACCAAATGGTAGCTCTTTGGGCCACTGCAGTATTCTGACATACTCAATGCAATGCTCTGGCAAACGAGGCATTGAAGCTATTGTGCACATGGGGAAGTTGATCTGCAAAGAAAATACAACTGTTTAATATTCTACAAACAAAAGGAATGTTTTTTTTTTTTCATAAGTCAAAGTTATTTTAATATTAATTGTAAATGTGCTGCATACCTGAGGAGGGTAAAGCTCAAGGGTGCAGTCAATGCAGGCTGTCATACCAGGCAAAATGACTCTGGCGTTGCCCTTAAAGCCTTCAGTCCCACCATCGATTAATGGGATAATGGACCCTGGATCCAACACACCATCATCATACACCAGTAAAGACAGCTGGATAGAAGCACAGTTGTGCAAATGAATACCGTGTAGGCAGGATGCTCACTGAGGTCAAAAACATCTAAATTCTCAAAAAATAAATAAAAAGACAAAAAATGCAAGCTCATAAAAAAGGGTACTATGTTAGCACAGGAAAATGTCTTACCAGCATACCATTCATCCACCTCCTGGCAACAATGGAATCAAGTCCACAAACAATTATGTGGAACTCTACATGGATAAAAAAAAGGGATAGGTTGATGCAATCCACACAGCTGACATGCAACAAAACATTTGTGCACAAAAACACAATTCAATAATTTCAATTTAGTACAAACTAATTATGTTCAATGTATTGTGGGTTAAAGGTTTCGCAGAGGACATTTGACAAAAAATAACCAATAACATGTTTTTTGGTTTAAAAAGACAATATAATAGCCAATCTATAAGTTTTGCTTCCTTTCCGTCAGGTCTCTTTTAAACACACAATATTTCCACCTTTTTTTTCACCTTTCAGTCAGGAAAAAAGCAGAATTAATTGAAATATGGAAATTAATAGTTACAAATGTTACTTACGTCTGTAGAATGTTTCGTCCAAGTCCTGAATTTTTTTAAAATAACTGTGCAACCCATTAAGAAAACATAGGATTTAGAAAACAAAAATTGCTAATTTTAACCTCTTGACATATGAATTTATTTCCAGTTTTATGTATATATATATATATATATATATATATATATATATATATATATATATATATATATATATACACACACGTTTTTGTTTTCATGTAAATGCCTATTAAAAATAAGTTTTTAAAGAAGAAGAAGTGCTTTGATGCATATTTGCATCAATAGGTGTCATGGTGCCATACAATACATATAATTTTCTTTTACCTTCTTTAAATTTGACTAAAAAGGATACGGAACAACACAGCATCCTGCAACCCGACTGTTAATGAAATCCGCTGCCACTTCAGCTTTAGGTCGGCCAACATCCTTAGGTCTGGAGAAAGTTAAACACATGTTAATTGGGAAAAAATGGCATTCCTAATATTGCATCCATTTATAACATTTGTAAGAGAGAAAAAAATAGAAATTCAAAAGCTTACTAACCTGAAGAGGAACTGACGATTCAGGTTGGAAACATCAATGGTGTCCATGTCAACAACACTGATGTGTCGAAAGCCTGATAAAGCCTAAGTCACAAAAAATGATCAGAGAAATATGACAGTCATGTTTTTGTTTTTTTGTTTTTTTAAATGCTAAAGTGATCAGTTTACCAGATCTTTCAGCAGCTCACATCCCAGCCCACCAGCACCGATGACCAGGATTTTGCAGGTTTCTAACAAAAACTGTAAACCCTTCAAAAGAAGAGAAATGTATTTAGGAAATGCAAACAGGCACAAGAAATTAGAAAATATAAACTTAACATAACACTCTGGGAGGATAGTGCTACCTCTGTGCTGGGCTCAAAGTCCGGATGTGTAAATGGTCCAGGTCTTTCCAGGAATGTTTTGATGTGGTTCCATCTGCCCCCCCACTCACACAAAACTCCCGATCCTCCATCAACCACCATGCTGAAGATGATACAGACATTAAGCTTTTACAATCATCAGCTTGGTTTGAATTTTAGTGTTCTACTGAAATCATGCAAAAAAAAGTTTTTTTCGACAGAAACCTGAATTCCTCTACAGGGGCAGGGGCCGTAAATACATCACCAGTCAGTGTAATATATGCTAGAGAACGTTACTGGGATTAACTTTACCGTTTTATAACGCACATTTGAGAAACAAAATGTTGAAATAGTTTATCATCTGAATCCCCTGGATGACAGGTGACTGAAGCTTTCGTGCCTGAACAGCTTCTGTAACTAGGTTATGTTATTAGCCTTCCATAAATAGCTACTATGCCGGCAGCGAATTAATGGTTTGAGCCATGACTCAGCATACTAGGAGAATGAAACATTGTGTTTACTACTAGAACATGTTAGTTATTTACGGGAGGCGAGCCACGAACATTTTCAGTACACTTGCTAAATGTATATTTTGACTACAAACAAATTAGCTGTCTCCGTGAGCTAACGTTACGTTCTTCTTCCTGTCTAAAAGGTTCCGCCGATTCTACCAATTTGGTCACTAACTTCTCAGTCAGCTCCACTACTTTCGTTCTTTTCTTCTCCCTAAAAAGAGAGAACAAAAGAAGGTTGATTCAATGCTGCACTCCCAGGGATTTTTGAGATTTGAAAGCATCTTTCGGGCTTTCTGTCTTGGTTCTTCGGCAGCTACTTACGGCTCATCCATCTCCGCCATGTTGGAGTACGTTCAAGTGCACGAGTTAGTAGTAGGAAAAACAAATTTCGAGGATCCGAAGGACTGGGGCTGTGGAGCAAACATAAAATCCGATAATCTTCAAAGAACATAATTATAAATGTTATTTTTTTACTAAGAATAAAGAGCAAACATTCGTAACGAAAAAAAGGTTAATGCGGTTTTTTTTTTTTTTTACGTTTTTGTTCCCATTACCCTGAATGCAGCACTGCAATCTGCTCCTTCTAATAGCAACGATATTCCAACAGATGGCAGCGTTTGCTTAATTTCTATGATCGCTCACTAACTAACCATACACTAAAGCAGTTGATAGGAAAAAATAAATAAATTAAATGAGGTTCTAGTTTCATTGCAAAAAAACAAATAAATAAAGTAAAAGTTCTGATATCTTAGATAATTATCTGTGATTTGACTTTTCCAAGATACACAGGGAAAAATGTATTATGTTTTGCACAAAAGCTGCTGATTAATTATTTTTAAAAAATCAAACGGATAGTATTTGACTTTCTCTACAATTTGAAAATCTCCTAATGATGCACACTAAAAAGTAATAAATGTTATTCAGTTTAGATTGATCCCATTGCAGAATAAAGGAAAGACTCAACAAGTTCTGGCAAGGCAAAGACTGTGGGCTTTTAAAATAATTTTATGAAAAACAAATTTAAATACAATACAAAATAAAAAAAAGGAGTGCAAGGCATAATGGAAACACAAAATGGATTCAGACAATATATGTAATTGTCTGATTAAGAAATGCAGAAAAATGAAAAGAAAAACCTTAATGGAGTTAGTGAAGTTTGCCATACATGCTGTGATCTCAAAGTAAATTCTGACAGAACCTATTTTGAAAGACTTTAATGAAAGAAAAAATCCTATCATCACAATGTTAGTAAATTGGGTTTTTTGGGATTCCACAACATGCGTAGTACAACATATGTGGAAGGTGTAATACGTAGTCTTCAACAAAACTGTGAGAATTATGTTGATATCAAATACTGGCCAGAATCTCAGATTTAAAAACAATTTGCTGAAAGTTAACAAAATTAATTATATTAATAACAAAAAATACAGTATTACATTTTACAATTATTCAAATAACACAGTTAGTCACTTATTCTTGTATGACATCAAAGGACAAATCAGTCCTTTTTTATCAAGGTTACTGTGTGCATAGTATTATGATCTGTCTGTTGAAAAAGAGTAATATATTAGCATTATTCATTTTTTAAAATAGCTTTAAGGTGGAAAAAACGTGCAATGAAAGAATACTGAAACCATGTAATCTTTAAGTTGTGTTTTTTTTTCTCCTCTTAAAACGTTTGCATTTATTTCAGCTGCAAACAAAGAATGTCCGGGTTGTAGAAGCAAATTAAAAAACAACAGGAAAGGAATGTTCTTAATGTACATTCAATGGAAAATCATTAACCTGTTTCATTGATGTCAATTATCACCAGATGGGACTTGGGCACAAAGCAGCAGTTTACAACTCTCGTCTGAGCTCCCTTTAGCGCTGGTGCAAACCCCATACAGAGATGGTAGATAGTAGTTGTTTTTGATAGTTGTTGTTCAAAAATGTACTTGTTATTTAAACATGTAGTTGTAGTTAGATAAACTAATTCTTCTTTGACAGTTCTAGAACATTGCCTGTCCATCCTGGGAGAGGATTCCTCCTTCCTGTCGGCATCCCTGAGGTTTCTAATTTTTTTTTTCCCCAAGATAGTTTTTTTAGGAGCTTTTCCTCACCAAGAAGTGGGGTCTAAGGGCAGGCATGCCAGTTTAGCTGTGTCTGTTTAGTTAGTTTAGCAACTGGCTTTTGTTTATATTTTTATGGCTGACTTTATGTCCTTTGCACAAATTTCTGTATGAAGCCCATTGAGACGGCTATGGTTGTTATATTGGGCTATATAAATATAATTGAAGTGAAATAACTTCTCATCTGTAAATTACTGATTGGAGCACTTAATGTGAGAATGACAGAACATTTAATCTGTTTTTTTATGTTTAAAAATGTCACCACTAAAGGCTCCTCAATAGCCTGATTTACAGTGTCCACGACATGATGATGAATAAAAGTGTTTAAACTCTCATTATAAGATGATTAATAAACCTGAGGCAGGACAGGGCTGTCTGCATTTTAAGAGACTTTCCTGCCTGTGGTCACATGAACTTAATGAATTTTCTTGCCTACACCTCATCTAATATTAAAAGAAAAGTGGAAGTTGGTATTGTCTGCAAAGGTCACCAAAAAAATCAACTAATGTCTGCACTGATAGGTGATAGCCTATTGAGGTGACTTTATACTGGAAAAGGACGTGAGGGTGCATGCATGCTCTTGTGCATGGCCAAAAAGAACCTTCACAGTTTTTATGATTTGATTTTTTTTCTTGCTTTAATGAGATGTTCCAACTGACAGCCTCTGAAAACTGATAACTAAAAATAACTGCTGCGGCCATGTCCTTCATAGATGACTGCCTGCAGTCTCCACTCCCTATTTGTGCCGTCTGTCCTGTCTTCTTTCATTTAACCTCAGCTCTGCTCTCATCTTATTGCAACAGATCAAACTAATGGAACTTCACGCAAAAAGGCAAAAAAACTGGAAAACGGAAACCCAGAGGGCATTTGTGAACGAACCACTTATTAACAGTGCTCAATTGCTCAAGGACAATTCAAACTCAAACAACTGCTCCTCTTTTCTGCTTTTTTTCCTCCTCTGTTTCATCAAAGATTCCTATAAACCAGTTAAACGTACTGTGTAAAGTTGGGCACGGGGGGCTAGAAATCACAATCCCTCTGCTCTGACCCAATTTAAACAGTAGATTTTGTTGAAACACCAATGTTTTTTCATTCCCCCATGTAAACTGGCACAATTGGAATGTGACCACAGACATGATAAGATGACCCATGTTTCTGCCATTCATTATCAACCATCTTAACCAGACAGTTCTTCCATAATAACAAACAAGAAATATCACCTCTTGATTTAAAGAACTTCAGAAAATTGCTTAAAGGCCCACTCCAATGAAAATTATGGTCTGGTTGTTGTTCTTGTATTATTTTATAATGATGTATATAAAAAGAATTAAGCTTAAAATTACATTTCTGAGTATTTCTTTATTCAGGTTATTGTGAATAAGAAAAACTAAAAACCATAATCGCTGGGCCACAAGCTCCCTACTCTGCATTATTCTGATGCCTCCACTTGTAGACAACTAGATCCATGTATGTCTGGCTTTAAACTATACAGCTGCATTGCTCCAACATTGCTCACCATTTTACCTGTAATGTTAGCTTGAGCTATATGGGCCTGAGTTATACGGAGAGAGTATAAACAAATGGATGATGGGAAAAGAGCACAGGCTTACTCCCTGACAACAGTCCCTCTCACAATTCAGAAGTGAATTTCTAATGAACTAATGCTGCTCTAAAACTGTCTACTATTTTTTTTTTCTTAAAAGCATCATAATCACATTTAGAAGACCACTGCGAATGCCTTTAAAATAGATCGAAAGATGATCGTCGTGGGACTTCAAACTTAAGTTTCATCATCAACTGAAAAGGCAGCACTTACTCGCCTTTTTTTTTGATTAGCATGCAGAGTCGGGGTTTGTCTGCTTTACGACCCCACATGTCCATAACAGTCATTTACCCTTTGATTGCTTTTGTCAGGACTTTAAAGTGGCGTTGATGCTGCTGAGAGTAACATGTCACAGCAATATGGCTTCTGTTCGGTGCAAAAGCTGCGCCACCAGAAACATAATAAGAGAAGCTTAACACTGTTTTGTGTTAAGCTTGTTTTGCTTTAGTAAGTGATTGATGACACCCTTCATTGTAGTACTCTGATTAAGGTCCCAGTGATTTATCACCACTGCTCAGATGTAATTAGACACTATATATATATATATATATATACTGTATACTCTCAACAAAACACCACTGTCTTTCTGTATGATGGAAGCAGGTGAGGGAGTGTTTTTTTTATAAACGCATCCAGGAGTTACCATTTTCAGCATTACCACTGAGTAGTTTCCTTTGAATTCCTTCTACAACATCAACAGAGTCCTATAAACAATAAAACCCTTGACTTATTTAATGAAACAAAAAAATTTAACTGGTGGTAAATTATTTAATATGTGATTGATGTGCTTGCTTTGCAGTGAAATTGCTTTGCAGTGTAATCACTTTGCTACTGCCAAGAATCCATAGAAATGCATATATGGAGTCAAATTGTATTCATGCCTGCTGATAGCAAGGTAAAGCCATTTTTGCGTTTATCTACACAAAAAATGAAGTATATGAAATACTATAAAGACTGTGTAGGGATGCAGGACAGTTGCAATCACCAGTAAGGTGACAAAACCAGCAAAGACAGTTGTGGCATCACATCTGCTTTGCAATTTGTTTTCCTTCAGCTTCAGATGGGCTGCACTCACAAAAAACATGAATTTGATAAAAAGAGGAATAAAAGAGTTTTTTTTTTTTAATTTCTTTAAGGAGACACTCAGTCTTAGCTCTAGATTTTAGTTGCCATTTAAGGTTGTTTTAAACTTAGGTTTTATTTGCAAAATTATGTGAATTCTTTGGATTACCCACCCTTCACAGTAATCACATGCACTTTTCTATTCTAAACATTTGATTGCTCTTAGACAGTGATTAACAACACTGAATCAAATTTTAAAGTGCTAGGTTTATGTTAAGTTAAAATAAATTCTGGCTTTGTAGCATTGCAGAACACAATTATTTCAATGCTTATTCAATTTATCAATCTTTGAACAATGTCATGCCGAAATTGAGATAGATTCTCTTAACATTGTGACTTAGGTTTCAACTAAGGTTCCATCCAGTCATCTTCCAAACCGCTGAATCCCTTTTGGGGTCATGGAGTTGCTGGAGCCTGTTCTGTACAGGTATACAACCTGGACAGGTTGCCTGTCGGAAGCAAGGCTCAATTAAGGTTTGTGCATGTCTGTTTTCATAATCTTTTCTTTTTTTCTTTTTCTTTTTGAAGACAAATGATCATTTTGTGTAATTATTTGACTGTGGCTAAAACAACTAGCATGTCCTTTGAGCAAAGTGTGCTACAGAGACGTAATATCCAAAATATGCTACACAGGAAGTCTAAGAGAGAGAATTGAGACATAGAAGCACCGTTTGAAATTATCTATACATTAGTTCCTGTCTCAGATGAAGTACTTTATGGTTGTGTTGGGCTTGTCTCTCGTCTTTTCATTCCTTTAAGATAGTGAAATGGAAAATTCCCTCTTGGTTTTTCAGTAGAGTTTATTCCTGCTTGTGCTTCGTATTTCCTGTCCTCAGCACACTTCCGGTTCCACCATTCCAGATTTCCTTCATCACTATGGTCCCTGTGTCATGAAAGAAGCACAGTGCTTGTAAAAGACAAGCAGCCAGTCAAGAACATCATTAAATGAATGAAACATACCTGGAAAAGCAGCAGAAACCTCAACTTTTTTTTTTTTTGGAAATTGTTTATTTCAAGCAGACATGATATACAAGACATGTGTAACACAATCAACAACAACAAAGATTTGCAACAGTAATCATATCAAACGAAGGATAACTAGATGTTTTCCATCCCTACAAGACAGACTCACAACTGCATAAAAATAGCAATTAATCTGCACTGTGTATTGTCTTAAAGCACAATTTATGACCTAAAGTTAAAACTGTCAATCATATGTACAGAATCCATCCTAAAATCACATTTTTAAAATCTGTAAATACCATGTCAAAGGTCCAAATTTATTGTGAGGTGGAAGTGTTTGTGAAGGGTGGTCCCACTCTATTTTTTAACAGCTAACAGTTCCTTCGGCCTTCATTTTATTTTGGCCTTCTGCCTCTTCAGAGCCTAGGCCAGGGTGGAGCTTTAGGAAGTGTGGTATATCCTTCCTCTGTAGCAAAAACACAACTGAGAAGTAAGTCTGAAAGTTGGTGTCGCTGATAAGACTGCAGATACACCTCTGTTCTCTCACTGAGATGCTGTCAAAACCCATTCCAGTTGTACAATTGTATGTGTGGATTATTTAAACTTCCATCTTCTTATTACTTTAACCCACCAACACCATCACATTTTCTTAGGACTTTACTTAATTATTACTTTACTTCAATGATCATAGAAACTTTTAAATATTTTTTTGAAATTGGTTAAAAAAGTTTTAATCCCTCCAGAAGTGTGTTAAAATGAACAATATAATATTCCTTATTTTGTTGTTTATACTTGACTTATTTTTTTAAAAGTGCTGTAGTTTTTCTAAACAACAAAAAAGTAAGGAAACCTAAATCGTTAAAAGAAGTGATGTCCACCGTAATGCTCGGCTACGGTGGCCGGTTTGGGTCAGTTGCTCTGTTCCGAGCATGGAGCATGTCGGTATTTAGACTGAGGAAAGTCAGAGCG
Organism: Oryzias celebensis; assembly: GCA_014656515.1. Taxonomy (NCBI): domain Eukaryota; kingdom Metazoa; phylum Chordata; class Actinopteri; order Beloniformes; family Adrianichthyidae; genus Oryzias; species Oryzias celebensis. The sequence continues at coordinate 15,826,168 of BNCR01000005.1, forward strand.
GACTGGAGCTCAGTCTGACTGGACTAAGCTCAGTTGGACCGAGATCACCTCGAAAGATGGGTCCTAGAGAGGTTCTTAGTCTTGGACCAAGGTCTGCTTGGTACATTCAGACTAAAAATGATGATCGGGGGAAACAAACTCTGGTTCACTTTTGGCAGGGATAGGCAACTCCAGGCCTCGAGGGCCACAACAAACTGTGCTCTGGCATGTTTTATTTGGCCGGAGACACTTGAACTAGGTAATCAGTCAAGAGTAGGGCTTGATATCAGAAAAATCATGCAGACACTGTGCCCCTTGAGGCCTGGACTTGCCTATCCCTGACCTTAGGAGAACCACATGTGCCCAGTCTTACTTACTGTAAGTCAGTGTTTTAAGGACCTTTTTTTTTCTCTTGATCTGTATGTGTTCTGTCCTCTCCACTGGTCTCTGATGACAGCTAGTTTGTGAAGTGCTAACCTGAAAACAATCTGAAAAGGATTTGTAGTCAAACACACACTTAGGTTTGTTTCATTGTTGTTCTTCCAAAAAAAGGACAGACTAAAGTAAATATGTTTGCTGTTGAATGTAACACTCAGAAAGAAGATTTAATGTACTCTGAGACCAAGAATTCAATGCACTCCAACAAAAACTATTTTAAATTTCACTCAAGTGCCCCTCTTTTAGGTGTGTGAACCCACCATCTTTTCCCTGGTTGTATTCATAGACACATCTGCTAATGTGTTTAAGTTCACCTTTCACTTTGTTAGGGTTTCATTATGATGTAATTGAGTGTACAAATGAGTCTGAATAGGCTTCTGAAAAGGAGTCTGAATAGAGTCTGAAAAGGTGCTCATTGATAAAACTGTACGTACATTAAAATGGCAGCTACACTTACTCATGTCATACAGGAGCTTCTGTGGCCTGTTGTTTTGCATTTTCAGGAAAATTTCCAAGGGACTTGTGATTTATATGGGACCTATTAACAGCAGGCTGAGCAAACCTGCAGCCTAAAGACTTACAAGAATTAGAAGGTTTTCTTATAAGTACAGAAGACAGATACAGCTTATATTTGAAACACCTGAAAACCTGATTGAAAGGTGCAGATTAATGTTGTGGCTAGCTTGAGTTGAATGAAAAAGAGAGACTTTGAGAGTGCCATCCAAAAAGAGAAAAAGGACAAGGGGTTCAGAAACATTACAAAGGTTACAAAATGTTTCCAAAACAGTCGGCGAGGGCCAGAGCTTTTGTTTCCACTGGAAACAGTGCCTACAATCAGTCAGTCACTGACTTCATACTATTGCAAGAATTTGATGTCATCCTTTAAGCATTTTCTTAATCTGCTGCAACCCTTTCAGAGTCAAGTGGTAGCCAGAACAGGGGACTTATGTGGTATTTGCACACTAAAGTCCCATACATTTGCATGCTATGTGTGCTTTGTTTTTTGTGTGTCAAAAAGCCCAGTGGAATCTTTTCCACTTCCAAGTATTGCACATCTGCTCACTTAGCGTTATCCAAAGCCCTTCAGTTAATTGCCTGAAAGATTTGTCTTGTGAAAATGACACCTGCAAGAAATCACATCTTAGAATGTGTCATCGCTTCTAAAAAAAAAAAAAGTGACTGGTCTTCTGCATGTCTTCACAATTGACAACAGGAGATTGCACTTGCAAGTAGGTGCCACCATATCTGTCTAACAACATGCAGCATAGAAGTCACACTTGTGGTGGTAGTTCAAAAATCTCTCTGATCATTTGTCTGAATTTACAGTACCGTTTATCAACTGACACTGAACAGAAAGTCTTTAATGCTTCACTTTTAAGTGAACATGCCTCAATTCTTTACTCAGACTAGTGTGTTACAGCTGGCTAAACATCAGATTATTCTCTCTGTCTGACCGACTCTGCTTCTTGACTGCCCCTCCAGCACCACTGCATTGACTGGACTCTTAACACAAGCCTGTATGAACCACAAAAGTCTAGGAAATTAAATACACTTGAAGTAATAAAGGGAGTAAATCCTGGTTGTGTTCTCTAAGCCTTCTGTTTGTGGGGGAAGACATTAGAATGTTAAGCTCTGGCAGAGGGCATCTTAAACAATCCCTTCTTCATTACACTCTATCTAGTAAGATGGTCCTACGTTTTACAACTGATTAGTCATTATGGCTTTTCCTTGACAAAACACACCGTATCCAGGTAATCAGTAGCAACTAGGGCTGCTTTTCTGAGAAACCAGCTGGATGCCGGCCCTTGAGGTCTGGAGTCCAAAACCTCTGCCGTGAACGACCAAGGTGTTACGGTGTGTCAAAGAGCACGAGTATTTTAGGCATCGCCAGCAACCTCTCAGGTGTTGAAGGACATTTGATTTGCCAGTTAATTTATTATCAAAACAGAAAAAGAAAGAAACAGCTAAGATGAGCGAGATCTGTAGAAGATCTAAAAACACCAGTAAAACGAATGCTACATTTGCAAATACAACTGTCATCGCATGATGAGGAGGCATCGGCAGAATCTTCGAAACTTCATGCCTCCTGCCTCCTGCTGATTTGTTTAATTTTTTTTTATTGTTGTTGTCCAGATACATTTATACTTCGTCCAATCAAAGCTGCTGCCAGCCGTCGATCCGGCTGACCTTGAAATGTGCCCAGGCTGCCACTGACCAATGTCAACTTTTAGAGAAAAATTGTCCAGTTGCTGTAAAATGTTTACTTTTTCTTAAAACCTCAGCGGTTATCGCACAGAATGTAAAAATGTGACTGCCGCCGCCAGAATACAAACTGCTGAATTTGCTGAAAAACTTGCATTTCGGTCGCCATGCCATTGCATCCCAACAAAAGCAGTGAGAAGATGCAATCTTACTATCAAAGTTTGTCTAAGTTGCTGAAAACACAATAAATATTCATGTTTATTGTGCTGATAAAATGAAAAGATGTTCTGATAAATTAAGCTGCTAAATATATTTAAGCTTTCAGGAATCATTTCATCTTACATTTAAACTCTTTGTTCTTGTGTGTGTGTTCCGCATTAGTGAGAGAATTTGAGTAGCTACATTTCTTCCAGCAGCATAAAACAATTCATTTTGAACTCATTTCTGCTCCTGACAACAGCTTCTGGGGAACAGATTAATAATGAAGTAGAAAATTAGATTATACTGAACCATTAAGTTTATATCTCTCTGTAGAAGTACGTCATGGGTCTTTAAGTGATCGTAAATGCCACAAAATCGCTAGAATAATGGCCGTTCATAAAGCTTCTGAAAAATTTCTTCCGTTTATTTTTGAGTTTATTTCCCATGAAATACCAACAGTTGTTAAACTATCTAAACAGATAGTACAAAATATTTTACAAAGTAAAACCTCAAAAAAATGACATTTCACATAAACATTTCACTTTTTTTATTGCTACTCTAAAAATCTTGTAGACTAAAGGCTTTTTTCTTTCTTAAACTTGGCTCTTTTCTGTTGACTAGTCAATGTGTATAAAAGGTTGAAAATTATTCTAAAGTAGCTTATTTTTGTGAAGTTTCTAACTCATTTTCACAGCAAGTTGCTTGTGCACAGAATAGTTGTTTCCATTTTAACGGCTCATCATTGGAGGAAGACAGTTGGTAAACAGCCTAAGGCGGGCCTTGAGCTGCGTAAATGCTGTTTTTATGTGCTTTTTATGCTTTTGAATTCCCACAGATGATCGTCCAGGCTGTTCTTGGAATGAAGTGATCTTATGGCTCAGCAGGGGTTAGGGGCTGTTCCCGTTAACATCAAACAACTCTTTGTTGATGAAAGTTCATAAAACGTACCTTTTTTTCCTTTAAAAGTATTCTCCAAATTCTATATAAAGTGTTAACATTTGTTCATTTAAGTGATACCAAATGATATTTTTTAGATTTTTTTTACTTTTTGCTTTAAATTTTCTTTTACTTGTCTATCAAAAACCCTGTTACAAGAGAACAGGGAAAAATTAAAATAAACAAATACACAATACATCAAATAAATATACAAAGTGATGAAAGGGTGGACATTTTACCTTTTTAAAAAATTATTTTGCATGAACAGTTTTAGAAATTTATGGCTTTTTATAACAGTTGTAACAAACTTATCTAACTCTTTGGGATTACATTTGCCTTTCAAACATGTGTATTCCAATAGACCACACCTATTAAATTAGGAGAGAGATAGATTAGAATTTAGTTCTTTTTCCTTTAAAAAAAATAGCAAAACATTTTACTTTTCAAGCACACAAATACATATTGTTATGATGTATTTTTTAAAATGCTTTTTGGTCCACTTTCTTTTTTCCCCCCTTTTATCAACAAAATCCTCCTCAGTTAAAGAAATTAACTTTAAAACGACACCAAGCTTTGTGTAGAACAGTGGCCCTGAAGTCAAAATCTCAGCAACAAATCACGCAATGCAAAAACAAGATCAAACAATTATAAAAAACAAAACTAATATTTAAAAAATTATATTACATTTTTCAAAAAGCAATTTTCAGAAACCTAAATGTAATTCCAAAAATGCAATACGTAATAAAAAAAAAAACATGAAGGAAAATGAAATAAAAATATTTTGAAAATCAAAAGTAATTTCCATAAATCAAAATTAAATATTAAAGAATGAAACAAAATAAGAAACTGGAAAAGGTAGGTATTTTGAGACCTCAGTCACTGGATGATGATGTTTGTTCACCTTTTAACCAGAAGTTATTTAACATGGCAACATCTTTCTGACCGAAGATATTCTTTAAGCTTCTGACCACAACCGCTGCAAAAGTTCAGTGATCGTTCTGTCGACACATTTCCACTATTGAAGCAAAACATCATCAGTAATGTCCCATAATACCTACCTTTTTTCATTTATTATTTCATTTCATTTTTTTAATATTTAATTTTCATTTATGGACATAACTTTTGTTCAAAACGTTTTTTTTTTGTTTACATTTGAGTCTTTGGAATTTTGGCTTTGATTTCCAAAAAGTAATGTTGCTTTTTTTTTTTTTGTTATTGTTTTTGTTAATGTTGAGGGATAAGTTGATTTGCACTTCAGGGCCACCACAATATAGCCACAAAAGCGGTGAAAATTACAAAATCCCAATAAAGATGTCCTTTTTTATGATCTTCTCAATTAGTTCAGGAGGAAAAAATCAATTTCTGAAGATATAGTGACATTCAGAGCAACACATTACATTCATCATTTAATGATTTTTTTTTGTCTTGTGAGAACTGAGGTCACTGCAGGGATGGTGATTTTTCTTTCAATGCAGCACCAACCTGACAATGATACAGTACTCATTTGCTGATCTGACACGTGAAATGCTACCACTACAAACAATTTAATGCTACTTTAACCAAAAAATATCTAAGTTAGAGCATTTTTGAGAGGATTTGAAATTTCACTTTTAACACAAGAAAAAGAGATCAGTGGAGAGATTATTATCCATTTCCATCAGAGACATGAATGACAGGCTGCGTATGTGCAGCTGAGAGATGATCCTCTTGATTGTGGTTATGCTGACCTTAAAGTAACATGTCATCCTGTACACGATTGAATGTGATAATGATGAAAAAAATCTCTTGCATCCAGTGACTGATTGGATGAACATCACAGTGCTGAGTGAAATTGGCAGCACTTGTAAGGTCTTAATCCGCGTTTGGGCAGCATCAGTTTCAGTTGGAGCATGAACACATCCACAAAAGACCAGTGACCATTTGCAGATGTTATCATATGAAACACGACGTTGGGTGTTGCTCGGGAGGACAGAGAACATCAGGGCTTTGTTATTATATACGGATATTTGTGCATGACCCTTCTAACCTGCACTCGTCTTTTCCAGGAAGAGGATTTTGGTTTCACGAGACAAAGAAGAGCAGAGCAAACACACAAATCAGTTGGTTTGGAAATCACTGAAGAAAAGGAGGTTGTTCGGAGTAGGAGCCTCCACTGTTGCCATGTTACCTTATCTGATACCAGGGCTGCAGATTTCATTCCCATCGGTTGATGCATCCTGCAACACAAACAAGAAAAATCGTTCGCCTGCAGGCTGGTCTTCCTGGGGTTCCCTGCTGTAAGGTGTAAAGACACAAATGCAGGAGACCAGACAAGGATGAGAGGAAAACTTGTTTTTGAACAAATAAAAATGATGAAAGAAGCATAACTTCTTCATGACAAAACGGAACATATGGCATTAAAGGGAAATAAAAGGAAAAGACAAGACAGACAAGAGGATTTGCCAGAGGACAACTGGAGCTTTTGTCCTAAATATACGGAGGGATAACAAACAAACAAAAAAGAGCTGTGGTGAATATAGATTCAAACCTTGTGTAATCATGGTAGTGCACAAAACAAACCCTAGATAAAGTAAAAACACTTTGAACACAAAAACTAGACATGAAAAAAATATTCACCTTATTATGAATTTAAAAACCTTAAGGTTTAGCTTAAGGGTGTATTCAGACTGGTCACATTTGGCTGGCTTAAAGTGAACCAGAGTTTGGTTCCCTTGATAATCTAAAACAAATTTACAATCTGAATACACCCAAACAAATCCTGGTCTGAGACCAGGAACCGCTCTCGAATCCATCATTTGGTGGTTCGCTGCAGTTCGATCTGAGTTTCCTCATTCTTTACTTCAGCTTACCATCCATCCATCCATCCATTTTCTGAACCTGCTTTATGCCTTTCAGGGTCAAGAGGTTGCCAAACCCTAACCTAGCTACTGAAAGGCAGAGTTCCATGTCTGTCGCAGGACCATACAATCACATACACAGTCACACCTATAGGGACAATTTGGAATAATCAATTAGCCTGTAAAGCATGTTTTTGGACTGTGGGAGGAAAACTCAATACAATTTACATCTACTTTTATTGTCCAACAAACCTTTCATTGATTTAAACAAAAGGTTGATTTAAATAAAAAAACACTACAGCAAAAAACTCTACGCATTGCAGAACTTACTCATCTTCTTCATCCTCAACAACATTGTGAAAGAAAAAGGTGTTTGCCCATTTCTTTCAGACCAGCATGAAGGTCAGTAACATTTTGACTTTTCACATCTATTGTTTAGTTGTTTGGGTCTGTCTTCTCACTGCCACCTCTGGTGGGCTTACAAGAGCTGCTGGCAGGTTTTTATCATATTCATGTTAGGCTTTGGCTCTGCCCTTCTGCTGACTTCTCCTCATTGTAATGCCACACAGTAATGGATGCACATTGCAGATTAGATTGTGAAGGCCTTGTCCTCTACAAAATTACGTTTTATAAACAAATTTTGATCTCTCTAAATCCGATATGTGAAAACATAGAACACATTACACGGACAGAGTTGCTGAGATGTGTGTTCTAGAAGTGCAAATTTGACCATCCTGTAACAGAGATTTCATTCTTCTGTCAGTAGCTGTAGGGGACTCGGTGGCTTTGCTGTTTGTGCTTTGCTGGCATCCATCTGACTGAGACATCTATTGTTTCATCTCAGCTGCAACCTAAAGCTTCATTTTCCTGTCTGTCACCATTACTTTCACTTATTGTCTGCCTCAAGGATGCAATGTATATAAAAGGCCTCCAAATATATATTACCTTTTCTTTTACTGACAGTATTTCAGCATCTAAGCTGTAAAATCCGTTTTGACTTCAGCCTCAACTTCTGAGATTGATGAAAGCAATAATTGTGGATATACTTACCCTCACAGATAGGACTTTGAATGCACACAGAAGTGAGAAGGTCAAAACACGCTGAGAAGTGTTAAAAAAATTGTTTGTTTTAATCAATAATACAAAAAAATTCGAATCCGTAATGAGGTACAGAGGTTGTACCAAATAAAGATATTATTTATTTAATTTTCTCTTTTTTGCCTGCATGACTTAACCCTTAAACAACCCCACCAAGAAAAAGAAATCAATGAAAAAAATGTTTTTTTTTCTATTGCTTATTGCCCTAGGGTGAAAAACACACACAAACAATGTTTTTAAAACGATTTTTTTTGCCATTTGGCAGAGCAGGGAGCTAAAGGGTTAAAGAGGTCATTTTATTACCTTTGATGCTTATAAAGTGCACATAGATCTTAATAACAAGGATTTTCAACTGGCAGCACCCTATTTGATATTGGAGGATGAAAATGTTTGTGCTGGTAGACAGGTTTCTATTTATTTTTTGTTTGTTTGTTTTATTTTGTAATAGTAGAAAAATTGCCATTGTTGCAGCTAATGAGGCTCTGATGAAATCTGTATTAACATAGTAGACAGCTGAAACGTAGTCTATGATACAAGGTATCACTGCAGTTACAGTCACATGCCTTGAGGTGTATTTACACTGAACGTGATTCTCATGGCCAGTTCGCGTGTCCTGTTCCTCCTTCGCCGCACAGAGAATTTGTTGCTCGCCACGTGGCCAAAAATGTGTTCCCTAAGCTCACCGCCTTGGCTCAATTCCCGCCATGCTGCTCAACTCACGCTGTTTCCAGACTTTTGCGCCATGCAGGTCGTTCAATTTGCACAGCAGAACTTAAATTTGCGTCCACCTCCACCATGCGAATCGCATTCAGTGTGAATACACATTTAGGGTTCATATGCTATAACACACAACTTGTCTTTCATGGGCATTCCTTTTTTATGGTACCCAACCTCTTTATCCCCAAATTAAAATATGAAAAAGACATGTGACATACAATGATATCCATGATATAAATAATTCAGTCTTTTACACATTTGACTCTTAAAAACATTAACGTTTCTCAAAACTAATCTTTATTACCTACTTAAGCCTGAAACGACCCCACAAAAGCTGACATTTAAATCTTTATTACTGCTCTGTTGTTACAGTGCTAGATTCATAAAACAGTACGACATGACAGGGCCACAATCACGCAAGAGCAGGAGTGTGGACTTTACAGACAATGGGCGCTGGGTTAATGAGAGGTTAGAGGAGGAGAGTGTCCCAAGAGAGGCAGCAAGAGCGATTTTCATTGCACCAATAGTGACAGCACAGCATCACCACACCAAAGTGTTGTGAAGACAGTAACCATTGATTGTGACTTGATCCATCAAAGGTCCCCCTTTCCATCTACATGTTGCCATGGATACCCACTATCTATGTGAGCAAAAGCTGTTGATTGTCATCAGTTGACACAAAATGACATCCATTACCTGCAGCTGATACACGTGTTTTCTATTTTTACGGAACCTCTCATTTTGTTTCACACCTTTTTACTGCACCAGCAGATTCCTTTAACATTTCACTATTTTCTTAACCTGCTTTATTCCTGTTTGGTTAAAAAATTGGTCCTTCAGATTGCTTTTGCTTTTTGTTATATTACAGACTTTTACGTACTCTGAGTGAAATCTTTAAGAGTAAAGGTTTCCTAAAAAGCAAAATCAAGATCAAGAACTTGAAAATTCCCCCCTAAAAGAATAAAGAACAACTATATTAATACATCAACTAACTGAAATTTGAAGGTTAGAAACATTACTTCCAATTTATTTACTTTAATTTGTTTTCAATTTTGCTTTTTTTTCAGTTTACTTTTAAACATTATGCTGAGAGAGTTTAACGATTCTTATTATCACCATTATCAGCAGTTCAGGTCAGTGGTATGTAAACGTCCCAACCTTGATAGTTAAAAGAATATTTTTTCACGCGATCTAATTAAAACACCAAAGCATATCCTACAGTTTTGTGGTTTTCGCACCTTTTGTAAATTCAAATTGACCATGCTTTATTTAGTGCTGATGGTAAAGAAAAGCTTGTATTTTGCATATGAAGCACACACACACTCCACAATGTCATTCATCCCATATAGAGAAAGATAGGGTGGGGGTCCTTTGTGCACGAGAACATGCGAGAGCCCCAAGGAGCCACCTCAGCAAAATCTCTGACCAAAAAAAGGACACCAAGACCTGAACGCGTTCTCCAAGACAAAGGATAATGGATGTCAGATTGGACACAGACACTCTCCAGGGAAGCAAACTATTATGTGCAGGAGACGACACAATGACAAAGTAAATTACACTGGGATTAACACATGGGACAAAAGATGTTGCCTAAAATCATGGAAGTCAGACACCAACAAACTAATAAAATCTGGAATTATATGTATTTTTTATGTTTTTATTAACAATCCACAGACTTACAAAACAAAAAATGTTTCACAAATAAGTCATTATTTGCCCAGGCTCAGAGGAAAATGTGACACAATTTAAGAAAATTAAATTTTTCAACCTGCAGACAAACCCACCAAAATGTCCTTCTTGTTGTTTGTTAACCAAAACGTGCAATGAACTACAAACTCATGTTTTATTTCATCATTTTGACACAAAGACCCACTGGAGACACAGAAGGAAGGCTGTAGAACTTACTGTTCACATTGTTCCATCAGACAACCAAGAGAGGAAGTTGTGTGTCTATCTATGCTGCCAGGTCTGGCTGTTTTTTGGCCGAAGGAGGCGGTGGGGGCAGGGCGTCCTGGGGATAAGAAACTTCCACGTTATCTTTGTGTGTAGGGTCACACAGGTCTTACGGAAGAAGCAAAAGCAACAACCATCTGTGTTTTCCGCGCACCGGTACAGCCATCTAGAAGACGAAGTGAACACACACATGCAAATCACATCCTTCACTCGTATCAGCAAATGTGGGCAATACGATGAAAAGTGCATTGTCATTAGGAAAGTCCCTTGATTTGTTATCCCTTGAGTAATGTGCGCACACAAGTAACATTGTTTCAACAACACATACAAATTATGTATCTTTTGTTCCTTAAAATGAATATTATCATAAATATGACTTGTCCATTGTGGTACTTTGGGACAGATGTCAAGTGTTTTTTTAATTAATGGGACAGACCTTCCAAGGTTATATTTCATTTTTTTACGTCTGGCACATGAAGAAATTTAACAAAGACTTTCAGTAAGGGACTAGTAGTTGTTTGTGCTTTTGATTTACATGCATTCAAGTTAAAAAAAATGCCTTCATGCATCTAAATAGCCTTGCAGAGGTTAATATTAAAGTTCTACTGGTTTTACTTGCAAGACTCTTTGCATCCCCCCAGTCTCCTTTGGCTGAGAAATGTGAAAACACTCACAGGAAGAGTTAAATTCTGGCTTGGGTGCATTTTTTATGATCCCATTGTTTTCTGGCCAGATCCCTTTAGTCGCGAATGGAGTCGCGGAACACAACGCACAATTGTCAGTGCACGGATTTGTCAATCTGTGAAACACAAATCTCCAAAATGAAAAAAAAGTCCCACATTCACAACAACATATATGCTGGGAATTTATAAGTAATTAACAATGAAGGCTAATAAATTGGAAAACAAAGAAATTCTAAACAGTTTAATGAATATTTGAAAAGACTGCAAAACCCTGCAGAGACATAACATGCAAAAACTCATCAGTTTCTTTCAAAAAAGTGTCTAAGGATGCACATTTTTGTTCCTGACAGGGTTGCTGAAGCATTCCCTTTCAGTCCTTTATATTTGTTTAAATAACTTTTGTGATTTTCACACTAAAAAAAGCTTATAATTATTAGATTTTAATTGTCACACCCACTCTCTGGACTTTAAGCTAATTAGCTATAATACTGACAGTTACCGCTTTAAAATAAATGCTTTCCTCTGCAGTATTCCTCTGTTTTGTGTGCTTTCCTTTTTTATTTATCTGTTGTGGACTTCAACAGACTTATTGGAAAAATTTGCTAGCATGAATTTTTATTTTCAGCATTGACTTATTCTAACACATTTAAATGCTGGAGTCTTACCTGGCCACTTGTGGGCAAAGGCAGGGCACACCCTTGACAGGTTGCTAGAGTGACCAATTAACCCTTAAAAGCTTGGTCCTGCACATTGGAAGGAAAACCCACAGATGCATGGGAAGAACATGCAAATTCCACACAGAAAGATCCTCCAGGGACCTTGCTGTGTTGAGGCAAGAGTGATAACTACTGCGCCACCATGCAGCCCTTAATCATTAGCATCCATGTATATGATATCATATGCTGTATTACCTTTGGTACACTGAAGAACAAATCGTTTATGAAATATGATTTATTTTTGTGGAATCTTTTCACAGCCTGAAGTAAAACGACGGGGAACCACATCTTCTATGAGTTTGCTGATCACCACTAGCTCTGCGAAGAACGTGGGTGTGTGTTTGTGTTAGCCTGGGGGCGGAGCTTGCAGTGCAGACTCTTCCTGGTAGAGGGGTGTTCTCATTGGTTTTCACTGGTTTATGTCACACAGTGAGGACCCTCTTGTTTTCATGGGTATGGGAGGTGCTAAGAACAGCGGTTTTTGGAGGATTTCTCAAAATTGCATGAATGGATCAACATACTGCTCTGGGGTTCTTCATAGTGAGGAATGGACAGTATAATACACTAAAAAGCTCACAAAGTTGATTTTTCATGGTACAGGCCCTTTACCTGGTCTTGAGGTAGAGCGTCCACCCTGAGAGTTGACAGTTGTGATTGAGTCATACCGAACACTGCGAAGAACAAATTTCACATATCCAGGTGTGTGACAACTAATGGGCCTTAACTTTAACTTTAAAAATGATCTTTACTCCCCTTCTTTGACAGGATTTCTTTGTGACAGACTTTGTTGGTCTGTCATGTGCATTTCATCTGCTCTGAGGTCTCTTAATGGGAGTCTATAGCTTGTAGCAAAAGCACAAATCCTACGGGAAGGTTACTGTCCCTACCGGCTATTTGCAGCCTGGAATCAATATAACAGTTCAATGATAATTCGATCCAATTGCAGCGGTCAAATGCTCTGCAACCCAACTGCAAAGGTGTTTGTGATCACTTTAAAACAGTGTATGACCTTAGCCTGATTGCTCTTTAGTATTACATAAATCAATGTCAGTGCTTTCTTTTGTGTAGCATAGCACACTCTGCAGCAAATTTTCCGTAAACATTTCAACAAATAATGTATTAAACAGGCCCCAAAAAGCTCTGTTTTGAATTGATGCCAAGGAGCTTTGTTTTCAGAAAAAAAAAACCCATCAAAACAGCCTTTTGGCATCAATGTTCTACCATTAGTAAGTCGGTCCTATGGATTGTCTCAGCCATTTTTTGATCTCTTTTCCAATCTCTTTCCTGTTGAGTGCTGTTTGTCTAGCTGAGCAGAGGGGAGATAATGCAGGTTTGTTTCTTTGCTACTAAAGCCTGTTTTTTTTTCTCAACGTAGCCCCTCTCTTTCAGTCAAGCAGGTGGGTTGACAGAGCGCAGCTCACAGCTACAGGCTGTCCAGGAAACGCGTGTCCTCTGTCCAAAAACATGTTTTGACCGTCTGTGCCACATCTGGCGGGAAATTTACTCCTGAAGCCATTCTTTTCTGCAGAAATTTCACACAATACTCTTGACAGGCTCTTTTTGCGCACCCTGCGAAAGCAAAACATATTTTGCTCAAATGAAAGCAAAAATAAAAAGGTCATATGTGCAAAGCTCTGGAGAGAGCTGTATTAGGCCCTAGAAAACACACAAGAAAAGAGCTATATTTAGTCTTCAAATTCAAAAACAAAAGGTTACTATATGGCAGCTATAAAAGTGCTACTATCGACATTTTAACTGGCCTTGGATTTAGCTCTCCAACGAAAATGCAACAAATATCACGATTGAGTCATCGTGTTACCAAACTGAAGTAAAAATGTGAAAAGAAAACATGGCTAAGATAATTTTATATCGCATTAAACACATTATTCTATCTGCAACAAAAGTAATTTCCCAGTTAATAACCTTTTCATTGACATGATAAATAAATCAGAAGTTGTGTGCTGAATAATTGTGTTTTTTTAATGAGATGATTCTTGTATTAGTGGAATAATAATATGAGATGATTATGAGATGAACTCACTCACAGCCTGATAGCTCATTGTACATGTTTGTACATGTCGCAAAGCCCAAACGCTCCTGCAGCAAAACCATCTGGAATGGGAATGTTGCTGTGTGTAACAAATGGGTCTGTGTGCTGCTGCAGCAGTCGGGACCAGAGCCCTGTAGCGATTCAGTGCGGCGGATTCTTTCATTGTGCTTCTCTGCTCTACGTCCACTTCATCTTTGCCGCGCCCGCTGAATAGTTTGACCTTCAAGTGTCCAAGGAGGAGAAAGAAGACGAGATAGTCTGGGCTAATCTCAACATGTGGGCGTTGAACCAGTGTTGGGAGCTGTCAAATCGAAAATCCCAAGACAGCAAGGAGCCCAGCATTCCCATATTGGAAAGGGCTTTTTTGTCCTTGGAATCTTGCAGCAAGACACAGGTTTCTTCAAGCTGCTATATCGTACACTGATCCGCATCAGTCAATCACATTGGTGAAACTATCTAACGCTATCAAACGCTATCTAAGGGGTTAACATTGCTGACTTTTCCAATCTGTTGCCAAGGAAGTTCAGCCTGTTGTGCAGGAAACTGGGGGAGAAGTTTCCTGTTATGAAGCGAGGTTTTTCGTGGGTTTGCATTCATACAATCATACAACAGATGCTGGGTCAGGAAGCCCAGCGAAGAGCAAAGGCATTTTGGTGTCCTGGAGAAACTGTTTTTGGAAACAGCTTTTAGGAACCTTTCCATGCACTCTTCTGGTTAAAAAAAAAATCCACAAAACAAACACACGGAGACAGCTGTGTGCAACATAAAATCCAAAACGTTGGGTATGTCATGAAGTAATAACTCTTAAAAATGCACTGGCAGTCAATTGGTTGAAGCCTTCCAAACAAAATTCATCTTATCTAATTAAGACTCAGCTGTGTTGCAGCAGATTTACCACTTCAAAGAGGGCAGCAGAAAGGACATCAGCTGTGGCTTAAGCTCATTGTTTACATCCTTAGCATTTAGTAGAAACCAGGGGTGGAGCTACAGGGGGGCAAGGGAGGGCAGCTGTCACTCTAGCAAAAAGCTTCACTCCACACTTGCCCCCCCAATTTTTAAGTCAAAATCACCCCTGGCTCACACTGCATGCGGTCCAGCTCCGGTGCGGCTGCGGAGCGGTCTAGCTACGACAGATGACTCACTTTAGCTAAGGATGGCTGGCGGTCATGCTGCAGCCACAGGCTCTGCTGCTGACCTCGCGGACCTCCGAACTCAAGTAGGTGCACGCGATAACCCGCCATTCACATAGGAAGTACTAGTAAACAAACACTCATCACTTGCATGACTTGTCTTTATAAAATGGGTAAGCACGAAACTTGGATCGACACTTTTGCATTATGTAAGGCCTAAATGTACATTTTTGATGGTGTTATGCAGAAAGTAGGTTTTATTTTGAAAACGGTACCAGATGCACTACACTTGCATGATTTCCCGTTTAGGTTGTTTCATTTGCCCCAACTGCACAACAAAACGCTCCGGCCTCTCCGGCGTTTGGCAAAAATTTCAAAACGGATATGGAGCGCCGGAGAGGCCGGACTGGACTGGATGCAGTCTGTCAATCCCTGTCGTAGTTTTCAAGTTACGTAAAGACTCTGGCATCTGCATCAGAGCTGGACCATATGCAGTGTGAGCCCCTGGTTATTCTCATCGTTGACAAAGATTAAGAAATCATCAATACAAGCTTCTTTAAAATCCCACTCCAACTATATTTTTATGCTGTAAAACTGTTCCTAATGGTCTCTTAATTATGATGACGCAAATGTTAGCCAAAACCAAAAAGCCTGTATTGTTTTTGAAGACATATTTTCTGCAGAGCAGGAGGAACTCATTAGAAATTTGATTCTGGTTTGTAGACAGGACTGTTGGGGCGAAGGTTTGCTGCGTTAATTTCCCAGTATTCCTTTTGTTAACACTCTCTTCTACTTGCTTGTAGCACCCCAAGCTAACATTAGCGTAACAAAAAACAAACAAACAAACAAAGGCAAGCAATATATATATATATATATATATATATATATATATATATATATATATATATATATATATATAAATGTCTTGTTCGAACAGATTAGTGAGCAAAACAGGTTTACAAAAATGATTAAATAGTCTAGTATTATGGTCAGTTAGAAGATGGGAAGTTGTTTTATGTGCTGGTGGAGAGCAACACATACTGAATGGCTCGCGTTCAAGTCCCACCTCAGGAAGAGCCTCGCAGCACCTCCCGCCTCCACGCAGGAGCGCAGCGGCGGGGCGCAGCAGTGTGCGCCAACATCAGCTGCAGAGATGCACGCAGCGCTCAGCCGCGAGCTCTGAGAAGAAACGCGCAAGACAAGTCTCTCAAAGGCGAAAACAAACGATCACTATGGCGACCTCTGCATTGCGAGGCGATTTTCATGGTGCGCTCGCCATGTGTTTGGATTAAGTTTCCCCGTCATCTGGAGGAGCCCCATCTCTCCTTGGGCGAAATGTGGACAAGTGCCGGATGCCGCGGATGATGATGTCCCACAATGAACGCAGGTTAGTTGTAAATGTCCACGACAGTTGTCTCAAAAATAAAAAATAAAAAAGCTGTAAACATGTTGCTTTGTGCAAACTTGTGCTTTTTGACACACTTGAAGCGAGGTGAATTTGAATTTAGAAAGTTTTTAATTATTTCTGTTTTTTCCTCACCAGAAGTGTGAGATTTGCAGTGTATTTTGTCAGATGCACAGTTGTTCCTCAGCTAGAATAAAAGTACTTCTTTGAAGTTGGGAAAGTAAAAGAAAACTATTTTATAATAGTGCAAGGATTCATTGTTAGTTTTAATTAGCTGTTCATGTCAGAAGACAAATACAAATCTGAAGGGGAATTACCTCATTTATCAAGTAGTTTTATTTCAGCAGAAACTGAATATTTATGAAAAACCACAAAAGCCCCTTTTCTGTGATCCAGAGCACCGATTCACTCTCCTTGTTATGATTTGATAGGTGACATTATAACAGGAGGACAGGAAATCACATCCTGTCATTTTGTCACAGACAAGTTTTCAGCATCTATCTTCCTTTGTTTGTCAAACATTTGTCGTAATTGAATTCTTCTTGCATAATTCATATCCTGCTCTTTGGAGTTGGGAGCTTTATCAGACTGGACTCCTTGTTTTCTCTCGGTCCTTTATTGCTCTTTAGTGCACTCAAAGGGGGAACAAAAGCATACAAAAGTATTTATGTATGTCTACTTGTGTGTAGAAGAATGAGAAGGAAGTTCATTTGTGGTGCAAAAAAATGCACTTCTAGAGTTGTCTATGGAGGCGTGATGTTAGCAAAGTCTCCCTATTAATGTCCCTCTTAAACATCCTTGATTCCAAGTTCCAGTTTCACACCAACTCTATTGATGAAGCTGGGATCCATTAAAGCAAGGTTATAGGAGGAAATAAATGTCCGATAGGGTTTTTGGGGGGACGACCTATGGCACAGTTCAGGTGTTGGAGTCACATGAAACCAAATGCTGGATAACCACAAAAGAAAAAGAAGAAGAAAAAAGATGAAAACCACACTCACACCAGCAACAGATAACCAGAGTGCACCAAAGGTTTGATAGGATGTGCGTCAGGGTAGGTACTAAATAACAGGAAAGGACCGGGAGTGTACACACTGTTGAGAATGGGTGGGTTTCATGTTCAAATATTTTAGGCTGCGTTCTGTTGTAATCAGACGTTTTAAATTGATCAAAATCAGAGTAAAAGTGAAAAAAGAACTACAACTCTCAATCATAACTTCAGCTGTTCAATCTTGCATTATAGGATTAACATACAAAAATAATTTAGAGAAATTGGCCTAAATTTTTTTGAAGTTGGTCAAATTATTTATCCATTCTTGCTGTAAACATCTAATCTGCCTGTGTCAATTCCCAGACATAGATGTTTTTGTTCCTCCTCTAAGAACCCACTGGCTCTGTTGTTTTTCCTGCTGATAATGTCCCCTGCAGCTCTTTGCTTGTCACTGGCCACTGTGCTGGACGCAGCTTCCTGTCAGCATTCAGCACAAAAGCCTAAATTTTTTTTATGTTGCATTCCTGAGAAACATTAGTCAAAATAAGTTCACTTCAGGATTTTAATTCCCTTTCATTATCCTTTTGCAGATTTCTCAAAGTCACTGCAAGTTCCTCAACCGAAGGTTCGCAGTCATCTCACCATCAAGGTGCAGTTCAAGCGGATGCCAAAGCCTTGTGCCTCTGTCCAAGGCCCCAAACCTCCTGTTGCTCCTAAACCCTGGTATCAGCCTCATTTACAGGAAACCTCCTGCCCTCAACATGGCATCAGTAATGGAGAGCTGACTCACATTGAAGGGGACCCTGATGAGACCCATGACATGGCTAAGGAGAATCATAAGAGTGAGGAGAAAAAAGAGGCACAGGATGGGCTTTATGACACGAGTCCAGAAGGGAATGACAAAGATGACGCCAAAAAGGAAGAAACCTCAGTCGAAAGTATAAAAGAAGCAGGAATATCAGATGATGGTGACGCTGACAGCATAAGTTCTAGTGACACAGTCAAAGCTGATGATTTGTTCAACGCTGCAGAGGATGAAAACACAGACAGTGAGCTTATTCAGCCTGAAGATGTTTTTAACATTGATAGCGAGACTTCTTCTCGGCCTTCCCTTTCTCTTGTCATCTCAGAGGATGAAGCAGGAGGAGATGAGGAGGAGAATGGTCAAACTGTAAAGTTTGATGCATGTTCTGGGTCTCCTGAAAACCCAGACGAATATTTAAATGAAATCTGTGTTGATCAGACACATTCTTTCAGCTATGAGTGTGAAAAAAGTGAAAAAGCCAGCGAGAAATCAGAGAACTGTTTGCCGTCTGGCTCTCAAACAAATGAGAACGAACTGGAAGCTGACGGATTCGCATTCGGATTCAGCGTGCTCCCAACTCTCACAGAGGAGTATCCCTACGATTTGATTGGACTCACCGATGATGCCAGTGATACGTGCGAGTCATGTGACCCAACTGAAACAGGAGAAACAGAGGTCTGGCAACCAGAGAGAGCCACAAAGGATGTCTCTGGTTGTTTTCGGTTCACTTCTAGCACAGAGGACGTGTTTGGGCCTTATTCTGTCATAGAGGCTGTTCCAGGAAACGCTCGTGGGACTGCAGATCCTGAGTGGAACCCAGATGTGGAAGAGGATTTTGCAGCCGCAGATGAAGTGCGAACCCAAGGTTCCTCTTGCCAGGAACCTTTCTACGTATCATCAGATGATGTGGACAAGCTAGAAGACAAGCAAGCCCTCTCAGAACTGCAATGCATTAAAGAAGGAGTGGAGCTCATAGAAAAAGCTAAAGACATTGACTCAGCGGATGAGTATGCGGACATTGACAACACTCTCTACTCAAAGGAAGATCATTTTGAGCAGTCTGGATGTGTCTCATCAGAGGATTATGTTGAGATAGGCGATGAAGAGGAGGAGGAGGAGAAAGTGGAAAAAAAACACATCAGAGCAAAAAGTGCAAAAGAGAGGACAGCAAAACGAGAGCAGGCTTTCCAGAGAAAAAGCTGTCAGCCTCGCCTCAGGCTGTGCAACATCACTGTGCCTGCAGATTTGGACCTGGGCCGCACACCAGAGCTCACCAACAGGGTGGTGTTTGCCCACACCACAGAGGCCTTTGAGGAAGACATCGAAGAACTGGACTGCCATATCGTGCCTTACTATGAAGACACAGACTCAGACAGTGAGGAGCACATTTATGAAGAGGCAAGATTTGAATCAGACGGGGAGAACTTTATAGCCCCTGATCCAAAGGCAGTTGTCACAAGATCACGATCTTATTCTGGGAAACTTCCCAGTAATGTCCCTGAAACTGTACCAGAGGAGACATTGACAGAATGTCCGACTCATGACTACTACACCGTTGCCTTGGACAAGAACAGGGAACCCATCAGCCCCTCGCAACAGCTAGGAGTCAACAGTGCAAACATTCTTTCTTTAAACCCTTCAACACAGAATGAACTCAAGGATGAGATCAGGATGAAGAGGAAGAATGAAAATCTTTCTCTTCCGTGTGTCATAACTTCTTCAGGAAGCTTTTCTCATCGAGTTCAACAGTCATCCAGCGGGATTTCCACACCGACCTCTATGGTGGACATCCCTCCACCGTTTGACTTTGTATACATTACAAAAAGGCCAGTGACCAAGAGCTCACCATCACTCCTGATCCAACACGAACCCAACGAAGTACCCAAGAAAAAAAAGACTTCTTTCAAGCATTTTTTTGCACTCAAGTTCAGGAAGAAGGCAGATTCAAAAGGTTTCAGTGATGGCAGTATTCGTTCCTCTCGTTCTTCCTCAGCATCCAGCCACCATGGGCCTGCAAGAGTCTTTGAGCTTGATAATACCAGCAGTGGTAGCTCTCCCCAGCCTGGATCCAACATGACTAAAGTCAAGCAGCCTTCTTCAGACCTGCCACCCTCCTTCATGCTATACAAAGACCAGCGGAGGAAAGGAGACCCCAAATCTTATGGAAGGGACGTCTCCAGAGTGAAGTCTTTCAAAGAGGACCCTCGGCGTTCCGTCTTACCGCTGCCTTTGAACAAACCTCGCTCCATCTCCTTCCCAAGTGCAGATACCTCAGACTATGAAAACATTCCAGCCTTGAGCTCGGACTATGAGAACATCCAGATTCCAAGACCAGTCAGATCCCACACCGTCACAGAGTTTTTTGAGAATCCAAGCCGAACAGCTGCTCCCAACAATGAGAACGATGGCTATGTGGATATGAACAGTTTTCCTGGGATTGACAGGAAGCCTGAGACACCAAAAGCGGATTCTGAAAGGTAAATTGTCACTGTTTTCTACTGTAATAAACCAGCTTACAAAATGCTCACATCTGAAGGTTTATACCCAGCTGCAACCTTTCAAAGTTTTTTTTTTTTATATATATAAAAAAGGGGGTGATTTAAAGCTTTTCTCTGGGAAGGTCTGAGGGTCATTTGGGAGCAAACGAACAAAAGGAAAATCCCTGTCTTTGATTTACTAAGCATGTTTTTGAATCTAAAATCTATTCTTCTAGCCTCCTCAAAAAGGCTTCTATGCAATTGATGGATCAGCAATGTGAATAGATAGTATGTACAAGCCTCATTTGTTAAGGTCCCTAGCTTGTGGACAAAATATGGAATTGGGCAACCAGAAAAAGCACAAGCTAAACCATACTATTTTATAGGAATGTCCCGATCTGATCACATGATCGGAAATCTGGTCCAATTGTGGTTTCATACTCAGTTCAATGTCTCAGATCAGGGATCGGACATTTATTTTATGCTTATTATGATCAGCACTTTATATTACGAGCTCATTTTTACAGATAAATACTCTATTAGAAGTCCACATATTATGAACAGATCATAACATTTTATTGCTTTTAAATGCAGCAGAATTGGACACTAGTTTGAGCAAGAGGCGGACAAAAACCTTTCATCAAAGTTAGCGAGATATTCAATGACTTCTGGGGTCAATAAGTGTTAGTTGACTTTTTTAAACTGACAGCAAGTGTCTTTATTTGGTTGTCTTAGCGCAAATGATTCCAATGCGTCAATGAGAATTGCTTTCTCCATGCTACCAAGAGAGAGATGGCAGTCAAGGGATTGTCTACAAACTGCAAGGGCCAGGGAAAAGTAATCAACCAAAACTAATAAATGGTTCCACGTGAGCTAGTTATGAAAACTCATCATTATATTTATGCTACAACAATGTTTTTGGAGGAAAGTCATGTTTTTTTTTGTTTTTTTTAAGATATGTTAATGGAGATCTGAATTACATAAGATCAAAAATGTTCAACACCTCTAAAGAAACTAAAGCTAGAACCACCAAACTTTCTCACATGACTACTAATCACCTATGTTTACTAGTTAATCGTTAACAATTATTTACAAGTTGATAGTTGCACTACTTTTACTTGATTATTAATGCTATTTCAAAGTTGTGCTCTGTTTAAGTGTTAAAAGACATATGATGGTCAATGAAGTGAAAATAGGGAAAATCTGGACCTGTTTGTTAAATTTGTTCATTTTTTTAATATGTTACAAAGGAATTGGATCGGCAGATACTCAAAATCAAATTACATGGAATTGGATTGTGGCCAAAAAAAGCTAATCTGGATATCCCTGCTATTTAATGAGACTCTGCTTTAAGCACATACAAAAATGAAAGTTAAATGATTCTTTATAGAGGTTGTGCTGTTTTAGAATATGCTGTCTGCTAAAACTGGCTCTTTTTTGTAGTTGATCAAAAAGATTAAGAGGGTTTCCATGAAGCAGTTATAAAATTACTCATACGAGCACACATATCCATTAAAAAGTTCAATCTACGCCCTTGTATAGATGACTGATATCTACACTTTATCTGAGCTGAGCCTGTACCACCTGGCTGAGTACAATCAGGTTTTGCTCTTGTTGGAAGTGGTCCTGTGTGAGAAACGAGCAGCCTGCTGTGTCAGGCATCACTGGCTTTAGGAAGTCAGGAAATGCTGGTGGGAGAGCTTACTCTTGCTTTTCATTTAGTGAGTTTCGAGGTCACATCTGGTGCTGGTGCCTCATATCATATGCAAGTCTGAGGGGATGGAACAGGTAATGGCAATGAGGATATGGGGAATGCAGCTTCTCCAGAAAGTGGTTCAGAATTCAATTAAAAGTGAGGAAAAAGGTGGTTGTGGGGGGAGGAGGATGCTTCACACATCGAAATAGAGGAGGATAAAAGAAAACGTGAGAGCACCCAAGGATAGAAGTGTTAATAGAAATCAGTGGATCAATTATAAATAAAGCACGTGATAATGGGGAAAATTGGTAGGTTGCTTGCGTGAAGAGAAGGAAGAAAGTGAGCACAGATCGGGTGTAATTGCTCCTTTTTACCTCACGCTTAAGCTTAGGAATGCTTTTATTGAAGTTGTTCTCTCCTGAGTTCCTCTCTTTCACTGAACTGTAAAGGGACTGCAGGATTTACTGTAGAGCGTGATGACGGGAGGACATCCTCCTACCCTCTGCCATAGTCTTTCTCCCAGTCTTAATAAAGCAGATGTGTTTGATGACCTCTGCGCCTCCAAGTGGACAGGGAATTATTGTGAAACTTGCAAGATACTGTTGGGACACTGTGTTGTAGTTTCATTTAGCTAGCTTCATTTATGATTCATGAATATATAATTATCAACTTAAACATAAATTTTATCATCTCTGTCATTCACTGTAAATTTTAAAAGCAGAATTTTGTTTAATCCAATTTCTAAAAATACTAAACACTAGCAGGAAGCCCTACTAATGTTATGATTCTAACACATAATGTGTCTGCATGTAAAAGCTTATAGTCTGACTGGTTCTTCTGCAGGCTCTTTGAGATGTTGGATGAGGAATCTCATCACTAACCTTGATTCAAAGAAACACTGCTTTCAGGTGTACACAAAATAATAAAGTCCCATGTCGTCACTTAAGTATTTTTCTGCCTTCTTGGAGGATGTTTGTGGTACATTCTTTTTCAAGTCTATACACCACAATGGTTACGTGCTGTCTAGATGCTTATGACCGGTGATTTATTGAGAACACATTCTCCACAGCAAAGACTGCAGAGCCGCTGAAGTGGATTTTTGTGGTGAGGAAAATGACTGAATGGCCCAAAGTTGTGCACACAAACAGACTAGGCTTTGCGTCCTGGGCACGCATTTTAAGGAGAACTCGCAAAGCTGCTTTCCCACAAGCTCGGCCTGTTTCTTCCTCTGTGATTAATGTATACCAACACTCAGAAGCTGCGTTAACACCAGCATGTACATTGAGCAATAGGACATGTTCATTAACAACCTGCCATTTTGTATAATAAATAAACAAAAGGCGCATTAATGATTCATCCCGACTCAAGGTGCTTGTTTGTGCTTTATGCATATGTGCAGGCTAAGTTACAATTTCTTTGCTGAGAAAGCAGACTTTGCTGAATGACCCATAATGCAACAGAAAGTTCAAGATTTAAGATGATGTCATTTTGCTAGCTTTACGCTGTTTCAATTTTAGCAGATCAACTGTAATGATGCAAATACTCTGGAAAAATGCTAGATTTGGCAAGTTTTTTTTTTGGAGTAATTTCTCCAAACAAAGCATATCAAGAATCTTCAGAGACATGATGAAGCTTTAAACTTTCTCCATCTTTTTTTTATTGTTGTTGTAGTTAGAAGTGATGAGAGAACCCTTGCTAGTACATTGTTGTACTGGGCAGTGTACTTGACAGAGAGGTGGAGGATAGGGTGTGTCACTGGCTCGCTAGGACTGGTCTGGTGCCAGTCACTTTGAGGTCGTTGCCAGGTCATCCTAGGAGAAAGCATCCACCCCCTTTCTAAAACTTAGTTTAAAGACCTAGTCCCATGAAAAACATAGTTTTGGTGTTTTTAACATGGTTTTGTGTCGTTTTTCAAAGGACGTCTTTTGAGAAAATTAAGCTTAAAATTGTGTTTTTGAGTATTTCTTCATTCAAACCGTTGTGAATCAAGAGCAGACAAAAATGCTGTTGGAAAAAGGTCGTAGCTGTGATGTAGAAGCTAGTGAGGTAAGTCATGCAGTTTGTTGCATTCTGATGCATCCACTTGTAGACAAATAGATCCATGTTTTTTCCTCGTCTGAGCTGGATCAAAAAGGTACGGCTGGATAACTCCAATATTGCTCGCCATTTTTGTTGCGCAAGTAATGTTACATTGGGGTAGCAGGAGAGGGCATGGACACAGGGATAAGGGAAAATAGGGCGGGCTTACTCCATGTGTTTTCGTCCACAACTCACAGGCAAATTTCTGATGAACTACTGTTGCTTTGCAGAAACTATGTCCTAGAAAACGACATTTTTTTTTTTTTTAATTTTGCCTTAAAACAGCATAATCATAATTAAAATACCATTGGGAACACTTTAAAATAGATAAAAAGATGATCGGAGATGGACTTTTACACATATGGACTGCATGTTCACTCAACCCATTGCCAGAAAGCTGCGTTTGAACAATTACAGAAAGAACAAACATGGCACAAAAATTTGGGGAAAACCTCTGTGCGTCCTCTAAATATTTTTTTTTTGTCTTTACAGAATAATTTTTCATTTGTTTATTGTAATGAGTGCACTTCAGATCAAGTAAAACATTTTGAGGCAATATTTCTAAAATGTATTTAAGAAACCTCTTGCAAACAGCTTTTATATTGTTTTCCTAATGAGCTTTATTACTTTATCTTTCAGAATTATGTCAAACCCCAAAAAACTACTTTAACAGGCATGCCTGGAGTTTTAAACATATTTTTTATTATTAAAATAAAAATAGGTTAAACTAACTTCCATCATAGCATTGAATTCCAAAATTTTAAAAATATAAAAACTTTCCACAATGAAAGTAAAAAAAAACACACAAATGTTTATCCTTTTAGTTTAAGTAAAAATTGTAAAGCATCATTTACTAGGAATTGCTCTGGTGTGCCCACAAAGTTTTCTCTTGCAGACTGCATTCACACAGGGGTTTTAAAGCTGAAGCACAGACACATGACAGACTACAGCCATATAATTATGCAGCAAAGAGGCAACAGAAGGACAAAAAAAAGCATAGGGAAGGGAAATACATGAGACATAAGGGAAAAATGAAATTGTGGGGTGAGAAGAATCAATAAAGAACTGAGCAAGCAGAACCACATATTGCCATGCTTTTCATCTAAAACTGTACTACTACGCATGATGTATGGCATCAGATAAAACACTGGATTTAAAGACTTTCAAACAGAATTCATCTGATGCTGATTCCCTTCATTTTTCACTCACCGGTCCCATTAACATTTAATTCATTTGAATTGAATTTAGTTGAATCTATGTATTATTTTGAGATTATTTTATTCTAATCAGCAAAATCCACAAAAAAGAAATAGATTTCAGTAGTAAATACTTAAAGAGTAACAAGAAGTTAATCTTCTATACCCACTCAATCCTTACGGGGTTATGTGGTTGCTGGAGCCTTTCCCAGCAACTGTCGGGTGAAGACAGGGTACACTCTCTGTGGGACGCCAGTCCATCACAGGGCTCATCTGCTCCTTCTCATTACTAATTCATTTTTTTCTTTCTTGTTTCCATTCATCTCTTCTACTGTAGCATGTCTACTTTAAATTATTTTATATGCTGTACATGGAATTTGGAAGCTCTGATGATCTGCTATCACAGGTTAAGTCATAGACCTTTTTAAATGGTAAATTATGCCATGTTTGAAGTCCCACTCTGGTCATCTTTTGATCTATTTCAAAAGTGTTCTCAGTGGTCTTTTTAATAATGATTATGCAATTTTTGGCCAAAATAAAAGAAGTCTGTGTTGTGTTCTGGACATAGTTTCTGCAGAGCAGCAGTGGTTCATTATAAATGTATCTCTGAGTTGTGGACGGGATCGTTGGCGTGGAATAAGCCTGCACTGATATCCCATCCACCCTTTGTTTACACTCCCTTCCGCTAGCTTATAACCCCTAACAACCCCAACATGACATTAGCAATTCAACAAAGATGGTGAACAATATCTGATTTTTCCAGCTGTACAGTTTTGAGCCAGATGATTTCTCGGGGGGAGGAGAACGACGATGTAAATGAGTCTATTTGTCTACAACTGGATGCGTCATAATGGAGCGGAGCAGGGAGCTTGTGGCCAGCCAATTGTAGTTTGTACAGAGAAACTTCAAGCTTTTTCCAACAGCATGTTTTCATCTGCTTCTGATTCTCTAGGATTTGATAAAAGAAATACTCTGAAATGCAATATTAAGCTTACATTTCTTTATATACTTTATGTATATTAAAAAATGCTACAAGAAGATTTTGAAAAGACATTTTTTCCCTTTAACTGTAATTATTAAAACTTTGAATGGCTTAGCACCAAAATACACGACTGACCTTCTGAGCCAGAATGTACCAGCCAGACCTCTCCAGAAAGCCTTGATCTTTAAAGTTTTATGTAAAACACTTTGGATTGTCTTTCTACATGCTATACATTTAACCTGCTTTGCCTTGCCAAATGACAAAAATCATTTGTAAAGAAAACATAAATAAACATAATAATAAAGTATGTTTAAAACACATGATAAAACAGATTAGACAAATCGGTCTAAAACCATCTTTTCTAGCAAAAAAAAAGGCATTTGCACAAGAATTAAAACCATTGAGAAACAAAGGAAAAAATAAGTAGCCATGCAACTACTTCTTCTTTAGCCCAAAACATGAGCAACTAAACATAAAAATAATAAGTAAGCATTATTCTGGCTGTTGAATACTACATTTTTCTTTTACTGCTTAATTGTGTTAATATTTGTGGTATATCTTAACCTCGATGAGACCATTGGTACTGACACAATGAGTTCAGCGTGGCTTAGTGGGAAAAGATAAACGCATATTGCACAAAGGAAGTGGTGTTCTCCATTGTAAAAAGAAAAAGAAAAATAAGTAAACTTATTTAATTCCCCATTGGTGAAAGCAACTCAGAACAGCAGAAAATGCAACTGTTAGCAGTACAGATCCAGAATACAAGGTTTGTTTCTTACAACTAACCTAAGCTGATCAGTTTGATCACAGTCTATACAACAATGTACTTAATACTCAATTTAAGTTGTTTCCAAGTATAGAAGCTGCACAACAGCCACAGGCTACAAATAATTATCCTCAGTAAAGGCTGCAAACAATTCAACACTGCCTCAACAGTCTTAATTCCCCATTAGCGTCCCAACTTCTATAGTTAGCAGCTAATGAACCTATTAGTTTCCCCTATTTCCTAATACAGTAGTATTTCAAGTTGGGAAATGCCTGAACTTACATTTATTTTAATAGCTGCTGTTAAGCTTCATTGCTTTATGAGCTGTATGAGCATCATCAAAGTCACTGATGGGTGATAACATACCTGTCTTTTTCTTGAGAGTCATTGTGTCCTTCAATCTGACACAGTAGATTTAGGTTTGTAATGGAGCTGAACACCAGTGGGTTTCTGTGATAACATGGGTTTTATTGTCCTGGAATACACTGTTTCTAGATCAAACAACTTGAAGAAGTTAATGTTGAAGCTTTTAGTGTTTTTCTAAATCAACTTTTGTCATCTTTCTTTCTAAGTTACAGCTGTGTAATGGTGAAAGATGATAAAATGTGGGTGAAAGTCTTGGGCTGAGATTGGGTTCTGGTCTCAGGATTGATTTTTTGGCAAATCCAAGCTGAAGAATTAGTTAAGAGAAAAACTATTCCTCCAGGTCTCCTCTCAGATGAGGCCAGACTAACCTGTCTGCGCAGAGGTCAGTCGTGAGTAATGGGGTATAGGTGCTTCCACCAGCCCACCCAAAGAGGCCAAGATGTGTCTGTGGATGTGTGCGAGGGAGAGTAAGAGGCAGAGAGAGCTCGAATCATATAGGGAACCTGAAGTATAGGCAGTTTTCAGCAGAAATGAAGTCCATTGGGGAACTCAGTTAACCTTTAGTGCACAAAAGTGTTTTATTCTTTGAACATACAAAGGACTGGTGAAATATTTGTCATAGATTTTGAGGAGTGAGTTTTCACTATAAGTGTTTATTATTTTACCCACAAATAGATTAAAGTACAGACTTTTTTCCCTAAAGAAAATGTAAATATAAAATGTGTAAAAATGTGTAAATATGTATTATATGTAAAATATTTGTTGTAACCTACAACAGGCGAAACCTGCTAACTCGCAATTCAATTTTTTAATGTTGCAATGTTGTGTTTTTTTATTAGTCATAGATGATTTTATCAGTGTATCATATTCATTTAGCTTCACCAAACCTGCCACAGGTAATATCAATGACGGAAGATGGGCAAGAAAGAAACATAAAGAAAGGAGATCTGCATCAAGATGTAGAAAGTTTTACAAAGTTTTACAAATAAATAAAAAAGTATATATTTTATTTGTATGTGTATGTAAATATATATATATATATATATATATATATATATATATATATATATGCATATATATACATACATACACACTAGTTTGTTTTAAAAGGTCAAAGCATATTGGTCATTAGTGCAGCCTGCGTTTGAGAGGATTAGCTGGGAAATGACCCACAGCATGTCCAACTCGGGTATGACAGCAAATGAAAGGATTACCTTTGTGTCAGCACAACTGTTCCATCTCTGCAGAAGCAAATCAGAAAGGGATTACTGTGAACCCCTGGAGGGTTGCTCGTATGACCAAAATGCTTCGAGACACACACAGGAAAAAGAAAACATCAATTTACGGGGGACTCTGAGTTTTCTTCTTTGTTGTCAGAGTGTCCTGGGAGAATTCAGTGGATTTACACTGTAGAATGCACTGATGGGTATTTGTGTCCCTCATGACATTATCATTATTATATTAAGTTACATTATTTACTTTGAAAGCACTGTTAGGTTTGATTTGACGCCACAGAAAAAAAGGAACAAAGACAATGAAGACAAAGTGTAGAAAAGTGTAGATGTGCTGTTTAATCAAAATGACTTGTGCAGTTTAAACACCTAAACAAAGAGGGAATGGATGCTACTCGAAGTAATAAAGCATCACAGCTTCACTTCTGGGGTTATGTTATTGCTTTATCCTCATTTGACAGTGCCTACACTGAGCCGTTCCCAATGAACACTGTCCCTGCTGGACTGTCTGTGGAGGACGACCACGGACGTACCTCTGAGGAGGAGGATGGGGTCTTGGAACAAAGTTATGACAGACAGGTGAGTGATGGGATACACAGCAAAAAGTAGCTGATGCAGTCCTATAAGGAGAAACCAGCTCATTGTTTGTTGTGAGATCTGAGACCTGAACAGATCCCTAAACGCTAAAAGAATTGTGAAGTATACCGATTCTCAAAACTATTTGAACTTACAAGAGAGACTTTGATTTCTTTAAGCATCAGTCCATTCATTTTTTTTCAACTCGCGTAATCATTTTCCAGGATATGGGGATGCTGGAGCCTTTCCCTACCACTGTCAGGCAAAAAAATCCGAACAAAAGAGATGGGGAAGACTAATTTTATTTTAAGTCATTTAGCAACAATTTATCTTTGATTTGGTAACTATGAAGTGATGCACTTCAGTAGAGTTGTGACCTTTACTGAAACTTTCAGGTTCCAAATATTGCACTTTCTTAACCCCTTGACCACTGAATTTATATCCAGCTATGAACAAAAAGGAATTCTCTTATGTTGTTGCTTTCGAGTTGTTGCTAAATCAAGTTACTTTTTGACCTTCAGTAGTTTGATGCATATTTGCATCAATAGGTCACTTAAGGGGAGCCATTTTCCATTGACTCCTATATTAAAATTTGCAATTTTCTCATTTTTGCATTTTTCTTTGCTTTATTTTTGATTCTCAACAACTAGAAAGGGGATGATTTTTTTATGAAATCAACTATTTAGATTTTCCTACATCTAAGTTGTGGGTCAACAGGTGTTTTTGACTGGCAGTTGTTTGGCACTCCTAAACATTTGGAGTATGGGGTTTGAACCATTAAATGGTTCCCAAGTGCAGTTGCGACTGCAGCTCACAGGAAATGGGTAAAAGAAGGAGAGCTGATTCCCTAGTGTCAGGTGTGTGATAACTGATGAGAGTTTTTCACGCTGAAAAAAGTAACTCCTCAAAAAGGCATGTGTGCCTGATCGGTCGATTGGCTCTCATGTTTTGAGACCAAGTGATTACCCTCTAAATCACTTGCCAGCTGCACACACCGTATTTCATAAATAATGCATCTGAATGTAAAAGACTCCTGTTTGAGGCGCATGCAAGTCTGTTCCGCACTGTAATGAAATAATCTGTCTTGTTTTGACAGCGCAAATTCAAGGAAAACTCCATTAATTTTTTGTCAGTCTCTTTAGCTGCTGTGAAGCATTTGCTATTAATGGGTGAGAGGAGTGAGTGCCCACAGAGAGGCTTTAAACATTAAGTGTGTGTATTCATCTCCAAATGTTCTCCTCCCCGTCCAACAGATTGATGGCCGATCTCGAGCGTTCTACATTGCCAAGGAGCTCGTGGACAGCGAGCGACTGTAAGTCACTGCTGTTGCAGATTTTTCCATACGAGTTTTGTTCTCCTTCACGCCAACACCGACACCGCTCAGTATCACCGTCCAAACGTGTTTATGATTTTCGCACCTCAGTGCAGCTGTTTCTTCCAGCTGTATGTTTCCTGCTTCGATGCCAATTCATCAAGCGGCATGCAGAACCACTGACAGCCAATTACCCAGGTGTCCTGCTGCACGTGCAGTCATGTAGGTGTCGTACCAGGTGTCATTTGAATAATTGAATTGGCGTACAGCTGCAATCGAAAATGATAAAAACTTCATTTCAAATATAGTTTAACTGTTTTCTCGAATAAGCAACAGAAAATGTTAGTTTAATTACCTCAACAGAAGTAGTGTTTCATCAAAATGAAAGCACAAAGAGGTGCATTGTTTTCATGACAGACGTCCTTGGTACTTCACACGGTCGATATTATGTAGTTGTTCACACACTCAACAGCTTTTGACAGCACTTTCACTAATCTCACCTCAATATGTAAGATAGTTTTGTAGCTGTTTTGCATTCTTGGATTTTGTTTGAGTGTTTGAAGGTGCAATGTAGCCGCAGAACATCTGTAACATATTTTGGTGTTGACAGGGAGTTGCTTTAGATTAAAGTTTTCCACTTAGCTATTTCTAGAATGTGCAATAAAACAAAAGCCTCACCAAAAACTTAGTTCTGAAATAACCAACTTCAGTCCTAGAAGCCCACTTTTCCGCTTGTTTTCCAGAGCCTAACCCTTCCCACAATTGATCACCTGGATCAGGTGTGGTCAGCCAATCAGAAACTGAGGTGCTGTTTGTAAAAGACAAAGGTTATGTCCGTATTCCTCCACTACTCACTGCTTAGTGCTCTATATAATGATTTAGCCATTTTATAAAGCTTTCTGAATCTACAATTTTAAAGTCCAGTGTCAGATATTTACCAGAAGTTTCTGCAAAAAAGCGATGCTCACTGGATTGGCAAAAATCAATGCATTTTAACTATTTTTCATTCATAAATATGTTCATAAATAATATTTGTATTATGTACATAAATCAGTTTTTTCTTTGGGTAATATTTGCATTAAAAGTAATTTGTGTGAATTGCAGTTAAAATACAGAGCACTGGACAGCACTATGCAGTTTTTTAGTAGTTAGGGAATTTGGACAAAGCCAATGAACAGAGGTTCAGAACGCAAATATATGATCAGCTCTCTAAAGTCAGAACAAGGGGTCATTTTGATATTAATAAAAAAGAAAACATGAAGGGGGCAAAACAAAAACATTAAGTCAATTTAAACACACATTAAGCTTTCATCCCAATGAAAAAACAATTTAGCCAACAGGAGGAACCTTGACATTTCACCCTGCGTTGGATCACGCAGTCCCTCGTGGAAATGAATAATAGGCAGCCGTAGAAGCACAAATGGTGTATATCATGTTAACGTATTTATTCAATAAATGAAACCCTTGCTGCGCAATCTATCTTTCATGCTGTGCAAGACATTTCAGAGCATCTGTCACTAAATCTCTTTTTTCCTGAAGTAATGCTAGAATTTTATCCTCTTTATGAACAGATTGTTGTGCAGGAAATCATGTGTGTACACACTTCATTCAAACACGTAGCTCCATGTAGATACATTTGTGTGTTGAATATAAATGTGATCAATATGAATAGTTCTCATCTGCTCTGTTGAAGATCCATTCTTATTTACCAACAAACCCATTTGTAGTAGTTTACATTAATTGTAACTCTCTTCTTGTTTCTGCAGACATGTCAGTGCTCTCAAGCACATCCAGGAGGTAAGAAAACCAATTCTTTGGCCTTTTTAACTGTCTTGAGAACCCACTGATAGTATCATATTCCATGTGTCTGCTCCCTGGTGTCTGTCTCCGTCTTGTCCTCTTCCCCCTGTGCAGCATTTGTTGCAGGTTTATCAATGTTGTTGCAGCCAACATCGACTTCCTGACCTTGACAAAGTTGTCATGTTGTACTATGGTGTGGTCAGTTGTAAGATGGCGCATTGTGCCAGCACCATGTGCTGTCCATGGGTTGTTGCTGATCTTATGCTACATTTGTTTACATTCTCGCTCATTTAGTAACTTGTGACATTTTGCACAAGGGACGTTCAATGCACAGCAAGAGCTGGCCTTCAAATGGAGAAGTTTCCTCTCGTTAGAATAACAGTATAGTTCATGTAAGACTGGATTCTCATCCGCCGGTCAAAACCACTTTACTACAGAGAAAGAAAGATGGATGTTTATAGAATAAAACGACCTTCAGATTGCAGATTGCAACAGTAAAGACAATTCTAACCTTTGATTTTTCTTTTCTTTTCAAACTGAAGTAGGCTGTGAATTCCAAGCATGGCGTGGCTATTAAAGTGATGGCTGCCAGAACTGGTCTGTGTTGTCAAAGAAGCCCATCAGTCAGCCTGTACCTTCTAACCTTGAATATAACCTGAATTCCTCCGTGCCCCCAACAAACAGGATTTTATGAAAACCAACTGTGAGTGCAAAGCTGCTCTTTAGTGCAACTTTATCCTCCCAAACATCAGCTAATGTAATTATTGTCCAAAGGACCTCATCAAGTAAAATAACATTTGCAGTCTCACCATGAATTCAATTATAGTGATTAACATGCCACAGTTTCTAAAGCGGTGTTCACTGTGGTTTTCCTGTCATTAGATGGGTCTGTTGGCATTAAATATGTGAAATATATTTTAGCATAAATTACCAGTGTATAGAAAATGACATTTTAAATGATAATGAATAACCTTGCTTTGCAGCGCTCTTCAGTGAACCTGCATAATTGAGTCTTTTTGTCACTCGTTAAAGGTGGCAATGAACATTTTTTCATCTCGCTGCTGCATAATGCATGGGGCTCCTCATCCTTAAAGCTGTGATCCTTTGACATGCTGGCTTTTTGAATGCAGCCTGATGTCATAATGAAAGTGAGTAATTCAGCTGGGAAACACAGTGGCAGCACTGCGTGTATACATACACAAACACACACACGGTCTGGAAAAAAAAAAGGAGCAGCGCTAAGTGTGAGGCACACATGAGCTATTGTTCCATTGTTTGATAAGGAATAACAAGAATACAAAGAATTTCCAGACTCTGTCTCCAGGAGGAAAGGGGGGCTGAGCTCCTCTTCTGAAGGACTTTGCCCACAACACCACACAGACGAGACAGTTTTGCTTCGAGCTTGTTCTGTTGAGGACAGCTTCCTCCATAATCAAGTGCTAGTGTTTCCTTTTGACTTTGTAATTGAAGAAAATGGGGATAAAGTTGGTAAGATAATAAATATTTACCTCTTAGGACCCAAGCTAATATTTGAGAAACCCTCTATACATGTAGTCACAGGGCCCCTGTTGAGCAGAATTAACTACTGTGGTAATATAGCCCATGTGATGTCACATACCTCTTATTGGAAACAGTGAAATTTGGGAGTCACTTACAAGAGTGGTTGTTGCTCTTTGCAGCAGCAAATGCCATTAGAAACCTTGTACCGGATCGACCCAGAGCTGACATAGAAGTCTCCGTTTTTGTTTTCCCACATGTTGTGAAGAACGGCCGTTGTGCAGTGGTAGGGCAGTCGACCTCTGATCAGGGAGACTTTAGGTTTGATTCCCGCCCTGCCTGCACATGTGTTGATGTGTTCTTTGGTCAAGACACTGAACCCCACATTGCCTCTTCCTCTGGTGGGAGGTTGGCACCAGTGTTCAGCAACGAATCTGAATGTGTATGTAAATGGGTGAATGGAACTGTGACTGTAAAGCGCTTTGAGCCTTCAAGCATGGTAGAATATATATAGCATGTAAAAGTATATGCCATTTACCCTTTAAAAGCCTGTAAAATTATGTTTTAGACAGAATATGTCTCTAAGCAAGATGTGCCACTTTGTTGTAAATCCCGGCTCACAGAAAACATTGGATGTCTCCTTGTAAAGCACCTACTTTCAATTTAGTTAAGCCTAATTGCCAAGAAGATTAATGACATCTTCTTCACTCTTTAGCTCTTTAGCTCTGTAATGTTTCATTCTAATAGCTTCAGTGTTGAATATTGCAGCTATTAATGCATGTTGCATTCTTTTTTGTGCAATTATAAAGCTGTAAAGTTAACTTTATGTGTGTAAAATATCTTTTTTGAGCGCTGGAGAAAAAGAAACAAAGGTTTGTAGGGAAAACGGCATTGTGTCATTGAGAAAGGTCATTAGGCAGCAACACCTGGTGTGCAGCTCTTGTGCAAAGTGAGGCTTTCTTTCCTGAAAGCCTGGAGAGAGCCCAAAGTTCTGAAATGATCCAAGGGGAGGGGAACAGGAAGGATGTTTAGGAGGATCTGACCTTCCTTCCAGTTTTTCTCTTCGGTCCTCATTCCACCGTGCCTTTCATTTCTCCTGTCCTCCCACCCTCCCTCACTTCCATCCTCACTGCTTCCTTTATTCCTTGTTCAGCCTTTCTGCCTCATACCTTTGTTTTCCTTTTAAAAAATTCTCACAAATCCCGCCTGCCCTTTCTTCTAGGACTTCAGGTCAGCTGTGGCCAAGGCGGTGAATGAGGAGGGGGAGCCTGTGCTGGAGGAGCAAAGGCTGGGGGAGATACTGAGCGTGCTCCCACAAGTTTACAGCCTCCATTGCAGCATCTTAGCCGACATGGAGGAACGAATTAGCCAGTGGTGAGACAAATCATGGGATTTCTATGTGTCCTAAAGCATAACAGATCAATATTCTTCACAACAATTTCTAATTTAAACGAGGTATAAGTTTATAAAGCTGCTGATGATATAAACTCCACCCAAGAATCTTTCCATTTTTGTCTATTTGTGATGTGAAAATGTCACCAGCAAATCAGTGATGTCTTTGAATCTTTAATTAAATATAAATAACAGATTTAATTTAGATAATCTTAATTTTATTTTTTTTGATTACTTTTAGTTAAGCATTAACAGAATAATTATATATATTTTGGCAAAACAAAAAAAAACATAAAGAAGAAACATCTAAAGCTAAATTTAGTTTTATTCATTCAGAACCTATAAAAAAAAAGATTGGAATTTCTCCAGTTTTGTGTCATGTAGGAAAAAATAACCATAAATGCAGTTAAAAAATAGATGATATTTGAAAAATTTGACAATGAAACGTTACATTAGTGTTTTTATTCTTACAACAACATAATAGTATTTTAAAATGTTATACTATATAACTCCCTTTAACTATGTCCACTTTAAAATATACATATTTTCTCATAGTACTTTTTTTTATAATGTTAAACTTAAAAAAAAAAATCAGAAATATTTTAATTGCTCTACTTTATGACCGAAATAAATCTGAGTGATTCTTTGGTGCAGAGAATGCAATGACTTACTTGTCTTTTCACTCTAAAGGGAAGAAAGCCAGAAGATGGTGGAGGCAATCTTGTCCCGCCAGGAGGATTTTGGGGTGTTTGACACTTACATCTGCCAGTACGATCGCAGCATGTCACTACTCCAGCAGAACTGCAGGAACAACCCAGCTTTTTCCAACATTGTCAAGAAATTTGAGGTAAAATAACAGGCTGACAGACAAAAATCTGACACGTTAAAGGCAATCTGTTGTCATCATTTTGGACTTTGGATTGAGTTATGTATTTCACTGTGCCAAGAGAGTGAGAGTTCATGATACCCCTAAAAAATCTGCTGAAAAAGAGGATTTGAAAGAGGAAATAGTTTTATGGGAGAAAATAGTCTCATCCGATTTGTGTGTGCATAATTCTTGATTTGTGTGTAAGTTTGGATTTATGTGTAAGTTTGGATTTGTTTGTGTCTAATTCTTGGTTTGTAACTCATGCAATACATTTTGTGCGTAATTGTGTGCACTTGTAATTGTGTATTCACATGTACAAAAATTGCAAACGCGGCCCCTCTGCCTCTTATCCAGTCAACGCAAAGGGCTCTGTCAGCAAAGGTGGCAATAGCAGACAGCAGCGCGAGGTTCTTCTAAAAGCTCACAGAGCAGAGAGGGTTTATCAGTCCTCTGTCACGCTCCCATCTGTGGGTGTTTAGAAGGGTCTGGCGCCGCCTGCTATCCCCGGTGACTGGTGACCAGCGCTCGGGGAAGAGCCCCATGCTAGAGACACTCTCAGGGGAGGTGCTGCAGAGAGGAAGCAATCACTTCTGAAAGATATTTTTAGTTTTAAGGGGATGAGTGTTTTAAAGATGTGCATTTAGACCTTTTATGTTATTTATCAGAGCATAATGTCAAGTTTTCACCAAATGTTATTGACAATCTAAATTCAAAGCAGCTGATAAGAAAACTCTGATGACCCAGCATTCGAGCAGCATTTAAACCCATCACTTACACACAAATCTAATGCATGTAAGTTGTGCCTGTGTAAATATTTTTTTGTATTTTTTTGGTACTTTGAACTTTACGCAATTACAAGTGATGCAACAGAGTTATGCACAAAATGTATTGTATGAGTTACAAATCAAGAATTATGTACACACAAATCCAAAGTTACACACAAACAGACAGACACAAGTTACAAATCAAGACTTATGCTCACAAATCAGATGAGACTGTTGTGTCTCCATATATTTTGCTGTCACACATTCAGCTCTTAGGTTTTCTTTCTATACTTTTTCAGGGAAATGTTTTGCCTGCTGGGTGTTTTAAGAGCAGACCCTGATCATTCCTTTTGCATCCACTTTGCAGTTCTGGCTAATATTCTTACCAGCTTTCACTGGGAGATTTTGGATTCTTTTGATTTCTTGATTTTCTTTCTCAAAGATCTGACCTTCCTGTTGTTGTGCTTGCAATTTTCTTTACCTACTAAATAACAAATACTTGGCCTTCATATGATGTGGTTGTCCTTTTTACTGAACATTGCTGAAGATTAAAAATGGATTTCACTGGTGAAAGTGAATTGCGTTCCTGACCATTAAATCAATACTTTCTTTTCAAAAGAAATGTACACATGGAATCTGGTAAAAAGAAATAAAAAGTATGAAAATAATTTTAAAAAATGATTTTATGTTCAGAAATTACAATGATTAAAAACTCCTAGAATAAAAAAACAAGCATATATTCAAATCACTGGTTTTTATCCAGAATTATCAGCCAGACATTGGCTACTTACATTCATTTTTTGTGTCCAAATAAAGCCACTTATTTCACAATGCAATGCATGCAAATGCATCAGTTCACTGAACGGCTGACACAATGGTTCCAGGCGTTTCTAGTTTGGTTTAAAAAAGCGGGCAGACAAGTGTCTCTGCTCATGAATATTCAGCAGCAGCTGTGCTTCACTTGAATAACCTGGCTCTGCTTTGAGCGCTGGCCTTTGCTGCCCTTCAGCATGTTTCCACCTTAGAAAGCGTTTAACTCTGTTCAGTTTTAGCTGCAAGACCCCTTTTTCCTCATTTCCTAAACCAACAATTAGCCACGCAGCAGCTCTGAAGGTGGGACTTAGTACTAGATGTTTGATCAAGCAGTGGCATGGAAAAATGTTGGGTCTGCTGCTTGTTCCTGCCTTGAATCAGTCTAAAACTATTACTGATAAAATTGTCCTTAATTGACAAATACAAATATTTTATACAGTAATGAAGTGACTTTTTTGCTACTAATGTGTGCAGGAGCATACTAACTAAAGCCTTAAATGCTATGGTGTGTATTCGATGTCAGGCTTGTCCTTCCTACTTCTGCACATCAGGGTGTTATGTGAGTTTGATGGATATCTTGCTGGGTTAAACACTGCTTTGATAGCTGCCTGATGTGTGTGAGTAAGACTTGAAGCCTGAAGGAGAGACTCTCATTAAGGTCTCACGAAACTCTTTTCATTGATCTGTTCACAAATGCTAAAGTAAGGATTTCTGCATGTGATTAGTAGTTGTTTTAGTGTGTTCAAAAGGCACACTCTGTTTTAAGAGTTATGCCATTCTGTCTTTCCTTTTACTTTGTGGTTCTACAGGCTAAAGTCCTGTAGTTTAAGTGGTAGTAATTTCATTGTGGATGTGGTGATGACAGTGATGAAGTAGTCTTGGTCCCCGATCAGATCAGAACTTGACCCTTACAGAATTACAACCTCCTCCCAACAGCCAGTTGGTTGTTTGCTGCACCATTTATAAACATTGGCCACCATGGACTATATATGTGTGTGTGTGTGTTTCTTTTGTGTAACTTTGTTTCTACCTCAATGCACTTCTCTTTGGTTCACAGAGGCAGAACCATGTGAAAAAATCCAAGTGTACCCTCTTTCAGTTGTATTCTCTTATGCTCAAACACGATGTAAAAAGTCATCAGGCACTAGGCGGGGCTTAAAAGAAATAAGGGTAAACAAATCATTTTAAAGACCCACTCTGATACAAAATGTTGTTTTTGGCGTTATGTGCCATGTTCTTGTAGCGATCATCATGGAGGACATTTATAAAGAAAAGAACTAGAAACTAGAAGTGACACAGGTTTTTGGATTTTGGCAGAAACTTCATAATTGCAATTAAAATACCACTGGGAATGCTTTCACAACAACAGATGATCGGTGCAGTTATAATCATCACAGTTATTAATGTTTCATAATTTACAACAAACTTTAGACCCAGAATGTGAAAAGAACTCATCACTGCTTCCTAAAAAGATCAGTCACCAGTCATCAGTTCCACTCAAATGTTCATCAACTTATTCAACCATCTTTCTGGAGGGAGTTTGTTTGTTTGAAGCAAATCACAAATCCAAGGGAGGAAAGGCGTTCTTGTAAAAGCAATTGTGTATTGCTCAATCTGGGAGGGGTCATGAACTCACTTCCATGCTGTTTGGATTATGTTATTCTACAATGTAAGATTATTCAGTTGAGCAAAACATTTAATAAAGTTGTCGGTCTCCCCGGGAACAGGGCTTTCAGAGAGTTCACTTCAAGGTCAGGCAGTGTAGTGGTCAAAGTAGCTGTGAAATACCCTGGAGCTATAACTCTATAAACCTCAGTTAGCATGTAAAAAAGAACATGACAGAAACGTGACTTATAAAGTAGCTTTAGGCACAAACAAGGCTGATGTTCAGCAATGATTCAGAGCATCGTATCAGGAG
This sequence comes from Oryzias celebensis, assembly GCA_014656515.1. Lineage (NCBI taxonomy): Eukaryota > Metazoa > Chordata > Actinopteri > Beloniformes > Adrianichthyidae > Oryzias > Oryzias celebensis. The sequence continues at coordinate 15,866,043 of BNCR01000005.1, forward strand.
AAAACCAAACGCTACAAATATGCCAAAGCACTTTGAGCCCATCAGTCTGACAGCAAATGCTGCGTGACCTACAAGTGTGTTGGTCTGAATCCCAGCCGCAAACAAAACCATACAAAAAAAAGCTGAATCAAAGGGTTGAAATGAACCGACCAGTTCCTATCTCAACTGAAATGCTGCAAGAAGAACCTGAGGACTTTATAGACCCTCTCCACTAAAAGTCATGTTTTTGATGTTATTTAATTGTTCTTGTGCATTTTTGTGCTGTTTTCCTCGTCTGAGCTGGCATCTGGCACAAAAGTGTGTCCTGCTCACAACTCAGAGGCAAATTTCTAATAAACTACTGTCGCTCCTAGAAACAGATTTAAACATATTTTAAAAAAAAACATAACACTGGGAACACTTTTACGATAGATCAAAAGATAATTGGAGTGGGTCCTAAAGTTCATTAACAATTCCCTGCAAACTTTAATAAACTGACGCAAGTTTATTTGGAAGAGAAATATCTGCACTGATGTTAGAGATTGATGGCATCCCATGGAAAATATTTAGCCCAGATTGTTGCTAATAAAAGCACTTCAGCACGATATTAAATCATGAGAAACCCTTGAATCTTTAACACACTGTTCCTACTTCATTTTTTTAAAACAATTACACCATCTAATATACCACATGTTAAAGTTAATCTAAATTCTGCAAAAACTGATGTATAATTCTAAAAGACTCTTGTTTCATGAAAAATGTCTTATTTCTGTTGTGCAAGATTAGTTATCCTATCAAGAAAGTGTTTCAATAGTAAAATAAGCTTAGCTTGAGAAAACACATCTTAGTGAGTAGAATTCTTTTCTTAAAATAAGAATTCTTTTGATAAAGAATTTTGTACCCCAGTGGCAGATTATTTATTGCTTATTTAAGTAGTTTTTTTTAAGAATTTCTTACTCTAGGATTTTGCAGTGAAGTACTTGCTGAAATCTAAGTTTTAGGAAGAACCAGGTAATAAATGTCTTTCTGTTTTGAGTGACAGCCTTTAAGTTGAAAGCAAGTGCTCTCGATTTTCACGACAGCAAACAAGCATGCTCGTCCTGTGATACGGGGGTTTGCAAGAACTCTTTGCAAAGCAATTCACATTTGATTTATATTCTTGTCATTGCCTGAGTTCCCCTAAAGCCCCGTTCAACCAGTCCAGGAGGAGAGCAGGAGGGTGGGCAGCAGGTGGACAGAGTGATATGAGGAAGAAGGTGTTGGAGTGAATTCCTTGTAAAGGCAGCTGGGCAATGAGGCAGGCAGAAGCTAATTAGGGAAGCAGCCTCCTTTACAACTCCCCAATTAGATCAGTTTTGTTCAAGTGTGTGTTAGGGGAGGATGTGTGCAAAGACAACAGATCCGCTGGCCACAACAGTGTGTCTGTTGTCCATTCAAGTGCATGCATGTGTTTATCTCCCAGCATGAGACATCTCCTCCCCTATTTGTCTCTCACTCAAGCAAAACACACTCTTGTTAGCATTGCTGGAAAGCCGCTTCTTCTGAAAAAGTGTCAATTAAATCATAACCCACAAGTGACACTCATTGAAGGCGTGTATTCTGAAAAGAAATTGGGTTTCCTAATTGGAAAGTGGTTGTTTTTGCAATTAGTGCTTTGCACAGGGTCAGTTGAGGGAAGGAAGAAAAATAAAAACGTCTAAAAAATTAGACACTTGAATTTCGCTGAAGCTCTCCTTTAGAACTCTCTCTATAATGTTGAGTTTATGTAATGAAGATAGTATTAGTTTTCAAAGTCACATTTATAACCTTGTCACAGGTTTAGACTCTGTGTGAGTCTGAACTCGTGCAATTTGACACATTTCACTTGCGTGTGCTCAGTGCAAATAAGATGAACACGCAGCTACCCGCAAGGCGCTATGTGTGCCTATCTAATGAAGGATAGCACTTCATTGGATTAGAGAAGACTGTGTGTGATTGTGTGTGACCCTCATGGCTCCTCTGCCGCTCCGGGCATAAATACCTGTCAGAGGCAATTAGATCCTGATTGATTTTTTTCAAAGCTCTCTTTAATAGTGTCACTGTCTGTCTTCCTTTCACCTGAAAAAAACTGCACGGAGCAGAAGAATGGGAGTTGTCCTCGGGTTTTTTGTTTGCGTGGAGGTCACCCTGACGCAAGGAACAAGCCAGATCACATTTGACCTTGGTTTACAGCAGTTAATCAAAGCGCTCACCCTGGTTTCAAAGTGTTGAGAGTTGGAGTAATATTAAGTGAGACAGAGTCTTATGTTTCTTGTCAAAAAGCCTTTTGCATTTGTTTTATCTACAAAAAATAAAATAAAAAATTAGCTAAAGGTTAAGCAAACGCGTTGGGTTTTTTTTTTTGCTATAATAACCACACATTATTTGATCATGAAGAACATTAATTACAGTATTCTCAGTTGAAGTGTTATATATTTTTAAAAAGACCATTTGTATTTTATCTGGGTGCAGACGAGAGGTGCAGAAGAAAGTGAAGTCCCACTGAAACACCAGCTACTACAGGTCATCGTGAGAGTACTTCAGTATCGAATGTTACTCACAGGTAACATACATGGAATCTCAAATGTTATGCCCCTGCTCATTAATTATGTTTTAATAACAGTGCTATGCTGCAAATAATTTAAATCATGCTTAAAGTTCTATTTTTATGAATTTTAGATATGTTTTTATGTAATGAATTCTTATTTTTAATCTTCAACAAACATTATCTCAATAAAAAAACTACATTTTTCTGGGTTTTAATATATTTAACTCTATTTGCTGCATCGTAAATTCCTGCTTAAAAAAAACAATTCTTTTTCCATTACAAATACAAGCAGCAATTTCTGTTAAGGATGCTTTAAACTTATCTGGGATTTAATGTGCAAACATGTGCTAAACCACAACCATGAAGTGACAACAGATTTAATTAAAAACGATCTGTTTCACATCTTTGTCTTGTTCTTTGCAGATTACCTAAACAATCTTTCCCCTGATTCTAAGGAATACACAGACACTCAGGGTAAATATAAATGTATATTGTTAATATGCATCAATATGGGCATGTATGTTTTAATAAGTTCAACGTCAATCACAATCCAGTTCTTGTCTCATAACCAATAGCATAGTGTGACTCCTGTGCTCTCTGTTTCATTCTTTGCTGTGTGCTGCAGCTGCCTTGGTGATCGTGTCCGAGGTGGCAGATCAGGCCAATGACAACCTGAAACAGGGGGTGAGTTTCTGAGGCTGGGGGCACCCCATGTGTTTGCATTCACTCTTTAGCTCATGTACCGTTTGACACATTTGTTGCTTGGCCTTGCAGTTGTTTTTCCTGCATGAAAGAGCTCCTTTTTAGCGTGAAGAAGTTACACATCCTCCTCTGAACAACTTGTCAGGATGAAAGGGAGGTCTATGTCTGTTTGGCGATAAACCCCCTCAGAAAGATGATGTCATCAAAAAGTGCCAGGTGTATTATTACAAAGGGAACAGTGTGTGAGTGGACTTTTACTCCCACTGAAATTGAAGGTTCATGGAGAGATTCACCAACACTCCCCTCACTGCAAACAATAAACTCCACTTTATTTACTGCTCCCACCTTATCACACATTTTGTCTTCATTGGACAAGCAGTCCTCCTCACACAAGCTGACAGACAGCAGAAACACATACTATCTATTTCTGTTCATATTTCAGGATTGCATCCATTCCCCCTCCCTCCTTCACGTTTTCATTCAGGACCATGCAGGGATGGTTTAATCCAACTTCACCTTATCTGCTCATCATTTGATAACCCTTCTCCATCTTCTTCCCATAGGAGAACTTGTTGCGTCTGGTCCACATTGAGTACAGCGTGAAGGGAAAAAGGGATCTTCTGAAACCTGGAAGAGTGAGCATCAAGCACACCTCTCTGTCTGTGTTAGATGAGAACCAGGTCTAATTCTAGTCCGACTTGGTCTTTAAAGATTGTATTGATTAAGTAACACGTCTTTTTAAAAAGTTTTGTTGACGTTGTTTTTCTCATGGCAGATATTTGTCAAAGAGGGCACTCTCATGAAGGTTTCCAGGAAGAGCAGGCAGCCACGACACCTTTTTCTGGTAAAAGCTTATTGCTCTTTCTTTTCTGTTTTTACATAAAGATATTTGTCCTATTAAATGTAAATTAATAACAATCCTAAACCGAAATCCTCAGCCGACATCCCCTTTAAAGAAATGTCAAAAACATTAAGAAACAGCAAAAGTTGTAACGGAAACCAGACCAATGTGTCAAACTCTTTCCTGCTCTGAAACTTGATAAAAGTGTAACAAAAAGTAATGTTCTAAACGTGTTTCTTTGTTGAAAAGCATCGTATCCATGAGGAGTCTTTAAACGATCATTTTAATTTCTTGAATTTATGAAGCTCTTCTTTCAAATCGGAGTCTTCACAGATGGCCCTTTACCCTGGAACAGGTTGATATTTATTAGTAATTTAAAGAAAATGTGATAAGAACAATCAAACCAATCTGTGCGTTGTTTATTACCAGCTGGAGATCGCCTTTGCATAGAGAAGAGACAGCTGCCTATAGCCTGATGCTGACTAAACAGATCCGTAACAGACTTTGTTAGCCTTTTTTCATGTACGTCTTGTTAAAGTCCAAGGAAGTTTGGAATTTGCAGTATAAAAACATAAGAATATCCAGGTAGATTGTTGAATTAAAAAAACTAAATTGGATTGTATAATAAAAAGATATTTTTGTTCTTCTTTTTACAAGTGGTACAATTTAAGTTTGATCAGGTAGTTCCCATACAACAAACTATTGATCACAATTGCATCAATATATATTGCAAAATTCTCATGCTCAGAGCAAAGTGTTAACTTATATTTTGAAATCTAAATCCACTTATTAAATGCTGAACTGAAATTAGCTGTCTTCATTTGTTTTCATTTCAAATGGAAACATAGTTTTTAGCAAGTAATATGTAAAAACTAAAATATATAAACTCTTAGAAAATGAAAATTATTTACAAGGAACAACAAACTTGTGTGAGCAAAATATGTAAAATGAATCATCAGTGTTTCTTATCAAACTGATTAAAAGAACAAGATATGCAGTTCTGAGACATTCTTCATTACAAGAACTAAACAATCCAGACTCATTTGCTGGAGGAAAAAAAACTGGAAAATGTTATCAAATAGACTTTCTTGCACATCGTTCAACACATAAATTTCATCAGGCTTTATCAAAAAATGTATTGCTTGACTTTAAAACAATAAACTCCATTAAAGTGTTATCTGGGAAAACTGTGATTGGATATCTTCTGGTAAAATGTAATTCTGCTTTAAGTTCAGAGCTAGGCACCTGATGTTCAGGTAATAGTGAAAACAAAGTTGGCTTGAAATATCGGAATGTTGGGTGGAGGTAGGTGGGCTTGGTGAGGCCAAGGTTGTCAGACCTTAACAGAGCACCACACCCATGCAAGCAAGGGGGCCTCCCTCGCCTCTCTGGTCTCCTCCTCTCTCAGGACTTGTTTTCGAGGGCCTCACTTCCCTTCAGGATGTTTGGTGCGGGTCACTGGATGCAGACTTCCCGTGTACTGGGAGGAGACTGACAGCAAATTGAAGACCAGACACCCTGTAGAATGCAGGGAGGAGGTGACGGAGGATGGGGTGGTGGTGTTACACAAACACATAACGTGAAATGGAGAAGCCCACACAATTGTTCTATGTGCAATCGGTGCTGTCTTGTGTTATGAATTATGTCTGAGCTTGATATCTGCAGCTCCAGCCACTTTTAGTTTCTTTTCATCCCAGTTGATCCACGTAGAAAATAATAGATTTGTTTTGGGGATCTATCCCTCTTTTTATTTTTTCAATAGCATCAGTTTCTGAAATGGAATTGTGGCTAAAAAATACTCAAAAAATGTTTCTATTTTAAACTGGTTGACCACCACGGCTATAAAGCCATTTTCTCCTTTGCGGTAAACAGCTAAAATGTCAAAGGTGTTATTTATGGGCTATTAAGAAAAGAAAATCCAAACAGTGAAGATGAAAAGCCATCAGTCACCTGAGCGACAGAGAAATGCAGTAACCATGTCACAGGCCTGGGTTCAGAGAAAGAATAAAAGCTGCCTGAATGTGTGAGGAATTGAATCAAAAGAAGGATGAGACCTAGATGACTGTAAAAGACAAGTGATGAAGGTGAAGGTTTAGAGGAAGAGCCAGAGGCTACTTTATTAAAGTGTTAAATGCCTTCAGTACAAATAGTACTCTCACGATGACCTGTAGTATCGATACCTGTCCTCTAGGTATGTCTGCACTCAGCCGGGCTTCTTTGGCAGCAATCTTTAAGTAAATGAGCAGCTCAGGGTGGAGCAGACAAAACACAGTGGCTGCAGCCAAGAGGTCACTGGCAATGCCTGAGCTGGTCCGCCTTGTTAAGTCTCTGTCACGGAGGCTTGAGCCTCAGAACAGTTTACAGTGCCTGCTTATGTTGTTGTGGTGAAGGTGACAGATCCCATCCAGTCCTTGTTGTTGGTTCAGTTTGAGAAGTCAGTAAGTCTCGTGTGTGTGTGTTGGGGGGGTCTGGAGTCCTGAGCAGGGTGGAGAATTCCTGGATGCTGCTTTTATGGCCTCAGCGGATGTTTAGAGCACACACTAGGTGTGACCAATGATGTCATTTCTTTTGTCTGTGTTATGAAATACCTTTCAAAACACAATGGACTTTATGTGTTCAGAGGATTGGAATACTTTTACTCTCTCATGCAAATAAACACTTTTTAACTGTAATGATTCATTTTTTGTTGTGTGCATAAATGGAAAATGAGTGCTGCCAGAATTCACAGAATTCTGTGGAAACAAATTCTTGAACAAGTGCTGCCATTGTGCTTCTGTATTTATGGCCGTTCTTAGCCAAGGCTGCCACTCTGTGTTAGTAATCGGTACTGCAAATAACAGGAATTAAGTATTGGCTTTCCATAACGTGTTACAATTACAATGAGAAAATATGAATTAAAACATGTCTTCTGTTTTCTCAGATGAATGACATGATGCTGTATACCTACCCTCAGCAAGATGGCAAATACAGACTTAAGAACACCCTGCCTTTGTCAGGAATGAAGGTGAAGAAATGCCTCCTAGCCAATACTGATAAGGACAGATTCAGAAAGTTTTTTTCTAACTACTCTTTGTTTTTTTACACAAAGGTGAGCAAACCAGTGCTGGAAAACGTGCTAAACTGTCTTAGAATTGAAGTGTCTGACATCACCATCACTCTCTCTGCAAGGTGAGCAACCAAACAGTCATGTGATCATAAATATTGTCTTGAACAAGAGAAGTTTTTTTTTTTTTATTTTCAAATCATAAACATGGTTGTTTTGAAGCAAAAGGGTACTTTTCTGTTTAGTTCCATTGGAGAACGAGAAGACTGGTTCCACACTTTGAGCCGAGCAATAGCAGACCACGCTGCAGGACTCTGCACCTTCGGCGGCCCTTGCAGTGAGGTAAGAGAAAGTCTGGTGTGGCACAAAGAAGCTCCATACCTGTTAGCTTTTTGCTTAAGTTTGTTGATGCTTAATATTTTTGTTGCTTGTGACATACATTTTCTGTCTAATAAAGTACTTATGAACGAAAATGTTTTTAATTCAGTTGTTGGAAGAAAAATGTTTTATTAAATTTTTCTTATTAATACATCTTAGTTCTAAACTAATAAATGTGTAGAATTAGATTTAATCTGTTTTTTAAAGCCATAATGATACAAATTTAACACACTCACATTTTCTTTTTTATTATGGCCCCTACACTGTAAATATATCTATGCATAAAAAAACATGTAGTAAATATTTAATTATATGTGACTTAAGCAAAGAGCTGCGTGGTGATGTGGTGGTTTGTGCTATTGTGTCCTGGCTGGGTTCTTTCTGTGTTAACCGGGGACTTCCTCCCTTTGTCCAAAAACATTTTCCATAGGTTTCTTGGCCATGCATGACCATATGGAGTGCATGTCTAGTTGTATAAATGTAGCTCTGCGATGGCCCACCTTTACCCTAAAGTAACTAGGATAAATTCCTGTAATCTCTGATTTCTGCACAGGACAAACTGGGTTTTGAAGATGAATTAATGACATTTAAACACAAACAATATTGTCCCAACAGGCCCGTGAGAAACTGTGGATGGCCCTTGGAGAAACTGCACCCGTCCTGGTTCCAGTTTCACAAGTGATGATGTGCATGAACTGCACTACTGATTTCAGCCTCACACTCAGACGACACCACTGTAACGCTTGCGGAAAGGTCAGAGACGTCCCACTGCTGCCCCGTGCCCTCAGTCTCTAGTACTTGATTCTTGTGTTAGATCATGTTTGGATGTGAATCTGCTGTCTTACTACATTCTGTTCTCTTTGAACAGGTGGTCTGCCGAGCTTGCTCAAGACACAGATACCCTCTGAAGTACCTCAAAGACAGGATGGCAAAAGTGTGTAACCTCTGCTTTGCTGAACTGGAGAAAAAAGGTAAATCTCAGTTTTGCACATAAAGAGATGTTGATATACATGCATCCCATGAAAAAAAACAAACAAATAAACTGCTGTTTCACTTGATTACCTGGTAAGTTAACAGTTACATTCACACTTGTAGGTGGCAGCGTTCCAGCAGCTTGCGATAACTCCAGCCTCCGAAGTCATCGGGTCAGTCGGCCCCTCTCCACTGTGTTCCAGAGCTTGCAGCCCCCCAGTCTGTGGAAGTTAAGAAAGAGTACCTCCAACCTCAGCCAGGTGGACTGTTTTGTCTTTTATATATTTTTCATCTAATTTTAATCTAAAAACTCAATATTGGATTTTACTAAACCAATAGGGCAATTAAATCTTTGGAATTTTGGTTTTATTTTGAGTATTTCAAACAGCCATAGAACCAAACTCATTCAAAGAAGATTCTTCACTGTTTTGTACAATAAAAGCTACAACTATTTCTTTTTTCCTTCAAACCTAAGTTTTTTGCAGAAAATGCTTGAATTTCTGCTTGATGAATATTATCAGGATTGAATACTTCCTAATTGGGATATGAACCCAAACCACAAGTTAATGAGTTACTGAGTTTTTCTACTTGACCTTTAGGGTTCTCTGGTTGTTGTTGGCAGGGTTTACTTTAAATGTCAGCGTTATTGAAGCAATCTCCGTAGTGTAAAGCAGCTGTCAGTAGACCTTACTGTTGCAAACCAATGACATTCTCAGAAATGGAACTGATGTAGGTTTTTACTCTCATGGTCGTCTTTCTGTGACTTCCTCTTTGACTGATGTTCTTCTTACGTCATCAGGTTTCACTCGGCGTGGAGGGCTCCACCATGAGTGGGAGCCTGCAGCGTCGAAAGAAGAGCAAAAGAAAGTGGAAGAGGCTGTGGTTCCTCCTCAAAGATAAGGTGCTCTACACCTTCACAGCCCGCGAGGTGAGGGGGCACAGAGTCTCCCGCACCGGCCCCAAAAACACACACTCTCATTTCTTTCACAATGACTTAAGCAGAGGTGTTGTGTTTCAGGCTTCATCCATCCCTCTTCATCCCTGGCCAGCTTTTGTTAGCTCCTTAAATTGCACATTTCAGTCTTTTCACAGTTTCATCAGCGGAAAATGAACAACTAATAAAGGGATTCTCTGTGCTCTCTCTTTTTCTTTCTTTTTACAAGTGTGCAATTTAAATTCTTTAAAGCATAAACATTCTCACAGTTTCCTCAAAGCTCCTGACAGCAGGGCAGACACTTTCACTCTTGCAAAGACTGACATTTCATTCTGTTTTTTCTCTTTAGGATAAGGTAGCTTCAGAAAGTTTGCCTCTGCAGGGATTCACTGTAAAGTTGACTGAGGGGCCTGAGGAAGAAGACAGCAGCAGCAGCAGCGTGTTTCATTTATACCACAAGAAAACTCTCTACTATACGTTCAAAGCCGATGATCAACATACCGCACGCAGGTCAGCACTGTGAGCTCAGTAGGAACATTTTTTTCTGTAATAGAGCGTAAAGGTTTACAAGCAAAAAAAAGTATTTTCCTGATTGGAAAATCAAACAGTAGCTTTGGCAGTGACAGCATTAGTCTGGAGGCACCTCATCAGCATGATGATGGTTCTTTTTCCTCTTTGGAGAGGTGACATTAAATACACCAGCAGGGGTTGTGTGCTTATGCAATCATGTCTTAAAATAAAACTGCTAAACAGATTTTTCAATATCGGTATTTATGCTAATATTTTGATTACCTTTTATCTAAAATTAAGGTTTTTGTTGTTGTTTTTTGTTAAGGTTTTGTATTTTTTTCTTTAAAAGAACATTAGAGTCCGAAAGATTTTTTGTGACATTAATTTTGTCTCTAAAAGACTGTGGTCACATATATTTACTGATTTATTGCTTTTTTTTAAATCATTGCACATCATGTGGTCATAACTCTCCCAATGATTGGAAGACATTAGTCCATTTGATCCAAATGCAATCAAAACAAAAAGAAAACTGTTTCCATAATTAAGGTCATCCGTTCAGTTTAATATGTCTGCAAATGCATCAACAAGTCCCCGTCTTTGAGTATCTCATTAATTCTGATGCATCCACCTGTAGACAAACGTTTTGGTTTTCCTCATCTGAGCTGGTATGTGGCTCAGTTAACTACCGTTGGATATAGTTCCAATATTGCTCATTATTTTGTTGCGGTCGTAAGGGACTGTAAGCTAGCAGGAGAGCACATAAACAGAGGGGCGATGTAAAATATGGGCGGGCTTACTCCCACAATCCCGGTCAAAACTCAGAGGTGAATTTCTAAAGAAATCCTGCCATTCTGTAGAAACTGTCACACAACTGTCAAAACAACAGTCTGCCTCTTTTTTTATATCCTATTTTAAATACCACTGGGAATGCTTTTATAATAGATCAAAAGATGATTGGAATTGGACTTTTACTGTTACTTGTTTGTGTTTTTCAGATGGGTCAATGCCATGGAAGAAGCCACTGTTTTATAGCATCTACTCAATTTAACAGAAGCCCTTCTCCCACTGGCTGCTACAACTTTGTGAAACACAACAAAACTACCTGCTGCGCCTAAACACAGACCATCACAGAGGATGCATGTTTTGTTTTTTTTTTTGCATCTGGTTTTCAGTGGGATTCAAAGACAAACTATCGAATGACTTTTTGAAAAGAGGCTGCCACATTGTGGCAGTAAAAAGGAACCAAGTAAAGGCAAACCAGAATTTCAACATCTGTGGTGATGAGCTGGATAAATATCCTCAACTTTTACCAAGGCCTTTCCTTTTGGAAATCTGACAAGATTTTTAAGGTTGTCATTTCTTATCAGCTTCACCTTTTTTTCAAAGATTTCTCATTTGACAGCTTTGTTGTGTTTAATTGAACAGGAATTTTCTGAAAATGATTTCAAATATCCTTTTAGTTTACAAATAAGATGCAAGGTTAATGTCTAAAACAACAAATTCAAACACCACAGTAATCTGGTATCTAAGACACTGATTTTTTTAGGTAGCAGTGTGTATTTCTACTGTCATTCTTTAATGCCTGTTTTGATGTTTTCTGTCTTTTGTAAAGGAATTTGATCAACAGAGGATTATTTAATCCGAGCACACAAATATAAATCTTATTTTCTCTTTCATTAAACATTATTTTTGTCTTCATGACAAAATAACACTGCTTTCTTTGCAATAATGTTTGAAACATCATCCATATATTTTATAGGGGACATTTTTTTTGCCCTATTTTGACAGATATCTGTGTTTCAAATCATAAATTGTGACGAATACACTGCAGATAATGAAGTCATATATAAAAATGATTTATTTGTATAAAGTGTTACACAAAACTTTAAGTAGTGAATTTTTGTGTTCATGACTGTAAGTGAACTTTATACTTATTGTGGAATTTTACTCAATGTCTTTTAAATTGAAACTGTAAAATCTCTCCCAGCATGCCAATCACTTTTAGAAATGTATTTTAATTGTTATCTTTGACATGCTGATCTAAAGGGCCAATTTATTATTTTGTATTGAATGTTGTGAAATTTGCAATTATTATTATGATGATTGTGCCTGAAATTCAACTGTATCTTCCATTCTTTCTGTTATCACAGTACTGTATGAACAAACATGTTTTATTTTTATTTTTTTTGTTCTTACATGTTTCTATTACTTTACATTACTTTTCCAATATTATCCACATTTAAAAGAATATATGATTGTGATATTTTATGATGGCATTTTTCTTTATGTATGCTGCTGGATAAAATCCTGTCTTTGTTGAACTCCTCTGTGCTACTCGTGGATTTTATGTTCATGTATGGTTTTTAGTATAAGTTATATACACTTGTTTTTAATACAAACCCTAAAAAGCAGGATCTGTCTATTCAAAGTGGATCCATACTGCACATATACATTCATCCACCATGTCACATTTCCTTTGAGGCTCACTTTTGTACCTTTGCCTTCTTCAGATTTTCTATTCATTCCGTACAGTCTAAACCCCACTGGGTTACACTTCCATCATGCAGTGTATTGTAAATGTTCATGTAAATAGGAACAAGAAAAGCCATTTAAAATTTGCATCCAAAGGAGAGAAACAGTGTATAGCTGCATTTTTAAGCCTCTAATCATTAACTTTACTGATAAAGGAGAGCTGAGCAAGACAACAGATGTAATGGAAGAACAGCCTGATAGATAAGACCGTGCCGTATAGTACTTCTTTGTGTTTTTGTTCTTTGTGGTCTTAGTGTGCTTGTCATCTCAAGACTTCATTCACACACTGAAGCTTTGTGGCTTGATCTTGGCAAATGTAAGTTGGGTAACACTGTTTTCGTCCAATAGAGTGCAACAACACGTCATGCCAAGCTGATTTAATCTTGATACAGATGACTGTGCAACAGCAATTCGTACGAAAACAGCTTTGTTTGAAATATAACAGATGGAAATTTCATGCCTGTTTTCTGCGTCACAGAGAAGGATTTTACATCTCTGTAAAGTGTCTTCTTTTTTTCTTTCACCCTTCATCGATATAACTTTGACAGACAAACTTATAGTTTGTATTTGAACTTCAGTTAGTTTATTTATTTATTTATTTATTTTTATCCCCATCTGTATCTGAAGATTTTAGAAATCTACAGGATGGAGTTTATGGTCCAATATGTCCAATTGCCAAGAAATCATTTTGGAAAGGCAGCTCATTTTATTAAAAAAAAAAAACTGTTGACACCAACTTTTTAAGGATACATCCATTAAAGACAAACGTTGTGCTGCCATTTACACCTAGTGGCAAACCCAACGGAAAACCTACAACTAAAGTCAAAACAAGGTAACATATTTTGATTTTCAATTGTCCACAGCGATTCTACACCATTTATGTTGACTGTTGTTTTTTTTTTACATGTGCACAAACATTCCCAAATAAAGTATACACTGCAATCATTTTATATATTCCATTCATTCATCTTTCAACGCTTTTCCAAGACCTGGATTGCAGGGGGCAGCAGTCTACATAGAAATCTCGAACCTCTTCTTAAACAGACACCTCCTCCAGCTCTGGAAGGGGATCCCAGGGCAGCTGAGAGACACAGTCCTCCGTCATGATGTCATGATACCTCCATGTGGCCTCTACTCGGTTAGACATACCTCTCCAATGAAGGATCCAAAAGTTCAGGACATGTTTTAACGTTTTAAGTCTGACAAACTCCTAAAACCTTTTTGTTGTAGTAGATTAACAATTGATTAAAAATATTACTAAGAAATTGTTTTTTTTATTATAATGGAGCAAATGTTCTTCAGTTGCAAATACAGTTTACTTACTCACATAAGTATCTGAGATATTCCATTTAATGGATTCTGCTAATAGAGACTAAGATCAATTAGATCAAATAAAGTTAGTCAGGAAGTAGGCAGAAAAGAAAATAGTTAGATTGGCGCTGCTCCAGTTACACAATCCCAGGAGTGTCAGTGACCCAGTAGTTACCCAAAGCAACAATAGACAGACAAGAGAGGGAAAAGATGTGACTGTAGGAACTGTTCATTTCCTCCAACTATCATGGCACCTTGTTCTGCACCAGGTTGGTTTGACCAAACCTTTCTATTGGTGGAAAGCTGATGAGCTTTTTCCAGTTTCTACAGCCTGAACATATTAGAGAAGAAGGATCTCCTAAGAGGACACAGACACAAAAACTCCTTGTCCAAAATCTGTCATTTTAATCCTGTCAGAACCAGTAGGCTTAACACTTGTAGAAAAAAAAATCTTTGTATAAAACTTGTACATATAAAAGTGACAGTTGGTTTGCAAACCTCACCAGCTATCAAATAATGTTTGCTCATTGAAACAGATTATATAATTTTAAAAAAGAGGCATTCACATCACAAGGAGGTTAGCTTTTTTTAATTTGCTTGGCATAAAGTGAAGAATATATATATATATATATATATATATCATTGTGACTGCACAATGAAAGCCAAATATAAATGACAGCAAGACAGAAGTGCAGCAAGTTTCAGCCCTGCTGGCAGTTAGGTTGTGTGTTATCTGCTTTACTGCAGACACATTTTTTTACCTGAGATATCATGTCCTTACTTGCAAGATACTTCCTGATGTGTCTTTTTTTTTTTTTTTTTTTTGTGTTTTGTTTTGTTGTGTTTTGTTTTATTTAATGTTCATTTGAGCAAAAATCTCTTCAAAGGTGACTGACAGTGGAAAGTATTGCTGCTTGATTCTTATGAAGTATTTAGACCCTCATGTGTTTTCAGGTTAATGTTTGTAATAAAACATCACAACTTCACAACCATGCGTGTAAAGAGAGATGTGGGTGTTTTAAGCTTATGAACACTCACAAAATAGAGAAAGACTGGCCCATTTCCTTCCTCAAAATGAGGGGATTTAGAGAAAGCTGATGACAGAAAAACACACGTTATTAGTGTTTATTTCACTTGATACAGGACTACTTTTCTCTCCTGTTTAATGGATTTAAAAAAAAATAATGTCCCTCTAATCATTCAGCAAAGCCTAATCTGGAATTGCTGAATTGATAGAATTGACCCTGGCGACAGGAAACATTTAATTCCCCTGCTGCCTAAGAAAAGACCAAAAGTCTGACCAGTTCTTTCTCATTGATACATTATGCTCTCTTATGGAAGAGTGGATGCTTAAGACAACCAGTCTTCACTTACTGTTCGTAAAGTGTACAAACTGGTAAAGGTGGAATTTCCAGTTGGCAATTACACGTCTATTTTAAACTTTGCTTCAGGTTATTTTCCATCACTGCAGGTAAAAAAGAACCCATATAACAAGTAAGTTATTCAGAAGTTTAAAATAGGCTTCTTCCGTCTGTAATTTCACATTAAGGGAGGTTTTCTTGCACATGTGTCAGGAACAAGAAAATCTTGGGATAACATTTCCCTTTATCAGCTGTTAAGAGCCAGAATGCCCTGATTTTTTTTAAAGCAAGAAAAATGAACTAAAACCTTCAGGAAACTGGAGGTGGTTTTCATTATGAGAGGAAAAAATGAGGATGACATAAATCTGGGATTGTTTTTAAGAGAGGATTTTTACTAGCCAATATTGCAGCATGATGTCAGGGAAGTGATGAGGAAGTGAAAACTGTGGGAAAAGCCGATTTGAGACCTTTTCTTTTTTTTCTGTTCTTAGTTTTTTGTGTAAACTAGGAAACATACATCAAATTACATTTTCACTTGAAAAGAGCAGTCATCTGTTTGAAAAAAAATCCAACTGTAGCTTTTTAATTTGCCTGAAAAACCGAATTAAGTCAATTAAAATATAGAATTGTTGGGCATAATGAAACGTTAAATTTGATTTAAAAAATATATAAAATTAAACTTGCCTATAAAACTGGCTTATTTTCCTTTGTAACTGTAATGCAGGCTCATATGTTTTCTATCTTTTACATGAACTCTTTCTAATGTTTATGGTGGTGGTTTTGATGAGTAATGGTTGTTTTTGTGTTGGTAATCCCACTGTTTGCTTCCATAACTAGATGCTTTCGTCATCTCTATGGGTGTCCAGAGCCATAGATAGCTCATAAGCAAACAGTCAAGTGTACCTTGTCTTTGTGTTGGGAATGTTTTAGCTTTTGTGGTTGGGCTGGTGACTCAGCACCACTTTTTAATATTATTTTTATAAAGTACTCTTTGTGGTTAATCTAAACATGCTAAAATTGTTCGGGTAAAATGATCCTTGACTTTCTTCTTAGGGGGTAAAGTGGGGTGTGGTGTAGAATCATTAACAATTCATCTCAAGTGACATGGGTCCGGATACTTCCGTGTTTTTCTAAGGCTGACACGCTTTGTCCGGACATAGACGGAGAAGTCTGCTTTTACCAGAACATAGTGTATTTCTAAAGTGGTCAGTCCGGTTCTGTGACCGGATAAACCAAGCATTAAGTCAGCAAATAATATATTTAAACTGTGTATGTGGGTGCGCGCGCGTTCGTTGCGCGAGGGAATTTAGGAATTCACCTGCTTGACGTCACACTTCGTGTCTTTGTAGCTCGCGCCGCCTCAGACCTGGCCTCAGTGTAATCTGGGCGGCAGACAGAAGGAACCTCCACGCTGATTTAAACACTTTCTTATTTATTTTCATTATTTTTTTAAGTCTCTGAACTCCGTCAGGCTCCGGACTCGAACACGAACGTTTACTGCCGGGTCAAAGAAGTAAGTTCTAATTTATCGTAAAGCAGTTTAAACTGCTGTTGACACAAAACAATTGTCGCACTTTGGAAGTTCAACCTCATATTTGTGCATGGAAAAAGCAGAACGTTCGCTTGTTGCACCGTGTTTTAGACAGCGAATGAAAGCTGGAAAGTCGAGTTTGGGTTTACACGTGACCGGTTTTGTTGTTACTGTGGGGTTTAAAACCATGTGTGAACGTCGTTTGACTTTGACAAGTCGCCAAATGCCACGTTCAAAGTGATATATCCTGTCTTCACCCAAGAGCTTTCTGGTTTTCATGCAGAGCTTTTCATATATGGCTTTAATAACACTGCAGAAAGCGTGTCTAGAAACTGGAATTGTTTCATTTCTTTTAACATTTTTGTTGTAGAAACCGAAAGAAAGCTTTATGGGGTTTCTCAAGTACAACAATAATGAAAAAGGTTCACAACATCTGAAATGTTGTCAAACATTTCCAAAGACAGGTGCATTTATTAAGCATTTTTCTCCATTAATTTCATTGTGTAGGTTGTCAAATTTTTCCAAGAGTTGATTTATATTTGCGGTTAAGCCACTTGTGACAGTTTTGCATTTTTTACAGGTGAGATGATCCATTATAAACTTTTTATTTGTGCCATTTAAATCACAATTGTAGTAGACAGTGTGCTTAAATACTCAGGTATATGAATTAGATAAAATAGGGGTGGACACATAGGTGACTTTTGTGTTTGTTTTTAAAGGTGCTGCCTTTTATGTGAGGATTTTCCTGGTTGTTTTTTTTTTTTTTTCTCTAGCTGCTCTTTAACTTTTATTGATCTCACTAGTTTTATTCAACCCATCAACGTAGCATTTCTTCTACTGCCTGCAAAAGTCTTGCAACACACACTCCCAGACTTGTGTGCACTTATGGCTGGAGTCTCTCCGTGAACACAGGCTGCAGGTAACATAATCTGCCATAGGTTACTGATGTGTCAATATTGCCTTGCAGCATCAAAAATTGCTTTGTGGGTACAGTTGAGACATCAGTTTGGTGAGGGGTTTTCAATCCTATCTCTGTGTCACGCAAACCCAGCATGAACAAACGTCAATTTAATCGCCTGGATCAGATAGATGGTAAACTAATTGTCGACTTCGTGGAATTGTTAAGTGTGTTCTGCTAACAGTTTGGTGTCTAAAACCATGTTGGTGAGTGGAGAAGAAAGCAGTTGCAATATGAAAGGTGTTCAGTTTTTTGTATATTAGTTATTCTAATAAATGTTTCGATTAAGAGTTTTAACTGAACAGTATTTTAATCATTTATGTTTTGTGTCAGTTTTTGCTACAAATTGAAAAAAGCTTCACAATTCACAACCAAATGTGTCTTTATGCCTTTTTTCTTTTGGTTTCTTCTCGCTTTTAGCTCTGTTAATTTGACGTCTGACTCATTGCAGGCTTGTGTTTTCATGTCTCTGGCTCTTGCAGTCTTATCAAGTTCAGGTGTCTTGCTTAGACTGCCATTGTGAACTGTGAATGAGACAGAAATCGACACCCCTTTGAATGCAGGCAAACACATGCTCAGCTTTAAACATAGGGACGGGATTATTTCCATGCTGGTGTAGCTGGTTTAACTTCATGCCAAAGAGCTTAGTGCTACTCGGAAATAAAAAAATAAAAAAAATGGCAGAAAAAAACTTCACGCTTTGCAGCGGTCACACAAAGTTGTCATCCTTCAAATGCAAGTTGGTTGATTTTATTGGCTAAAATTATAATTACAACTTAATATTATTGGTCATTCTGGTACATATGTAGATCAGTAGACCTTCATCTCTTTGCTCTCTTTCTGAATATCTTGAGAACAACATGAAACATTTGTGAGATTTTGTTTTCTTCCCGTCACTCACCACAAAAACTCATTAAAACCTTCTTTGTCCTGGATTATTACTTACAGGGTTTAGAGGCTGTTAATGCAGGAAAAATGTAAGCCACCATAACCAGGTGTTAAAAAAATATATTAGTAGTTACTTTTTTTTTTTTTTTTAAGCACGAAAGGTTTGAGGAACTAGTTCAAACCGATAACATAATATGCAATTGACTAGTTTTTAAAATGGCTTGCGGAAATTCACTTTCCTAACTTTTTAAAACGTTTTTTTATTTTAATGGTTTTATTCTTCTCAGTTTTAGTACAGTCTAAGCTGATTTCAGCTTTTGAGTTTCATTTATTTTTAATTTGTTTTACCTACAAACAAAAACAAAGTTATAGTTTTAGCTGCTTTTATGCCAAAAATAATACACAAGTATTTGTGATTAGTTATTATGATTAAAAAAAGTTCAATTTAAAAAAGTGTATATTTATCATTAGAATAAAAAATGAAGAAATTAAAGATTGATCTTTAGCGTCCACTACTTCACTCCCAACAGGTTTAGGACAATTGGTTTTTGATTGTAACGTTTTCCAGCTGCCATAACAATGCATGCAAAAACAAGCAGATGCTTGGAATGGCAAGACACTGATGCACATGTACAGATTTTTTTAGGCTTTTGTTATGTTTTAGAACTTGTCACCAAGTTCCTCACATTTGAACGGATTCTGGCATGTTTAGGTTCAAAAGAAATTAAGTGTAAGCTGGCTTCACAGGTAAGGCTGTCTGCACCGATGCATCTCTCGTCAATTCCCAATATTAAAACGCAGTGCTTTGAAGCTACCCGAGAAATACAAGCAGCAAGAATGTACTGGCTACAACACAAGGACGTGGGAGTTTTTGTGAGTTCACTCTGAATTCCCTTTACAGTAATATTTTGTTGGCATTCAGAATAACCCTCAAGGCAGTGTTACACCTACATCTAAACCTGACATTTTGCCAAAAATATGACATTTATTTCTTACTTGCAATATCGGTTTTTTTGAGGTTGTCTAAATGTTTTACGTCATTTTCTGGAACAAAATGATGAAATATTCCTTTTTTTCCCCTCTTAATCTAGATGTTATTGCTTGGTATTGACTTCTCTTATAGGTGCTGTCATAAGTTATAACTTTATAACTTTAAAAAGTTATAACTTTTTCAGTTTTTCTTGTTTTGTTTTATCAAAGATAAACATGCACACTTTACTGGCGAAGTGAATTCACAAGTCCTTTAGCTGCTGATAATTAAGATGCTACTAAAAAAAATGTGATGGATCACCTCTGTCTCATTAGTCCCTAACATTGAGTCAGCAATACAAAATAAAACCCAAATGTCATATTTGTTAAAAATCTGCAAGTCACGAAAGGTGAAGTTCTTTATTACTTATGTTTTCACACATTTGTTAGGTAAAAAAAAAAAAACACGTGAGAGTGCTGGGAAAATTAGTGTTATTTTGTAAAAAACATACAGTTCATGTTGCTCACAGAAGCAAAGACATGTCATTAAGGTAAGACTACAGCTCACACTTAAGAACTTTTCTCCAGGAAGTTATAAATAGGATTCTGTTTAGTATGTATGACTACAGAGCAACAGGTCATTGTCATTCCAAGCGTCATTTACCAAGTAGCTTTAAAAAGAGATTTTTCTTTTTCAATGATTTTATTTAAATCATTAAGACAGCAGTGTAGTACAATATTACTGTGTTCTCTGCATTTTTTATTTCCCTTTTTTTTGTGTGTGGAGACAAAAAAGTTTCAAGTGCTGCAGTACTAACACCTCATACACAGAAGTTACAGTTAAACAAAAATGGTTTTCTTTTTTTTTTGTCATTGGATAATCGTGATACACGGATATAGGGTGACTCAGATCTGCTCGGCCTGTCTAACCGGCTGAATGGCTGCTGTTGCTGGTAGCATCTCTGCTCTGTGGCTGATTTATGGTGCATCTTTAAGAATAGCTTTATTCATTCATCATTTCCGTCATCCTCTGGTTTTGTTTTGTTTATTCTAAAGACTAAATCATTCATGTATAATCCAATTTGGGACATTTTTTTAATATGACTTTTTAGATCTTATTTTTTAGTTTTTTAGTGTAATAAGAGCCCTGCTCTGCTTTTCTTGACATGTTTTTTCTCTTACCCATCAGTTTATGTACAAATGCCTGTTTTTCCTGTTGGAGACCCTATCGTTTACTGGCTTGTGAAACTTCTGCTCTTGGATTTTCACTTCTCCCTCTTAGAGATCAGTGATAACCAAAAAGAATGGCAGATGTAATGGTTACCCAACGTTTGTTCAAGTTGCACTCTTTTGACTTTACAGCTGGCGCCCTGGAGGAACTGGTTATTGCATGCCGATCTATAATTCTTCTCATGCACACCATGAGGGGGGGTTTGAATTTTTTTTTTTACCAAACATGGTGCCAGTTCTCAGCAGAAATTCATTAGGGCAGAAGCAGAAATAGTGCAAATCCACGTGTATAAAATGTAGTCTACAGTTATTCAATGAATTTCAGAAATAAAATGTATCAACTAATTTGAAGGTCTGTAGGAATATATTGGATTTAAATGCAAAGTTTTGGCTTAGATTCAATGATTATCATTCAAACCCTATGATATATTTATTATAAACAAAAAAAATGCTGAGTCTGCATCATTTCTCTGAAATCGGTGGCAGAAAATTTTCTTGATTATCTTAATGTGAAAATATGTTTAAATATGTTTCAGAAATTGGGGAAAACATTAACCATTTGACCTGGAAGATGAAACGTTAGCAGAAAGAGTAGGGGATCTGAAAGGAGAAATGCATAAGAACTGAGCAAGACTGGGATGAGTGTAAAGGCAGACGACAACATTTTAAACTTCTTTACTTATTTAGAGTTACTTATTTTCCATTTTGAAAATCAGTGTGTTTTTTTTAAGTTGATTGCATGATTTGTTCTTTGTTTTCTTTATGCTGGAAAATAATGTTTGGGTTATTGTGACACTTGTACAGACTAAACAACTATGGAAAAAGCAGACACAAACTTCCTTTTTGTTCTTGAGGCTTACACAACTTTTTCCTCATGTTGCATTTAATGGTATGCCCTAGTGATGTTTATCTTATCTTTTTTTTTTAAGGTTACTTAAGCATTTCCCGTAAGTCTATGTTCCTGCAAATTTTTCACCAAATTCAGTTTTTACTGATAAGGGAGACCAATCTTTCTCTGCGTTTTCAGGTTGTATGTGGTCGATTCACTACAAGCTGCTTTAGTATTTCAAGTCAAAAATAATGAATAACAGGATCTTTACTTTTAAAATGTGTTGGTTTTTGTTAAAATGATGATAAATCTTGTTTCAAATTTCATCCAGAACAAGCCATCTCAGACTTTCTTGCTTAAACTCCAGTAAGCGTTGTTTGTTTTTTTTTTTTGTCTTAAATTTGACTTTTTTATTTTTTCAACCCACTCCCTTCCTGAATGAATCTGATAATTTTTTTTTCACTTTCCCGGGGGGAAATGAGGCTATATTTCCGGTGTAAACTCTCCACTTTTTTTTGGAATTAAAAAAAAGAGGTAAAATCAGTGAGAAAGGTGCAGAAACCTGCAAATAGGTCAATATTTTAAAAAAGACATCTTGACTTTTGCGAGTTTGTGATGATATCTTTGCCTGCCTGACTTGACTCTTGCAGGAAAAGTCACTTGAATTATAAGTCATTTGTTTCTTCTTCTCTTTGATGGTATCACATGACAAGAATCCAAGCATTAACCAACTTGTTGTAAGCTGAACTCTGTGAAAGCAGTGAGATGTCATTTTTGTTGGATTCCTCGCTCAAGCCTGCATGCGTTGCAGAAATACGTCATCTTTGTGCTTCTGATTGAACAACAATTTCTGAAAAATATAATGACTGGAGAAATAACTATTTATTTCTCAATAGAAGTCTTGGATTTTGGCTATCTGTGACCAGTGGGTACTTCCTGTTCGGAACACAATGGGGGAGGTGTCACTCTGTCAATTTTTTTTATACAGTTAATGGTTTGAATGTCAATATCGTTGTCAATTTTAAAGGTCTTGTTTTCATTTTTTTTTTTTTTTTAAACTGTGCTAAAGACTAACTGTTAAAATTTGTCGTGATTTATCAACTTTATTGGTTTGTTTATGAAAAATACAAATTGATGCATTAGCATATCAAATATATTTTCTCCGCTCTGGTTCTTAATGTTCCCTGCGTTACTTTGTTGAAATACCTGCCTAAACTCATCATCAAGCTTTGCAGAGGCCTGATAATGTTGCCTAAACAATTTGAGAATCCTGCTTTAAATCTAAAGTAGGGGACTTTTCTTTAAAACACTGAAGCAAAGATGACCCAACCTTGAAGATCTAATAAACCTGAAGCATTATGGAACATCTTTGTTTTTGAAAATTTGTAGAAAATGTCAAGTCAGAATAACTTTTTAATTCTCATCTATTCACACAGATCTTTTGAATTTTCCATTTTTGTGGGCTTTTGTAGTTGTTGTAGTTTGCCTTCTACTTTGTTTACAGAGGTGAAGCACATTTTGGATTTGAAATTAAATTCCCTAAATGTAGATGTAATTTTGATATTGTTGAGTAAAGTAATTGCATTAATTGTATTAGGATCCTTTTTTTTAATGAAACGCAAAGCTTTAAAAACTTTAGCCACAAATATCTATTTTGTTTCTGTGTGAACTCAAAAGTTCATTTAAAAAAAATAACAAACACGATCTAAAAAATATTTCTGCTTTTTAAAAAAGTGATGTATAGTATTTAAAATAGGTTGGAGTGTAATTTTTGTTTGTTTTCAATGACAATGAAATATGAAAGTTGCCCAGTTTTTATTGGTTGTATTTGTTGTACTTGCAAATTTTCGTCATTTCTAAAGATTTTGTCGGCTCAGTTTCTCCATGCTAAGTGCAAAACTTTAGCATTGCTGGAGATGACTGAGCACCTACTGTGTTTTTGTTTATTCGTGTAGGTGTCTTAGGGGAGTGGTCACCATGACGCCCTTCCTGCGAATTGCCATCAACACTTACGAATCTGGAGATTTGCCTCCTTTCATTGACCTGCCTTTATGTGCCATCAGGCTGAAGGATTCCATCAAGACAGGTATGTCTGCATACAAGGCATTTTACAGACAGGAAAGTGGTGCATTAAGGACATCCTGTGCTCTTATCTTAAACTGCCCTTATCTGTTTAGGTTAGGTGACCACAAGTTTATTTTTCTTTGGAGTTTAGTTGCCTTTTAATTTTATTTATCTATTTTATAGAACGAGGGAAAGCCCTGGTTCAAAGGAAACCAACCATGTATCCCCCCTGGATGTCCAGTTTTGATGCTCACGTCCTTGAGGGCCGCGTCCTGGAAGTGATCCTGTTGGAGGGCACTGATGTGACAGTGGCCAAAGCCACCATGGGAGTGTCTGTGCTAGCAGAGCGCTGTAAGAAGTCTAGGACCAATGGCAAAAGTGAATTCTGGGTAGACCTGCAGCCATCAGGAAGGGTTCAGATGGCAGTGCAGTATTTCTTGGAGGACGGTGATACAGGTAAAACTTAGATACATCTCTACAGATGTATTTTATAAAACTACTTAGACTTATTAAGGAAAAATATTGATATTATTTTTTTCATATAAATTTATTTTATATCCAGTTTAGGCAAACAATCACAGGCAACAGTACAAACGTGCATTTTGTGAAATGTTTACAATCGTTCCAATTTTTCAGTCTGTGAATAAATATATTAGCTTAAGGTAATGTGTTTTGAGAAAACAAAAAAATAAAGCTATTATTTTCCATGAATGGCAATCAAGGTCCTAACCAAATACCCTTTACCCCTTTTTCTTTTTTCTCTTCTGCTGTTGTATATTGCCCTCTACTGGAAGGTACACATGCTCTTTAATTTCCTTACATTCTTGATCAAATAACTTTTTTTCAGCAACCAAGCAATGGAATGTTGGTTTGCTGATAAATATACTCAATGTGTTGTTCTTGTTGTTTTTTTTTTTAATTTTGTCTGGAATATACAAAAGTTGGGATTTGTAACATCCAAAATATTTCTTCTTCTTCTTTATTTTTGTTTACCAATGAAAAAAAGTGACTTATTAAAAATGATTTGTGCATCATAATGTTATTGAAATGTTAGTTGTAGTTTGTCTGGGAGCTGAGTGATAAGTGAAGCAGATTAGCAGGCTGGTGAAATTGGGTGTAAAACTTTTCCTATTTTGGCCTTTTTTCATTGTTTTTTTTTTTTTTTATCTAGTCCCCTTCCTGCTTTTCCCTGTGTTGTGTTTTTAAGGCGACTCCTTTTCTGATCATCATGCCCCAAGCCTACTCTCTTCTTCTAAAGTTTTGTTTGTGTTTGCAGGCAGCATGTCTTTATCTGTGGTCTCTGATTCATCTTTCTTTTGTTAATGAAGCTTATTTTACTGGGCTGGTTCATTGGTGGATAGGTGCATTATATGACTTGAGTAATTCTAAACGAGAGGAAAAAAAAGAAAACTTTCTTGGCTGTAGAATTTTTTGGTTTTTTTGTTTGTTTTTCAGGGGAAGACATGAAATGGCAGACATTTTTTAATCTATAACCTGTAAGAAAACACCACTGATCCAAAAACTGATTTCCACTTTCAGAGGCAATGATGCAATCTGGGAAGCCTCCGGAAGAGATGCAGACTCTGAACAGAAGAAGGGGAGCTGTCAAGCAGCCAAAGATTCACGTCGTCAAGAACCACGAGTTCATCGCCACCTTCTTCAACCAGCCAACCTTCTGCTCTTTCTGCAAAGAATTTGTCTGGTGAGATGACCTGGCAGCTGTTAATAAAACAGTGCAATTAAAAAGTGTGGCTCTCTTTTCAAACTTTTCACAACATTTCAGTTATATAATGTTGCTTAACCATTGCTACTGCAGCCATATTAACAACACTAGCTAATGGAGACAAACTCGCCATTTAAACTAAAGTGTATACATGTTGTTAAACAGTCCAAAATTGTAGATTTTACATTATTTGCCTTTGGCATATTAAACCTAAATAAACCAACTGTTGTTTTTTTTGTTTTTTTTTCACATATTTTCCTTTTTTCTGTATTCTAGGGGACTCAACAAGCAAGGTTACAAGTGCAAACGTCAGTAGGGTCTCCTCAGTCTTCTTTCTTTTTATTCTACGCATTGGATGTCACACTAAATTCCTACTTATTTGTGTTCCCAGAATGCAATGCTGCAATCCACAAGAAGTGCATCGATAACATTCTTTGCAGGTGTACTAAAACAGCAACCAACAGTCGTGACACGATGGTAAGCTTTTCCTCTGATACAAAAGAATCAAAAATGTCAACTGGAGATCTGGCCCTGATATGGAGAGGCTGCTTGGTTTGAAAAATGGCTTTTAGCATTCCTGTTGCATTAAAAGCTGTGTGACTTTATTTTTTATTTATTTAGTGATTATTTTTAACATCCTGCAAACCTTATTTTCTGGTTGGGATATTTAAAGTTCTAATTCATATGTTTAGAATTGGCAAATAATTTTACCATTGTGAATGTTTTTTTGTTTTTTTTTTAATTTGTCAAATGGAATAACAATTCAATTTTAACCAAAGGAAGTCTGCTGGTAGCTTTACTTTAGTAAAATCAGGTATGACTATTCTTTTTGCTTTTGTTTTACTTAGTTGATGGATTTTCATGAATCTTTTTGCATTTTCAGTTCCAGAAGGAGCGGTTTAAGATTGATATGCCACATCGCTTCAAGGTCTACAACTACAAGAGCCCCACATTCTGCGACCATTGTGGCAGCCTTCTGTGGGGCCTCTACAAGCAGGGCTTGAAATGCGAAGGTGATTAAGCATCTTTGGTTTTACTTTTACATTTTTGAATGCTGTGTTAATTATCTTTTCCTTTAATTTTGATATTTATCTTGGTTTGTTTTGTGTTATCCTAATTTCTTTTTACAACCACTCTGTAGCTTGTTCGATGAACGTGCATTCTAACTGTCAAGCTAAAGTGGCTAACCTGTGTGGAATCAACCAAAAACTGTTGGCAGAGGCTCTGTCTCAAGTCACAATCTCACAGGTTGGTGGATAGTTTATTTGAAAATATGAAAACATATTTTAAAATAGTTTGAGTTCAAGGAAATGTTCTCTTTTGCATTTCAGAAGTCCTCAAAAAGATCTCAGGGTTCTGAATCTGAGAGCTCCAAATCTAATGAGCTCGAAGTTCCTGATGTTGGCATCTACCAAGATGTGAATAATTCAACAGTAGACACAAATGGTAAGCCGTATCACAGGTGCCATTTTTATTTACATGAAGTATTATTGTGTCACTGATCACCTGGTTTTATAATCTCAGATTTTTTTTTCTTCCCTTGAATTTGCATAGAGCTTTGAATACAGATTTGCATTTTTATTTACTCCAAGTTTGCAAACGTCTGTTTACAGCAGTCGACAACAAGGACAAGACTCCTACCCCAGTCACTGCTCCTCAAGTGCACCTCACTCTCAATCACTTAGTGTTCCTCAAGGTGCTGGGAAAAGGAAGTTTTGGCAAGGTATGCAGTGTGAGCTGGGTCCTTAAACATCCACTCCAATTAAAATTGTGTCTTTTTGGCATTTTTCTGATGATGAAGGACATGTATAAAGAAAATTCAACTTAAAATTGCATTTCTGAGTATGTATTTATTAAAATTATGAATCAGGAACAGACCAAAAAAATGCTGTAGTTGTAAAAAAATATTGTAGTTGTGACGTCACTAATAGAACGAGCGAGTCACAAGGTCTTTAATTACTTTCTATTCAATATCAAATTTAAGAAATCAGTTGTTTTCCAGTGACTGCATGTGTTAAAAACTGCAACACATCCATAACAATCTCAACATGTTGATGTTTGGTTGAAAGCTATTAAATTGTGATTTCTGGTTTACATTTTTAAAGTTTTTTTAAATGTCGTATTGGTATTTTTCACTCTTTTAAGAAAGAACAATTTTATTTCCAAAAACACAGTTTAGTTAACAAAGAAACTGCAATCAAGATGTCTTAAGGTGCATTTACACCGAATGCGATTTGCGTGGTCAGTTTGCGTGGCCTGCCCCACTCTCGCCGTGCCGCAAATTCGCTATTTGCAACGTGGCCAAAACTGTCTTCCCTAAGCTCGCCGCCTCGTTCGTGTGTGGGAGGAGATATCAGCTGATGTTCTTGATCACTATATGAAGCAGTGTCTGTATTTCATTTCCAATGCATGGAAGACTGATGATGTTTAGAGATCAGTTTATTTCTTTTTCAAAGAGCTCTTCAGAAAAATCAGTGATCACATCTCTATATAGATAGTATATACATAGTAAATTAGCGAATAGATAAACCTTCTACCCACAAAAAAAAGTTAAATTCAGTCATCAAAAAGTAAACACTCCTTGCAATGAACTTGTGCTTGCAGTGTCAGCGGTTTGTCCTGCGCTTGTAAAACTACCACTCTAGATGTAACCTGGTTTAAACCTCAGTATCCTGAGTGAAGGGCTCGCTTGAGTTCTAACGAAAGGATTTGTTCATCCATGGATTTTTCATCGTTTTTAAACAGGAATCATGTGTTTATGTTGTAATGACATGTTGGTGTATGTTTGAGCACTTAAAAATTAAAACTTTTTTTTTTTTTTACAAGTTTTAAGTAGCTCACATACCAAAAAAGTGTTAAGAAAACAAATGGAAGTTCAGGAGATCTGATCCACCATGTAGGATGTGTATTCTACACGCTGTCACTGAAACCGTCACGTGCCCAAAGTTAAGTCTCTTATTGATTGACACAGACGTGGCGAACTCTCCAGAGTGTTGAATTTTTTTTTTTTTTACTCTGGCTCACTGCACCCGCTACTGAATTTGCGCCGTGTCGCTCAATTTGCTCTGTTTCCAGTCTTTCGCACCGATCACTCAATCCGCGCCGCAGAACCTCAATTCGCATCGAAACCATTGACTTTACATTGAAGCTGGCCGCCTCTGCTGCATGAATCATGTTCAGTTTGTAAGCACCTTTACTCCACAATAAACCACCTCCATAAAGATTTAGCAAAAACAGACATTCTTGGTTGCCAGTGTGGCTTAAATGTAGATGCCTGGCAGCCTTGATGGAACCCCATAATTCAGAATACGAGTAAAATACTTTACTTACAATTTAGGTACAACTTTTATTATTTACTCAAGAGATGTTTACATTTTCAGAATGGTTCGATGTAAAAAAAAAATCTTTTAGCACAATTAAAATGAGGGTTAAAACTGGAATACAGACACTTAAAGCTCAGACTTTCCTTTACTTATGTAAGAAATACGTGTTTCCTGGTTACCTTTTCGTCTGAGGACCTTTAGTGGCATTAGTCCACGAATCTAGTCCATTCAATAGTACACTCTGCTTTATTTTTTCTTTCATCCTTAGCCCTTTGCGTCTAACTAGGTTTTTGTCATATGCACTCTGATTACCTCATTTTGATTTGCAAAATCACCACAACAAGCATTTATTTGTTGGATTGTGTTTTAAGGCATTACTTTTCACCTCTCAGGTAATGTTAGCAGAGCTGAGGGGAAAGGGTCAGTTCTTTGCTGTGAAGGTTCTGAAGAAGCATGTCGTTCTCATGGATGATGATGTGGAGTGCACCATGGTGGAAAAAAGAGTTCTTGCTCTCGCCTGGGAGAACCCCTTCCTCACTCACCTTTACTCCACATTCCAGTCTAAAGTAAGAGATGACCCACTTGAAAATTCTTCCTGTAAAAAACACTTTATAAATACATAAAATATAGCGAAAGTTTCATAGATTATTTCCAAACTCTCTTTACTTGACTTTGAATGCTGATTTTCACACCCTCATTCCTGGTTTCATGTGCTTTTCCACAGGAGCACCTGTTCTTCGTAATGGAGTATCTGAATGGAGGTGACTTGATGTTTCACATTCAAGATAAAGGCCGCTTTGACATCAACAGAGCCACGTCAGTACACGAGGCGCAGTTCTGATAGACCCCCTCTTTCTTGTTGAGGGTTATTCATGATGGCTAAACTGTGGTCCTTTTGTGTTTTTCTAACTGTAGATTCTATGCTGCTGAGATAGTAGTGGGATTGAGTTTCCTTCATGCAAGAGGAATTGTTTACAGGTAAGATGTAAACCCCATTCTGTACTCTGGTCTGAACTCTGTTTACCATGCAACTTGAAAATAAAACGTTTTAAGTTTTTTCTTTTTGTTTAAGTGGCACTTGGCACCAAAAATTGCAAGCGCATTTAATTTTTGTAATCATTATTTGATGTGTACAGGGATTTGAAGCTGGACAACATCATGCTTGACTGTGATGGACACATAAAGCTGGCCGATTTCGGCATGTGTAGAGAGAACATCACTCAAGAAAACAGAGCCTCCACGTTTTGTGGAACCCCAGACTACATTGCCCCTGAGGTTTGTTTCGAGGGTTAATTGATGGCATGGTTTCAATTTTTAGACATTTGACACTTGGAACTTATTTATTGTTCACCATGTCTAAGTTAATTTTGGTTAGTGCCACTTTATATCAAACGGTTTCATGTTAAACAATGAAACAGCAGCATTTTTCTGAAGTCCACATGTTTCTTACATTACTCTGATGTTGATCAATTGTTTCACTAGATCCTACTTGGACAAAAGTACACCTTCTCCGTGGACTGGTGGTCCTTTGGTGTGCTCGTCTATGAGATGCTGATTGGTCAGTCACCTTTTCAAGGTGACGACGAAGAGGAGCTGTTTGAATCCATCAGGACAGATAACCCTCACTACCCTCGATGGATCACCAAGGAATCCAAGAATCTGCTTGAACAAGTTAGTATTTGGTGCTAGAAATGTATGCTATTTCATCACTTTCAAACATTTTTATATAATTGGCTGTTTCTGAATATTTTTTTTCACAGCTGTTTGTGAAAGATCCAAAAGCCAGGCTGGGTGTGATTGGGGATATTCGTTTACAGCCCTTCTTCAAATCTATCAACTGGACTGCCCTGGAAAAGAGACAAGTGGAACCCCCCTTCAAGCCTAAAGTGGTACGACCTTTTTTTTTTTTCTTTAAGACCTCCAGAAATGTACAGTCACATAGACTTACCCACATTTCTTAAATGTGGTCTTCAATGAGCCAGAATCTATTGAAATATTGTTGGGAAATAGTTCCCAACCTTTCTAAAAGGCTTTAAAAAAGTTTTCATTTGGAAGAACTTAAAGAAATTTTTTTTGTTTTGCTAAATTTGCTAAATTTTTTCTGCAACATTCTGCCTCTGTCCCTGTGTTCCATTGACTTGGGTAAACCTTTTAAAACACACCTGAATACATTTTTCCTTCATTTTATCTCATAATGCATTCTTCTTATTGTTTTATTTTGTCTGTTGAGTAGTTTTGACGTATTGTTAAAACTTTACCCCCCCAAAAAAAACTTGTATAGATTAAAAAAATAGAGGTTAATGCCAAAAGTCTTTGCTGAAGCCTGAAATATTGTTGACCTAGACTAAAGATTTTACAGTGAAGTCTGTCTGCTTGAAGTAAAATTTTGGTTTAGTCTGGAATCCTTAGATTTTTTTGTACAGTTGTGGATCATTAGACTTTGACCCTTTAAGTGCTTGATTTACTTTACATTAAATTACCTGAATTTCTTGGCCTTTTGTCCACAGAAATCCCCAAGTGACTGCAGCAACTTTGATCGCGAGTTCCTCAATGAGAAACCCCGCCTCACCCAGTGTGACAAAAACCTGGTTGAATCCATGGACCGCAATGCATTCGCTGGCTTTTCCTTTGTCAACCCAAAACTGGAAAATATGATAAGCTAATGAACAGTAAAAGCAGCATTCTCTGAAGCAAAGCTATGCTTCTGCAGCCTGTTATGGGCTGTGCAGTTCTTTTAATGTGTACTCTTCTGTCAGCTAGGCTGGAGTCTCAATATGACTTTTAAAGTTCCTCTACTGCAACATGAATGTTACCAAATTGTTTAATGTCAAATGCAAAATTCTGTTTTAATTGTGAAACTCTATGGTGAATAACAGCTTTTAAATTCAAGATAGTAAGGGAGCTTTGTTTTAGTTTTTTCTTGCAGCAACTGTGGTGGTACAGTCAATGATTAATTCACTTGTACTTTATTTTTTCCTGGCATCTCTTCTTTTTATTATAGTTTAAATTTATATTATTACCATCATTGTATTTTTACATTTATATTCACAGTGGTAACATTTGTATTTAATCAAGAAATTATTTTGTATACAGCTGGGGGGAAAAAAAAACCCAAAGGCCAAAATTACCTGTTTAGTTCAGTGTCTCCAGCTGTTTCATTAAGATGCATACAAGCTCTGAATCCAGTTGTATCGTTTCTTGATGAGAGAATACTTGCTAATGCAGTTCTTGTATAGAGAGTTGTTAAACTTTTGCTTATTTTGAATTTTCTTTTCCTGTACTATATAAGCAAATAGTTAGAACGTTAAATTTTAGATGCATTTGGAGAGGAGAGAGCATTCATATTGTGAAATTTTAATCTTTTTTCTTGAGATGATTCTTGCAGAGTCCTACTTTGAAAGAGATTTTAATGAAAGTCTTATTTTTTGCACTAGTTGTACCAAATACTATTCTGTATATTAAACTAAGTTGTACTGTCATTTTTCCATATTTAATAATGACGGAGGTACCTCTGCTATGTTTATGGAACAATACGTTTTTGTTCTCACTGAACCCATGGCAATTTATCTGTTAAAGCAGATTATATTGTATGTATGCACCTTGAGGAAATGTAGAATCAAGTAAATGGATGGAATTGGAGAATTGGCTTTTACTGTTTACTGTTTAAATTTTAAACTTAATTCTAAATAAAAATTCTGTAAACATGAAATGTTTGTTTTCAATTGTTTTATATCTGTATATGAAATAAACATACAGCAGGTAAGTAAAAAATAATATCCCATTTTGCTAATGCTAAAGTTTATACACAGGATTTTCAATTATTTTTAGTTTAGACTATTGCAAGATTTTGTACCAACATGGGTTAATGCACTTTGTAGCACCAGTGCAGGGTAAATTACTTCTAAAAAGCAATTGATTACTTTAGTTACTGCATGAAATTGTAATGAAATTACTTTACTCACCCCCCCCCCCAATTTAAAAAGTTATTCACTACTTGTTACTTTACATTTTCTCCATTCATACACATTCTCAAATGAATAACACTAGCACAAACAATGTACCCTTGTAAAATTCACAAACTAAAAACATTGAGGTAGCACCTCTTAAGTTCACAACATGAACGTGTGATAATGTAAACTATAGTAGCATTCGTATAGGACATCACTTGCATTTAACAGTAATAGTTTTTATCTTGTTTTCAAAATGCCTATGAAATCGCCTTCGTCCAGATTTCCACTCTTTTTCATCTTTAGCCAATCTCCAACTCTGCATTAGCTCTTAGGCATTTGTTACTATTTTTTTTCCATGGACTATTTGTTTAGTTTCATTTAACCAAGAAAAAATGTCAACTGTTTATACAACTTAATCTGTTAGTCACCCTGGGATTTCCTGCATGTGAATAATGGAAGTAATGAGTTTCTGTAGTCTAGTAAGTGTCATTTAATTACAGACATTTGAACAAATTAGACAACATAATGTCATTAAATACAGCAATTTGTTACTTTGTAATGCATTATCCCCAACTCTGAGCAGCACATGTCTATAAAATGAGGAAGCCAACTAGAATTTTACATTTCGTAAATGCAGATGGTTTATTGCCACCTAGAGGTGAAGAGTGAATGATACACATGTCTGTCTTGTAGAGTTGGTCAGAGCAGATCTTCACATCTCTATTTCTCATCCTCTGTATTTCTTCAAAACGCATTTCGTCGTGGCATTTGTACTACTAAATGCATCTTTACCCAACATTTTTTATTTAACACGTGTTTTGTGAGTACACGAGATGACATTTTAGATTAAAAAATGTTTTTTTTTTCATTTTTTATTTAACAACCCTGTGTTCAGTATCCTCGCACTGATTTAGTTTTCAGTTTTATGGCTGTTTTTGATTTAAATATATATTGTTGCGAATTGAATTCATGTTAAATACGCGTTAAATATTTCTAATACTCGTACTTTTATGATTTTTCTTTAAATAAATGCGTTTAATTAAGGGTTATTCTCCCCGCCGACTAATCCCCTTGTTAATGTAACCCCAGAACATGTATGTTTTCCTGCCGTGTATAAGCGCACGAGCTTTTTCTTTTGTCACAATGGGCTTCACGGCTTGGTCTGATGGTGAGGACTGCCAAACACTACATTTTAACGGTCCAAATGATTGATAAAATGTGTTCCCGTCAACGGTTGCGGGTTTGGGGGATTTTTAGAAAAGCTTTCAGGCACGATTAAACAAAATAGTTCACTGAAGAAGCACGTTAAAGATGTCAAACGTGTGGACTTAAAGTACTACACTCACACCGGCAGTGGACATTTTCAGCTATTTCTCCCGCCCTCTCTTCCAAAAACCCGGCTTGACATCCATGAGTAGCGTTTAGGACCGCTGTGCATTATTTTGCTGATCCATTATTTCTTAGCGGTCGCCGCGTTGACGAGTTCCTGCATCTATTTAGCTAAAAGTAAAGAGTCAACCCGCCTTTATCAGCCTCGTTCAAGTGGCTCCTTACTATTAAACTATAACATCGAATGAAAAAAATAACAATAAGAGGAGGTTTCATGCCATGAAATAGAATTTAAAAAGAGGGGGCTTATTCACACACTGCACCGGCAAAATGAACTGCACTTATCGAAAGTAGCTCGATTATTATCTGCAATTATTTCCATTTTTAAACCACAATAAAGTATATTTTCGGTCGTGGATGCCGCCATTTCACTACATTCAAGTTTGTTCTGATTATTTATATCAAATAAGTGGGCACGTATTGTGTTTTCTTTTGTGTGTGTTCTAAAATGTTAGTCTTGACTCTGGTAATGTGGTGTTTCATTGTGTGTGTGAAGATGGAAGTCGGCGTGATGATGAAGCCAGGCTCAGAGGCATATAGGCGGCGGAGCATGCGCAGTGGCCACTTGTGCCATATTGGAATGAGGTCGTGAACGAAAGCGTGAAGCACGCGAGAAACTGCACGAGGCACACCAGAAGTAGGGTGCCTCAACTCTAAACAGTAATGGTCGCGCTCGTTGCCCTGACGACGAATCCAGCCCTGAATGCATCTTATTTTGAAAGGTCAAACCGGAGCTTGGGGGTTCTTGTTCACGCGGGCTTTAATATCGCTGGGAGCGAGCAGTCGAAGAAGAGGAACGGCATCTAAAAAACCGACTTGGAAAAACTACTTATCGGTAAGGGGTAATTTTTGCGACTAAATATTCACATAGCCCGTGTTGTTTGTCACAAACCGTTACGTGTGTTTTGCACTGTGGTGGCGCATGCGTCTTTTTTCCCGTCTCTCAAAAAGATGAGTCGGCTTCGGTCGAGTGTAAGCGCCCTTATTGCTCGGCAGCCTGCTTCTATTGCTCAAGCCGTGACGTTCAGTAACTTGATTCGGATAGAGGCGACCTCACCACGCGTCCAAACACTCCCGAGTGACCCCGTTGGACTCCCCTTAAGGTTGATACTTTATCAGTTTGACAACGTTCAAATTCGACGTGTGTAATGTTGCGCCAAGTGTGAAAGTTAGTCCCTCTGCAAAGCCATTCATGGCCCATCTCTGTTTCTGAATGCGGCGGCTCTTCCGAATAAACAGCGCAATCCAAAGCTAGATACAGTTCAAGGACTGTGTGGAAATTTCCAGTTATTTGGCCTTGAGTAACTCCCTTTTTTTAATAATGTCGAATTCTTACATAATGAAGGTTGCGCGACCCCATTTCATTTGTTTGTTTGTTTTTTTTTTTTTGTTTTTTTTTTTTTTGGGGGGGTTTGGCGATCAGTAAACTGCCGTCTTTTCCAAGCCGATCAGCTGTATGATGCTGTGCGGGATTTACCTGGCGCGTGTCATTTCGCACGCGGACAGATTGCAACCGTCCATTATTCCTATGCACCTTAACTTCCCTATTGTGCAACTTGAGTGGGTCGCCGGCCGCGCGCTGCTTCGGTTGACGTCCCGCTACGCAAAAAAACCAAAAACTGAGCAGCAACGCGGCGAGCGAGTGGTGTAGTTGAGTGGAAAGGCGGTATTCATTGCTCACTGTATGGAAAATATATTAATTTTTAACGCTCTGCTTGGTCGGCACTAGAAGGTTGGAAGACTTGGTGACTTCCCGTCCAGCTCTAATTTGATTGGCTTCAGGCTCTTAATTTTGGTGAATGATGCTGCTGGTCGTTGAAGTTATTTACATCTCACTGGGAGGGATCAGCTGCCTTTGTGGGGGGCACTTCTATACATGACTTTTTCATATTATTGGGTTAAACAATAAAATTAATCTTCATAAAAGTAGTTCTAGGCACTGGCACATGTGTATTTTTCTGATAAAATGATGCAAATGTTTGTGGGGTTTTTTTTGGTGTTTACACAACATAAATTCAATTGAAATTGCAGCAATAACTCTAAAATAACAGTCCAGCTAATTGCTTTTACCCAGAGCTTTTCTGCTTTTCACCTGAATTTATTGATGATACTTTCTATTTAGTGTTTCCTTTTCAAAGAAATGCTTTTACAATTTTAATTGAAGTCTTTTTTTTTCCAGCATGTTGTTTGAACATAACAAACCAATCCATTGGAATTTAGATCACACAAGTTAGACCAAAAAAGCCCAATTTGTGTGACACCCAAAATGGTTACATAAAAAGCTTTACACAGATAAAACAAGATTGTTCAAGGCTGATAAATTGACTTTTTCTCTGCAATATTGTCAGAAAAATGCCAGATCTATAAATATAAATCATAACAAGACATATAGGCTCAAGGAAATTAAACTACCGGCATGCACAATCTGTTCTCTTCCTGAACTTAAATGTTCACGTCTGTGCAGCAAACACACACACACAGAGATGTGGCTTTCTACTTTTTATAGAAAACTAGCACAGGGATGACAGAAATTGATCAAAGTAATGGCTGGTGTTGCCTCCTGTTGTGGCAGTCAGTCATTGTCCTCCATAAACTGCAATTCTTTGTCTGAAATAGGTTTTTTTTTTTTTTTTTGCTATCTAATTTTAGTCTTCTTACAGAACCCGCACATTGACCGTTTTGCAACTGAAATAAGACTAGAATGATAACAATTTGTTGCCAAGAAATTATTTTCTAAAGAAAAAAAATGTAAAAGTTCATTTAAAAGCAGGGCCTTTTTTCAGCTTACTGTGTGATATCTAAAATAACCTGTTTCTCCTGTAGGGGCTGCTTCACAGTAGCACGCCTGTAACAGTTTGTTCTGACACTGAATTAAGGAACTATGCAATCATCTCACAAAAAAACACAACAGCATGCACGAAATGTGGGAGTTCCTCAAAAGCAGGCAACCCTTTTTATAAATCAAATGCTTCAGATGCAGTGAAGTTCTGTTTAGAGAAGTCTTTGTCTTTTTTAGCTTTTTGAGTTCAGACCAGTTTGGTTTTTTAGGAAAGCTTTGTGGCAAGTTGAGAGCTGATGATAACATGCGTGGATAAGTGCTTACATTTAGGGGCTTTTGTTGTTTTTGACTGAGTATTTGAGATTTGGCGCGACTGTTTGGTTCTTTCAATTTGAGGTTTCGCTCAGACTTTCGACTCAAACTGCTGCTCTCAGACCACTCACTTTAAATAGAGGAAGTAGATTTTCTTCCTGTCTGTCTTCAGAAGGTGATGCAGTGTTTTGATGCATTGAACTTTTACAGAAATGCAACGACTAATACACTTAAGGGTAATTTTTTTTAACATAGATTTAGCCTGTATATTGCAGATAACACATCACACATCACACATCACATACTGTATTTAAATTGCTGTGCAGTTTGATTGTTGTCAAACTGATAAAAAGCCTTAAAACAGTTTAGAATACGTTTTTTAAGACAAAAAAGTAATATAAAATGTCCCCAAATGTGTCTGAATTTTCCAACTTAGACCCATATGTTTAACTTTTCTCCTCCAATTTTAACCCTGTCTTCATCATTTCCCCCCCTAAGGTTCCCCGGCCCCCCGCCCCCCCGCACACACAATCTGCACAATAAAGCCCGCTGGTTTGTGCGTTTGGGTTAGATGGAGGGGAGGGGGAGAAAGGCACAGAGAGAGAGTATGGTGCAGGGTCGTGGGTGAAAGGCGGTGCTGATCCCGGCAGAGCACGGGGGTCGCAGAGACAGTCCAATGGTCAGGAGGGGTCAGCCTCTGATGGCGGCCCTTGTTTTAATAGAGATGTCAAATGTGACAAAGACAGTTCTGACAGGCCGGCTGAATGGTGCGGCTACCCTCGGCCCGCTCTCTGCCACCGTCACGCCCAGCTCTGCCTTCCTCTGCATTCACGCCGTTTCTCTTGTTGCTTTAACTTATTTCATCGTCTTATTTTTTTACAATGCTGTGGGTCAGTTGAATGTGTCAACGCTTTATGTGTGTATCCACATTCATGGTGAGGACCATTTTAATCCTCACGTCAGTGCCAGAAAAGACATACGAGCACGATTTAAAAAAAAAAGATGCCTGTAAATGGTTTTTCACATTTGAAAGTGAAGCTTGTGATATTATCACATTATTGTGAAATCTTCACCCATCACACTCCAGCTGTAATGCTACTGAGGTGCTAACTCCTGAACCAATTACAAACACACTACATTGAGCAATTATATTGCTATTCAAGTTTTTCTTTAGCAACAGTAAAAAAAAAAAGCTTAAATTGTGAAAGTTTTACTATAAAAAATCTTGAGCTTATATTTCCACTCACTTGTGTTGCCAGATTTGGCATTGTTCTACTTTCGTTATGATAGATTTCCAGGAAAAGCTCTGCTCACAGTTTCCACAGTGTTATGTGACTTTCTTTCTACCATACAGTATTTTTTCATTGCTGTAGCACTTGCAGCTTTCCTCAGCACAGTGCGGGTAAGCCAGTTAAATCTTTTTTTCTTTTCTGTCTCTCCCCGACCAGTTCTTTGACCCGTGCTCATTTGATCACTCTGGCTGGATAGCATCTCCTCGGCTTTTGCTTTCCTAGTTTTGTCCTTGAGGGGGCACCAGCATGAGCCAGGAAGGACTGGAGTCTGGTAAAAGACTGTTTTAATGAGCAGTTGTGTGCATTAGTGAGTGAAAGAGAGTAGAAAAGGAAAAAAAAAACTGTGTGTGTTTCAGATGGAGACAGTGCTCAGGACTCAGCTGACTTCAGCTGGGATGACTATCTGGAGGAGACTGGAGCCGTGTCTGTGCCCCATCACGCCTTTAAACATGTGGGTATCGACCTTCATGGACAAAGGATGATTCTGAGTCAGCACATTTTAGCCATCATCAGTTATGAAATACAAAGTTTTCCTATGAAATTATAAATAATATCAATAATAATTTGGTTCATTAATTTCTCAAACAACTTAAGCATAAACTAAAAGTATGTTTCTAAAGGCTCATAAATCACTTTCAGTTTTAAATATCTTTTCCTTTTCGGTACTCCCTATAAGAGTTTCCACAGCGAATCACCCTATGGTTTACTGTGGCAACGTGGTAGATAAACTTTACTTTATCATTACTATGTTTGGTTTCTGGAAACTCAGGTGGACCAGGGCCTGCAGACGGGACTGACACCTGGAATGAAGCTGGAGGTGTGCGTGCGCTCAGAAGTTGATAGCCCTTACTGGGTGGCCACCATCATCACCACATGTGGCCAGCTGCTGCTGTTGCGCTACGAGGGATGCCAGGATGACCGTCGGTCAGACTTCTGGTGTGACATCATGACGGCAGACCTCCACCCTTTAGGCTGGAGCCGGCATCACAGCAAGACCATGAGACCCCCAGAGGGTGAGTCATTTACGGGCTCGTTGATCATTTTTTGTGTTTATTTCTTGTTTTTGGTTAAGACAACAAAGGATGAAGTTGACAAAATGAAGCTTCACTGATTTGCCATAAATGAAAATCCACAAAAGAAAAAAACTAATTGGTTAAACAATTAGTTTAACCAATTTTAAAATCATTTTCGTTATTCTCTTGAGTTTTTTCAGGGGAAAGAGTTATAACTCTATCTCTGATGTGCTTTGAAACAGATGTTTTCCTACAATAAATCATGAAAAAGATGCAGAAACATGTTAAGTGAGATGCAGTAGTTTATAGGTTTAAGTAAATATTATCTAAGACTAAAAACACATTTTAAAAATGCTGAGACATGGAGAACACAGAGCAATAACAACTAGACAAGTAAGTAGCTTGAAAATACATTAGTTGGAAGAAGAATGGCATATACTTGTATAGCGCAGAGGCACTAGTCTTTA
Source organism: Oryzias celebensis (assembly GCA_014656515.1). NCBI lineage: Eukaryota > Metazoa > Chordata > Actinopteri > Beloniformes > Adrianichthyidae > Oryzias > Oryzias celebensis. The sequence continues at coordinate 15,905,889 of BNCR01000005.1, forward strand.
AAGAGTAACAAAACAGTAAATACATTTTTCCGCCGTTTACCTGTACAAATGGGGCTTTAAAAATACTGGCTGTTGGTTCTTGACAAATTTTTGACATTTTAAAATAAACTTGCTTAATTCCTTAAACTATAGTCTAAAATCGTCTGTGTACTGCCCCCTAATAGTTGAAATGAGGTAGTGAAGTTGAATACTGTGATTGGTCAATGTGGTGGAGCTTGGTTGCTCGCTAAACCGGCCCCTGCGTGGCTGGCCGGCCGGTCAGATAGAGAGCCGCTGCAGGATGAGGAGGCATTCTGCTTGGGCCTCCTGAATCTTCTGATTCTCTTCTTATTTTCATCAAGACAATAATAAAAGATATTCTAGTTACCTCAAACCAACCTCACTGTCACCATCAATCACAGATCCAGACCACCCATTTGTCTCTCAGCCCGCCTTCCATTGACCCCCCCCCCCCCCCCCCCCCCCCCCCCCATTTTATTTTCAAACCTGGGCTGAGAATGGAGTAAGTCTCAAACTGTCTTGTTGTCCTATCCTTTAAAGACCCACTCCAATAAAATGTTTTTGATGTTTTTAACATGTTCTTGCTGCACTTTTTTAATGATAGAGGACATGTATAACATATATCAAAATTAAAAGTGCGTTTTTAAGTATTTCTTTGAAATTGTGATGGATCAGGAGCAGATAAAAACCTACGGTTTGAAAAAAGCTCAGGTTTGTGACACAGCCAGTGCCATGGGCGGCCAAAGTCTCCCTTCTCTGCTCCAATTCTGATGCATCTGCTTGCAGACAAATAGATCCATTAATGTCTTTGTTTTCCTTGACTCCGCTGACATCTGACTCTAAGCTGTACGGCTGTATAGCTCCAGAATTGTTTGCCGTTTTTTCTTTTTTTTTTTTTTGGCTTTGGTAATGTTAGCTTGGTGTTATAGGGAGCTAAAAGCCAGAGGAAGAGAATGTAAACAAAGGAAGTCATGGAATTTTAACATGGTGTACTTTCCCACTATCAAATTATTTTGGAGGCTCCTAATGCTCTGCAGAAAATATGTCTTAAAAAATTATGCTGGCTTTTTTATTTTGGCTAAAAAATGCATATTCATAATTAAAAGTCCAATGATTTTAAAATATTTAAAATATATATAGTTGGAGTGGGACTTTGAGCAAGAGAGTCTATTTTTAAATATAGAAGCTGATCTTCTCAGGTTCACTAATTTTGGAAGTTAAAGCATATAGCGGTATATAATATTGCATATATAATTTATAAGGCTATTATTCCTCGTAATATATTATTATTATTATTGTTATCAATAATAATAATAAAAATGAAAGTTTGATTTTCTCATCATCTACAGCAGATAGAATTACTAAAATATTTAGCTAATTTGAAGAAATGTCTTTGCATACAGGCAAAATAATAGGTCCTAGGTTACAATAATCTTCATTGGTATAGAATTTCTAATATAGAACTTCAGGAACTTTCAGTTTTTCAGTTCTATCATGGAAGGTCTATCCAGCTAAATAGCGAAAAGGTAAATACATCTGTCTCTGTCCTCATTTTTTGGGACGTTACTGCTACTGAAGTTAGAAGTAGTGAATGTAAGGACACAAATAAGGAAAGAGATGTTCTGTAGCATCTCAAGGACTCCCTACTTGTAATCTTAATAACCATAACATCATATGCAATTCACCTTAGGTATACGTGAGAAGAATGAAGACTGGAAGACTGTGCTGGAAAAAGCCTTGGCTGAGGGTTGCAGCGCGCCTGCCAGCCTTCTGGAACTGGTAAGGCGTTAGAGGAGAGCAGTTGTCCATCGTAGAATTAAGAGGACAGTGCCTGGGTGGCAAGCTGGCTTCAACACCTGCATCCATTTTCCTGCATGATCCTTTAAATCTGTCAGTGCAGGCTGGAAAGGAAGCAAATCAAAGTGTCCTCAACAGAAACAAAATGCATGCTGTTAAATTCGGAATTCCTCTAAGGTATATCCAGTTAATATATGTATATAACTGTGATAAGGTATATCACACTTAGTCCTCGGATAGAGCTGTTGCTTTGATTCAAATTTGCTGTGTTTGTGACGAGCTTGAAATGAATAAATAAAACTTTGTTCATGACATGCCTTTTGATAAAACCTTTAACTAAGTTAAGTGGTATTTTATATCTGGTATAAGGTCAGGATTGAAGGATGTAAAATTCACATTTTGTTGTCTTCACCAAGGCTTGCTAAAAGTCTACTCAGTGTAAGAACTGCTTGTGAAATTCTTTAAAATCTAATAGCTTTCAGCCGTTGTGCTTCTTTTCTGCCACTTAGTCATGCGGGACATTTTCCGCAGTTCAGAATTCCTCTCCTGGCTGAGGCGTGCTTTCACGTGTGTTTGTGAGTGTGCTTCGTCTCATTTACCTCCACCCCCCCTCCAGCCACAGCGTGGCAGAGACCCTGTGGAGCTTCTGTGCGCGGGTTGTTATGTGGAGCTCCAGGACAGCGTTGACCCGGGGCTGGCCTGGGCCGCCGAGGTGGAGGAGAATGTTGGAGGGAGGCTCAAGCTGCGCCTCGTTGGCACCGAGGGCCTTCCAGACACACCAGCGACCCTCTGGCTCTTTTATCTCCACCCACGCCTACACCCACCAGGCTGGGCACAAGAGCATGGCTACACCCTCAAACCTCCTTCAGGTCAGTTTCACTGACATGGGTCAAGGCTTTGTATGAACAACCGCAAAAAAGGGAGACATTGATTTCCTGCTTTTCTCCAAAAAGTAATGAGCCACAGTTGAAATAAATGCACAAAATCAGTATGGAATCTTTAATGACCAACCAAACTGATATTTATCTCAACTTGTTAGCTGACATATTAAGCTATCACCTAATTCCATACTTTTGTTTTATTATTTTCCATCTTGTGTCAATGATACAATTTTTTGGGAAATCTAATATTTATGATATTTAAACAGTAACCATTAACGCATAGCTGACAATAAACAGCTTATTTACTCATTCAAAATATATTATCTTCACTGTCTTTTGTTGCCTCAGATCTGTTAGCTCTGAGGACGGATGAGGAGTGGGAGGAAGTGAGGCAGAGGATCTGCGACCTTCCTCAGGATGAAGCTTTGATGGCAGAGTTAAGTAAGGTACGGCCAGCTGCTCGACTTCTACTTCCGTGTGACTTGATGGCGCTGCCTGTTGGTTTGCCATGTGATAGTGAAAGTTTGCCTACATGTCAGCAAGAATAGAACGTGGCTTTTAAAAATGACTCAACACCACAGCGCTGTTGTTTTCTGCAGGAACAACCAGTCATCGCTGCTCATTGTTTTAAGGAAGGGATGAAACTAGAGGCTGTTGACCCCGCTGCACCTATTTCCATCAGGCCTGCTACTGTCACCAAGGTAGCAGAATTTCATATCAAATCTGTTTCTTCTTTGCTGCAGTGACTTTCTTATTTCTTGTTTACTCCTCCTTTGGTAATACTTTCAGTCTTGTTCCTTAATTTATTTTTCATTAGGGAAGCAGGAGATCACATTTAGTTGAAGTATTTAATCCTCTGTCTTCTTTAGGTATACAATGATAAATACTTCCTGGTGACAATGGATGACCTCTGTGGTATTGAGGAGTCGGAGGGTTCAGGTCGGTCATTTCTGTGTCACAGAGATAGTCCTGGGATCTTCCCCACTCAGTGGAGTCTTAAAAATGGACTTCCTCTCATCCCTCCACCAGGTTTGTCCTGTGGTGTCTATTTATTATAGGACATCAAAAATAAAATTGATATAATTTTGCCTTTTGTTCTTCCCCAGTTTGTTCTGACGTGTCTTTTCCATTTGTCATGATCAGGATACCAGGGTCCAGATTTTGACTGGGCTGATTACCTGAAGCAATGCGAGGCAGAGGCCGTTCCTCAGCATTGCTTTCCAACTGTAAGTCAAAACACTTTTAGCTATCAATCAAATTAAAAACCCATCAGCAGATATCATATGCTGATTATCCAAACTAATTATGAGATTTCGCATATGTTTTCATCTGAAATGAGCTTGAAGTCCTTTATTATCTCTTAGGAGTTAATTGTATTTCTCTGTTGTGTGATTTAAATGTAGAAACTTTTGTCCTTTAAAACCATTGTAAATGCTTAAAATATACTGCTTCATTTCAAGACCTGCTCTATTGTATCAAAAATGTGTTCTTCCACTTTAGAGCTCCTCAATGTAAGGGTCTTAGCTTGGGTTCATGTCCTAAAAATGATTTATAGAAACTTTTTAGAGTTTGAAAATGTCTTTTAAGTTGGGAAAATCCAAAAACCTTCAGATTAGTAAGAATATGTGCTTGAATAAAAAAAAAGGAATACTTACTGTTGTGATAATTGGAATAGAAAGGACAGTGAAGTGTAGAAATTGCACAGTCATAACAATTATTTTTTAAGGTTTTTAAGACTTTTTTTTTTGTTAATTTTACCACTCTGAGCCAGGCTTTGGCTCAAGACGCTGTGATTATAGTACCAGGTTTTTTCCTTGCGGGTTGTGTATTACAGAGTAAACATTTCTCTGCTTTACTGGAAAAGAAAAAAAAACAGCACTTTTACTTTTTATTTTTATATCTCCTGCTTTGGAAAAAAATAAATGGATTTGATCATAAGGTTGAAGTATAAGAACATGTTTTGGTTTTGCCTCAGAAGGAAAAAAAAACTTTTTAAGGAAACTGCTTTTGCAGCACATGTACAGTCATTCCAAAATGTAAGGGTGGATCAACTTTGAATCTTTAATCTGTTTAAATATGGGAAAGTTAATAGATTGGCTTAAAACATTGGTTCTTGTTTCCAAACATCAGGATTTCAAAAGAGATTCCAGGTATGTAAACTTTGTAGTAAAGTTTTTTACATTCTACTGAAACTTTATCTAAAATTGTAAGTAATAAATTATGAGTTCTGGAGAAAAAAACCTGATATCAGGCTTTCTAAGACATTTGCCAAATCCTAACCTTGTATGTTTTTGAGAGTAAGAATCCTTCTCAGCTGCTGCAGTGTGAAACAAACCTTTCTGTTTTCCAGGAGCAAAGTGAACACAGCTTCAAAGAGGCCATGAAACTAGAGGCTGTCAACCCACTGTCACCTGAGAACATTCATGTTGCAACTGTCACCAGGGTCAAAGGACAATACATTTGGCTGAGTTTGGAGGGTGAGATTGGCCAATGAGACAATGTTTTTAGATTAACCGAATAAAGTAAACAAAAGCTGGCAAGCATCACTTTTTTCCTTTAGTTAAGTACTTTAATCACAAATTTATATATTAAAAAGCACAGGAATAAATATAATTTTCTTAAGCTTTTTTTGTTTTTTTTTTTTGGGGGGGGGGGGGGGGGGGGGGGGGGGGGGGGGGGGGGGGGGGGGGGGTTGTTTTTTATGTTCTTGTAGCATTTTTTTCTGATGATGGAGGACATATTTAAAGAATCAGGAGAAGATTGAAAAATACAGTTTGAAAAAGTTCTAATTTCTGATGTACAAAATACGGTGAGCAGGCCACAAGCTCGGTGCTCCACTCTGCAACAAGGAGGGCAAAGGGGACAGGGTTGCTCTGCACTAACAATCCCGCCCACAACTCAGAGGCACATGTCTAATGAACTACTGGTGGTCTGCAGAAAGACGACACAAGATTTTGTCTAAAAACTGCATAATCATAATTAAAAGACCACTGGGAACGCTTTTACATCAGATCAAAAGAGGATTGCAGTGAAACTTTAAATATTTAACATGAAGCAAAACAAGTTATTGCTCATTTAATCTTTTTTTTATCTTTAAAGAAGGAATACTTCCAACCAGACGTATTTTAAGCTGTTTCTGAACATCTTTGTTGCGAATATAAAACAAAGCACGAGTTCTTGCCAGCATCAGAATAGAACTCATTCAATTTTCACCTCAGGTTGCTAGGTGTTGCGAGAAATATATTTAACAGCTGTGCTATATTTCTATAGGTCTGAAACAGCCGATGCCTGAGCTGATAGTTCATGTGGACTCCCTTGATATCTTTCCTGTCAGCTGGTGTGAGACAAACGGCTACCCGCTGGTGTACCCAATCAAGCCGTCAGGTATACAACTCTTCGGTTTATGCTCAGGAATTCTAACAGCTGCTTTGATGACATTTAAAATTCAACTTCACCCTGATGTCAGTGAGCTGTAATATTTTTATGACATAAATTTAAATGTTTTTCAGTCGAGAAGGAAAGAAAAGTCGCTGTTGTGCAGCCAGAGAAACAGTAAGTGCATTTAGCAGTAAAGTATATGGACTTGTTTATCTCTTTAAATAAATGACATTCTCTGACTCGGTTTTCATTACTGTACAGTAGAACTCCTCCTAAGTCTTCATCACCAGATGCTGTCAAGCAGCAGATGGCAAACCAGTCCGAGACAGGTGAGTAGATCTCAAAGGAAGAGTATTGCATCATGATGTATTGGTGGAGTGTGTAATATGAAGGAGGTTCATATTTTTAATCTGATGTTATGACAATGTTCAGGACAGGGAAATGGGAAATATTGCTGCCCCAAGATCTACTTCAACCACCGGTGCTTCTCGGGCCCTTATCTTAACAAGGGTCGCATTGCGGAACTGCCTCAATTCATTGGCCCTGGAAACTGTGTTCTTGTTCTCAAGGAGGTGAGACGGTCACCCATTTTTTTTTTTGTCACCTACAGTTGATGACTGCGTTGTCTGTTACTTACAATTATGAAAATAATTCCTAAAAATGAATACATTGAATTAAAACTCCTTAAAGTCCCACTCCAACTCCATCGTTCCCAGTGCTCTTTTCATTATGATTGCAGTTTTTAGCCAATATTTTTTTAAAAAACATGTTTTTTTATGATATTTTCTGAAGCGCAGAAGGAGTTCTGTTCAAATTTGCATCTGGGTTGTGGGCAGGACTGTTGGCACAGAAGAAGCTCTACTTTGATATCCCAGCATGCCTTTGTTTACTCTCTCTCATATTAGCTTACAGCTTCTCACAAATCCAAGCTAACATTAGATTAAAAAAAAAAAGACGATCAATATCGAAACTATCCAGCCGTATAGTTTTGAGCCAGATGGCAGCTCAAACCTGTAAAATAAAGACATACATGGATCTTTTTGTCTGCAAGTGGATGATTTAGAAGTGGAGAGGAGAAGGGAGACTTTGACCCACCCATTGCAGTTGCTGCATCACAAACCTGAGCGTTTTCAAACTGCGTGTTTTTATCTGATGCTGATCCATCACAATTTAAATAAAGAAATACTCAAAAATGTTATTTTAATCCTAAATTATTTTATATATGTCCAACATCACAAGAAAAATGCAACAAGAACATTTTAACAACACCAAAAACACAATTTTCATTGGAGTGGGTCTTTAAAAGATTTGCTGCAAATGTTACTGTAATCTTAAGCCTCTGCAGATAATTGGATCAGCTATAATTGTTTGGCACAGTGTCCGATTATTGCCTGTATTCCATAATTCATCAAGTCTTGGCTACGTGTTTCTTCCCGTCTTGCTCTGACCGTTCATTAGTCTGTTAAATCCTCTGCTAAAGAAGCTGTTTAAGGTGTAGGCCAGCATTAATTGCAGCCCTCAGGGTTCTCCAGCTGTACTTGTTTCTCTGCTGCTAAACTCTCTGAAATTAAATGACTGTAGTTATCAGGCTTCTGCTGTGCTTCATATACAACTGATATGTTGGAACAGGGTAACAACACGTGGAAGTTGTTAGTCAAGGAGGCCTGAGTACAACAAATAGAGAAGTGCAAATTATTTTCTATCATTTTATTTAAATTAGTTAAATAGCAAGTTTAAAGTAATCCAAGAAGTTCCGCAAAGATAATATAATCTGATTAAGTAATTCGCTAATTTGGGTTGGGGGTGTGGTCTAATATTCTATCTCCTATTAAAAGAGCAGCCATTGATGTAAAGATTTGCTTTAAACTATGAAAGACTTATGACTATTCAGTGTAAGAACCATATAAGATATAAATATATGGATAATCAATATGCTATCTTCTGCACAAAAGACGCCTTAAAATCTTGCAAATCCGTACTTTATCAGAATGGTTTTAATATGTACAAGAAGTGAAAATGATTTCTTTTCATGTTCAAATTCAAGACCAGTATTCTATGACAGAATAAGAGCGACTTGATTAAATGTATCTCTTGTATTCAGGTATTGACTCTCCTAATAAACTCAGCATACAAGCCGAGCCGTGTGCTGAGAGAGCTGCAGCTGGATCAGGAGAGCCGCTGGCAAGGCCATGGAGAAACACTTAAAGCAAAGTGAGGAGAAAAGCCAAAATATTCACCGCTTTAGAGCATTTGAAGCTGAAATGAAAACTTTATTTGCACAATTAAATGTTTCTCAGACTCCTGCTGTTTTATCAGTTATTCAGATGTCAATTTTTAGATATGTCCTTGTAAGAGCACACATGAACAATAAGGAACTCACTTGAAAAAGATCAAAGACAGTTTTCTTTCTTTTTTTATTGATTCATTTTTTTTAACAATTTTAATTTATCTAGAATTATATTTCCTACTAAACTTGACTTCTCTTTACACATCAGATACAAGGGAAAGAGTTACAGAGCAACAGTGGAAATTGTCCGCACTGCAGATCGAGTGGCAGATTTTTGCAGGAAAACCTGCATTAAACTGGAGTGCTGCCCAAATCTGTTTGGACCTCGCATGGTTCTGGAACACTGTTCAGAGAACTGCTCTGTCCTCACCAAGACCAAATACAGTAGGTGACTTTACAAAACTTTAAATAGGATTAGAAAGGATTTTGCATACTTTATTTTCCCTTGTTTTTCTAATGAAACATACTAACGACTACACACTTCTATTAATACTAAAGTTACTTTTTTGCATAAAATTGTTACTACAAATATTGAATGAAATCAAATCCTGTAGATCATTTCATGGATGATTATAGATTCTGCTTTTTCCCATTTTAATCCTTTTAATACCATATCTTCTAGTAATTTTCTTCATAAATAGTTTATTTTTTTATAAGTAATATTTAAAATATATTTAACTCTTTTGTATTTAGCATGGTATTTCTTTTTTTTTTTTACCAGCTTATTACTATGGAAAGAAAAAATGTAAACGTGTTGGCCGCCCACCTGGGGGCCACACCAATTTGGAGGCTGGCGTAAAGAGGAAAGGGCGGAGGAAAAAAAGGAGAAAGCAGCTCTTCGTCCATAAGAAGAGACGTTCTTCAGCCTCGGTAGACAATACGCCTGCAGGATCTCCACTGGTACAAGATGCATGTGATTAGGGTTTTTAATTCAGCCCAGCTGAAGTCTCAAGATTGCTGTCCTCATCCTTGACTTGCAGGGCAGTGGAGAAGAGGAAGATTTGGATGAGGACGACTCCCTGAGTGATGATTCTGGCTCAGAGATGCAGGATGATCTTCAGGATGACTCTGAGCAGTCAGCTGGAAAGTCTCAGCCTACCACACCTTCTCCCTCACCACCAGCCACGCCCAGGCCTTCACGCAGACGCCGGAAACCATGTTCATCCTCATTCTCTGATGATGAGAATCATCCTCCTTCACCGAAGGTAGCACGACTCTCTATCAATGTCTTCTGCTGGAATGAAGCAAAAGAGGTCTTCATTGATACTTGAGCTTAGTGAATGATTAATGCATGGTTTAGGGTTCTCACATATGTGTTAGAATCTGTTGTGTTTGACTAAGCTCATCTTTGTTTCTGTAGACATCAAAACTTGAGCCGCCTCAGAAACTGTGTTTGGACACCAGTCCACTGGAGTGGAGTGTTGCTGATGTGGTTCGCTTTATCAGGACCACAGACTGCGCACCTCTGGCAAAGATTTTCTTAGATCAGGTTAGAAATATTTTGACTGACCAGGCATAGAGACTAGCTTGTTTAAAGTGGAGGCAATATTTTGGAAAAATGTCTAAACCAAAATGTTTGTGTTTGCAGGAAATTGATGGACAAGCACTGCTGCTGTTGAACCTCCCAACGGTCCAGGAATGCATGGACCTAAAGCTGGGACCAGCCATAAAGCTGTGCCACCACATTGAGAGGGTCAAACTGGCATTTTATCAGCAGTTTGCAACATAGTTGATGGGGATAAAACATAGGACTTGGAAATATCCTGTTCTATGTATTACCCATTTAAAAAGAGAAACATAGACTCCAACTATGACTTCTCTAACATTGGATATTCCCAAGAGTCCCGTGTGTTTCACATACACAGTCCAGTGTGGACTTGCATGACGCAAAGAAGATTTAGACCCTTGGAGAAGAAAAGAGCTCAGAAGAGGTGGATCACAACAATGTATGTGCTCTTAAGAGAACGTGCCAGAACAAATTGTTGGGGGGGGATACTCTTTAAAGGCATAAATTAAAGAATAACCCCCTCATTCATTCCAGTATTTCCTATAAAATCCTAAAGTTTTGAAGGACTTGCTTTTTTAGTGAGTTAACTAGGACTACTGTGTCTGATTCTTGTCAGTTTACAAATTGCATCCTGACTCTCATCTTAAAATGAAAAAAGTCCCCAAACCGTGTCACACAGCACAGAAACAAATGACTTTTTTTAAACTGACATTTACCCTTGTGAATTAATTTGAAAAGTGGCTGGGTTATTTTTTTGTAAATGTTTTTTACATGTTGTTTTGGACCAACTTTAAATTTTAGTGTAATATTTACTAAAGGTTTTCTTGATGCATGCAAAAGTATGTATCCTTAAAAAAATGCAGTCTGTTTTTGCTAAAGATTCGGCCTACCAACATTTCCCAAAAACAGTCAATGACAGATCTGTTTTTGTACAGTAAAAAGAATCAGAAGTAGCATTTAATCAGTACCTTAGATACCTAAAATAAAAAATTAAAAGAAACTATTTTATAATAATTGAAAAAACTTATTCAGAATGCATTGAAATGTGAGTTTTTCATGTCTAAATTGCTCAAAATGACTAAACTTATATATAAAAAGTGATCTCAAGAGACTAAACTGTGCTCCTCTAAAGTATGTGTAAACAGTACACTGAGGATTTTGTAATTCAAGCACAAGTGAAACCATGCACTTTTTCACAGTATTTCCCAATGCATATTTGTACATATTGTAAATAATCAAATATCTAATAGTGCAACAGGGTAATTTTGAATAAAAAAAAAATAACTGTTTGCATAAAAATTACTTAATTGTCCAATTATTCAGTATATTTGCACAGAACTGGCCAAACATTTCTGATATGGATATAGTGATGGGGAATTAACTACTGTATGAGAAACCCTAATATAGTTTTTACAGGTGATTTAGTTTTAAAGCAAGAATTTTTTTTCTTAAAATCATTTTGTTTTTCTGTTTGCAATGTCATGTGATTGTTTGTGCTCCGTTTTGTGACAAAAAAAATCACTATCATTGTTTTCTTTGTTGGGTTGCTTGTATTTTTATTTTTCAAAACTATTAAATGTATTGTTTCTGTCGCCGCTGCGAAAGAACGCATTGCAATAAAAACAAGTTATCAATTTTTCCCAGCATGCACTTTGTGTACGTCGAAGTCACATGACCCAGCGTCTGTCAACATGAGTGGGCACTGCTGGAAAGGGAAGCAGCTGGAAATTCGCGAGCGGTGAACCGCAATTCCTATAGTACTATTTATTCTTTTTCCTGATTTTTTAAAAAGTTGGAATTAGTGTTTTAGTCGACGAATGTTAAATCAAAGCTTTGCCAGCCCAGCTTTGACTTAATTCAACTGGGAAGTTTCCATTAAGGTTAGCTTGATAAGTGGTAGCACCTCAGTTGCTGGACCTTTATCAAGTAGATATTTGTTTAAAATGTGTTAAATTGCAGATGTCATGTCGTTAATATAAGTGTAAACGTTGCCTATGATCATACTGATGCAGAATGAAGGCCATATCGTTGTTCTGTACCCAATGCTAGCACCTAAAGAAGACTGGCTCTTTAAAAACTGTTAGAGCTCAGGTTTTTAACCGTACGGACGGGTTTTCCTACAGAACTTTTTGTTCAACGCTTCATTTTAAAGACACTCACGTATGGGTTAGTGAAGAATGAATGAACGTTTTCGAATCAGGAAACGGTACCTTCTTTCACCAAAGACCGTCAGATCTGTTGTTAGCTGACCATCAACTACAGGGCAGAAGTCTATGACAGAAGCTAGCACTGCGTCTGCGCACATCCTTAAACTGTAGTATCGCTCGGCTTTTTCTGCTTTATGGCTGCTGTGAGCGGTGGAAACGCGCTTGGAGGAATGGCGGGGGGAGCCAGCATGCCTGCAGTGTCCACCATCAACTCTTCGGCATCCTCCAGTCCATCGCCGGGTACTGCAACGCGGGGCTGCGAGAACGGCGCCCTGATGGACTCCTTTGGGATTTTTCTGCAAGGTCTTCTGGCTGTGATGGCTTTCAGCATCCTCATGTGTGAGTATAATCGGAAGATAAGACACCCGATCCGGGCTGCTGATGTAAGCAGACGTTAGCCAATAGTAGCACCAGATTAATCAAATGTTCTATTGATTTCAGCTGGCTGCGTAACCGTAGACTTTTGAACAAAGCTTCCCCGATGACAAAATATATGGAAAATGAATAACTTTATTTCTCTCAGAGGAGTTTAATGACACTTTTTGTTTTTTTTAGAGGAGTGGAGATCTCTAAACCTGAAGAAATATCTAACTTTAATGTGATGGTAGATAAAGTGCCGCTCTTTGGTTCCACAAGATTGATGACAGAAACTTTGTTTTGAAATAAATATGTTGCAAATTTGCTTAATAAAAAAAAAATAAAGAAAACCCCTAAAGCCAAATGTATTATTTAATGTGTGGGGGGCTTCTTACTCCTCAAAGAAAAATTGTTCAAGTTAATGTTGTTTAACACAATGAAGGTTGCTTTGCTAATTCTTTAAATCTAAGCTCAGAAAAGTTCCTTCAATTGTATTAAAATTGACAAACAGATCAACACTGTTGTCAAAATGAGATTTATCACTTGTGCCTTATAGCTAAAGCTAAACTTTACTCGAGCTACAATCATCTTGAAACAGCAATCCACGTCCTGATTACCTCTCAGATAGATTATTATAACTCAGTACTTTAGTGTCACTCAGCCCTCATTTAACCATCTTCAATTGTTCCAGAATGCAGCTGCACAACTGTTAACCAGAACATTCAGACTAACATACATCCCCTCAGTCCTCAGCTCACTTCACTGGCTCCTTGTCAATTTTAGATTTCTGTTTAATCTCTTACTGTTTGTTTTTAAAGCTGTTCATGGTCTTGCCCCACCTTACTTAAGGACAGTTTTTAACTGTTTGCAGCTATTCTAGAGCATTTCATGGTCTGCCAACCAGTATCTCCTTTATGTGCCCAGAAATATGTTATTTGAATGCTGGGCCCCAGTTACTGAATACTATTCTCTCATAGCTGCGCATTATATCAGACCTTAACAGTTTTAAACTAAAAGCTAAAAACGTTCCTTTTTAGAATGGCTTCTAAAGGGCCTATCATACTAAGTCAACTATTTTGAGATTTTAGGCGTGTTATAATGTAAATTCCCAATGAAAAACAACCCCAAGTGGTAATTTGTTCTATTCACACATCTCTGAGCATTCCTCTAAAACCCTGCGCTCTGAGCACCAGTCCCCCCCAATTTACGAAAACTTGCAGGTTCTCACGAGGTGACAAAGATAAATGAAAAGAGCCCCTTCCAGGAAGCATCTGCGCTGCCAGCACCACCCCCAGGCTAACACACTCACCCACTTTCTCTGCAGAAGTATCGGTGATCGGCAGAACACGTTCATTTTATATGCACAATATACACATCCATCTTTGCCAAAGTTCGGATGTTGTTTGTTTTTGTGGGCAAAACATGGACACGCTGCAGAGGCCGGCTTTAGCCTGACGTCATGAAATGGACGGCACCCACAAGGAGCGAAAGGTGGTCCTTCTGGGTAGGAAAAGAGCCCACAAAAAGAACTCCTATTTCATAGATAATTTGTTCTTTAGTGTGCCAAAGGTAATATATTATCATATATATGGATATAATTTGGTCTGAAAGGTTTAACAATAGCATGATATAGGCCCTTTAATACTAACTAATTAGTGGCTTCTTATTTTCTCTTACTTGTCTTGTTGAATTCATATATCTTTTATGTATTTTATTACTTGTTATAATTTTAGGATGTTTTTTTTCATAATTTGCTAAATTTTAAAAATTCTTTTTATTTATCTTTGTATTGAAAGCACTTTGGTACCCTGATGGTGTTGTGAAGTGCTGTAGAAAAAAGTTTCATTCTTTGAGTTTTGGGACAATTTCCATGAGCCAATTTCCATGGTTTGACAAGGAAATACGATTTGATCTAACAATAGACTAGTGAAACAACTATTTGCATTATTTCTACTAAAATTAACGGAACTTTTTTTTTTCCCACAATTTTGAACAACTGAACAACATTCACTGTAACTCAAACAGCAAATTAACATTGTTGAAGGAACTTTATTTTTTCTAGCTTTCCAGATATACCTGCAGAGCACGTTTCAGAGCCATTTCAAAAGACCTAAGTGAAGTTTCAAAAACTAAACCATAAAATATGTCAAAAAAGAGTCAAAGATGATATTCCTGCAGTTTGGAAATAATGAGGCCTAGAAAAACCACGGCATCTAGAAGAATTAAGTTCTAACGTTCGATCAAGTGTGAATTTGGTTGGAAAACATTGGAGTTAATTAGAAAGCTGGTTTCATTGTATACTTATAAGAATAGCAGGTAAAATAACATCACCCTGATAGGTTCAGACTCCAGCTGACTGCTTCCTTCAACAGTAAGATGTCAAAGAGAGTTTTTGGCTTGAAAATCTTTCATAGCATTTATGTGCCCAAATCGGTCAAGTTTGAACTCATCAGACCAGTTGAATTGATTTTCAAAACATTTGTCATTTAAAAATATTCACATTCCAACTTAAGTGTTGCTTTGTTTTGCCAAAGTATTTGCCAAAATACTTCATATAGTATGTGCAGTATACTATATTCTTACTTAAGCAAGAAACAAGAATATTCAAGTAGATGTTTACTTTAGGAACTTTGGGTCAACAGTCAAGAGCAACTTAGAGTGAGGAAAGGCATGTTCAAGCAGGTTGGAATGGGTGGAGGAAAGTTTCAGGCTCGATGTGTGACAATAGAGAGTAAACAAGAATGAAAAGAGAGGTGTGGAAGGTTTTGGTGAGAGTAACCCTGTTGATGGTTTATAATTAGTGGCTCTTAGAATGAGACTGGCTGAATGCAACAGAGCTGAAGATGTTGAAGTTCTTTTTGAGAGTGACGAAGATGGACAGAATCAGAAATGAATAAATAAGAGGAACAGCTTACAGTATTATAAATGTTTTGAAGACAAGTCCAGGGAAGTCAGTTTGAGAGGGTTAGGACACGTTCAGAGGATGAACAGTATATCTGTAAAGACTCATTCATACAGGATGCTTCCATATGAAAGAAAGTTTTCAAATAGATAATCCTAACTTAGGTTTTTAGGTTGAAAACATTTCACGTCTGATGCTGAAAATTCTCCATAAGAAGCAAATGTCTTCCACTCAAAAAACCTAATTCCAGATGACCCTTAAAAAAAATCTGTCAAGGAGGGAAAGTCATGATGTTGGTAAAAGGATGCTGAGATTATGATGAGAAAGAAGACCAGAAGTAAGAGGGTTAGATGGAGGTAGAGGATTATTTTGCATCCCTTGAAGGAAACAGCCAAAAGTAAAAGATAAGCTTAAAAACTGTAAGCATTTTTGTAAATGTTTTTTTTAAAACAATGAAAGGTTTTGATCAAAAAGGATGGGATTGAGGCCTGCTCTGCACTTACATTCACAACACACCCTGCTGAATAGGGTGTGTTCAGTCTGAAGTCATGTGTTGAGAGTAATAACTGAGATCACAGCATGTTATTGTGTTAGTCTGCTAGGATACAATGACTCACTCGAGGTTATTTTTAAAGTTATAACTTGTTTTTAAAGCACACAAAATTTGAGAGCAGTAAATAATACCATCTCTTAAAAATTTTCCAGAGGTTTTTGTCATCAGGGTATAAATAAAAGTGATCGAAGAGCCTCAGACAACAAGAGGGTATTGTGAAGGAAAGAGGAAGTACTTGTCACAGTGATTGTCAGTGTTCCTTTTTAAATGGGCATACTAATGTACACATACAAATGCACTTCCATTTAAAACTAATACAAAAAAATACATTTTACACTTTATTCCTGCAGTTTTTTAAGTCTACATGATTGTAATTGTTTTAATACATGAAGAAATTGTTTTTAATTGTGTTTAAAATACTGTACTGTTTAACATACAAACAGATTGGTTGTGGGCAGAGATGCAACAGCAGTTTAAACAGTTTGTTAAACTGGGTAAATCTGGAAATAATGATGCAAATTGAAAAAATGATGATGCAAAACAAGTACAATTTGATGGCAAGGTGTGTTATATTTTAAATAACTCCTTTTTATGAACCCAAAGCATACTTACAATGCTTAATTCATTTTTACAAAGTTTTATTCCTAGTTTAAAACATTAACTTTATTTGCTAAAAGGATGTGGTATTCCTTACAGGTGCTATAGGTCCCACCTGAGACCAAATTATCAACGGCAAAAACATTGAGTGGCATTAGTGTGCATGCCTAAAGTATAAAAAAATCTGTTCAGCAACAGTCTCACAATCCGAAATAGCGTAAGGCACGAGCGCACCTCTGATTGGCTGGGATTTAGATATTTTCTGTGTGCAAAGGAGCTCAAGACTCCATTTGGAAGTTCTGCGGTCGCATGTGGTTGAGTAACTAGCCGTGTTTCATAAGCTGAGTAAACGTCGCCTTCAATAATGAGAGCACATTAAAAAAAAAAAAAAAAAGATCAACAACTTTTTGTTAAGAATGTTCAGGCCTCATCTGGTACAAAATCATAAAGACTAAGCACAGTTTTCCTCTGGTTGCGAGCGGCGTGGACTTGTAGCACTGGCACTTTGATAAGAAACCCTTCAAGTGAATCATAGCAGGTCTCCTGAAAGTCCCTTGGCGCAAGAATTCCGATGTTGTTCGATTTTTTTTCCTTTTTTTTTTTAAAACACGCTGATTTCTTAAACGTGAATTTTATCGCAAAATTTGTGCTTAAAGTAAGATCCCAATTGTAGGCCAAACAGAACACTGATGCCATGTAGTCATTTTATGTAAGCATTCATTTTAAAATGCATATTCATTCATTCATTTTCTAAACCGTTTTATCCCTTTTGGGGTCACGGGGCTGTCGGAGCCTAACCCGGCCACTCATTAGCGAAGGCAGGGGACCCCCTTGTACAAGTCGCCAGTCTGTCGCAGGGGCCACAATCACACACCCATGCACACTCACATCCACACCTCGGGACAATTTAGAGTGACCAATAAACCTATGAAGCATGTTAAAATGCATTAAAAATATTGATTTCAAACAAAACAGCTGAAGTGTAAGCTCTTAAACTTGATTTTCTTATCTTATTGAGTATCTTAACAGAATCTAATAGTACTTAAATTAACTGTTTAAGAACAAACCAGTTCTTTCTCCCTCAAGTTATTTTTACTTTTGCTTTTTTGAAAAAGCACAAATAGTTCAGATGAGAAAGAGAGCTTTTACAACGAATGCATTGTGCATCATTATATTTAATAACATTTCTGTTTTCAATAGTGAAAACAGTACACTGTAAACAAAGAGAAGAGATGGTAGCAGCTTAGAGTGCAGTTTGAAGATATAGTAAATTGAGTTTATGGTTTAATAAATGCTGCATTTACCTTGCTTTACTGCAATAAAATCCTTCACAAGTTTGTTTTTATGCAAATGGAGGACCAGAAGAGACAATATGAAATAAACATACACAGTAAATGGGAAACTTTGACAGATAACGTAATGAAATGCTGCAAACCAGATCATGAAATTATTTGTTTAATTACGAAATAAATATACGTTTCATAAATCATTTAAAATTGAGTTTTAATGAAATATTGACACAATTAATGATACTGAATTAAGTATTTTCAATTTTAAATAATCAATGACACATTTATTTAATAATTTTATATGAAATCTATTTATTCCATTATTTCTCTTCCAGCCCACACTGGCCATGAAAAAAGGAAATATGTCATTAAATATTTTAAATTTGCTTTTTAATGGCAATTTTAACATTTTAATGCTACATATATTTTAACATTTATTTAATGATTTCCAGTTTTACTTATTTAATGATTTCCAGTTTTACTTATTTAATGCCAATTTTAAACAATTAATGAAACTTTTATTCAATAATTTAATGGCATATTTATTTATTTATTTTATTCCATATATGCAGTCATAATTAACTTCAGTGCGGAAGAAGACATAAGGATTAATTCATTCACTCATTCATTTTCCAAACCGCTTTATCCCTTTCAGGGTCACGGAGCCTAACCCGGCTACTCATGGGCGAAGGCAGGGGACACCCCTGGACTGGTCGCCAGTCTGTCCCAGGGGCCACAATCACACACCCATGCACTCTCACATCCACACCTAGGGACAATTTAGAGTGACCAATTAACCTATGAAACATGTTTTTGGATGGTGGGAGGAAGCCGGAGTCCCCGGAGAAAACCCAGGCATGCATGGAGAGAACATGCAAACTCCGAGAGTGCTAACCACTGCACCACCGTGCAGCCAAGACAGAAGGATACAGATTTTAAATAAAAAAAAAATAAATATTATTGTAAGACTGACTAATGAAACCAACATATGACTTTTAGTTAATAATTTAGTGAGCTATATGTAAGCATTAGTGTACTGTAACCACAAACCTGGTGTATACTTGTTCAGGTCAGTGCTTTGACCAGTTTCCCCAGTTCAGATACAGTAAAGTCTTTGGTGTAATTTGTGGTTGATTGTAAAGTCATAGAAGTACACTGATATCCCATTATTCCTTTGTTTACACTTTCTCCTGCTAGCTTACAGACCCTTACAACTCCGAAGTAACATTACGACACAACAAAAATGGCGAGCAACATTGGTGCTATCCAGTCATGCAGTTTTGAGCCAGATGCTACAGTGGAGCAGGGAGACTTTAGCACACCTATTTAAGTTGCTCCGTCACAAACCCAAGTTTATATATATGTACTGTCAATTGATGAAAAAAAAATGATTAATCACACTTTTGCATTGTAAATAATCACAATGTTTTACGAGTAAAATTTTTGATGACAATATACATCTTTCGAAAACAAAACAAGGGCCAGAGAGAAAATGTTTCCCTTTATTTTTATTGTCTAAAATGTTTAGATTTATGAAGCGTTAACTCTGAAGTTTAATTTGTGTGCACAAAATACGTAGTCAGTAAGATCAACAGAACCGTAAAGACTTTAATATCTGCAGTATTACTCCAAGAAAACAAAGATTCTAATTTACAGCTATAAGAATCGGTGTGTTTCTGCACAGGCTTTTCAAAACATACTTTTCCTTCATCTTCTGGACAAAAACAAGCAGTAAGAGGTGAACTTTCTCTCTGAACTGATGCTTTATTGAGCCTATCATGACGATCAGCACATACATCTCTTTCCTTGCTGTTGCAGTTGAGGTCTGCCGGCTCAGCGACACTTTGTGTTACCGTGACAACGGGCTGCATTACGTATCAAATCAAGTCTTTTGTGAAAAGCGATCTAAACCTACAAAATGACAAGAATAAAGTACTAAAAATCGATTTAATATGTATTTATAATGTAATTGATGATATAAGCAGGAGTGTGCTTGACAAAGTGTACGTGTGTTTGTGTGTAAATGTATGTTCTTCATCATGAGAATTATTTTACAAAAATATGATTAAAAACACAGTAGATTTTGTGTTTGTAAGATTGATCAGTCTCTGATCTCTTCCCTCCACAGTGAAACGCTTCAGAGAGCCCAAACATGAGCGGAGACCATGGAGAATCTGGTAAATGTTTAGTAAAAGCCTTTCTTTTCCTTATCACTTCTTCCACCATTATGTTGTAAAAACACCTGAACTTTGTCTCGATAGGTTTTTGGACACTTCAAAACAAGCAATTGGAATGCTCTTCATCCATTTTGCCAACGTCTACTTGTCGGACCTCACAGAAGAGGATCCATGCTCATTGTGAATATTTGATTTGTTTCCTCTGACACAATTAGTTCCTTTATCTTTCTAAACAAAGTCAGTGGATTTGATCCTGTTCTCATGTTCTTTTTCATAGATACCTCATTAACTTCTTATTAGATGCCTCCTTGGGCATGTTGGTAATCTATGCAGGAGTGAGAGCTGTAAGTGCTATTGTTGAGTGGAGACAATGGGATTCTCTTCGTTTTGGAGAATATGGTAAGTCTAATTATGAAGAAACACGTTGACCACTGGAGGGCAGAGTTTTCTCTCAGTAAAGAAAAACTGTCTGCCACGAAGTTGCTTCAGTCAGATCATATTCTTAAATGCCTATTCAAGTGGGTCACTGTTTTAAAAATGTTATTAGAAAACTTTTTTTACCTTGTATTGCTAGTATGTAGTGTTTTTAATTCATGATACTTTTAGAATCTGGATTGTTTACCTAATTAAATATGTATTTGATGCTGACAAAAGAGGTCATTCATCTGAAATCAATTATATTTTTAAAAAGTATCCTTCTTTTTTATTGTGATTTCTTTTTTGTTTTGTAATCAAAAAAAGCAATAATACACTGTGACAGGAGTTTATTTATTTTTTATTTTTTAATAATAGTTGCCGCTATGTCTGTGTTTTAATTTTTTTTTTGTCTTTATGTTGTCTTCCGCACTCTTGTATGTTCAGGAGAGCCAGTGCAGTGCTCTGCATGGTTGGGTCAGTGCATTCTGTACATCCTCATCATGATGTTTGAGAAGGTCCTCATCATGTTGGTCCTGCTCATCCCCCAGTGGAAAATGGTAAGAGGAGAAGATCAACTGGTTAAACAGTTAAGGTAGTGCCCATTTCTAGCCTATTATTTCATACATTTGTGAAAACAAGAGCATCTAAATTAATATAAAAAAATACACACTTTTTTCTTTCTGTCTTCATTTTTAAAGTTTAATTTAAAGTCTTTATCCAGCTGTCTTTTGATCTATTGTAAGCATTCCCAGTCCTTTTTAACTATGATTATCTTATTTTCCGCACCATAGGGTGCACTTAAAAGCCTAAACTTTTATCAAAAATCACGTGTGTGCCTTTAAATCTGGTGCACCTTTTAGTTCTGCATATTTAAAAAAGATTTTTGTCTTCATTTGTGTTGCAGCTGGCTCTCCTTAACCCCATTCAGAATCCTGACCTGGAGCTGGCAATAGTCATGCTCATTGTTCCATTCTTTGTCAATGTAAGTCTTGGTGCCATCTTTTTTGTTCATCTTGGCATGTCATTATAAGAAAACAACAGTTAAAATGATAAATAATGTATAAACATGTTATCTTAGTAACACACAACCACTATGTTGAGAAAAAATAAATAAAATAATCTAACATAATTATATAATATCATTTTTTTTTTCACTTCAAGCCTAATGTATTGCTTTCTGTTTTTTGGTCATTGTAGGCCCTTATGTTTTGGGTAGTTGATAATTTCCTTATGAAAAAGCATAGGACAAAAGCAAAACTTGAAGAAAGAGAAGAGGACTCGCGTGGGAGCAGTAAAGTACGCTATAGACGAGCACTGTCCCACGATGACTCAGAGTCTGAGGTAGGTCTCTGGAAATGTGATGTAAAATGTTCAGCATCTGTATTTCACCACCAGTACATAATGAATCTATTTCTTTAAAAAAAAAAAAAAACAAGGTTGGAAGAAAGGTCTTAACATAAGACTAACAGCATCATTTACATTATAAAAAAAACTTCTGACTTTCAAACCGTCTTCTTTATAAATCAGATTTTACTCCATTCTAAAATACATTTAAACACTCCAATGTTTGAACTTTTTAAGACAAAGTGCAGCTTCAAAATTAATTGCACTGCCTTGCTGGTTTTATTGCTGGCTATTAGTTTCAGATAAAACGCTTTTTGACAAAACCAGAATAAGCAAGAGTTGTATGATTTTTGATTAAAATATGCTTACCTTTAAATGATAGGGCCCACGTGAGGAGTTATGAGTGGTTTGTTGCATCAGATGTGTGATTGTGGATCTTAAGCTTCTACGGTCAGCTTCATGTTGGCTTGTTTGTTTTTGTTTCTATTTGTTTTTTTAAATTATTTTCCTGACCTGGTAAACTATACTTAACCATGTTGTGTGAACTTTACTCTTTTGTGCACTTCCCTCTCGGTCGGAAAAGACTTCATCATACTACAAAGAAGTTCAATTCCTAAATGTAACAAAGCATTAAATTACAAAAATAGCCTTTTGATGGCAAAAATTGAGGAAAATGTAGGGTGTCTGACGATTTACAAACCATTTACTGGGAGATGTGAATGTAGGGCCAGTGGCGCAATGGATAACGCGTCTGACTACGGATCAGAAGATTCTAGGTTCGACTCCTGGCTGGCTCGAAGTCTTTTTCCGTCTGTCCGGGGCCGGCTTAAGTTTTACCATTGCATTGGTTTATTTAAAATAGATTTATGTTTACTTATAATTTCTGTTATTTTTTTGCTCTTAGATTTAGTTATGGCATTTTTTTTAAAGCATTTCCTGTTTTTCCAGGATTCTAGCTGTCTTCCTTGCAGTCGTTTGATTCATACAGTTCATCTATCTCAAATGTTATGAATGTGTATATTATAAATTTGTGCTACTAAAATATGATATTTTACCATTTAAAATAGGTTCTTTTTAGTTCCTGTGTTACCTCTACATTGTTTTAGTACGCGCGAAAGGTTGAACAATGCGCCACAGACTGAGTTGTAAGTGTGTTAGTCACCGTTGTAGGTGTTGTACTGTGCGCTGAGTAATTCATGGGGCCAGTGGCGCAATGGATAACGCGTCTGACTACGGATCAGAAGATTCTAGGTTCGACTCCTGGCTGGCTCGTTCTTTTTCTTAGAATGGGGAACATATTTAGGAAAATTGAAGACCCACTTCAATGAAAATCGTGTGTTTGACATTTTCCATTGGGCTTTTTTTTTTCTAATGATGTTCTGTTCTTCAGAAACTATGTCCTAGAAAATTACTTTAAAGAGATATAAACCAACAAACTATTTGACATACCTACAAGTTCAGTAAGCATAAACATAGAAAAGGGCAAATGTTCAATTGCTCGTTCCTGTATAAGGTTGTTGAATTGAGTGACAGTTTAGACATAAAATACTCAGAAGAAATAATGTTTCACTGGCAAACAACAGCAACAAAGCCACTCTCAAACTTTTTTTTAAAAAACAAAAATATTTTTAGTGTTTTACTACTGAAGTAAAGCCCATTTAAAACGCTGTCAGTGTTGAACCATGATCATGTATCCAGAAATAGATGAAAACTTACCCACTTGCAAAGACTAAGATGAATCTTCTTGAAGTAATTTAGGTGGAGTGATTATTTACAAGGTTCTAATAAAAGATTACATCATGAATAATGTGCTCAAGTTTACACAAATAGTTATTCCTCCCTCTCCTTCTACAATGACAGAAGAAGTCACTCTTCCTGGTTCAGTGTCTAAAAATCCCTCCCTGATTTTATTTTTGCAGATTCTTTTTTCTGCAGATGATGAAATGGATGAGTCAGACGAAGATGATGTGCGGCGACTTACTGGCACGAAGACGGTGAAGAAGAAAAAGCTTCGCATGGGGATCCCAGTCTGACCTACATGCCTTGTTTTGCAGCTATTATTGGTTTTCTCTGGTAGCTCTTTACCCTCCAAGTCCGCAGACATTCCCTGTACTTCCACGCAGCGAGAGATCATCCTCTGTTCCTGTCTTTCAGACAAAGTTTTTACTGTACTTAAAGTCCTTTTTTCTAATGATTCCTGTACTGTCTGTGCAGGAAAAACTGACTGTATCTAAGCCATGTCTGAACAAGGTCAATAAAGTGTCTACTTGTAGTTTATTATGATATTTGAAATCCTGCTGCATGTCAGCATGGCAAAAAATGGCTCCTGTATCAAGTCAATGGGATGAGTTAACTGCCTCTAGAGCCAAATATCATTGTGAACTCTGTCTAGTGTGTTGATTATATTTGCTTAAAAACATTGTAGAACTTCGTGTATTCTTAGCATATATAATCTAAACTTTGTCTAATCTCTTACAGAGGTGTCCCACCACGTGATCTGTGTATATGAGGGTAGGCGTGCATTTCCACCTCCCCTCTCCATTTCTAGAGAAGCGTTTTGTCAGTGTCTGAGCACAGCAGCACAGTTACATTCTTTACTACTGTATCTCGCATGTAATGTTAATTTTGACAAAGGAAGCGCATTCATTTTTGCAGCA
This sequence comes from Oryzias celebensis, assembly GCA_014656515.1. Classification (NCBI taxonomy): domain Eukaryota; kingdom Metazoa; phylum Chordata; class Actinopteri; order Beloniformes; family Adrianichthyidae; genus Oryzias; species Oryzias celebensis. The sequence continues at coordinate 15,930,239 of BNCR01000005.1, forward strand.
GCCTTGCATTTCTGTCTTCTAACAAACCTCACACGAGTCATTTCTAAAATTGGGACTGCAAACGTCATGCTGCTACATTAAATCCAAGCAACAGCAAGATACAGATGCATCAGTGACTAAAAAAGAGACAGTAGAATGATGCTACTGGATTAATGTTTGCTCAAATGGTGATGTTTGTAGATAAAAGTACTACAGTTTCTGTTTGTTTGAGGTTTGACTCATTTGTTCTGGCTGTAATGATGATTTTGTCCAGTTGTTTGTTTTTGTCATTGTTTTTCTAAGCCAAGAAAGTGACTATGCTTGTCTCCAAAGTGTTCTTCATTCCTTCACTCCAATAGTGAGAGCTGATATGGAAACTATTTTCTTGCACAACCCTAACTTGCATCTTTCTTTTCTTTTTTTGTAGAAATGTACTTTGTTCACCCTTATTTTCAATGTGTGTTGACATTTCCAGCAGGTGTTTTATCTAGGTTTTTCAGTTTATTTTTATATGTATTTTTTGTTGACAGTTTTGACTGAAAAATTGAACCATCAGACACAAAGCAACATTCTGCGGGCTCTGATGTGAAGAATGTGATAGACCTTTAAACTGTAAACAATGACTGCGGACCACACAACTGAGGGAAGGAAGCTTTGTGTGCATGTGTACTGTTGTGAGTTTTGTTTGAGTGACTGCTAGTTCTGTTTAAAACTAAAGGTGGTGACACAAATAGCAACCACTATGGTGCTGGTCAAGGTTTTACTTTGTTTGGCCCCTGTTGGGGATGACTAAAATTACTTAAAAAAAGGGGGAGTGCAGCACCTTCTAGTCTGCTCAAGCAGGACAAAGAGGACTTAATATCTTACGTCTTAAGATATTCTGCCGTTTTAACTCTTTGATGAACTTCAAGTCCAGGGGTGGAGCATGATTACAGTGCTTTCAAATAAAATGTTTGAAAAAAAATGTCTGTTGCTGTAACCAATGTCAGTGCAATAGTTCAATTGCATTAGGATACAATATAAGATATTTATATATATATGTTATTATTATCAGCAGAGGTAGTAAACTTTGTCACCTAGAAACACCCGAGGAACTAAAACCTATTTGCCTGAAAACAGGAAATAAAGTCTGTTACATGTAAGAATGAATTGGTAAAGAAACTTATGGTAAAAGTGCATAAAAGGATCTTCATTTTCTGTTAACTGCATTAGTATATTTGTGGCTGCGGAACCTTTTTAGGAAAGAAATCTTTGGGAAAAAAGGTTATTTTTTAATACTTGCTTACTCTGTTCATTGTCCAGGGTAGCTAGAGAGCCAGTTTAACAGGCAAGACAGACACACCTAAGAGACAATTCACCAATTAGAAAATGAGGCATGTTTTTGGACTGGAAGAAGCTGGAGAGCCAGGGACAAACCCATAGGGAGAACAAATGCAAATGTAAGATCAGATTTCATGTAAAAGGGTGTTCTCTTATTCAGATGTGAATTTTCAACTTTGCCATTTGAATGGACATGAGTCATAACACTTAGGACTTTGGTCTCAGATGCTCATACTTGTAGTTCTTGTTGCTGTAGCTGTTCACCTCACTGGGGAATTATACAGTTGGGTTTTAACACTTTTTATAACTGTTTTCCAAAAAATTACGAAGTTCCCTTTTCATCCAAGTGCTAACTTCTGATGTTTCATGGAAGTGTTACTGGGTGGTGGACATTTTTCTTGCCTCTTAAATTATCAAAATGAACAGGGCTCCAGAATTATCAGCTGTTGGCTTGTTAACTCATATGAGACCCATCCAGCGGTATCATCTGTCACGTCAGGCCTAAGAATACATTCTGACAACAGGCCTCAGTGAAACAGATGGTAGGGGGTTCTTGGCTGTATATATAATGCCAGGCTTGATGGGGACAATAACACTCAGTAAAATAGCAACACAGAAGCACAGTCTGTGGAAGAAGTCAGCAATATGTCACAGGTAGGCTGTGGACAAAGATGTGATATTTGGACTAATACAGTACAAATTTGAGCAAACTCATTACTAAATTTATTTTTGTAGCCAGGTGAAATTAAAAAGAAGAAGCGCCCTCCAATAAAAGAGGAAGACCTGAAAGGAGCTCGCAGTAAACTTGGCCTAAAGGGTGAAGTCAAGAGCAAAACCTATGAGGTCATGGTGGAGTGTGGTGAGTACAATCTATTAAAAACAGCCTTTTTGACATATCAAGATAATTGCGTAACATCGTGTCAAGGACACACTGCATTATCTTATCAAAAATTGCAATGTTTTTTGTGTTCAGAGATGTCTTGCCAGCAGAGCAAAGGTATTGTGCTATAAATAAGCACAACAGTGAAGGCAATTATTTCAGCAGAAAAATTACAATGACAAAAATTAACCAAGGCTCAGGTGAATTAAAATTTAATAAAACAAGTGTTCCCTGACCGGGAATCGAACCCGGGCCGCGGCGGTGAGAGCGCCGAATCCTAACCACTAGACCACCAGGGAGATATGCTCATCACCAAAGAAATTTGTTTTTCCGAGTTCACAGTTCATTTATCCGTGACGTTATTGGTGGATGTTACAGGAGTTACTTCAACTGCTTCTTGTGCGTGGTTACAGTGATGAAAACAGCTTTGCGTCGATATATTTTACATGGGAGTTGTTTTTTTTTTAGCTTTTCCATGTACTTTAAATATTAAAGGAGTTTAATTATGTTTAAATACTTTAATAATTGATTAAAAAAATGAAAGGTTCTTAAAGATGACCGCAAAGTCCACATCTAGCTAATCGAGTAGCTATAAACCATTTCATAGCTGAAGGTACACAAGTTATTGTTGTTCAAAACGAATATAAAGCCTCATCCATTCATGTTATCCATTCATGTTATTTGGGAAAAAGGCTACATTTCTGTTCAAAATTAATTGTAAAAAAAATCACTGTTAAAAATTGAATGTAAAAAAAAAAAGAATTTGATTCTGACAAGACTACTGTATATTTCTTCCGTAGGGTAATAATATTTGTAATAAGTTGGACTTTTTTTAAAAAATGTTTCTAATAGATAATTTCACTTTAATAACTTTAATAGTTACAATATGAACGTATAGATGGATGAATGGACAAAGCAACAGCAAACACAGAAAAAAACCCACTAAATGTATATTACGCTACTTTAAACGATATTGCCTGAAGTCCTGTTTGTTTTTTTAGCATAATGTACAAACTTTTATTAACTCCTAAGCATCCTGAAACCATAAAAAAGAAAACCAGGCGTGCAGACATTTTTTTAAAAACATTGAACGGTTTTATTTTAAATCTGAATCCTTCAGCGGTCTTTTTGTGTTCTTTTCCAAGTCAAATGTAAGGATTTCAATTTACAAAAATTGCTCATTAAACAGACTATGGAGTATTTTTTCTCAAAAGACACAGATGTTTGGTTGTTTGTTGAGTAATAAACAAGAAAGTGGATTTAAGCGCATCTATACTTCTTGTTTCTGTTTTCAGAGCGAATGGGGAAAGTGGCTCCATCTGTGTTCAGCGGCGCGAGGACAGGAGGAGAAACGGTCCTTTCAAAGCCTGCTGACCCCAAAGACCCTGCAGCCAGTGTGTTCTCCAAGTAGTCAAGATGCAAAGAAAAAGCACTGAAGGAACATGTACTTTAGGTTACACAATCATTGCTGGACAGCAGGTCCTTCAGTGGGATGTTATTCATTTTTATATCAAATATTAGTTCATATAAGTAGCTGTCATTTAGTCATTGAAAGAATTTAAGTGAACTGCAACAGTATTTTATGGAATTGATATAACTTAAACTTTAATTCTTATTCAATCTGTTTATTTATGTTGTTACTTCAACAACTTTGATAACATTCCTTTATTTGACATATTTGACAATAGATTAACAAAAAATAAAATATAATTTAAATAAACAGATGCCATGAGTGTTTCTCTTTTTATTTTTAACTAAAGGCATTTACAGAAAGAAGCCACATGTGTTTTTTTTTTCTTTTTTACTGGAATCTGGTTGCCAAATGCATAAACAGATTTTTTTTCCTTCTCAATGAGAAGCTCTTGCTTCAAGTGGGTTAAAGTGAGAATCCAGTCAAAAGTATAGTGTTATAAATGGTGATTTCATTTCATATCCTGGAAGTGGGCTGTTATCCACTGCACGGCTGCTGATGTACCTGCAAATAACACTTAACTTATTCCTCGACAGACAGGAGTTAAGCACCTCACCAAGTTTATTTTTCTCTTGAGATATGAGGCACTAATTTAGACCTTTAAAAGAGACTCAACAAGAGGTCACAAAAGTTCAACAGTTGTCCTTTTCAGATCACAGTGGGGCAAAAAGTATTTAGTCAGCCACCAATTGTGTAAGTTCTCCCACATAAAAAGATGAACCAGAGTTCGTTTCACTTGATAATTTGGAACACATTTTTAGTCTGAATACACCCAAGTGGACCTATGGTTGCCTTCTTTCTACTCTGTTAACATCAACTTTCAACATTGGTTCTCACTCTGTTTTCCAAACAACACTTATCAGCGTTCCTTCTTAGCCGTTGTTTCCTCAGTAACCGCCTTGCAGCATGCATTAATCGTACAAGTAAAAAAGTGTTGTACCTGACATTGACACAGATGTTCAAAATTGATTAGCAAAATATACATTTGAATAAGTGAACTATCCTGACAAGGACTGCAAAGAATGGACTTCCATAATTTCTGCCTCTTGTTGCTTTGCCCCGCCCTTGTAATAGCTGGCAGATGACTGAAGAGATCTTCGGTCATATGCTTTAGTTTACAAGCTTTGGTTTGAAGCAGAAAAGTCCACTTGAAGGCAGTCTGAATACTGAGCAAACGCAAGGTTCAGGACTCAATCTGGACCAAATTAAGCAGACTCCCGACCAACGGACTTATGTGAATATAACCTTAGTTTTTTTTGGCCCTGTTTGGCCAATGAAGACTGTAGGCGTTTTAAGGGGAGTACCGGTATTCCTTGAAAAGGGATGATGATAAACTAATATACAGTACACTTCTCTGTGAAAAGATGGGGGAAAAAAAGAAAATGGGTTTCAGTGTAAACACAGTACCACCTCATGCTGGAAGTAACTCAAGGAGCAGAGTACAGCCCAGTATAAATAAAGATGCTGTTCAAAGATGTGTACAGCTGCAGAATTGCAAATATACAGCTAAAGTTCAAAATCAAATAGTAGCTGGTTTGCGTTTCCAGAAATCATTAATCCAGTCATTGTGTCAATAATTTGTATTTGAAAAACAACTGAATTTGCACAAACTTAAAGGCTTTTTAAAAACGTGTTGCCTTCTTTAATTGAATGTATTAAAATTACGTTGTCTTGTTGTATATTCATGCAGTCACACACCACACCATTCTGACTTTAATAATGTTTATTGTGTTGTACATTCATTTCACAAAAAACCCAAAAGTAGCAACATTTTGTATTTTTTTATGCTTTTGGGTGTTACTTTCACACTTGCTCTAGAAAGACATGGAAGATTTCTGAGATTTAGTAGAAAGCATTTCAAGTTCTTTGAATCTTATAATGGCCACAGTTGTACCTCAGAGCCGTTTCCTCTTTGAGCCCAAATCAGTTGCTCAACAGTTGAGGGGAGCACACCCACGCTCTGTCCCTGCCCCCAGACAGTAAGCTTTTTTCTCAGCAGTGAGGAGTGAAGTGAACCAGTGCTCAGTGGAAGTCAGGTCATGTCTGAACTGCTGAATGTCCGAGTGCTGCTGTGGGGATGCGCCTGGCTCTGGCTATGCAGCCTGGCCTCAGGGGCTTTGGTCATCTCTGGGGACAAAAAGCCTCTGCAGGTAACTTACATTGGTTTCCTTCATTTTTGGGGCTATTGATAAAATAGACTAGATGGTTAGAAAATGCAAAAGAATTGATAACTATTCAGTTTTGTTTTGCTTTTAAATCTTCTGATGTCTCTCACTTTGTTAGTCTCTTTCCTACTTCACGTGAGACACAAATTGTCCTTTATTTGTATTTCAGGAAAAAATGCAAGCTGCCAAAGTACTTCAAGTAAGTTGTTTCACAGACAAAAATCTTCTTCATGGATGTAAAATAAAAACCTTGTTGCTTTAAGAAATACACTACATGTTTGAAACATATATAATTCTTGATTTTTCAATTTAAAATGGATAAGCTTTTCAAAGCTCAATTTAGATTTTTCTCAATTACACATATATTTTATTTTCTTTTGTGTTTATTCTGTTACAGAAAAGAAGCACAACTGAAAAACTGGTAAGAAAAATAAACATTTCAGTGACGAAAAGATATTAATTTCTTTAAAAAAAATCACAAAGAAATGGTCTTTATGATAAAGATCTAGTCAATAACTACTTAGGTCTAAAGGAAATAGCACAATATTTTTATTTCTAAAAGCTACTTTACAAAACAACATCTAAGTCATTTCCCCCAAAATGACTAAGAATAAGTGAAAATATTGAGGAGATCATTCTCCTAATCCTAGCAACAGTCCAACACTCCCAAGTGTGGAAGCAGTGACATAATGTCTTTTGAGAACTCTTTCCAAGATGCAATGCTTTGGCAGATCAGAACATTGAGTTTCTGTTAAAACTTACTATTGAAAATGAAAAGCATGAAAACAGAAAAAATAAAATACAATTTTAGCATTTTTCAAAAGAGTTACCAAATCCTTCCCCCTATCTTGTGTACATTTGCATTTCAAGCTTGACATTATGACAAAAACACAAGCAGTTGATTTGAGCTGTTGCTGTGCTTATTACGATTGAATCAACCCCTCCATCTCTACCCTCTTTTGGTGACCTCAGGTGGAACTACTCAGCGTGACCATGGAGTGTGTGGTGTCGTCTCGCTTCGCCCACACTGTCATGACCTCAGTGGCTTTGAACAAAGCCAACTCTTCCCAGGAAATATTTTTCGAAGTGGACTTACCAAAGACTGCATTTATTACAAACTTCAGCATGTTAGTCTTATTTCCATACAACATTTTAATCTATAATCTGATCATGTGTTTATCAGACATAACCCCTCATTACCTGGATTCTGTATTTGTGTTTCCCAGGGAAATTGAAGGTCATGTTTATGTTGGAGAGGTAAAAGAGAAAGAAAAGGCAAAGACGCAGTATGAGAAGGCAGTCTCTTCTGGAAAGACAGCTGGACTGGTCAAGTAAGATTAACAATATAAACCCAGAGTTGATGTAGCAAAACTCCGCAAGGTACTTCATGGTTAATAACAATAAGGTATATGTGCATATTTGCAGGATTTCTGGAAGAAAGATGGAGAAGTTTTCTGTGTCTGTTAATATTGCAGCAGAAAGTAATGTGACTTTCATCTTGACTTACGAGGAGCTTCTTCAGAGAAACCTGGGCCAGTATGAGATACTGACTCGAGTTAAACCCAAATCACTGGTTCAGCAGTTTCAGGTGATTTCCTTATGTTCTGTGTTTACTTTGGCTAAAAGCCAGACATCTTATATCACCCTGTGCATTTTCCTACATGGAGACAGATTGTGACAAACATATATGAGCCCCAGGGCCTTGCTCATGTTGATGTCCAGACGACCTTCCTCTCCAATGATCTACTCCCCCTAGTGGAGAAAACTGTCACAGACAAGAAGGTATAATTTACCAATCTTTTTCCCAGTCTGGCTTATTTATTTTCTTCCTGAGATAATACATATATGTATATTTTAAGTTTTAAGAAATATGCTGCTTGTATATCTCCACTTGCCAGGCACGCATCTCTTTCTCGCCAACCATGGACCAGCAGAGGAAATGTCCCGGCTGTGATGGAACACTCATTGATGGAGATTTTATTGTAAAATATGATGTAAAACGAGACAGCAAACTTGGAGACATTCAGGTCAGCCTTTAATGCAAAGATTTCACCTTGATATCTGCTGAAGTGTTTAAATTATATGGTTTAGAAGCTTTAGAAATGTGAATAGGTATATTGTTAAAAAAGTATTTTAATGCTAATTGTAACTAACTTTCCTTCAGATTGTAAATGGATACTTCGTACACTTCTTTTCCCCACCTGACCTGCAAAGAGTCCCCAAGAATGTGGTGTTTGTGATTGACAGGAGTGGATCCATGCTTGGTAGAAAAATGGCTCAGGTACAAGGCTGTCTGGACTTTCACTCCTGGTTTAGCAATGCTCCAGTAAACACAAAATGATCTGGGACTGATTTCAGACACGAGAGGCATTGTTGGCCATATTAAAAGACATCCATGAAGAGGATCACTTTGGAATAGTCCTGTTTGACGGCAGGATTGAAGTTTGGAAAGATAAACTCACCAAAGCAACTAAGGAAGATGTGGCAGAAGCCATGACTTATGTCAAAACAATCGATGACAGAGGAGGTCAATAAAAGCTACTTCTTATTCTCTCTTTTCTTCATAAATAAAAATTCTATGCATTTATGCATAGAATTACACACACACACACATTTCTGTTTTTCGTACAGCTACTGACCTTCATGGCGGAGTGATGAAAGGAATAGACATGCTAAACCAAGGCAGACAGGCGAAAAGCCTCCCAGAAAGAAGCACTGATATGATCATATTACTGACGGATGGATCACCAAATTCTGGTAAGCATGTAAAGTGCTTTCATACTAAAAGACGGAAAACAGCTGCATCATATTTGTATGTATTGTTTCTGTGCATCTACAGGAGTGTCTCACATCCCCACAATCCAAAAAAATGTGCATTCTGCCATTGGACAGAATATATCCCTGTTCTGCCTTGGATTTGGAAATGATGTAGAGTATTCATTCTTGGATGTGTTGTGCAAAAAAAACCAAGGCCTGGCTCGCAGAATCTTTGAAGCTTCCGATGCTGCACTTCAGCTTCAGGTAACTGATGTGCACATGCAGTGATTTGTTCTTACATAAATCACTACAGAGATTACTTATTTTTGTAAAATAAACAAATTTTTATTAACACACTACCCATTTAATGCATAATTCTAAATATTCCAGGGTTTTTATGAGGAAGTGTCCAGCCCTCTGCTTCTGGAAGTTGACTTGCGCTACCCTGACAACGCAGTGGACTTTGTGACCACCAGCCACTTCAGACAGTTGTTTAATGGTTCAGAAATTGTGGTGGCCGGTCGGCTGTCAGACAACGACATCGACAATTTCTTGGTGGAAGTGTCTGGCCAGGGGGTAAGGGATTCAAGTATAACATCACCAGACATTCAAGGGCTAACTTGGGAAAATTGAAACTCAACAAATATCTTATTCTTTGAAGTTGGAAGAGAATTTTCAGGTGGAGGGTCAGGCCAGAGCATTAGACTGGAACGTGTGCTATCCAGATGAAGAGTACGTCTTTGGGGATTTCACTGAGCGTCTGTGGGCCTACCTCACTATCCTACAGTTACTGGAGAAGAGGTCAGACTGAGCAACTTCACTCCATCCTTTACATACACAGAACAAAAATATAAAGTTCCTATACATTATTTCAGTTACTTAGTTATGGCGCTCCATATGCTTTCCCAGCCAGCATCTTATGCCCTGCATTTATGTGCTGGATTATATACCAAAATTACTGTACCAAATTGGCAAGAAAATGTACCTGATGTTGACGTTCAAAATTGATCAGTGAAATTTCAAGTTTCAATAAGTGAAGGACTGCAAAGCATGGGCGTTCCATCATTCCTTCTCTGATTGCTTTGCCCCCCCCCTGGTAATTTCTGGCCAACGACTGAAGAAATATTTAATCACGGGGTTTTGTTTACAAGCTTTGGTTCAAAACAGGTACGTCTGCTTGACTGCAGTCTGAACAAAGACCAAAAGCAAGGTTCAAGACTCGATCTGGAGCAAATTAAGCAGACTCAGTCCAGAGGAATGGACTTTTCCAGTCTGAATACACCCTTAAAAAGCCTTGTATTTACTGAATGTGGGCATAGGGAAAGGAGGTTCCCAATTACTGGCTCACACATAATTAATTCGGCATCTGCTTTTTGTTGTTTCGTGATACACAGTTTCCATGGAATGTGCATCATTAGAAAGGTCCTTTTGCTGATTTTTCTATGACCCACGCCTGTATTTAGTGTAGTAAACTGTTCACATTTATTCCTCATAAAAGCACAAGTGCTGGACCAGACGAGAAGGTCAACGCCACAGCAAAGGCCTTAGATATGTCTCTGCAGTACAGCTTTGTTACTCCTCTCACCTCCATGGTAGTCATCAAGCCTGAGGTTGAGGATGGAACAGCCAGCCCTCTCATTGCTGACAAACTCACTGAGGGTAAGAAAAGGAACAGGAAAAATAATAGGATGTGAGCTCCAACATTAATGGAGCCCATCCCCTAAATACACCTAAGATGTAATGTTCTACAGCTAGAAGCAATAAGGGTAAACTTGTTTTTGTCCTTGTGTTTCACAGCACAAAGACAACAAGCTGAAAAAATGTGTAAGGCAGTAATTTTAAAAAAATCACATTTGAGCAATTTTGATTATATTTAACTCACATTTTTGGTGTTGTTTTTTAGCGTACGGACATGCAAGCCCTGGACACTCTCAAGCATCTTTACCACCCACATATTTTGGTAAGGAGATGTTAAGTACAGTATGTGTTAAGATCCAATATTACTCTTTCAATCGGGAATAAATTGATGCCATATATAGATGACACCTAACTAAAGACTTTACTCATTTTACCACATTAAAAGATAAATTCTAAACCAAAATGTAGCTGAATAAGGGTTCAAAAGCTCCACTTCTCTAAACACTGGTGAGGCATTGTACCTCATTTAGAGGGTCATAGATTTTTATAACCCTTTTTTTATAGCTTTATTATCTGAACGTTCCATAAAAAAACACCCCAAGAAGTTGTAAGAAATACACGTAACAAAAATAACTTTTTTACAATTCCTGTGATTCCGTTAAATGTTTACAGAGTCTCCCTCTGCGCCCTGGGAAGATTCTACCTTCATGTCTAATCTTGACACTCTCACTTTTCAATAAATCATGTGTTGCGCGGGAATGGGTTTGCTTGATCAGCCGTGACATGTTAGCTGTTTGGCTGTGCATGTTTTGGGGCCCAAAAAAAAAAAAAAAAGCAGTCATTTCCAGAAAATATTTTTCATTTTCCCTCTGAACAAGTAAAGACCTGGAGCTTTTCTAGAGCACTGCTTCTTTACTGTCTTTTTTCTTGATGTTTAGAAAAGTAAATGCAAAGCATAATTGTCTAAAGGCAATGGTAGATACAAGTCAGTTCTTTTTCATTTGTTCATTTTATTTCATTTCATTTGTTCTCCATTTTTATCATCTACAGTGGATGGAGATCCTCATTTTATATTAGAGCTCCCTGATAAAAACGACTCTTTGTGCTTCAATATCAATGACGCACCAGGAACCATTTTCAACCTTATCAGAGACCCTGAATCAGGTAAGACCCCTATATTGTTGTCAGGAGTTTTTACTCCTCATCAATCAGAATTTATATTGTGTTTCCCACCATGTTTCCAAAGGCATTTGGGTCAATGGTGAAGTCATTGGAGACAAGCAAATTCCCCCTGATGGGAATGTGAACACCTATTTTTGGCGCTTTGGCATCATCCACAAAGCATTGAGGGTCCGGCTGGAGGTGAGCACTGAAGAAATTTCAGTATTTCAGGATGAGAAACTTGTGAAACTTCTGTGGTCAGACTCAGCCTCTCTTGAAAGCCCCAGGTGAGTAAACTATCAGCAGTTTTTCATTATAGTCTTCAGAAGAAGTCTCCTTTTGAAAACATTCAATTGAAGAACTATCATGATTCCTGCTCTTGTCTGCTGCAGTTTGAACCTTAGGGTGACCAAGGATCGCAGCTTAACAGTAACTCTGAAGGACTCTGTGAAGTTTGTGATCTTGCTTCACAAAGTGTGGAAGTTGCACCCGTACCACCGGGACTACTTGGGTTTCTATACCCTCGACAGCCACCTCTTGTCCCCTGCTGTTCATGGCTTGCTGGGTACAATGCAACATTCCTGTGACATGAGTTTTTCATGGTGTTTAATGACATTGTGTACAGTATAAAAACAATACACAACTGAAAAATATGTAAGAAAATATATTAACAGTATTATACATAGATAGGACTAACAACTTAACAAGATTTCAATATGGTGTAACTATCAATTTATTTTAGGTCACACGATTTCTGATAATACAGAGTTAGACTTTATTTATCAAAGCTTTGTATTTATGGTGGCAATTTTTTAAATGGGCTTTTTCAAAAATATGAAATAGTTTCTAACTCTTGACTGAGGTTCACATGACTTCCTTTCAAAATAAAAGACACCCTGCGTCGTATACTATATGAAATACATCAATGCAGCAAATGTAGCAATAAAAAATGTTTACAATGTGTTTATTTATTTACAACATGTTTATTTAAATGTATTTTGATTTTTAAAACATTTATTGTATATTAATAACAGCACTCAGTTTGTCTTACTAAATGACAGAAGCCTCTTATTTATTTATTTTTGCTTTTCTCGAACAGAAAGAAAACATTTGTGTTGAGGGTGCAACTCATCTTTTAAGATGTTTTATGATCAGTGTCTGGCTATAACCTTGAGGTATTTGTAAAAACTGATAAAAAAAAAAAATTCTGACTCTTTCTTACTTCAGGTCAGTTCTATCATGGCATACAGTATGAGGTGACAGACCTGTGTCCAGGAGAGACCCCAGAAAAACCAGATGCAACGATGTATGTGAAAGGAGAGAAGCTTAGAGTAACCAGGTATATCATTTGCTTTCATTTTGTGTTTCTAGTCAAATGTTTCTCATGAATGTCTGAGTACTTACAGTACATCTACAAACTTTCCCTCTGGGTTTCTCTGGGTCATCAGAGGCTGGCAAAGAGACTTCAGGAAAAATTTGCAGACTGGAGAAAACGTTCCCTGCTGGTTCATCCACAACAATGGAACGGGCCTCATTGACGGAGATATAAAGGACTACATTGTTACTGGCCTTTTTAAAAATCAATAAAATTATTGTTAACACTCATATCCATTATCAAACATTTTAAAAATGTAAATCCCAAATCTGCTTGTCATCAAAAACAGGTTTAATTCCCTTTGTTTTCCTGCACTCTCTAAAAATCTATCAAAAGAAAATAATACTTTATCACATGATGTTAGATGCACAAGTCTTCAACATTTGCTCTCAATCCATCTTTCATTTTTATTTCCACTGGCAGAAGATTATTTTAGTATTGTCAGGCTCTAAGTGACATTTTCTCTAAAATTTACTGAAATCGTTGCTGGATTTCCCATGATTTCCCTATCCTATGAAGACAATGACACACCTCAGTTTGAATCTAGGTTCAAGTGTTTGCTTTGGTCAACAAGAAGAACGATTTGAAGTGTAAATTGTTTTCAAGCAAAAGAAAAACTCTGAAAAAGTCAGCTGTATCTGAATATTCTGCTGAGTCATTGAATAAAGAGTTTGCTTTGGTGTTGTCAGCTCGGCTTTCAAATTAGACTGCAGCAAAATCAAAGGCAAACGTAAAGTTGGGAAAAAAGTGAAACCTGGCTCTCAATCACAATCCTGGGGAACTGCAAAGAACTGACAAATCATCTCTTCCTGTAGGAGAAACTCTTTCGACACAGACTTGATCACACGTGTTTTAAATCCCCAGATCATTTGCTTTTAGCCATAAGAGAAGCCCTCTAGCTACCCAGTTAATGCCCTTAATGTGGATAGTCTTGCTGCTTTAGCCTGGTGTCTACAGGTATTATTCATCCATGTCAATTCTGCTCTGACTCAGGTATTTCTTGTAAGGTACATTCATAACACTGACAAGCAATGCAATGATAGCTTTGTTTTGAGTCACAGGGTTGATGATTTCATTTCCAAGTCAAGTTATACTTTTTAAATAATAAATAAATAATACATAAACTGTAAATAAATATGTAGAGACTCAATCTCTGTAAACAGCTTCCCTACGGGATAAGAAAACACGTTTTCTACGGAAGTCTGGCACTGGTGGAAAACGTGTATTGGTATTTTAAGGAAAATGTAGAAAAAAATGGAAGCACGATAGAAGTCCAGGTTGCAACATGTCATTTCAGATGTAAAAGACCTTTCCTGTCACAACATACAGCTTATGTTTAGTCCATGTAGGTTACATCGTATTAATTCATCTTTGTAACACTAGCAAAAATAAAAACGTCTGTGTAAAACACAAAAGAACGAAGGAGAATCTATCACGTTTTCATATTTAGAATGTTGATGTGTGATTACAAACCAACATTTTTTCTGCATTCAACAAAAACATAAAATGCAGCGTAAAATATTAACAAAAAATCTCTCCCAAAATCTGCTGCATCATTATTCTCAGCCAAGGTAAATAAAGGACCCTATGTTGTGAGGGGCCGAAACCCGAGTACTCTCTGAGAGGGAGGCTGGCACATCACATCTGAGAGATGGAGTTTATATTAGACCTGTTTTCCATTGACCAAGAATAACCTCACTAAAGGTTTATGTGAACAAAATGCACAGACCACCACCATTACTCACCAGAAATTACATTAATTTGCCATAAATTAATGCATTTTATTGATAATGACGACTTTCAAGCTGCATAGTGGTGTAGTGGTTAGCACCCTCACCTCACAGTGAGTCCCTAGTTTTATTTCCCCCTGGGTCTTTTCATGATATAACAAATCTCATTTTAGTTTGATTCAAGTGCACATTTTAAATTATAATTTACATCACTGTTTTTTTATTAAGGCTGACAGTGTTTTGAATGACAACACTTTAAAAACAGGTTTTGGTCATACATGTAGCAAACTATTTCTTATACCAGAATAATAGATCATCCATCATTTTTTTGTATCTATTTCTTCCTAAGCAGAGTGATGGGGCTTGCTAGATTCTATCACAGATATCTTGGGGGGAAAGGATAGCAGCTCACCTGTCCATCACTCAGTGATGGGTATCTATAATGAAGTGGCTTGCTTTCAAATGTGTGGCCACATGAGGGCAGCAGTGAGTTGTGCTCGTTAAGAGAAAAAAAAATCGACTGCATAAACGTGGGACTACAGAGTTTAGAAAGCATATAATCCTTTTAATATTGTTTATTTTTATTCAGTTTACATAAAAATGAAATGAATAGAAATGAATGAATAGAAAACCGCGTTTAAATTTCAGTAGAAACCTTAGTTTTAGTGTGAAGCATTATAACAAAACTGATGGAAGCTTTATAAAGTGAAAAAAAAAATAGTTTTATTCACTGACTTTTTTGTGAGCTGCAAACACACCCACGATTCGGAACCATTTGGTGAGTTTAACCCTCCAATCCCACCCCTTAATGCTGCAATGTCAAGCAGGGAGGCACTGGGTCCCATTTTCAGAGTCTTTAGTTTGACTCAGCCTGGATTTGAACTCATAACCATTCAGTCTCAGGGTGGCTTCTTTTTCCTATTTTATGAATTTTTTAGCTTAAAACAAATTTGAGACGTCAGCTTGGCTATATGTGTTTCTGAAGCACCCTATGGATGCAGGACTTTGATCCTTACGTAGTGGTTGGCTGCAGTACATTGACTTTTTCGTCTGGTTTTCATGTTAGCTTTTTAGGTGCAGAAGACATATATTCTGGATGTCATGGGCTTGCGCTGTTTATATTGACGATTCTTGGGATCTTGGTGTTGATGAAGCTGCCAAAAAAGTACTATATATAAAAATGGAAATTGAAATGCCCTTTCCTGACCTGCCTTTGCTAGAACTTGCCTGTAAAGCACATCTGTCAGCCTTTTTACAGCTTTGAACAGGCCCTTAAAGCACCTCTGAAGCTAAGAACACACCCCACGCTTCCTTGCTTTGTAATGCACCCTGACCAACTCCCTTTCAGAATAATTCTGGAAAAACATGACGCTTTCTATTGTTTTGAAGCTCAAACCTGATGCCAGTTAACTGCATCCTGTCACAGAAGATAGAGTTTCTTGAACCTGGAAACGTAACCATCCACAGATGAGGAACTTCTCACTTGCCAAAATTCAGTTTAATTCTCACAAGCAGAACGGTTTCCTGTCCGAACAAAACTCAGTATGGGTTAAATAAAGTCTTGGCAAAATGAACATTGCTGCTAGAATCCCATGTGGCAAACCAGTGTTCCAGTTTGGTTATCTTCTACTAGAGATGTCACAGACTATAGTACCAGGTTCAAGCAGCCCATCTCACTGAAAAAAATATGTGGTGAGGTTCTTTACTTATAAATATAGACTATGATCATAAATCAGGATATACTCTGAGCACTGTGGACTCTGTGTTATGATCTTGAACAGAACCAATATTTTGTGGTTCTCCAAAACTGTAAGAATTTTTAATCTTTTAAGTTTCCTGATATGGAAGTGGAAAAACTGTTCATTTCAAAAAGTAACCCACCACCATTAGAGTTTTTACATTTTTCTTAGCGCTTTCAGGTCTCAAGTCTCAGGTGCTACCAGTGCAAATAGCCTGGATATAGCAGGGTTTTGCATGGATGTCATGGCTGTTTCCCCGATTACTTGGAAAAATGTCAGATGCAGTCTCTTATCTAGGCTAGAACCCATCAGGTTAAAAAAAAAAACAAACAACAACAACAACAAAAAAACAACAAACCTTTCCTGATTGCGTATGTGGCTCGTAGAAAAAAGTGGAAAACAGGCTTCAGAAAAAAAACACGAAGAAAAAAAATGGTGTGTTTGGTGTTATTTTAACATCTTTCTTCTAATAACAGAGAACATCTATTAAGCTTTTAAGTCTTTATTTCCCTATTCCAGTTTTTGTGAATCAGGAGCAGCCAAAAAATGTTCTTTTGTAAAGGGGGATTTCTGTGACAGAAAATATGCTGGGCAGGTCACATGCTCTGAGCGCTCAGCAGCAGGGAGGGAAGGGGGGCGGGGTTGCTAAGTGCCATCAGTAACATCCACAACTCAGAGACAAATTGCTAATGAAGTGCTGCTGCTCTGCAGGAAACTGTCCTAAAAAATGACACAGGTTTTTTGATTTTGGGAAAATAAATTGGCATAATATATATATATATTTAAAAAGCACTGAGAACAGTTTTAAATCATGTTTAAATCATTCAAAAATTATCATTAAAAAAAGCAAACAATATTAGAGCTATCCAGCCATAATTTCCAATTATTATACATGTCCTCCATTATGAGAAAAATACCACAAGAACAAGAACTTGCTAAAAAACACCAAAAATCATTTTTTTTCATTGGAGTGGGTCTTTTGGCCTGTGCCAGTATTTCTAAGACTCTATCGAGGAGGATTAAATGAAGATCAAGAGTAGCCAAATACAACGTTATCATCCAGGTAAACCTCAAATGCTATCCACTGAAAATGAGCCAGGAATAATCCACTATGTAAAGTGCTGAGAGGCTATTAAACCCATTAACAACCCTATTAACGCATTCAAACAAACCCTCACGAGTAAATGGTAAATGTGGCTGACCATAGTTTTCAGAATGGGCTTGTCACCAGTGGCCTGACACCACCTGTTAAAAATATAAAGAAAAAACTTTGTGGGTGCATTTTAACTGGCTTTGTGTCCACTTTGTCAAGTCGTTTGCAACACAGACATTCTGGAACAACTGGATTGGTGCTTTCATCTATTCACCAAAAAAATCTCTTTGCTCCCACACCAAATAATTACATGAGTGTGAAATCTGTCCAACCCCGATCCTTACATCAGCTATGCTTTGGATAGTTGAAAACATGAACCTGACGGTGATTGTGACGGAGGGGAAAACACACAACTTGAAAACAGAATCCAAGAAAAAAGCTGAAAAACCAATTCAAAGGTCTTTATCTTCACACGGACAGGTAATGTGCACCGCTCAACACGACAAAATACACAGGCAACCAAAACATTTTGATACGAGAACATGAAGGTTCCTGCATTCCCTTCACATACTTCCCTCTCATGTCATACCTGACCACAGACGATGGTTCTCGTTGGGGGGAAGCACTGCAGTGTCAGATTAAATAAGCAATATTTGGGTTCTAATTAAAGATTTGGGACAAAGAATCAAAAAAACTTCCCATAAATTGACAGATGGCCCCCAAGTCAACAGCTACATCATGTTTTATTAGAACATTCTAGCGGTTCTTTTTCTGATGTTTTATCTGATACCAAGAAAACCACCTCAGACTGGAAAGTGGGGGTTGGGGAACGGGCCCCTGGAGTTCCCTGAAAAAAGCGTGACACAGCACATCACACAGCTGAACTTCTGCTTCATTGAAAGAAACTACACCCTCTGTCGGGGAAGCCGCAAGCCTGCGGCAAAAACTCCACAGGAGGAACAAAGGAGTTGACGGTTTGAAAGTGTAATACAATGCAGTTCTGTAAAAACGTTAAAATGGACAGATATCTCTTTGATTAGCAACAGATTTTATGCTTTGTGAGCACAAAAACGTCGTCCCACAGTTAGATGGTGAAGCTGCTGCATCAAATGTTGCTGTGTGAGAATTTGCTTAAGAAAATCAGCTGCAAAACACGTGTGATATTAGCAACTTCTGATAAGGAAAAAGATGTCACATAAATGTCTCTTTTAAAAAAAACAGTTTAAGCTCCAACCACAAGTCCACTCTCTGTCTCTTCTTTTGTCCTCAAGATATGTTTCAGTAATTATAATTAAACATTTTTTAGGGTATCAAATAATACAAGGATGCCTAAAGAGACAAAAAAATTAATTCCTGTTCGGCATGTTTGCAATCAGATCAGAGCATTACTTATTTCCTTTCATCATCCCCGGTGTGTTGATACCTTCCCAATGTAAGGATTAATTTGAAAAAAGCCATCATTTCTGCACTTCTGCAGTTTTTTTTTCCATGAAGTGTCATAAAATTTCTATCTTGTTTTCAAGCTAGAGTTCTGACAGATTTTCCTCCTGTGCAGAATGTCTCAGATTTTCTCTGGCAAACATTGCCTTGTGTTGCGCTTACCTCATCTTTATGATCTAAAGGAACAGAGATATTTTTTAATGTGACATGTTCAGATCAGTTTTTATCCACTCCAGTCACTTTCATTCGACTTCATCATTTTCCCCCTCTGGTTTAGCGTGTTTTAGGCTTTCTTCTGGTATTAATAGACGTGTGTGTGTGTGTGTGTGTGTGTGTGTGTGTGTGTGTGTATGTGTGGCTTTGAATTTTCTGGAATGTCAGTACAAATGTGAAACAGCTTTCATGTTATTGCTTCAGTCAAACCAAACAAACCAAATGAAGTCTAGTAAGGGGAGCACCATTTACCTCAGTAAAAACATGACATTTGACATTGTTTCTGTGAGCATCTTCACTCGGATTAGACCACCAAAAAAAGCCAAAATAACATTGAATTTGGTTTTAAATGTCATCAGGAAAGACTTTACACATTTAAATAGTGGTCACGTTTTTAAGTGGGAATCAATAATGTTTAATTAACTGTATCTGTTGTCATTTGAAGCTTTTTTTGCAGTTTCGTCCACTGTATTGTTTTTTTCCACTCAGGTAATTGATTACATTGTTTTTTTTTTTGGTTTTTTTTTGTATTTGCAGTACATTTTTCTGTATTTTCACACTTCAGTGTTTTTGTGGAGCAGAGTTGTGTTGAGCCAGGATCGACCTTGTGCAGTGAGACTACAGGCATTGAAAAGAGTCCTCTTGGTACCGCTCCTATTGCATGTCAGTGCTGTATACTCATTGATCAAGGGCAAGTGTGTTGACCCCAGTTGTATCGGAAGTTCAGAAGTTGAGAGGGATTTTCTGAAGAGGGATCTTTGCAAAAGTGTTAGTCTGTGTGCTGTTTCTCCCTTTGTGTGTGTGTTAAATTTGTTGATTAGCTCCAGATGTGCACGGACTCAGGGTGTTGCGATAGTTTGAGAGGGCCCCACTTTGGCTCTATTGCAATAATAAAAAAATAAAAATGCAGTGGAAATTTCTTCACACGGCTATTACTGTCAAGTTTTTTTATTTTATTTTTCAAATCTTAACTGGATTGCAAAATGAAGTCTCGATTTGAAAAATGTTGTTTTTCTTTAACCATCATGCTCACGCAGCTCCAAACTCTGCCACCAGAGGACGGAAAAGGGCTGCAAATTATTGAAATCTTGCAGAAACGACCACAGAGTCCTGCCTTTCTTTAATGGTCTTTGAGCATTTTCCATTTACATTAACACAAGCTTATTTCATTTTTCATAGGCAAATCTTTATTTTTTTCTTTAAAATATGTAACTAAAGCAACAAGAATATTTTAAAAGAAGTATATAAAAAAGTTTTGCTAAGAGTTACAGCAATAATTCATCTTACCATTCAAATCATGTTTTCTAAAATTTCATTTTTTAATTTGTAAAACTTGCAGCTATCTTGGATATCTGCATTCCACTATAACATTATAATTTAATTTTGTGCTACTAAAGCTTAGCAAAACTGTCTTGGATTTACTTTTGTGCCTCAAAACAAGTAAATTAAACCTTTTAAAAGTGTGTTTTCTTGTGTTTTTTAAATACATATCCTTTTAAACAGTGCTGTTTTAGACGAATACTAACATAATGAAATCCAGCTTCATGATCAGTTTAAGTGTCTCTTCCTGACTTTTTTCCCCCTCTTAATCATTATGTGTTAGATAAGGAAATGTAGAAATGTCTCGTGCATCCGAATGGCATTCCTCTTAGTGCTTTTTCTCTTTTTTTTCTCCCCTCCATCATGGCTTTCTTGACCTCACTTTCTTGATCTCTGTCTTCCGCCAACAACCCTTCCCAGGTCTTCCCTTTCACCCACCCATCTTTCTACCTTTTGTCCCCGTGTGAATATTTCACATTGCTGTTGCCGCTGGTGCATGATGCGGGACACTGAGCGCTCATTGTGTGCACGCAGTGTGGGTGCTGCGGTATGCGGCCTGTTGGCGTGCGGTGTGTCGTGACAGGCGTGTGGCTGCTGACGCCAGCCAGCCGCCTGCCTGTCTGTCTGTCCGTTGGTTCAGTTACACCTGACCAGTGATTACATCGCTGTACCCACACACACAAACATGTTCATTGCAGCACTTAAAATGATTCCTAAAATTGAAGTAAGTGATAGTGCTGTGATTTGCAGGCCCCGTAATCTTCACACACATGAGTGCAACTTTACTTCTTTGCTTTTCCCCTTGGTGCGCTGGTTCTTTTAAATTAAAAACCTTGTTTTTGATTTGAAAACGTAATATATGAACCGTTACATCATTTTCAGCAGACAATCCTTTTATTCATTGAACACATTTTCAACCAAACGTATCCAAAAAACACCTCATGCACGCGCACTATTTTCACAAAACATGTCTGGCACGTTTTACAGCCTTTCTTTTCACAAAAGGCAGGTACTTCATGTTGTGGTTCTAAAATAATGCAATGCAGAGCAGTTCAAGGCCGAGCGAAACTTCAGTGGACCTCGTAGTAATCCTAAGCATTTAGTGATTTCTCTCAGCCTGCTGAGGTGAAAAGTTGAACTTCGTGTTGACCTTCTCCTGAGAGAGGGCTTAGCACTAAAGTCAGGCGCAGGCTGCAGGCTGCAGGCACAGGGAGGATATTCTTGAGTTCCTCTGGCCCTCCCTCACGCGCTCCGCTTCTCTCCTCCATCGGCCGCCCTCCCCTTGCACACGGAAACAATTAGCATCTGTGATAAGAAGCTGTACATATTTCCAGCATTTTATCCCACCGGTTTTGTTTGTTTGTTTTTCCATCGTGACGAAAGGTTTGTGTCCTCTTGTCACGGCGCTGTTAATCACAATTCAATCTCATCTAGGTGCTAGGAGTTGGAGAGAGAAGGAAGGAGAAAGAGACTGAGAGGGGCCTAATGTTTATCACTGCTGGGAGTTGGATTCCAGATGTTGAGATAATGAAGTAAATAAGCAAACAATTATGCAAAAATAGACGAAACACTGGGGAAGAAAAGCACAAGCAGACTGACAGACGACACAAGCGATGTTTTGGACGAATTAGATGTTTGGTGTGTGTTTCTCCAGAGGGGTCAGTTTAAGACAATGATTTTGTCAAAACTGATAAACATTTCTATTCCAATGACAACAAAATCTTAAAATAAAGGATTGAGTTTAAGTATTCATGAATGTGATATAAATATAGTTCCTTCAGACTGCATTTTTCCTTAAGGGGCAGACCTTTTGCCAGCATACAATTTACAAATCTTATCATGTGTCATATCATATGCTCCAGACCTGCTGATCCACACTCCATTCTGTTAAAGCAACATGACCCAGAATTCAAGACCAAACATGATATGCTTCCAGGAAAGCTGGTGTCAACACAGTTGACAGTAGATGTTGAGTCGCGCAGCGCCCGTTCTCCATCTGTTTAAGTTTAAGAGTGGTTGTGATAACCTCAGCTTGACCCTTGATTGGACTAATCTCCTTCTTATCGCTCCTCTGTGGGTCAGCTGACAGAACACAGCGCTGCGATTGGCTGGAGCCTTGTAGAGGAGGAGGGATTTGTTTAGCGTTGTGTTGTTGTAACAGTTAGGCAGTGAGAAGTTTAGTCTACTGTCTAAACCATAGCAAAGCCTCCAAACAGAAGCAGAAGGAATGTTGAGGGTCTGTGTTTGAAAAGCCAAACTTGTTCAGGCTGTAGCTTATCAAAGCCCTGTGCTCTCATGCCTGTTGCTTCTTTTAATCTTGTTAGTACATCTCTGTGAAATATTTTGAGGCGGAGGTTTATCTTTTTTTGACATAAAAAAATAATAAGAAAATAAAAAATTGACATTCATTGTAAAAGAAAAGACGATCTGCATCGAGCTGCTCCAGGTACCACGGTTGGGGGGCTTTCCAGTCAGATCAGATCAGAGAGCCACCCTGTTTGTTTGTTTGTTTTGATTTTGGACGCCCCCCTGCCACCATCACGCTGCTGTCCCTCCGCAGGATCCCCCCCGAGGGCACAGTCGACTGGAGCCCCTCTGACCTCGCTGTCACCCCTTCCCCAACCCTAGTCAACCACAGCATCCTCAGAGGAAACAAAAGTAAATGAAGGAAGACTCTGCTGTGTCTTAGCCCTTTCTGAACCAAATCACAACCAGACCTGTCCATTCGGGGGGGTTGATGGGGGTGCAGGCATTGCCACCCAAGCTGGCCAACATGTCTTTCATCAGCTTGCATGTTTGAGCTTTCTCACTACAAAGGAAAGGTATTAGCTGGGTGAAGAAGATGTCATATTGTGAAAGCAGCTTGTTCTTTGCAGTAGTTATGTTACCTTTGTATAAAGTTTGATTTTACTCAATTTTTAAGAATCAACAGTTTTTGTTTTTAAAAAGCAAATCCAACTTTAAATTAAAAAAGTGACTACATGGTTGCTCTTATTTTCTCCACATTTTCAAATACTTCCCTGTAGCTTCAGTTTGCATCACAGAATCTAACCACCTCTCCTGTTAGACCCAATCTAACTGTCTATGGATGTACTTTCAAAGCCTTCTCAGTGTTTTGGTTTTTTTTAATCATGAATATGCCGCTTTTAGCCAAAATAATAATAAAAAAAATGTTTTTTTTTTTTCCAGGATACAGTTTCTGCAGAGCGGCAGTAAAAGAAAAAAGAAAAAAGAATTTACATCTGAATTATAGACGGGACCGTTGGGGTGAATCAGCCCCGCCTCTCTTCCCCTCCCCATTACTGAGAGCTCATAGTAAAGCTTTTTTTTTTCAAATTGAATTTTTCATCTGCTCCTGATTCACAATGATTTGAACAAATAAATGCCCTGAAAGGCGATTTTATGCTTCATTTTGTTTTCTATATGTCGTCTATGATCAGAAAAATGCCCCAAGAGCAGGTTAGAAACACCAAAAACAACTATTTTTATCAGTGTTGGTCTTTGAAACCTTTGCTGACACACTTTCTGCTACTTTAGTTTCAATTTTTGGTCTCTCTGGGCTTCCATCCATCCATTTTCCAAACCCATTTTGTCCCATTCGGGGTCATGGGTCTGCCGGAGCCGAACCCGGCCACTCATGGGCGAAGGCTTTCTCTGAGCTTGATAAACAAAATCTGCCAAAAGCGAACACCTTCCTATGTTCAGACACACTCACTCACACACGCACCTCCGCTGACCTCGTATCCATCTCCCAAAAGGCGTTAGGGGGAGGCAGCCTGGCACCAGACAGTTATTCAAACCCTCAGGCAGCTTCACAAGTCAGAGGCAGACGCAGAGGGAGAAAGTAAGCAGTTGATTATTTACTGATTAACCAGTGTCCCAGTGTTACGAAAAGGCTGATGTTCTGTCGCTGAAGAAAAACTTCAGGAATTGTTTGCTATACCCTTTAAAGTTTGTGGTCTTTTAATAAGTCTTTTTGGACTTATTAACAGTAATGCTTCAGAAATACGTAAAAAAAAAAGGAAAACTACATAAATCACAGAGACTAATTTATTTCTCTGACCAATTATTACCTTTGTAGATTTCTTTTAAGCCTTTCAAATATCCCAATAAAACAAGAAAAAAATGTTTTTCAGCTGGAAATTAATTTTGTGTTTAATATATTTCATTTCCATTTAATCCCATGAAACGGGGGAAAAAGCATTGGGTGTGCTGTGATTGGATTAAAAGTTGTCTTTGTAAACATTGTGACCCATGTCTTTGACACGCCTCTCTCCTCCTCTTGAAGAAAGTCTCTTCATAACAGGAACGCTCAGAGATGAAGGTGTCTTTTAAAGAGAGGACATGGGATGGGGAGGCAGACTTTGGAGTCTTTGTTAGGCACGTGGGCTTGTGTTTGTGTTGGTTTTGTTCTTCTAAATCCTCCTTGGTTCCCATTTGTCTCCGAGCTCTGCTTTGAGCGATTAGGGATGAAGGTCTGAACAGCTTGAGTAAATGAAGACATAATTTCGGTGCTTTATTGTAGCTTTGAATAGGCTTCCCTTTGCATGAATGAACAGCTCCGGTTTGAATATTAGCCATGTTGAAGGTTTGTACATTAAAGAGATGTGGCAGAGTTTTCCCGTCACATTAGACTTCAGGCTGGTTTGCTCTTTCTGGGGGTATGTTGTGTTGGATGAGTGACATCAGTAAGCCATGCCACCATAGATGAGCCATATCACAAGAGCCATCGCTCGAAATCTGAGTTGTGCCATTAGACAGAGAGAAAGGCAGTATCTTGAGAGAGTGGGAGAGACGAAGAGGAGAGACACAGAACGGATTGTTCCACAACAGACTGACGGACCTTTTAGCCTTATCGTCCAGAGCTACTCTTACAGAAAACCAAGGAGAAAAGGCAAAAGAATGCCCTGCTCTTTCTCTACCTCCCATTTGCCATTCTGTCTTCTCCCTTCCTTCTTCATTTTTTTCTCTTCTTTTGTCCATCAGACTTTGCCCAGTGTTTCTTCAAATTCCACCCAACCCTTGAATTCATTCAATTGTCCCTTTTCTCTGTCTTTTACTTTGATGTGGTAATATCTCTTCTGTCTCCTGTCTTTAGCTACTTTTTTAGGCCTTTTTTTTCCTTAATAAATAAATAAAAGCATTATTTGTGAGACGACTCAGATGTTTAGCCGCACTGTTTAAAGTCCACTTCTGATCAGATTTTGATCTACTGTAAATTGTGATTATGACGTTTTTTACCAAAATCCAAAAACCTGTGTCGTTTTCTGGTACACAGTTTCTGCAGAGCGGGAGGAGTTCATTAGAAATTTGCCTCTGAGTTATGGGTGGGATTATTGACCCAGAAAAAGTCCGCCCCCATTTTTCCATCATCTGTCAATTACGCTCTCCCACCAGTTTACAGCTCCTCACAACCCCAACCTAACATTACAGGTGCAACAAAATATGGTGAGCTGTATTGGAGCTGTCCAGCCATACAGTTTTGATTTAGATGCCACTGCAGATGAGGAAAAAAAGACACACATGGATCTGGTCGACTACAAGAGTATGCATCAGAATGGAGCGGAGCAAGAAAGCTTGTTCCCCACCAGCTGAAGCACCTATGTCACAGCTACAAGCTTTTTCCAACATTTTTGTCTGCTCCTGATTCACAACAATTTGAATAAAGAAATGAACATGAACATGTTAAAAAAAACACCAACAGCCTTTTCATTGAAGGGGGTATTTAGGCACACCCATCTAAGACTTGCACCTTTTCAAGAGCAACTTATTTGCATTTGTTTACATGTGCCAATCTTTGCACATTTGGATTTTCTGCATGTCACCGTGCATTGGAGCAGCCTGTGCCCATATCCTGACACACACACACACACACACACCCACGCACACGCACACCCACACACACACACACACACACGCACACACGCACAGGCAACAGTATTTTGTCGTGATGACACTTTGAGTCGTCCCTCTCTTCCCTCTCTGACAGAATGAACGGATGGATAATTAGATATCAAAGGAAGGCAGGCTGGGTGTGGCGAGGCGCACAGGCCCCTACGATGGTAAAGCACTTATTAATGAGATAGGCCTTATCTGCTCTCCTCCCAGGAATTCTGCCTTTGATCGACCCCGACTCTGGACTTAATACATTTTTGATTGATAGGCCAAGATGACAGAGAAAGGCGGTGTGGATGGGGTAGATGGTGGAGGGGAGCGTGCGTGTTCATGCAAGAGTGGCAGGGCCAACCCTTAGATGCAAGTGTTACGATGCCCTTGACTGGATTAATAACTTAAGACAATAATGTTTTACCTTCACGCACTGGGATGCATTTAGATGAAGACATTTTTTTGGAAAGTTTATAAGAAAAATATGATTTTTTAAATTTACGTATTCATCTAGCAGGAGCACATGCTTCACCACATAACTCTGCCTACACGGACATAAATTCACTTAGACAGGCAAATCAGACAGGTCTATTCAGTCACCTTAACCCCGACTATAACTCACACTGCAGGGCAGGAGAAAATCCTTTCCCGGAGACAGAGCCGGCGAGGGGCAGGCCTGTGGAGGGAGGCTGAGATAAGGCCCTATCCTCATCCGAGGATGAATTATAGCCCACCCAGGAGCGAGTGGTTAGGGACGACCCACCTGGACTCGCTGCTCGGCTAGGATTGGTGTGGCTGGCACTCTCCCCGTTGGTAAAGAAGGGGGTGACCTCATCAATAGCGATAATGGCCCCACTCTCAATAACACCTTGACCATGGGGAGGAGAGAGAGTGGCACTAAATCACTGAGCCTTTGCAGGAAAACACACACAAGCGTTAGCTTGGTGCACCTAAACCAAACCCACATCTGCCCAATAAAGTGTCACCTTGTTCTGAGCCTCTGTCAACATAAGACAATCAGAAAAACAATAAGCATACAAAATATATAAACAATATCGTCACAATCAATTTTTCACTTTGAAATTATTTTTTAATGCTATAGATTAATTCAATTAACAACTTGCCTCAGACAGATCGATCTGGTTGGTTTATTAGAATGTATATTGATTAATCAATGAGGTCGATTCATTGTTACAGCCCTAAGACTTATGCAAGATCCAAACTTTAACCTTACATGCCTCAAAGTTTCGTCTTGTGTCACCTGTCAGCATCTTTCTTGTTAAGATATTTTTTGTAGGACCTTTTTTAGGTTTTCTGCGTTCAGCTTGCACCCCCGGATAGCTTTGCTTGCTGTCGGAATAAAGGAAAACCAAAGGGACGGTTCAAACTGACACATCAAAAGTTTGCACCTAATAAACAAGCCGAGTTTTAATAGTGGACGCAGCGTGAGAGAGCGTCTGCGCAAGAACCGTGATGAAACAGAAGCAGTGCTGAACAGAGATGCGTTGGGAAGTGAGACTGCACGAGGAGGGGGTTAGATGATAAGAGTGGGAGGAACTGATAGAGTGGAAAAAAAGAAAATGATTAAAAACAGCAATCACCCGTTAGAGACTGATAAACCAACCAGTCTTTAATTGGAAGCGTGCAACTCGTGGGGATATGCTTGGATTAGATTTCATTTTTTCCTTTTCTTTTTCGCCTGCCCTCTCCCTCCACCTTCCTTCGCTCCATCGCCTTAAATGCTTCAGACGCATTCCATTATCAACAGCTACATTTATCACATTAAAAAATAGTTTTTATTTTACAACATTTGCAAACCAAAGTTGAAATAATTTATTGACCTTTTTACTACCTGAATGTTAGAAAAACAAAAATGCATCAGAGAAATAAAGTGGCCTGAGTCAGAGATGGAAAGACAACGACTGGAAGAGATTGAAGCTCTTTTTTGAGTGATTTGGGTTTTTGGGGCATATAGGAGATGGGAGATGGTCCATAAACAAAGGGCTGACAGCCCACCCATCACCCCGGCAGGTCTGGCTTGTGCTGCCTAGATAAAGTGAGGCTGCTTCCTCCTGTATCAACACCATCCATCATCCATCTTTGCCTGCTTGCCCGCCCTCTCATTCGCCCTCACATCATCCACATTCACTCCCTACACCTGCCAGCTCTGTGAGCCCTGTTACTCATTGGATCATTCAGAAAACTTTTAATTCACTGACTGCAACTATGCACCATATTTCCATTAAATCTTCCCTTAAATCAAAGCTTCATTTAGAGCTTGTTTTGAAAATGTTGCTAAACCCCTTAACATTTATTAGCAGTTTTTTTCTTGTTTGGTATGATTTGGTGCTCGTGTTCTCTGTGATTTATGTACTCTTAAAGACAAGTTGAAAAGGATGGACATTAATCATTAGCATGTTTCTGTGCCAGTATCTCTTGCTGTCCATTTTTTTTTTTTATTTTGCTGACAACTAAAATGAAAGGCTTCCTTTGTCGTTGAATATTTTCACCTTATTTAAGATGTTTTGCGTATTTTTGCTCATCAAAAAAGACAAAGCGTCAGTTTGACTGAACTTTGGCAAAACTGTACATTTCTCGACGAAGTCTGTCAAAATATTAAACCGTGATTTCCGAAAATTGCCACTCACCCCTCCTGCAAAATGACCCTTCAGGCCACCATTGTTCCCTTGTCAATTTGGGTTTTTTGTTTGAGCATCTCCCTCGTTTCTTTGTTGTTCGTGGGCAATAGAAATTATGCAAATGCAAGCTGGGCACTTTGAAAAAAGAATGTTGACATCTTCCATCCATGCTGCCCCCTAAACACACACACGTCATGCTCACGCCATTCAGCAAGCTTTCTTTTGGCCCAGTTTGGTGAGTCTGTCTCTTTTGGCTGTCTCTCAAGCATACTTAAACAATTGCCGCCATATTGCCTGTGCCTTTCTTCTATTCACCCATGGCCGTTTTAGTCTGAGTAGACAGGTGCTGAGATGTGAAGACAGAATGCTGTCAGCAACTGTACCAAATAATACTGGGTTATCTAACTTTGGAAGAAAGAGAACTGGCTCAGAGTTGCCTCGTATTTGAAGAAAAGTACACTTTGATTAGCTAGCTGCCTTCATCAGGACCACATCCGCACATGTTCACATTTTAAATACTGTGCAGGAGAACAAATGACCCCTTTTTGCCTTTAAGCCCATGAAGAAACAGAAACTTTGTAGATGCAGTTTTAATGTCTTTGCTCTTCACTCAGTCAGAAGTGAATTAAGAGATAGAGAAGAGACCTGGAGTCTTCACTAAGCAGTGTGGCTAGGGAAATGGCTCAAGTAAAGGATGAATTAAAATGAATAAAAGCCAAGAAATAGGAAAACGGGCAATCGTTAGTGCAGCATAATGAACAAAGTGCAGATATCACAGTATTTATGTGCCAGAGGGCTAAAAGCCCTGTGTTCTCATACTAGAGGAACAAATGAGAGTGAAAAGAGCCAGAAACTGTAATGATAGTCCATTAGTCTGTCCCTTAACTCCACTTCCTGTTGTGGCTTTAGGGAGGCACAATTTCTGAGCCATGAGAACTCATCATGTGACCGCAATCCACCCTCAGAATAACCACAGCTTTTCTAAAAAGCTATAATAATATACACCTTATTTCCTGACAGAAAAAGTGAAGAATTTTTCAATGTCTTTTTTTTTTATATATATACTTCTCATACAATTAATTGATATGTGACTTGATGAATTTAGTCTAGTTTTTACACATTTGGGTGTTGCCATGGCACTTTATCAAGGCTATGACACTTAAGATCTGTTGCAAAGCCATGCAGAATATGTTGCCTTGCCACGCAAGCCTGTGAAATGACCAGGACCTTCTTTTGAAAAAAACAAAAGGAAAAATATATCTTTAACTACAATGATGTTTGAAAAAATATGAACCTCAACTGTTTTTGTTCTGGATTTCAGCACTTTTTTATTGAGTTGTTCTAAATAACTGCTTTCAAGTTGAATAAAATGTTTGTTTACTATTAAACACAAGATTGCACAAACTGTACAGGTCTTTTCTGTGTTCGTTTTATGGCTATTGGCTGCAAATTTTTATCTAAGATGAATTATTTAAGTAACTGAACTGCTATTAATAATCTTCTCAGCAGAACAACAATTCAGAAATTCAGTCAGTCATTTAATGACATTTTTAATTTCCACTAACATAACTGTTAAGTGGGAAAAACAGGTAATTAAAAGCAGAAAAGCGTCTTAGTCAATATGATTGACAAGACAAACACAGAACAATCTATTGTCATTAAACATGAAAATGTAAATTGTACTTTATGCTGTATCTCGTGCTGATGATTGAGTTTAATACGTGAATACAACAGTGAAATACATTTATCAAGTTTTATAGAAATCCCATTGACTGGTTACCCATCTTGGACAAAGCCTTTTGTTTTTAAACTAAACAATTTCTTATAAGTACACTTGGAATTGTTTTATTCTCTATAAAAAGCCATAAACCAGTTAAATTAGTTTTTGGTTTTATTGATAACCGGACATTTGATTTAGTTCTTCTGTCTCACATGAAAAATGAGCGCCATCGTTGGTTTGTGATGAGCTCATAGCTCCAAACACTTGACTCTAATGGCGATGATCAGTGCGGGCCCTCTGCAGCTTAGATCCCTAGTGTCCCTCGCCTCCGCTGACCCCCCATGACTCAGCTGCTGACACTCACCCAGCCCCAGCTTAATGTTCTCACATCAAACAGCAGTTGAAGACTGCTCCTTCTCTTCGGACGGGCACAATCGGATATGACTTAACCAAACTGTAAAGTGGACGAGTGTGTGTGTCAGGGAGAAAGAGAGAGCAAGTGTTTCATGATATTTGTGCTCAGGAATGGTATGTGTTGGGGGTCGTGTGAAACATCGCTGGTACCACGAATAACCCCTAAGAAAAGCTATCATGACATGACCCGGAAGTGTTCAGGTCATGCGTGAGGCCAAAAAGCTAGACTTTGTTGACAGCATGCACTCCAATCTATACACAGCTCTCACTCCTCAACTTCCTGGGAACCTTACTCCCTGACTGTTCACGTTACAAGGCTCTGTGCGCAGCGGAGAAGTTGGCGTGACTGGCCAAAGGATAGAGAGCTATTGTTGGTAGTTTAGATACCATCAGGTAGTCTAAGGCTAGAAAACTTTTTGCGGTAAACCGATCGAAACCGCATCTAGATGTATTTTAATTTTAAGCACACTATGTTGTTTACATTTTTACATATTAAGTGAATTTAAGGTTCTGCTTTCAGCCACAGCCAGCATTGATCAATTTTTATGAATCAAACAGAAAAGGATGGGGATGAATGAAAGGAGCGCAGACGATAAAAATCACACAGTTTAAGTTGTGAGTTAAATAAACAGAGTGGCCTTTAGAAGGACTGGAGCTGGAGGTTAAAGCATGTTAAATAAATTGGAGAAAATTTGAAGAAGAAGCCTGATTTTAAGGGCAAACAAATGGTGGAATTTTAATTGCGAGTAATAGTGTTAAACTCACCAAGTGGAATGTGGAAAATGAAGTGAAACTGATGGAAAGACTAATGCTGTGTGTAGGCTGCTGCCACAGCAATTATCACCAGCCTTAACTTTGTTATGGGGAGCAAAGTAAAGGCCTCAATGAGGGATGGTGTGTATACTGTTCAACTCAGCATGTAAAGCGACAGAACAAAGGAAATGAGAGGGTGTAGAATAATTTTTTTTTATGACTTAATCACAGGCTGACAGACTGATTAGTATGTGAAAAGTTTGTTTTCAAAAACACAATTTAATATGATCATTGTCCTGAAAAAAATATTTATACGTTTTTATTAAAATAGAACCAGCATTTTTCTGCTAATGCCCCAGTGGTGTCTGGTCTTTTTTCTGTTATTCCATGTTTATAATTTTAATTCTCCCCTTCTTAGAAAACAGCCTCATTATTATGTTAGGAGGTGATCATAGCTTTGTTTAAATTATAGTTTTCAAAATGCCCAGAAATAATTTTTTCCCAGCAAATTGAAGAAACTTTAAGATTCTTTCCCACAATTCAGAAATATAAATATTTTTTTTTCCCCTCCCAACTGGACCAAACAAAGAAAAAACGTATGTGATAATACACAAGGAGTTCAATATGGAAACCTATTGTTGCATGTAAAAAGTATTGACTCAAAAGCATTTTTGTTGATTTTGCTCAAATATTTGTTTTCATCTTTACCTTTTTTTAGTAAAATAATTTTCATTTCTGCTTAAAATGTTTAGCTTATTATAGTTTGAAAAAAACTAAAATGTTAAAGACATGTCATGAAGTAGAAACAGCTCAAACATTTAAATATCTGTGTATGTTTAGTGTACCCTTTTTTTCATAAATACAAAGAAAGCTCTATCTAAACAAATCGGCTACACGCCAGCATTTCAGCAAGGTTAGAGGAGCTCAGCTTGTTGGCCTGCCCTTCTAAGCTAGATTAGAGTGTGTGTGCATGCGGTTCTATGTTGGTTTTAATGTTTTAACATATGCAACTCCTTATAAACAGTGTTTTATGCAAACAGTGGCAGCGCTCCCATCAGATAAGGCTGCAGAACAGGAGAAGGAGACTGCCTTGTGAGGCATAGGGGTGGGGGAAGTGGAATGAATGAGGGGGTGAGAGAGGAGGTGATGGGAAAAACAAGCATGAAATATTAGTCTTCCTAGAACCCCTTATATTTCAACAAAATAAGTTACAAAAAAAGATTTTTTTTGGAAAAAGTTTTAGAGGAATGTTTGCAAGAATATTTTTAGTGAAGTTTTAGACTTGTGTCTCAGATAGGGGGTAGGGGTCATGCTTAGCACAACGTTGCATTGCCTCGCCTTTTACTCAAACGCTGTATGTGCACTGTCGGGGCTCAGAAACGGCTGCAGGCAGTGTGCTCCTCCTCGTTGACTTTTCTTGGTGCTATCAGCTGCCCACTGCGGTCCAAAGTGTATCTTGAGTTTAGCTGTTTTTCAGTGTAATCTTTATGTTTGAATCTGATAGTAAGGCCCGGCACTGGTCACTTTATCACTGCTAATAGAATCTCCAAGTTCCCCCACCAAAGCAACGTCAAAGACTGCAGCTTGTCAGAAAAGAATGTAACACAACAGACTGGCTTAAAGCAGGGGTGTAACGATTCATTTTAGCAACAATTCCATTCACATCATAATTTGTGGTTGCTGATATCAGTTCATTTTAAACGACCTAAATTCACTGACCTAAAATCAATCCAGGACGTTTTTGATCAAAACGTCCGCCAGTGTGACTCAGAGATAAATACCTGGTACTGAACAATGCAGGTGAAGTTTTCCAGATTTCTTTTATTTCTTGCAAGATAATCAAGTGTAAATTAAATATGTGTACAAACAAACAAGTAAACAAGAATAATGTCAAATCCATTCATATTTTAGCTTCATAAAGTTCAGCCTACTGTTGTTTTTCCACATCAAAATAATACAAACAGAACATTATTAGAACATGATACCACACTGTATGGTCACATGTCTGCAAAATTCAAAATGCTTCCACACATTGGACTGTAATGATTCTTGATCCTTTTTTGTTGTCATCACGTGTTTTGTCTGTTGTTATGGCCATTTTTACGTTAAAATAAACCTACCACCTGTCAATCCAAGTTACATATTCCAATGTTAATATAATTGATTTATTTTATTTTGAAATGATTTTACTATGGTAATGGTTGATTTGATTGATAGTTTTCCTCAGTAAGATCGATCTGGTCAGATTGTAAGCATATACATCGATTCATCGATTAGGTGGATTAATTGTTACACTTTTGCCTGTAGTCATCTAGGATAAAATTATTCCCACTTTGTTGTCCATCCTTCATCTTTCTGTCTAGTTTCTCTAGAAGCAGAACTTAAGTTCAGTCAATTTTGTCTTTGTTGCCATTTCTCTACTTCTGTTTGGATTGTTCCTTTCTGTTTTGGAATATTGAGGAAGAACTGTGATGTTGACTAAACTAACACTTTGCCCTACATCAGCTGAATCTCTCATTTTTAACCCCCCTCCCTCCTCCTCCTCCTCCTCCTGCCCAATTTCTGTCACTCCGGGAAATAAATGTGCATCTCTGAGTTCCTTCTCCCTGTGCCCACTGGCTGCCTCAGACTCAGTTCCTTTCTCCTTTGATGTACTGCGTGCAGAATGGAGATTCTTTGCATGGTAAATTCGCCCAGTTGCCCGCAGCGTATCCATTACACAAGTTTAAAGAATGCTCCGCAGTCTTTTTGGAAAGGTCCTTTTTTTTTCCTCACTTCTCAACCAATTTCTCTGTTTTGAACTTCGGCAGTCATGAGCCATGTAATCTGTAAATTGGGCCCTTTCTTCCGAGCCTGCGCTCCGCCATCCAGCAGCGTTTGATGTGCAATTATTTTGCTCATTACATGTTAATTTTATTGTTATAGTTTGCAAATGTTTCTCGGGGTCATGATGTTAAAAGTTTCTGAAGAAGTGAAGAAGCGAGAGAATTAGCGAGTCAAGCACACGTCACGGCAGCGCGTGGAGCTGGTTTGAGATGCCTGAGCTGGCTATCTCTGTTCACTTTCAAGCCTTTTAGAAACAACCTGCTGGGTGGTTTGAATAACTAAGGAGAAGTTGATCTGGGATTTAGTGTGGAAAAGGCATCCAAGGCCCTTTATCTGCTGTAAAAGGTTAGAAAAATGGAGATTTGTTGTGTTTGTTAGGATGGAGCCATAATCTCTTTCACCGAGAAATCATTTCAGTGTCCTGTATATTTAGTCTTTTGTGTGGAATCTTTCTCCTTGCATATCTTGGCAACCTGGTGGGATTTTGTATGGTTGCTGAAATATTTCTCCTTTTTTCATTTGAAAGTGTGGCTAATTTCATATAGAGGAGGATCAACACATTAATCATGTCAGGGGCATGAACAAACCATTTGTTGGAACCGGCAATTTGTTTGCTGCTATGCATTACATTTGTGTCACTGGATAATGCCGTCATGCTTGTTTAATAATGCTTCAAAAACTGCTGGAAAATCATGTTACAGAAACAAAACTGGATTTTAAAATAATCCAAACTGTTCTGTCAAATGCTTTTATTGTTTCCCCTTTC
This sequence comes from Oryzias celebensis, assembly GCA_014656515.1. Taxonomy (NCBI): domain Eukaryota; kingdom Metazoa; phylum Chordata; class Actinopteri; order Beloniformes; family Adrianichthyidae; genus Oryzias; species Oryzias celebensis. Next base: position 15,965,524 of record BNCR01000005.1, read on the forward strand.
TTGGTTTGTGTAAATACAGCTGGATTACTTTAAGGCTCTTTCATGTCGGATCCAGTCCTCCAAACTCAAATACATTTGCAATTAGCCTTTAGCGGTGGGACAGAACAACAAACGCTCCCAAATAGTTCGACTCTCCTTTTCATCTGAGGAACAGATAGCATTCTTCATGTTTGCCTTCACCACAATTTCAGTTCTTTCTGCCTAACTCTGTTTGACTCTTCTTTAATGCCATCACTGCTAAATAAACTTTGTTGACAAAAAATAGCTTTTGGCAAAGTGCCTCAGCAAACAAAGGAAAGCCAACAGGTTCAAAGGCAGTGCATCACTTTGCTTCTGACTCTTCATTATTCATCCTCCTGTCTTTACCTCTCATGCCTCATTCTCCTTCACATGAGTGTGTGTGCTTCTTTGTAGCTCTTTGTCTATTGAACTGCTACATGGTGTGGATGCTGAGGCTTATTAGCTGTTGAGTTTAATTAAAAAAGCCCATTCATACGAAAATGGGAGTCCGATAGCGATTGCTGTCCCCAGCAGCCTCCCCCCTGTTACTTTTAATTAGACACCCTCTTGATTGACATCAAGTGTACTGGCTGCTGAAGCCCTGTATGTGTGTGTGTGAAAATCTTTGCACATTTAATGAGTGTGTCTAGCCAGTTTTTTTTTTCTTTTACATTACAAATACATGGACAGATGTGCAGAAATACCAGCTCTGTGGTCATTAATGCATTACAGCAGGACTCCGGATTTCAAAGTTGACTACGCCGTCATGAGGTAATTATCCGCGCGGCACCACGAAGAACCTGGCCGCCCACCTTGTCACTCACGTCCAGCGGGTCATGTTGAACAATGAACAGTAACCTTGTGATTGTGAACAGAGTGTGCAGTGAAACTGTGCCGTCTCCCACCCACACCGCCCGCCATGTTGATGGAAAAGGAGATGAGCTACTTTTCTCTTTCTATTTGTTCTCTTTCCCTTCATCTTCTGCTGTTCTCTGTCCTTCTGTCTCTGGTGGGAAGTGGCTCTATTAATCTGTTTTCAGTGCACGCTCCAGCTCCCGCTACCTTATTATTATACTGTCAGCAGCACGTGCCTGGCTGATAGATGCTCCTCTCAACTGTTTACTACAAGCAGATGATTTAACTAAGGCTCCCTGTTCAACTTAGCCTATCCTTTTTTTCTTTTTCCAGCAGAAGATGACTTCATCTATTGTTTACGACAACTCCATTTCATAGGAGAGGGTACCAGGATAAGCTATGGGGTTGCTTGCTGTTTGTGTGTGGAAATTGAGGACCTCCTTGTGTATGCATTTCTTCTTTTCCCTCTCACATCACAGTGCAACAAGGACTCACTTTAATGCAGTTTTTTTCCTTCCGAAAACAGCAGCTCGTGCCATAGTGCACCAAAACTGTCAATGCTTTCAGCTCTGAAGCCCAGAGTACGCGCCTGTTTCATGTTAAAGGGCAAGTAGAGCCCATCTCCACACAGACTGCAGTCTGCAGTAGAAAAGGCCCATCAAAAGTCGGTAAAGCTGAGTCTCTTACGATGGGTTTTCTTTTGATTTGCATGGTGTTTAGAAGAAATGCCTGATGGCAGCAGGGATATCAGAACAGGCTGTGCACCATGATTTTGGTCATTGACCCGATTACTGCCTTCATTATGGGTTTGTCATCTTTTGTTGATATGTGCAGACCGTTGCATTTCATTCTTTCTTTGCAGCCAAACTTTTTGCATCCTTTTTAAAGCAAAAACAGATATGAGCTGTTACATTTAAGGCTGACTGTTCTTAGTTCTCTGGCTAGTTTTGTGTGGATTTTTATCTTTCTTTACTTGTCTTGATAGATACATTCATTTTGTTTTCTTTTTTGTCTTTAAATTCCCACTCCAATCATCTTTTGATCTATTTTAAAAGCATTCCTTGTTCAGAGTTATCCTGAGTTATGGGCGGAACTGTAAGAGAGTAAGCCTGCTCCCACTTCCAATAATCCATCTATTTACACCATTGACTGCTCACTCTTGATTGGCAACAGTAGTTGCCAGAGAAACGTTGACACAGACCGACTCAGACCAATCACTGTTTACTAACCTCACTTGGCTTCAAATAGCGTATTGTGGAGAAATGGCGACTGAATTGACTTCATTTCGCTGACGCCGGAAGTGACAAATTTTCTATGGTTGATGTCGCACTCGCTCGGTCCAGTTCTCTTTTATAGTCTCCTGGTGGCTCACAATCCCTCACAACCCCATCCTAACATCCCCTGTGCAACAAAAATGGCGAGCAATGTTGGAGTCATCCAGTCATTCAGTTCTGAGCCAGATCCCAGCTCAGACGAGGAAAAAGATCTATTTGTCTGCAACTGGATGTATCAGAATGGAGTGGAGCAGGGAGCTTGTGGCCCGCCGATTGAAGCACCTTTGTCACAGCTACAATATTTTTCAAACATCTTTTTTTCGTCTGCTCCTGATTCACAATGATTTGAATAAAAAAATACTCAGAAAAGGCATTTTAAGCTTAATTTTCCTTTACATATGTCCTGCAAATGCCACAAGAACATGTTAAAAACACCAAAAATAGGGTTTTCATTGGAGTGGGTCTTTAAAATAAAACTAACTAAAAGTTATGTCAGAGGAGTGAAGTTTTAGGGTTCACGTGCTTCAGCGTTGCGCACTGTCCCCTGCTTCCTCTCATTCAGATTAAATCACTTGTGTTCCTCGGAAATGCTCCAAGCAATAAGGCAGGATGGAGCTTGTACAAAAGAGCTTAACATAGTTGAAAAAATCAAGACAGAGACTGAGACGAAGGGGAGTGTGTTGATGCAACGAATCACTGTGGCAATTCAGCTGAGTAACACTATTATTCAACTAACGCAAGAGTCCATCTGTCTCCCCGGAGTCACCTGGGCTGACTTACCTGGGCTCCCAATGGCCCCCTGGATACAGTGTTTCAGCCGGGCTCTGTGTCCTCCCCTCTCCACAGCACTTAGCAGTGATTAACCCTGGATTCAGCCAGCCCACCTGCCATCTGACTACCATTACAGCCCTGCTTATCTGCCTCTCCATCTCTTTACAACAGGACCTAAGCAAAGCTCAGGGATTGGGCAGGGGAACGCTGCCTGCGCTGCTTAGTAATAAATTATTAGCTAAATACTTTTGTTCATTTGTGTCGTGTTACAAGCATTTTGTTCGCCTTTGTCCATCAGTCTCCTTCTATCTCTGCCGTGGTCTTCCAGACCTATCTCTCCTGTTTTCTCCCACTCTGACCTTAAAAATCCTGTTATTGTCATCTCCTGACTGTACATGTGACTTTTTATATCTTTGAAAAAGTTGATCATTTATAAAACTGGATGTACTCTATTTTTGACCAAAGAGGGAAAAATTGTAAATCTTTTTAAATCTCTGAAAAAAAAGAAATCAATTTTTCACTTTGGGTTGATAATTTCATTACACTGAACGGTAATTTAAGTAGACATTCATCTAAATTGTATTTGCTTCTGTTTCTCAGAATGCTTTATTTTGAATGGCACCAGCTTGATTGGCCTAGTTAGGCTAATTTTTGTTTAAAAACATTCATTCATACCCATACCTAATATTATGGCTCCACAGTACACATTTTTTTCAGTCTGCTACCCCAAAGCAGAAAACACATTTACACTTGTGCTTGACATACTAAAGGCAATCTGGACAGCGAGGAAGATAAGTCCTTTTCTTCATCTAACTTGTATAAAGTGATTATGGACATACTGAGCCCTTCATATTTAGACTTCTCGACGCCCCTTTCTCAGTTTCCCCCCTGGTCCGACTGTTGTAATCTAATTTTCCGCTGACAGAGGCCGTGGAGATCCATGGGTCACGGTTCAAGTCCCTCCTGCCCACCCCTACTCACCCTGCCCTGCACCCTCACGCTCTAACTAAGAAGTCGCCATGCAGCAGACAGCACACATTAGATCTGTCTAGCTCTACGTCAGCTAACCCACCCGATCCATAACCCCACACTGCCTCGGTAACCAGAAAGAGAGATTAGAGGGGGAAAAATGGATGAAGGGAATTATAGTCATCCTTGAATTCATTTTCCGTTGTCGCTATCATTGCTCAGCACCTTACAATACCTGTCATTTTGAAAAATGGATTGTGTATTGAACATAATTTCCAAACTTCGGGGAGCCTTTTTTTTCAGAATAAAAGTAGAAGAAGAAAGTGTGGACGAGAGGCTTGAGAAAGGGAATGCAGCGGAGACATGAGGCCACACCTGGAGAGGTCTTGCTCCTTGTTGAACTTTAGTGTGTAAGCGAGGTGACCCTCCCACAGCTTTGTTATACATCACTCTGCCTGCCAACACTTGCCTGAGGCCTCCTCGGCCACAGCTATCTAAAGTATTTTACATGCCGAAGGCACAGTTTTGTCATCGGAGAGCAGTTTTTTTTTCTTGTTTCTGGATTCTGCCCCTGCTGTTACAGTCCTCCTTCATTCTTTCTGAGTTTTTCTCTCCCTCCCTCTTTCCTCCTGGCTGTAGCATGGCAAGTAGCTGATAGGCATCTCTTCTGGAGTCTGCTGTAGTCTGCACTGGCTTCAGACAAAGTGCCTCCATCAGACTGCGGGTCCCTGGGAACCCAGTCGCAAGAGCTGCTGGCCCCACCAACAATTTTTTTGTGTGGCTTTGTATATACAATATATGTACATATATGTGAGTGTGGGTATAGAAAAAGACTATAAAAGTTTAGTCTTTTGAGCTGTCAATGCCTTTTGAAAAGTGGCAGACGTGGAAATCGGATGAATGTGTAAAAGTCTGAATGTCTGCTGTGGAGTTGCTGTGTTGTGAATTGTGATAAAGTTTATGTGAAGGAGAAACAACTGATTGTTTTTAGGTATCCTGGACAGTCAAACACACTTGTGCAATCTTCTGCAGGAACATGTGCGTGCAGTATGTACAACACACGCTTTACAAGTTCTGCTCTCCCCTCCAATCTGCCCTTGGCATCAGGGCACTTGGGAACGCTTGACTTTTTGACTTTCATCATAATAAGAGAGAGTGGGACCAAATGGACAAGAGGGGAAAAAAGGAGGAAATCAGAAGAAGTGCTTTTATCAGGGGCCCAGTACTCAGAGCCCGACACACATGTACAATCAGACGCATACACTCTTCCTGTACCTGACCCCCATGTGACCCTGAGAAGTTTTCAACATTTAAGAAATCCATTCAGCGAGGCAACACTCCCCAACTGGACTATTTTGTCTGTGCATGTGTGTGTGTACGTGCATGGATGCATGTGTGCATTCTTCTTCAGTTATCGCCACCATCACTTGACAAGAATTATATAATTGCAGTCTGTGATCTCATTTTCCTCAAAGAGCATTTTGAAGTTTTCTTTCCTCTTTTGCACTTTTTGCTTCCTCCAGCTCTCACTTGATTTGAAGCCATTTTGGCTGCGCTGGAGCTCTCCCTGCATTCTTGTTTTTGTTTTCAGAAGCTACAGCAAGACATTTTCCTGTAAGCAAACTTTAATAAAAAAAAAAAAAAAAGAAGTTGTTGCCATGCAGCTCCTAATTAATTCTTAGCATTTCTGAAAAGCAAAACGAATTTTCCAAAACGGTAATAATTTTCTAATACAAGCAAAAGTGCTAACGTGCAGTGATTTTTAAAGCAACTTATTAGTTGAGACGATGAAAAGCTGAAATTGATTTTACAAAGTACACATTTTAAAATTTGATCATAATTGATTTAATACCTTCTGGGTTTTTTGAAAATTGTTTTTATTTTGACTTTTTTTTTTTAATAAATATGCTTTTAGGATGCACTTTCGCTGCCTGAAGAACCACCACTTCAGTTATTTCTTTTCCTATTATAACTTTACTGTGTGGACACTTCAGTCACAAAAGTATTATCCTCAAATTTTGCTTAACTCGTGCTTTTTACCGAACTCCTTAACTCTTCAGACAAAGTCGCTCAGCTTCTCTTAATCTGCAGTCCTCTTTTTAGTCAATAGAGGGCAGAAGTGATCTGCTAGGGCCTGGAAAAGGGTTGTAACTGAGACGTACAGGCCGCGTGTTTGTGTGCATAGGTGTGTGCATGTGGATTCATCTGTCTGTTTCTTTTCATCTTTCCATGTTTATGCCTTTAATTAACATTGGCTAAACACTGATCTGGCTGTTTGCATCACATGAAAACAATGCCTAGCAATCCTTAAAAAAGATAATTTTATCCACAAAAATATAATGTAGAAATGGCTGCACAAAAATGGAGGAACATCATATTTGCATGAATGTTTTTTTGCAAAATAATATCTTATAAAAAAGTTTGCTTATTTAAAAACAGGTTTGCACCAACACAATTATCCTAAATTTTTTATTACATAAAATGTTCTGTCATTTGTCTGTATCATTTTTGTTTTCCATTTACTTTTTTTTTTGCAAGAAACACAATTGTAACATTTCCAATATTGTCTAGCACTCGTTGTTCTATTCACATCTTTGCTTTTGACATTTTTGAGGAAAACAAAAGTGCTGTTTCTTTGTGCTCTCATAAATCAAATAGCATCGAATGTATGGAAGAGTACACCCCAACCCCCTAAGGTTTAGTGGGTTTATTGTCACATAGTCCTTATCTCCGGTTGACACCTCTGGAACTGTCCCTAGAGAGATGCAGATTTGCTGCAGGATTAAACTAATTTACCACATGATTGAATGTGAGTGCAAAGCTACTCTTTTGGAAAAAAAAAATGCAAAGGGGGGATTCTTAGCCACCCCTAGTAGCCATGATACATTAAAGGCTTAGCAATCATGCTCATATTTGTGTGCAAGTATGTGAGCTTGCTAGGTCTAGCTCTGTAGATTTTTAAAGGATTTCTATGTTAGATTGTTCATTATACACTCCTGTTACTTTTAAGATGCTGTTTCACTTTTAAGGTTTTGCAGATTGAAGTTTTTTTTTTTTTTTTTTTTAAAGAAGCTGTCTGACATCCAAGCCAGGCACCATCTCTGGATTTGCAGCATTAGCAGCAGGCATGAATCATCATCAGGATATAGAGCAGATGGAAACGTGGAGACGTGGCTTAGGGAGTGACAGTCGTGGGGGGGAAGAGGGTCTGGTTGTAGGATTCCACGAAGAACAATCATCTCTCCAGCTCTTCCATTTTGTTCAGGTTCTTTGCGGTTTCAAAAATATGTAAAAATACGTGTTTCAGTGTGTCCAAATCAATTTGTGCCTGAGGGATGTTTCTTAATTGGAACACATTCAAAAGAACACTTACATGCTCCCGAGAGGTGTACAAAATATTACATTAATTAACATGCAAAACAGTCGCACTCTCTCACCCTCGTTCTGCAAGCACACACATACACACAAAAAAGATTGCACCGACACCACTAAACAGACCAAACGGAAATAAGGGCAAAGAATAGGAAGGAAATTTGCTTGAAAATTTAGCTGTAAGCCTACTGAAGATCTTATTACATAGGCTGAAGATAGAGATCTAAGCTGGAATAATACTTAGCACATGCTGGCCTTTTAATTAAGCAGTAATATTGGCAGAGAGGGGTGGAAAGCAACATCTCCCTGTTTCTGCCTTCATCATCCTCACTCACTTTCATATCGCTGCCTTCCATGTTTACCCCCTGCTCCTCGTTTTCTTAATAATCTATGAAAACGGTGAGCCAGGGTGCAGGATGCAGGATGAACAGAGGACTGTGAAGTTACTGTTTGTGGGTTTTTTTCCAGGTCTGTCACGTGTTTCTGCCTCATTTTGTGGCATCTTTGTGCCCCGCCGATGGCCTGGGGCCACTCACTCACTTTGAGGTGTCTTGAACGTGTGAATCAACAAGCTCCCATGTCAGTGAAGGCCATTTTAAAGCTGGTAGGTGGTACTTGGGCATCCTTCTGCCAGAGAGTGAGCTGTGAGGCCCGGGACCGGTGTGCCTTCAGGCTGTGATGCCTCATTCAAGAGCAGGATAGGAACCAGTTGTCCAAACAGGGTCATCCAGTCTGGTGGGGTCTGAATATCAGGATCTCTCACCATGGGGCAGCTGTCACGGCGTCAAGACCCCAGACCTGATTAAGTTGAGACACTGTGGTGTTTTGATGTCAAACTCAAATGTATTAAAGTTTTCTTTGTTTAACCTGCGGTGATCACAATAACTTTTCTACTTTGGCTCCTGAAGTACTAGAGGAAAGATAATACATTGTGAAAACAGTAATGTAACACAGTAGCAGTAATTACAGTAGGTGATCTGAATGCAGGCTTGTTACACTGCATTTCTGTTCTTAGGTATAAATCCTTTAATCCTTTGAGTATGCTATTTAATCTAGTGGCTGGGTGACGCCTCTGTGCACTTCCAATTGTCTGACATGTAGCACATAAAGCCTTTATTCAGATGTGTTAACCATTGCGTTGTGCGCCATACAAGTGCAAATCGAGTCAGCGCTCTGTGTTCAACTGTGTCTACACAGCCTGCGTCTGTGTCATTACTCTGCTGGCAGTGGCGCTCATTCTGTAATTCTGCACACACTCTGCACACACTGCAGCTCCGAAAAGGCCACATGTTAATCAGCTGTGAGTTCAACTTGCAGCAGAGAAAAGACAACAGATCAGCTCAATTAACACAAAAAAGAAAGTGGCCTCGACATGCACACACGCACACACGCACACTCTCTTGCACTGCTTTAGCCACTGCACCTGCAGCTAAAGGGGCATTGTTCCAGCAACCCCTCCTCTCCCTGCCTCTGCTCTCTCTGGAGGAAATCTGTTTTGTGGCTGCTCTTTTCTCTCTTCCTTGGGCCTTGGCCTTTTCCACGGAGCACCCCTCCTTCCCCCCATTTCCCTGGGTCGCTACTTTCTTTCTAAGGTGCAGGGCGCCCCTCGCCTGGCCCACTGCAAACACAGCTGACAGAGAGCTGCTCACGTGCCGATCCACAGGGCCCCAAAATCCCTTTGAGTGTGCAAACAAGTGTGTGAGTGTTGAGGAGAAACTGGGGGTTTGTGTGTTTGAGGAGGACCCATGCTATCCATCTTATTTGTCTGCTGATCTATGTCTCGTTTTAATCATCTGCACAGAACGCTCGCTAAAATCTGTTGTTCTTCCTTAAGCGCTTGAGAAGGATTTTTTTCTAAATGCACTTTAGGGGGAATTCCGTTTTCAAATTATATAATTTAAATCATGTAAAATTCCAAAATGTGTTTTTTCTTAATAAAGGCATGTAACAATTTGTTTTAACAATGATTCAATTAATATTATTTGTGGTTGTTGATACGATTCATAGTCAATTTTGGTTGATTTTGAGCGATCTGACTCACTGACCTAAAAGGAAATCTTTAGCTAAAAATTCACCCAGTGTGAATCAGACGTAAATACCTAGTACTGACTGAACAGTGCAGGGGAATTTCTTTAGATTCTTTGTATTTCTTGAAAGATAATCACTATTAGAACATTATACCACACTGTATGGTCACGTCTTTGTAAAATTCAAAATAGTTTCCACACACTGGACATCTAATGATGGCTTGATACTTTTTTTGCTGTCATCACATGTGTGTTGTCTGCTGTGATGGTCGCTTTATGTTGTAGTAAATTAAAGGGTGGTATTTTCCAGTCTCAACTTTATTCATTTTTTATTTCATTTGGAAACAGTTTTTTAATGGTCGATTCGATTAGCAATTTGCCTCAGACACATCGATCTGGTTGGATTGAAGGATTTAAATTGATTTATCAATCGAGTGAATATTTGTTACACCCCTATGAAAAGAAAACTATTTTTAAGTTTTTTGTTATGGGCCTCCACGCTCTAAGAGCTCTTGGAAAATCATTTTGTCCTTGGCTTTAATACCGTTTTGCATTGCTCTCCTCTTTGGCTCCCTGTCCCATTTGTCACTGCAGACCGTATTGCTCATTCTCACTGATCATCCTATCACAGTGCTATTTTTCATATTTCTCATATCCGCTCTCCTTATCTCTCCTTCAGCGCCTTGGCCAGACACGCAAAGCTAATACAGGCTTGGAATACGTGCGCAGAATTCAGGGACCAAAGATTACAGCGGTGTGAAACACGTATAGATTTCATATGTTATTCCATATTTGCTTGTAACAGGATTGAGCTGATCCCATTTCCAATAACTCAGAAGATAACATTTCAGTAAACATTTCTGATCAATGGGGAACAAGATTTCCAAGCAACATCTCAGACATAAATCAGTCCACAATTTACTGTGGTTAACTGCTATAATTACATGTAATTTCAGATGACATAAAATGCAAAAACAGAGCAGAACAAAGTTTATTAAATGTCTGCATGCAGGCATGTAATGTTGAGTTTGGTGAGCTTCAGCTTTGACAGTGGAGGGCTGTTGTTCTACCCTTTCTGGTTGTGTGTTTTATTGCCCCACTCCTTCATGAAGATCCTGCCTGACTGCATCTACCTCCTTAGGATGAAACAAACACAAATGCCCACCTCCACAATTCACCCTTCCAGCCTGGCTTGCTCGGCCTGCACTCCTCCTCCTTTGGCTCCAACAAGCCCTGTCCAGGGGGCAATAAACTCGTTATCTCCCCCTCTCAGATCCTAATCTGACGGCCCGCCGCCCTGCACACTGCCAGGTGACCTGGGGTGGGGTAGAATGAAGGGGAGATGCAAGTTCCCCTCTTCAGCCCTTATAGCTCAAACTCCAGCTCCCCTCTTGCTCGCCTTTTAAATCCTTCCAGCTTTCCCTCTCTGTCAGCACCATCTTAACCCCACCTCTGCAACCCTCCCTCGCCTGGGGCTCTGAAGACCTCCTCCTTCTCCTCTTTTTCCTCCTACTCCCACAGTCTTTTCAGCAATTAATCCAGCCATTGATCATGGTGAAACTCTAAAGGCTTAAGAGCTTCAGGCGTACTGGTGAGTCCATTTTGACTGGTGGGGATACGAGACCACACTGCTGATGAAGCACAAGCTTCTCTGCTTAATTGGTCCGCACAAGGTCGTCTCACTTATTCAGCCGATATATCTGCGAACAGTTTCTACAAACCTGACATACGCGCCTCCATACGTGAGACAGGGTCCACTCTCATCTGTAATCATGAAGACAGGAAAGAGGCTACAGCCAATGAGGAGATACATACATTCATTGATAAAGAAATAAACATGAAACTTTTGACATTTTTGTATGGAAATAAATTCATATATTTGAGAGAATTCAAGAAATTACTAAACTTAGTTTTAGGGGGAAAACTGTGCCTGAGGCCTCACAAATTCAATTCAAAAGCAGTCGTTTCACCTGCTCTTCTGTCTTTGGCAGCTTATAAAAAGAAAGTCACAAACTCTAACAACAGTCTTGATAGTAAAATGTCAGGTCTGTGTGTCCCCGTTGGGGACTAAGTCAAAAAAAGTGCCCCAAGAAGCCATTTTTAGGTATTTGTTTGTTTTATTGCTGTATACTTCCTATCTTAGTTGATCCTTTTTCTTAACCTGCTATATCCCTTCACAGGGTGTTTTAAAAAAGCAGATTCTAAGTTAAGAGAATGCTCTAGCATAAAACTCTTCAAAGCCACTAAAAATCAGAAAAAGGATTTTTTTAATTCACTATTTTTAACAAAACTGTTGAAAGGTGTGTTTTTTTTTCCTTGCTTGTTTTTATTGTTCTGTACACTTTGACCTAAGAATTTCTAAGTCTTTAAAGGTGTTTAAGTCCAAGTACAGAATTAAAAATAGATTAACCAGTTAAGGGCTAAAGAAAAAGTTGAAAAGTTTTTATTTGTTTTGGCATAAAAAAACAACATCTAATAAAGACTTCACAATACATAAAAGGCAAATTGTATTTTTTTTAAATAATGACAATTGAAGTCACTTTCTGCAACTCAAGCAGTTGTAGAATGTTTAAGTTAATGCTACAACAAACAAGCCATTCAATTCCTAAAACAATTCAAAATTAATTTAATGAATTCTTTTAAATTTGCACCTTTTATTTCCTGGTCCATTAGAGAGGACTCTGCAAGATGCTCCGTAATGACCAGTTATCTGATGAAAAAGACTGCGCCTGCATGGAGGGCAAAGCTGTCAGTGAAAACATGTCGAACATCCGAAATGTCTTGGCTCCACCAAGAAGATGCTCAGTATGACAGATTGTAAGTCCATACCAAGTATTGCAGAGCAAACAAAAACGTCTCAAAATCCTTGAGTTTAGTGTAATAACAGTGATATGCAGATTCTATTAAAAAAAATACACACCCAGTGTGCTTGCATAAGTGGGTGTAGGTTCAGTTCCCAGCAATCGTCTTTGCTACTGTATCAGGTAATGCCATTGTCAGAGATCTGAAGGGATTTTCCATGGTGATCACAACATTTGTAAGTCACTATGCTTCTCCATTAATGGGCGCATAGCTGGAGTACGCTTCCCAGTCTTTGATGTGCAGAGCAGTGCGAGCTGTTTGGGTGTTTGGGCAGGAGCTGGGACAGACGGGGGCAGAGAGTGACGGAGTGATTACTCTTCTTGCTGCTCTCCTGTCTGCCCTGGCATGAATGCCCCTCTTCATCCACCCTAAAAGGCACATTATTGGCTTGAGGAGAGTGGGATATCCTGGCCACTGACCCCAGAGTAGGGGGTCAAGGGGAACAGGGGGGCAGATGAAAGAAAGCGTAATTATGGGAGAAAGACAAAAAGAAACCTTGTCCCCAAACAACTATTTTGGTGGTGGGAAGGGGGGGGCGCAGTTGAGATCAAGACGTTTTCCCTGGCAAGTTATGTCCTTATCACGTCCTCTACCCCATCATGCGAAGCTGGGGAGCGGCTCTGACTGGCAGAGTCCTGGTTCTTATCTGATGATTGGCTGAAGCCCGCGGGCACAGGAAGTGACAGCATGGTTCCCACAGTCCCACCCCTGTGAAAGATGCTTTATTTTAGAGTTGGCATCTGTGTGTTTCATTTATTAATGCATGTTTAAAACTGTAGTTGTGTTCTTGGTGTGCATTATTTTTTTTACTAGTTTCTTGTCATTATACTCAGTAAAGATTTGACATCTTTCGAGATAAGTGCTGGTGATCAAATAAAAACATACAGTCGTCAAACTCTAACAATGTTTTTGCCACTTATTGTATTTTTAGTTACTTACTGAGTTTGGTTGCTTTTCAAGATGAATTTACAACCTGTAATTTTGCATGCTTCAACTGGAAAAATCCAATGTTTTTCATGGATAACCTTTTTTTTTCATCTCATAATGCAACCAGGCTTTGAATTTACAGGTTTTTAGAGAATATTGTTTGCTTCCAAAGTTCATCAGAGGAGTTTCATTTATTTATCCTTTATTTGGCTCATGCAAGCAGACAAAATAGAAAATACAAAAATGAAATGCTAAACAATTTTTTTAACAACAAAAATAGTGAAAATAAACATTTCAGAGCATGCATACTCAATAATAAAACAAAAGTCAAATCCGATCTTGAGTTAAAAACATTTTAAAGCAATTCTTTTTTTTAGTGTTGTCTAAAATTTGGACTCTTACTCAGTCTAAGGATGTAATAGGAAGATTTACTTTGAGTAAAGCTGTGTAAATCCAAACTGTTTGGAGCAGGTGTCTGCAACCTGAGGATCCGGAGCCACGTGTGGCTCTTTTACTCATCCATTGTGGCTCACTAGTTGAAGAAAAGTCAAATGTTTTTAATAAAAAAAAACTCTGTAAATTAAAATAAAGGAAGGTAACTCAAACTTCATTTGACTCTGTCTTAAAGAGTGGAAGGACAGTATGTATCACTCTGCGAGGCTCCTGAATACAACATTCGTAATGCTCTAATAATCCATCAGGCGGTGCGGCTTTGTAGTTTAACAAAGTCGGACTAAAACATTTTGACAGACTTTGAGCTTTGTTTACCATGAAAATGAATGGGAGGTAAATAACCACTAGACATAGACACATCTATTAGATATTTAAATCAAGGCTATTTCAAAGCTCACAGCTATATATATGCATGATGTGCATCTGATAGATATCATTTTCTAGAGGTGTATTGCATGTTCCATATTTGTCCCTGTGACAAACTGGTGACCTGATCAGGTTCAACAGTACCTGGATTTGAATCAGCAAACCTGTGACCCCAAAATGGATGTAGTGGGTTCTGAAGATGAATGGATGTAAAATGACAGTGTTTTTTTTTTTTTTAATTAATAATATCCCATTAGACCTGGTAGTAGACCTGGTATGTCCTGTAGACATCTACACTAAATGTATTTTCGGTATCTAATTGACATCCTATTTTGAGTGGGTAAGCACAAACAGATTTTATACTTAAAGCACATTGGATTATAAGGCAAATTTTCTATTTTTGAAAAAACTTAAGGATGTTAAGTGTGAATTATGGCTAAAAAAAATAGTAAGGGTCACTTAAGCAGCTCTGTTTTAGGTTTTATTAGTTAGATTTACAAATTTCTGGGTGAGGTGCACCAGAAACGGTAAGATAAACTGTTTTTTTTCTAATCACTGCTGACGTTACACTACCTACTACGACATTATCCTCTAACACATTTTCAAAGGAAGTCATATGAACCTGTCAAATGTTATAAACTATTTCGTTTTCAGAGTTTTTTCTTTTTGTTTGGGGCGATCATGGTGCAGTGGACAGAGCAGTCCTGCTTCCTAACGCTGGCACAGACCTTCCACCAGAGGCAATGTGGGGTCCAGTGTCTTGTCCATGGACACTTCAATGAAAGGGTAGGCAAGGCGGGAATCAAACCTGCGGTGTTTATATCAGGGGCTGACCACCCTACCGCTGCACTACGGCCGCCTGCAATTCTGCTGCATCCTCTTGCAGACAAACAGATAAAGTGCGAACAAATGGTTGATGGGGAATTAACTGAGGCTAACTTCTGTGCCAACAGTCCCGCCCACAACTCAAAGGTGAATTTCTAATGAGCTCCTGCTGCTCTGCAGAAGATATGTCCTAAAAAACAACTTTAAAAAAAAAAAATATTATTATTTTGGCTAAAAATTGTAAAAATTAAATGTAGTTAAAGTGGGACTTAAAAGAGTTTTACTGAGATGCAACAAACTAAATAAGTATAGAAATTAAAAGTTAAAATGAATAGACAAATCAAAAAGTACAGAATTGTGGTAGATAAGGTGGAGGTTAAACAGCATGTACAAACACAAAGCCAGCAGAAACTAGTACAAAGTATTGACTTTGGATTCAAAAATGGAGAAAATTGTATCATATTTAGACAAAAAGGGTTCCATTTGTGTGAATCTTAAAAGAAGTTTGACTGTGTTTCACCAGCTGACTGCTTCCTGGTAGTCTTTCTGCGTTTGTAAACGACAAGGAGATTTAAGAAAAATAAGATTCAGGTCCAAAAATAATAGAGAATTGACATAATTAATGAACTGGTATGTTAAAACGAGTACTACAATTTGTTGGAAGCCAGTTTGAAGATCAGTTGAATAATAAAAGAAATTACTGCAAAAAATAAAAAAAAAGAAATAAACTGAATTATTATGTCATAAAATGCCTTTTGGCACATTACCTTGTAGCTTAAATTATTCTATCAAGTATTGATAATTCTGACAGTTATGCTGAGACATCATCAGAGCATCGATGGCTTTCCTGAGTTGTATTTGGAAATGACAATCAGCATGAGTATGAAGGGATTTCCACCATCACCAAAATGTTATCTTGAGTCAGAAAATTCTATTGCTCAGTTTAAACTGAGTTATGCATTCATTTGCTTCTCTGTTTTTGTTTTGTTTACCTCACACAGTGAAGGTTTGGTGCCTGATCTGGTTCTGTTCTTGCTTAAGTGAAACTGAAAAATATAAAGTAACGATGGCTTTATCAGATGTAGGGATTTTTGTGAACTGTGTAGTTTCAGTTACAACGTTAGAGGGGAAATCTGATTCAAGCTGATCTGAAATAAAAAGAATCTTATCACCAAAACTTGACTCTGACTAAAAACATTTTCTCTGTTTTTTGGCCGATGACCTTAAGACAGAGATAATGGTCCAATTTTTGCTTTGTTCTTCAACAGTTGTGGATCTGCATGCAGTACCTAAAGGCTGCTTGCATGTTTTACTGTGGTAAAATATATACAAAAATGTCATGGGGTCTGACTCTGCGATGTAATCTTTTTTACTTCATCTGCTGTTTCCTCCTCTTCTTACTTTCTGTGTGCAGCTGAACTCTGGATGTAAGAGCTCACATTTAGCAAACTTCTCTTTACTTTTTACGCAAATCTAATATATTTTGCTATTTATGTTGTGTGTAGTTGACACAACTTCTTTGGAATGTTGGCCCAACTTACATAGCAGTTTTCAAAAGCTCACTTGCTCTTTTTTAAATAGAAACCCTGCAGTACACTTTAGCTTCTGTACATCTAGTTGTTTCCGTGGGTTCTTGGGATCTAGTGGGTTTTGAAGATGGATGGATAGTTAGGTAGTTGGTCTGCTGTTTGGCAACTTTGTCATGTGACAGATTATACTTATTAACGTTAAACTGTTGCGGAAAAACACTCATTTTCAGTAGATTCAATTTGCAGAAGAAGTTAGGCCTTCAAGTCCTTAAAATTTAGTGAAAAAACAACTTGATCTTCATGGGGATAACCCAAAGATGAAGGTGTATGTAGAGTATGTGTTTATTGAAAGCTTCACGTGGTTCAATAATTCACAGGCTTTCAGAGGCTTGTGATCATCTTTAGGTTTTCCTGAAGTACAAGCACTCTGTTCTCCCTGTTTTAGTAAAAGATTACAAAAGGGATTTGTGAGTGATAAGTTAGAAGCTGAACTGATGGCTACTTGACAAGTGTTATCTAACATTTGATTGATTAGATAGCTGCAAGGTGAGTCTGTGGGTCCTGGGGGCTTGACAGGTCATATGCAGCTGGTGGAATCCTCAGTTCCTGTATAGTAAAGGAGGGTTTATACCTGAAGATGGATTTAAATTCACTCACTGAGATCTCCCCACTCAACGATGGATGGAGGTCAATAAGGTGTTGGGTTCTCCTGCCCACCCAGGTAAAGCTTTATAGGGAATTGTAGGAGTGCTGCCACGGGCTGCTTAGCAGTTCTGGACTCAGATTCCTCGCTTAGATTCATGGTTGCCCTTTACAGGAATGTAGTCATGCAAAAGGAGCCGGGTGAGTGCACGAACTATGGTTGGAGGGTGTCACTGCGCTTGTACCCCCTCTGTGCTGGGGGTCCAGCAGTTCTGTAAGACTTTGATGGGATCTGACACCTTAAGAAGACTTTGAGGCGACCATGAAATGCAGCCGGAGCTTGTCTTGTAAAAAGGACACATTTTTTAGGAAGTAGAGAGGAGCCAGTATGAGGAGAGAACATTGGCCTGAGCAGCTTTATTGCTACTGGAGATTTATACTCTACTTTGCTCCCCTACTGTCAGTTGTAAAACTATAGGGAAGAAGAGAGGGAGTGAATGATTTAGTAGCAGAGCTGAGTTGCTAATCAAAACCAAATATAAAATCAGCTGGATGACTTGGCAAGGAAGGTTGTGTCACGATAAAAAGCTGCATGCTCTGTAAAAACATAAAATAAAAGATCTGATTTTAGTCTTCAGCCAGTATCTGGTGCTCAAAAATATCTTAATTGTATCTCTAAATAAGTTACACCAAAAACTATGTTATTAATGATGACGTGAGTGTGTCTTACCTAATGCTATATTTACTGGAGAACCGTTGATTTCCTTTAACATAAAGATCTACTGTTGACACACAAACTCACATGACGGTAGTAACATTTTTAAGAACATATCCTGGGGTGATCTCTGAATGGTAAACAAAAAAAAAAAAGGAAAATAAATGCTTTGACAACTTGAGGAGGAATTTGAAGAACTGTCCCGAGGAGTGTTTCTGAGAAAACAGATAAGATAAAGAGATGGAGCAGCTCAATGAGGCATTCAGAAAGATCAACCCCTCTGATAAACCAGGAGATAGAGAAAGCAAAGGAGGAGATACAGCCCAGGTATGTGTGAGGTGGTCAGATTTAGGAGATGCAGTTGGCAGGTTATATGTACGAGATTGTTGTTAGATTGTGGCATCTTTTTTTGAGGAATACCTTCTGAGCAAAGCTTGAGCTTGTTTTAGTGGAAAATGTGCTGTCGAGCAGCTACACTTGGCTATATGGGCTACTCTCTCGGACTGCATTATAAAATCACATTGATCTGGCCTGACAAGGCGTTGAGTCTTATCCCTACAGCGCAAGCTTAAGGGTTGACGCCAACGGCTGAGGAGGATAGCAGCAACGGATAAGATGAGGGAGAGGCGAAGATCCTCTGCCTCATCGGCCGCATTAAGAGATGGGAGGAATCTAAAGTGTAAAATCGGCCTCTTTTTGCGATCAGTTGGGATTTAGCACTGGTTTATGGCAGTCGGCGCTGGAGCTGAGTTTGCCTTCCTGACAGGGTAATCGCCCAGAGGCTTAGCGCCACAGGAAGAACAATACCTCCTACTTCCTCTCATCTCATCTCATGGATGATCTGGACAAAGTACACGTCCACATCGACCACATCTGCCAGAGAAAAGCAGCCAGGGAAAGACAGGAGGATGACAGGGTGAGGCCTGAGAGACTGCTTACAAGTCTAACAAGCTGTTATTGAAGGACGGGCATGGAGGGATATTTGTGTGTTGGTTTACTTCTTTCTGTTGACAAGTTATATGAATGCAACTTCTTTCTGTTTTGACTTTATGGACCTCCTGTTCATGTTTGTGTGTTTCCAGCATCCCAGAACATACGTGTTTACCTGTGTTTAGATAATGTGCTTATAAATCTATGTAAAGTAACAGCATGGATGATCCAGGGGGGGTCAGTGCTAATCTGCCTCAGGTTTCAGTATCTGGATTCCCTCCTGTTTCCATTAAAACATGCCCTAAATAAAGCTGTATCTCTGACACGTGCAAATGAACCAACACAGCAGTAAAAAAGATCAAAAGATGAGAAATGCAACTATTACCGTAATCCACCGCGGCAGAGATGAGAGGCTTTTATCTTGCCTAAATTAGCAGACTGATCTAGAGTTCATCATCAGCCACAGGATCAGAAAGCGTCAGTTAGCACAGCACTACGCAAATATGTATCAAACATGAAAAAAAAAAAAGACGTCTTGGGGTTTGCTTTTATTTCTTATGCTGAGTGAGCCCATTATGAATCTTTCCATCTATTTCTGCTGGAAGGATTTATTACACGGGAACGAGAACAAAAAACTGCTAAATTGTTGAATGCAAAAGTACCATGCTTACACAAATTTAAAAAAAAGCTTCTCCTTTTATACTCAAAGCTTTGGTACTTTCTCTCCCTCTGAACAGGGGGAGACTTTTGCTCTTCAATTTGAGACATGACTTTTTTTCTTTCTCTCTTCTTATCCAGGTGTTTGGCTTCACTAACTGTCTAAATCTGTTAAGTTTGCTCACTCCTGTCTAGATAAAGGGCAGGAGGTTTTCCAGTCTCTACCTCTCACATGCATTCTCGTGTAACTCAGACGTTGCTGTGCCTCATCGAGGTTTATTTTACCTGATAAGCAGACTAAAGCACCATTCTCTTGCTGCAAGGCCTGAGGAGAGTTATGGCAGCTTCTTCCACAGTTTTGCCTTACAGCAACTTGTTACTTGTCCTTGCTAAAGCCCAACTCCAAAGCAGTCAGTCTTCTTTTAATTATAACTGTGCAATTTTCAACCAAAATAAAAACATCTTGAAATGTTTTCTAGGACACAGTTTCTGCAGGGCGGCAGGAGTTCATTGGAAATTTGCCTTTAGGTTGTTGGTCACCTCTGGACTGTTGGCATGGAGTAAACTCTCCCCTGCTTTCTGACACCCTTCTGTTTACACTCTCTCTCGCTAGCTTCCAGCCCCTCACACGCCCAAGCTAATATTACCGGTGCAACAACGATGGCAAGCAATCTTGGAGCTATCCAGCCATACAGTTTTGAGCCAGATTCCAGCTCCAACTAGGAATATGAAGATGTACATGGATCTATTTTTCTGAAAGCGGATGCATCAGAATGGAGCAGAGCAGGGAGCTTTGGCCAAGTGTCGCACCTATGTCATTGCGACACACAGCAATGGCATTTTTTTTGTCTCCTTCTGATTCAAATCAGTTACAAAAATATTCAGAAATGCAATTTTATGCTTAATTGTATTTATACATGTCCTCTCCATAAGAAAAATGCCACAAGAACATGTTAAAAACACCAGAAACGTGATTTTCATTAGCATGGGTCTTTACCATAAAATGATTAAGGGTAATTATGTGATCATAAAAAGCTTTGGATTAAAGATGGAAAAAGAAGATAGAGAGCTTTTGCACTCATAAATAACTGACATCACCACACGTCAATAATCATGAAAACATGTGTGCATGTACTAACAGACTAATAATGTAGCTTTAAAGAATGACCTTTGCCCTAATGGACCTGCTAATAGACCCATATGACTGTCCAACAGCTTAAAGAACATCAAGTGACCTGCTGCTCAACACTAACATCTGCTCCTGACCATCCAATTAGACGAACCAATGGCTGGAGGACATTTTTATATGCAGGTGTCACTCTGGCTCTGCTCTAAGTTGTTTTACAAGAAGATTTCTTTAAATGTCACTGAAGTCGTGGCTCTATATTTGAGCGCATGTGGGTGTCTGTGCATATGTTACCTGCCTCCTTTAGCTGGAAACTGTCACTGTCTCCGTCTAATCGGATTGGGAGCGGCACCAGCGGCAAATGCAGCCTGTTGCCATCAAGTCATCCATTTAAAGCAGAGCTGATCTGATTGCTGTGGTTTATTGGAAAATGGAGTGAGTGAGGGCAGAGCCGAGCACTCTCCACATTCCCTGCTACAGCTCTTTTCACTGGGAAGCTCTTTTGCTTTACCTAGTTAGCACCCTTATCAGTCACAGTGAGTTTGGGGTCACTTTGGACAAGGACCTAGAGGGAAATGTTAAATGTAATTTCATTGACAGGAAATGGGGCTCTGAATGCGATTAGATGCTTGTTGGACAGGTAGAGGAAAAGAGAAGTACGGATTGGAGATTATTTAAAAACTGTTCACAGAATGGTAAAGGGAAAAGCCTGTCATTTACTTTAAATGTATTTAATGTCAAACTCTGTATATTTATTGGAGCAACAGGTTGATCATCTTTTAATCTGGCTCTATTTTTTAACGGAGATAGTCAGTTATTAGAAAACATATTGGGAAATAAACTTGTTTGTGTACAAATAGTTGCAAAGTAAAAAAAAAAAAAAAGGTAAAAGTAGCAATATTTTTTGAAGGAAATATGGCATTTTTCATTGAATCGCATTAAATGATGTGAATGTGTGTGCAAACCCCCTGCCGATGCCCATCTCCCTTCCTTTCTATGACTTCTCAACTCCCCCACCGCCTCCTGTCCTTCGCTCGCGGCCGCCACTCTCCCACTTTCTGTCGCTCTACGATCTTATCACACCTCCTCTGATTTCATTTGACCGTCGCCGGCTAATCAGAGGCCAACATCTGGATGGTTACCATGACAACCGGTAAAACCAAATATTCCAGGCTTTAAAAGGTGGGTCGAGGTCTCTGAACACTGTGTGTGTGTATGTGGGGGGGATGCAATGAGAAATTCCCTGAGATTGACAGCTCTGATGGAGAGAGAAGAACAGAGTCCTAAATGGAGCTACTCTGCCCCTGGATTTTTCTCTTTTTTTGTGCATGTGTGCTCAGAGTATGTGTGTACTTGCGGGTGTGTATGTGTTACCTCATTTCCCCTGAGTCCACTGCCCATCCCATGGACCCAGTGGGAAAGGGTGGAGTGGAGGGCTGTTTGTTGCTGTGTGTGAATGCATATGGGAGAAATAGGGTTATAGATGGAGCTATTTTCTTACTGTAGCAAAGGGCTCCGAGCAGCCACAACAGTGACCACAGCTTATAAATACATTCACACACACAATAGTGCTGTTTTCCAATAGTGAGAAAAAGGAAGTGAATTGAGCAGCGTGTAGACCACTGACGCCTAATCTCTGTGTGTCATAAAAATCTCATTTTATTACTGCTGCCCACAATTAGGATATTGTTTGCTTTCCATGTCTGTAGGATGCAACTAGGACTGTCCAAACGAATCTGTCACATGTGACAGACTGATCACGTCACCTGTTAATTTCTGTCACTGTTTTTTGTTCTCCTGTCATTCAAGCAGTCCTTCCTGCTCCGGCCCGCCTCCCATCTTCATTCATTCATTGACAAACATCCATTAAAGTCAGTTTCCCCAGGGCAAGTGAAAACCTCATTTAGAACAGCCTGTGTAACCAAGATGGGGAAACGCCAGACCCTTGTCCAAAATGGATTAGGAACTGGCCAACGGATGGGCCGCCGGACAGAACTCCCCAGTCCAATAGCCAAAGAACAGACTGAACCAAAACAGAGCAGGAGAGGATGAGAAGAAGCAAGTCTTTTAAAAAAAATCCTCAAAACATCAAGTTTATTGTTGCACCATGGCTCATATCCTCTCTTTTTTATTGGTTTGAAACTGTTTTTCATCCTTGTACAGTGCATCCGGAAAGTATTCACAGCGCCTCACTTCTTCCATGTTCTATGTCACAGCCTTATTTAAAAACGGATTAAATCAGTTTTCTTCAGGAAAAATTATTTAAAAACATCCTATAATGACAATGTTCAAAAAGTTTTTTTGAAATTGTTGCAAATTTATAAAAAAAATAAAAAACCTGAAAAATGAATTGTACATAAGGATTCACAGCTTTTGCTGTGAAGCTCCAAAGTGAGCCGAGGTTTATTCTATTTTCACTGATGAACCTTGAGATGTTTCAGCTGCTTCATTGAAGCCAACCTGTGGTCAATCCAGTGGATTGGACATGATTTGGAAAGGTACGACCTTGTCTACATGAGGTCCCAGGGTTGACAGTGCATCTCAAAGCACAAGCCAAGCATGAAAGAAAAGGATGTGTCTGTAGTTCTCTGAGACAGCATTGTCTTGATGCACAAAGCTACTGTAGAGAAGGGTACAGAAACATTTCTGCTGCCTTGAAGGTTCCAATGAGTACAGAGCCTCCATCATCCGTAAGTGGAAGACGTTTGGAACCACCAGGACTTCCTAAATCTGGCCGGCACATCTAAGCTGAGTGATGGGGGAGAAGGGCCCTGGTCAGGGAGGAGACCAATAACCCAATGGTGACTCTGTCAGAGCTCTAGCGTTCCTCTGTGGAAAGAAGAGAACCTTCTAGAAGGACAACCATCTCTGCAGCACTACACCAATCAGACCTGTATGGTAGAGTGGGCAGATAGAGTGGACCTTCTTACAAAAAAGCACACAGAAGCCCATCTGGAGTTTGCCAAAAGGCACCTGAATGACTCTCAGACCATGAAAAACAAGATTCTGTGTTCTGACGAGACCAAAATAGAACTTTATGGAGTGAATGGCAGGTGTTATGCTGGAGAAACCAGGTACCGCTCATCACCAGCCCAATACCATCCCTACAGTAAAGCATGGTGGTGGCAGCATCATGCTGTGGGGATGTTTTTCGGCAGCAGGAACTGGAGGACTCATCAGGATAGAGGGAACGCTGACTGCAACAATGTAGAGATACGTCCTGGATGAAAATCTGCTCCAGAGCGCTCAGACTGAGGCAACGGTTCATCTTTCACCAGGACAACAATCCAAACCACACCGCCAAGATATGGAAGGAGTGGCTTCAGAGCAACTCTGTCAATGTCCTTGAGTGGCCCAGCCAGAGCCCAGACCTGAATCCAATTGAACATCTATGGAGAGATCTGAAAATGGTCAATGCTTCCTATCAACCTGGTGGAGCTTGAGCAGTACTGCAAGGAGGAATGGGCCAAACTGTCCAAAGAAAGGTGTGCCAGGCTTGTTGTACCATATTCAAAACAACTTGAAGCTGTAATTTCTACCAAGGGTTCAACAACTACTGTAAATATTGAGCAAATGCTGTATACTGTAATACTAATGTACATTTTTTTCGTTTTCAAAACATTTTTTTTCCATGTCTGCAACAATTTCAATTTGAATTTGTGAATTAATCCAACAAGGATTGCAAAGCGCAAGACTTCCATCATTTATGTCTCTTGTTTCTTTGCCCCACTCTAGTCATTCCTGGCCAATGAGTGAAGAGATCTTTGGTCATGTGGTTTTGTTTGCAAGCTTTGTTCCAAAAACAGGAAAGTCCACTTGACAGCAGTCTCAAAGCAGACAAAAGGCAAGGTTCAGTGCTCGACCTGACATAAATTAAGGGAACTCGACAAAACATTTTTCCCAGTCTGTCTGTGTCAGAATACACCCTAAATCCTGCGGGTTCATGTGAATTGTAGTGAATTCATGTGGCTTTAAATGTGTTAATATTGTAGCAAATGTTATGATTATAAAATTAATTATTAATATAAGATATATTTGTGTATATATATGTATATATATATATAAAACATTTAAAAAATGAGTGAGAAAAATGTATTTAAGATTACAAATATGAAAAAAATGACTTAAATGTAAATCATTACATATCTAAACAATAAAAAAAGTTATTTACAAAATGATATAAAAGTAGATATTGTTACATTCTACAAACATAAAGAAATAATAATATAACCAATAGCTGAACAGGAAAGGGGCACATTCCGTCATTCTAATAATGGATTTTTCACATACAGTATTCACCTCTCAGAACCTTCAAATGTTTCCTTTAACTTCTTAACACCTGAGCTAATATTTGAGCTAACCCTCTACACCTGTAGCAACAGGGCCTCAGTTAAGCTAAATTTACCTCTGTGGTAATAGAACCTAAAATGTGATGTTGTTGTGGGTCGTCAGATGCCATGACAGCACCCACCTGTGCTCAATCAGCCACCAGGTATGGCCTCCATGATTGCCTGCACCTGGGTCTCCAGCAGATGTATAAAGGATGGTGGAGATCCCAGCTCCGGCGCCAGACTGTTAGCTTGCCCAAGACGGTAACGTGCTGGCTCCCAAGACGTGTCTTAGGACTCACTCTTGTCATAGATTTTGCCTACTAACTTGTGTGTTTGTTTGCCAGTGGCCCCCGCCTTCTCTCCACTACCCCTGCTGCCTCCCCGAGCTCATCCAACTCCACTCCCGACGCAAGACCAATCCATACCGGACTTTCCCCATCAACATTCATCACCTTACCCCTTATTAAACCTTAAAACTTATATTGTGTCCTGCGCGTGGATCCTCCCCTTCCTGCTCACCGCATAACAGATGTCCATGCATGTGAACGCCAGATCTTAAGGGGTTGTGACTCTGACAGCAGATTTTTCACTGGTTCTAATTTTATAATATATAAAACTTTTTTGGGACTTACTTCCATATGTAAATCCGCTTTTGTTTTCAGTATTAACAGATACGTATAAAATATAATCCACAGGTGCTTTTTTGTCAATTTCTGACCATTTTATGGTGGTTTCTGTTGAGCCCTACAAGTGTTTTCCTGTAATCTGACATTTTTTTTTTAAATGTTCCAAGACCTTTTTGTAAGACAGTTTTTGTATTGTGTTGCTTATATGCGTCTCTCCTGATGAATCTCCTGTTTTACAACCTTTTTGGCCCTTCTGTGAGTGCTTTCTTAAGATTCACTGGGCCAAGTTTGCAGATAAGAAGATCCTCTTAATGTTTTGACTTTTAAAATAAAGGTTAAATTAATGGTTCAGCACAGAGACATAATTTAACAAAGATCTGCTGATTTCAAGGCAGTTTATTGAGGTGCAAAGATGTGAAGTTTCAGTCTTCTACTGTTCATGAATTTCACACAACACACACACACACACACCACTGATGGCAACCAGTGGACATACATGCACAGACACACACACACACACACACACACATATGTCTATAAATAATAAGAGAAAAGAAATAACTGCTCAGATTGTCTTTTTTTTACTTCTCCTAATACTAATTGCAGTAAAGTTCTACTGAGAAATCACTAATGGACCACTTAAAGCTACCAACAACGTGTTTAGCTATTGTTGCCCAGTAGACCATGTAAGTGAGAATCAAAGGTTTGGGCACCCCAGGTAAAGTGTTATAATATTGTGCATAAAGAACCCAAGGAAAGACTGAAAAAAATACTAAAGGCATCAGTTTACAGCTAATACATTCTTTTAATATTTAAAAAATAGGTTTTACTTCCATAATGTATCCTTTCAAAATAACAGAAAACAAAATAATGGCATGTGCAAAAGTTTGGGCACCCTGCAGAAATTATAGTATGCACCGCCCCCTTTGGAAAAGCTGAGACCTGACAGTGTCGTGGATTGTTCACAATAATCTTTTGTAAAGACCAGATGATTTAAATCTCAAAGATCTGAAATAATCTGAGTCATCTGACCTTGCCCCAAGAATCAGCTTCATGGGTTCTTCCAAGCAGTTGTCCAGAACAATGAAACTGAAAATAGTTGATGCTTACAAAGCAGGAGAAGGCTATAAGAAGATATCAAAGCTTTTTCAGACGACAAAATCCTCTGTTCGGAATGTCATTAAGAAATGGCAGACGACAGGAACAGTAGAAGTTAAAGCAAGATCTGGAAGACCAAGAAAAATCTCAGACAGAGCAGCTCGCAGGATTGTGAGAAAAAACAAGTCAAAACCCACGTTTGACTGCAGGATCCCTTCAGAAAGACCTGCAGACTCTGGGGTTGTGGTTCACTGTTTTACTGTCAAGAGATACTTGTAAAATATGGTCTTCATGGAAAAGTCATCTGAAGAAAACCTCTTCTTCATCCTCACCCCAAAATTCAATGTCTGAAGTTGGCAAATAAACATGTAAACTAGCCTGATGCATTTTGGAAACAAGTACTTTGAAATCAAATTTTTCAGGGTGTATTCAGACTGGACATATTTAGTTTTTTTTAGAGTGAAAAAGAGTTCATTTCTCCTGATCATCTGGGAGAAATTTTCAGTCTCTGGACCACCAAGTGGACCCTGATATGGGACAAGAAACCGCTCTCGAACTTATTGAGGTGGTAACCGTTCGATTCCAATCAGACTGAGCTTTGGTTTGCTGTGAATTTTCTTAGGCCGAATAGGCTGTCTCCTCAGAGCGAAACAACTGAACAAAAACTGCCACCGAATGAGCCACAGACAGACTTGGAGTAATGATGAGACACAACAACTTACTGAAGTTTGAACAAATGAATGCAGGGTCATTAAAACAACTTTTAATGTGATACACATTGCTTCTCACACTGTTTTCCTGACAATCTTTGTCATAAACATTTACCAGTATATCTATTTAATCCTTTCCTCAGTAACTGCCTTACAGCATGCCTCCGCTTACCAAAGTACCAAGTAAAAAGTGTTGAAGCTGACGTTGATACAGACGTTTAAAACTGGTCAGCCCCTCTCATGATCCAGACTCTTTCTCCCCTCTTTTCCTCTTTTGTCTCTGGTGACATGTTTAAGGACTGCTCTCTGAAAATTTACAATTCTTTTCTAAACAGAAAGACAAGGATCACAGAACTCCCTAACGTGTTTCACTGCATGAAAAGAATTGTAGTTTGCTTTTACCTGCACCAATTAATTTATGATTGCTCTTACTCATTTGCAACCATTGGCATCATCATAAAAACTGTCGAACTGCAAGAAGGTTAAGACATTTTTCTTGTGTATTTAATGTTTTTCTTCTGGGCCTTAAAAGCATTGCAGCTCTCCTACAGCTGACCTTTTAAAACAAACAAACCAAAGTGACATCATATCACCCAGTAACAGTGTTGGACAGAAAAAAAAAAAATCTTTAAAGACAAAAAAGATTAAAGGTGAAGACGGGGTTTGAAAGAAGACATTTGGGAGATTTAGTCCCTTACTAAGAAAACCTTCACTCCTTTTTTCTTTTCCTCTTGTTCCAGTCTCTTTTTAGTTTGACTCCCAAATCCATTTTTTAATAGATCTTACTTTTGTAACAAGCCATCAGACATATTTTATTTTTGCAGTGAAGTCAATGAAAAAACATCACATAACGACAAATGTGTGTCTCTTTTTGTAAGCTTATAAATTAAAGTCCCACTTCAATCATCTTTTTATAAAAGTGATCCAGGTGGTATTTTAATTATGATTAAATCGTTTTTAGCCATAATTTAAAAAAAAAAAAATCTTTTTCTAGGACACAGTTTCTGCAGAGCGGTAGTGGTTCATCAGAAGTTCACCTCTGAGTTGTGGGTGGAACTGTTGGTGCGGAGTAATCCGACATTTAATTCCCATAACCCTTTTGTTTTATACTATTTTATACTCTCCCACCAGCTTACAGCCCCTCACAACCACAACCTAACATTTCTGGTGCAACAAAAATAGTAAGCAATATTGGAGCTATCTAGAAATACAGTTTTGAGCCAAATGTCAGCTCAGACGAGGAAGGCAAAGAGATACGGTACAAGGATCTATTTGTCTACAAGTGGATGCAGGGGAATGGAGTGGAGCAGGGAGCTTATGCCCCGTCGGCTGTAGCACCTATGATACAGCTACAAGGCTTTTCCAACAGCATTTTCTTGTCTGCTGTGTATTTAAGTGTTCAAAACAGCATTTTAAGCCATCACAGGATCAACTTATAAAAGTAAAAATGAGTATATAGACAGTAGGTCATGTGCTTTTTCAAACATACTGTTTATCACAAACAAAAGGACAACAAAAACTCACAAATATTAATTTATTTCTTTCATTAGATTTAAGAATACCTCTACAGGGAACTCAGTTTTGAAGTTTTTTTTCTTGAAGTTCTTCCTCCATAAAGAAATGTAAACATTCCACAATCACATTAATATCTAGGGAACATAAACTGCATCCACTTCTGCCTAAACAACATTTTACAAGGAGTAACTTCTAGGCATACTGAGTTGTTACTCTGTTACACACTTTCTCAGCAGCTTGATAAACCCAGGAAGTCGTGGGATGAATTCCTCCTTATATTTCCTTTATCCTTGACCTCGTTCACAAACATCATGATTGAAGAGAGAGAAGAGAGGAGAGATTCAAAAGGAAACAGGAAAAGTTGTTGGTCCATAGGATCTACAAATGTATGAAGATGTGCACTCATAACTGCTAAACGCTAAACATGTAAGCAATGATACTGAACAACAAATACACAGTAAAAAGTCTTAAGTAAGTTTAATATCTTTAGCTAGTTTAGTTTTGTTGCTCAACAATTTGTCTACAAAATAATCTTTAAAGCACAGATGGATGACAAAACATGTTTTGTCATGAAATCACTTTACAAGTTGGTTGGTCAACAAGTTGTTTGACGAGTCTTGATGCTCCTTCATTTTTATTTGTAACTGATTTCGGCTTTTTTGAGTGTTGGACTGCAAAGACTTGTGGGATTGGATCAGAGTCCAGTGTTTCCTCTGCTAAATAAAACAATAATGTGGATTGGAGAGGAATGGTCTTTACATTTCACTCACTGAAAGTTCTTGTTTTTCAAAGAAGAAAATCCTAATGGGCCAGTGGTATCACTCCTAAGCGGCACGGGAGCCACAATTCCAATTTCACGGAGTAAATGTTTGGACAGCCAACCCTGTTGCTCATGAGCTGCTCCCCTGTGGTTCTGCAGGACTTATCTCATTCAGAGGTTTTCTGAACGTCCTCTGTAAGATTTGTGTTAAAATGAAACTGTTGTGGCGTTATTCTCAGAAACACAAGTCAAACGTTGACCTCAACACCCTATTAATTAGAATTGATTTACAAAATGAAAAAAAAAACTTTACAAAAACAGGAACAAAAGACTGTTCTTTATTGATATAATTCACTGATGTCTGCCTGAAATTTAATCCTGCAGTTTTCCATGTTTCTGTAAATGCTGTTGG
The DNA here is from genome assembly GCA_014656515.1 of Oryzias celebensis. Classification (NCBI taxonomy): domain Eukaryota; kingdom Metazoa; phylum Chordata; class Actinopteri; order Beloniformes; family Adrianichthyidae; genus Oryzias; species Oryzias celebensis. The sequence continues at coordinate 15,995,276 of BNCR01000005.1, forward strand.
GTCTGAGCTAGAACATTTTATATGGGGTGGCGACAGGGGGGCAGAAGTCTTTGGAGGGGTGGCAAATGAAAAACAGCAGAGTTGAAGGGCATTACAAATGAAAGGATATTTGTAACAGTTTTATTATTAATAAGAAAACAGCATTTCTTTTAGCTGAGGTGCTTTTTCTAATGGTTAAAGAAGATTGTGTTAATGATTTACCCTTGACACTCTGAATTTATCTCCAGTTATGAAAAAAAAATGTAAAAAAATTGAGATAGTAAATCTGACAAGAGCACATAAAATAGTTTGAATTTTAGGTTTGTCACTAATCGGCAAACAAGCAGGATTTACTGTATGGTTTAAAGAAAACACCTGTACCCATCTTCAGCGTGAAGAGATTTTTATTCACGCAACACAGTTGTTTTCAAAATATTCCCTCTAACGACTATAAGGAATTAATGAACCACTACCATGAACTAAAAACATCGTAAACACAAAGCTCAGTGTTATTGTTCTTTTAATTCAAAAAGTGCATTCCTTTGGTCCAACTGTGAAATGCAGTAAAACAGCTGCTGTTTTTGTGTGGACACAGATGAATGTTGCATTCTCTATGTTTGAGTCTGGCTCTTTCATTATGAAATCTTCAGGGTTAATGCTCATTTACCTCCACTGGTCAGAATCCCTCTGCATCTGTGTGGACTTCCTATGCAGGAATGACTTTGGCTGGACATCATCGGTTCTTTCTCGTTTAAGAAGAGCTGCTGGTTTCCCTCCTGCAGCTTCAGCGCTAGTGGGTTATGATGTACATGAAGCATCTCATCAGTCTTCATCACTGCTGCTTCTATCATCTGTCCATTCATTGCTGCTGATTTTAACAGCTAGTTTCACAAAAAAAAATGAATTTAGAAAAAAAGCAGCCATTTTTTCTATTTAATGTGTTCACAGTTACATTTATGAAGATCACAAACAAGCTGAAACTCTGCAACAGGATTTTGTAATCACCTGGTCCAGAAGCAGATTCTTTATCACTTTCCCGCAGTCATCCTCGCTGACCTCAGATTGAGCTCCTGCCGTGAGCTGCTTTCTATAAAATGTAGTCAAATTCATTTTTAGGACAAATCTAAATAACAATAATAGAAAGAAATCACATTTATTTAGGACTATAAATTGCTCTGTGGAAGAACAGTTTCTAAAAAAAAATACACGTGAGTGCTGAATGCCGTTTTGATGTGGCACTGTATTTGTGGCGGGGGTTTTTTTTTTTTTGTAGCCTGCAGTCGCGCCAAACCCAAATTGTCAAATATCTTTAAGAATAATAATCATAAGAACTCCACAGTTTTGTGGTAGTGAGAAGTATTTACACATTTTTTATCTTTGCACAACTTACCTTGTTGGAACATTTTTGTGAGATTGTTGGTCAAAAAAAAAACTCCAGGTTGAGTTTGACTTTGTAGACAAGAACGGGGTGGTGCTCCACTTCTGACCCTTCCTACTAGAAACTAACGCCTGAAAGAGGTTCCTAGATATATATTTAAAGTAAATGAACAGGGAGTGGAGGAATACAGATGGTATTTTGGTGCATTTTGCAAAACCAGTTTGAGGTGAGAAGGCCTTGGTCGGCATCAAGGGGTCTTTGTCAATGTTGACTCAAAAATTGTGGGGGGCAAGTGGGGGGCAATGCTTTTCACTGGGGTGGCAGCTGACTCCCCTCTTGCCACCCTGTAGCTCCGCCCCTGATGCTTTATGGTTTTGCGACACACACACACAGACACAAATAATTGAATAATTGGGTTTGAATGTATTAAAGCTTTAGCAGCTTTTTCACTCTCATCTAAATTCTTAAAAATCAAAATGCAGATTTACTTGTAGTGTGAGTTTCAAAGTATTTCTAAGAATATATAGCAACCACCTACAGTTGACATCTGTGGAAGTTTCCCAATACATCAACTTGTTGAAAAAAAAAGAAGAACATTAAAACACATCATCGCGTGTTAAAAATAAATCATCAACCTCTTCAACACCAGTCTGAGTCACAGTCTGCCGTTAAAAGTAAAACCCCAGGGATTGGAAGCAAGGGTGGGTGGGGGAGTGTGAGTAAATGGGGAAAATACAAAGTGGAAGGGGACAGAAAGGCTTGAAATATCAGGGGAGTTGTTTGTATCCATTAAAAGGTTCAGCTGTAATTAAATGTGACAAATAAAATCAGAGAAGGGGTTTTGTGTGGTGGAAAAAGGAACCAAAGCCCACTGGGATCAATACGTCTTTATTCGAATCAGGTTGCACAGGAGCTGTCCAGATGTCTCAGTGCTGAGCTTTGCCATCATCCACATGCCTCATATATTGGGGAACATTCAAGTGTATTTTCACACTTGGGTGGAATCAAACTGATAGTGTTTAAAAATTGTAGACCTGTTGCAGGGAGCAAAGAGTTTTTCTGATGAGAAAAAGAGAAACAGCAACATGGGAAGATAATAAAATTAAACGACAGGACTGCAGCAGACTGAGAGCCCACATTGAGGAGGTGATGACAAGCAGAGGGAGGAGCACTGATAACCTTGCTGGCTTAAAAGCTTCCTCTAGTGCGTAATCAGGCATCCCAATTACAAAGACAAGCACCCAATGTCCCCCTCCTACTACACAAGGCCTGATGTCCCCCTCGATAAACAGCATTATTAATTAAAAGGCTTGAATTGAATCTGTGCCTGATGGACAAGGCTTTGGATGATTAGCAGCAAGAACCGACAAAGCTTATTTCTACATGATGGAATCTGTCGATAAAAGACAAGAAGGCAGGTCAACGCATTGATACGTTTTACGATCAGAGAAATGAACAAACTCACCGACAAAGCCTTTTGAGTCAAAGTTCTGTCCAATGGCTCTTTGTTAATTTGTCATTATCTAAAACTGTTCGTCGTGGGAATCAGAATGGAATTGTTCTTTGCCTTTTGGGGATTTTTTCTTAACTGCATGGTTGTTGGAGAAAAGAAATGCATCTTAAGTTCCTTTACTGAGATACTCCTCGGTTTGAATCACAATGCATTGTGATTTTAACTTAACATGCACTTCAGAGGAGCTAAAAAGATTTTATCCGCTCATTGCCTTGTACCGAGACATCAATCACCATACGATCTCACGTCATACATTGAGTGACTCAGTGCAAAAACACAGAATGTGCTCTGTGCTTTATGTTTTATCATTTTGTTTTTGTTTCACAAAATTCCATAACAGTGTAGCTGTGATGTCTTTCAAAAATGACATTTAAAGTCAAGAAAAAAATTCATGTTGAGCAAGCATTTATTCATTTTCAATTTATGTGCAAAAAAAATGTTTAGCTTACTTGACATCTTTTTATTTTAGTTTAAAATGACTGTCAGGATCCTAAAAACTCTAAATGTAAAAATTTACCAAAAAAAAGCTTTTTTTAGCATGTTTAAAATGGCAAGTAATAACAGGACAAATCATTTCAACTAATTAAAAAAATGTTATGCTATGTAAATGTAAGAAACTTTTGTTTGAAGTTTAACTCTGGCAAACCCATGCATAAATTCTAGCTTGAATATTTTAAAATTATATTGTAAAAGAACTAGAATAAAAGCAAATATTGAGTATATTTCAGTAATGTTAGCTGGTGAACACAGTAAGGAGACTAGCTCTTCCCATGTTGTGAAAAGTTGTCAAAATATTATTTAAGATAAACAAGTCAGATGTCTCTGCTTTGATTGTTTTGTGGTTCGTTCCACCATCTTGAAACCAGAAATGAAAACAGTCTGCGTTGATGCGCCTGTGTGTGGAGATGGCTGTTGCAGACAACATTCCTGAGAAGGCCACAGTAGTGAGGAAGGAGCATGTGCTTAAATAATAAGAAGCAATAATATTTTTAAAAACTTTAAAGATAACAAAATCACGAAGAGAAAGAACGCAGAGCTGACCCTAACAGGAATGCAGTGCATCTGCTTCAATGACCTGCAGAAATGGGAAATGAGCATGCTGCACTGCTGCGCATACATTCAAGCATTTTACTTTGATAAATGTTTGTAATTTTCATTTATCTATATTTAATTTTAAAGGTTTTCATAAGAAGGGGTAAAAAATTCTACTTCTAAACTAAAGAAGTAGAAGAAAGCAGTATTCCCTAACCTTTTGTGGCTGCCGACGGTCAACTCATGATGAATTTACCGCAACCCAGGGGGGGATACAATTACAAAGAAACAGTATATTTGAATAAGAACATATGGTTTAAGCTTAAAAATAAACAGTTCTGACAATAGATTTGATCATTATTTCACTCAAACATCTGCATTTGGAGGATTGATAAAAACGTATACATAATTGAGGCTTCTTAATTTAGTGTTGCGCCAGGAGTGGTTAAAAACAAGTTTATTTTACTATTATAAAATCATCTCATTAAAAAAGAAAAAAAAATGAAATAAGATAACAAAATGTAACCAACGAATCTATCATTGAAACTCACTAAGAAACAAATCAGAATTCTTTGCTCCATGCAAAAGCTTCTGGAGAAACATTTCAACACAAAAACAACAACTCAAACTCATGACTACAATTCAAAAACATGACTGAGCTCCTGATCCCCTCATCCCCCCCTCCTGCGCAACTGTTGCCTGCATGCACCGGTTGTGTTGTGTGGGTGTTCACAACTTATGTGAAATGTGGATCTGAATGGATGAGTAGTTTGAGCTTTAATGTCTTGAACATAAAATCTTGTGTCTTGAAGTTGTAGCCTGTTCTTCTGCCTGTTCCTGTACTTCTATACTATACTACTTGTATCCCACTTGCAAAGAAAGGTTCCACATACAACTTTTTTGGTGTTGTACGCCACTGGACTGCTTTTAGCGCTCAAGTGACTGAAATGTAATTGACAGAATTTCCACAAGATTTTTCAGAAAAAAAGATCGTTCAGTTTGCTCCCCTTACCAAACTTTACAACTCAAGTGATTGAAGGTGTAACTAAGACAATCTGGTTATTTTTCAAAATAAAGGATTTTCTGATTCAAACCAAAAATAATGTATTTCTTCCGCTGGTTTGGGACCACTGGCATGATACTGTATCTTTGTGTCTCTGCCCGACACATGTAAACACTAACATGCAAACACTTGACAGTCCCAAATGCTTTTAAAATATTGTTAACTTTATTTAACTATAATGTTGCTTCAATGATAGAGTTTAAAGCCTATTATTTTTCAAGTAGCTGTTAATGTTTCGAAGAACCCTAGGGGTTGTTAATGAATTCAGATAAACTTGGCTTTGGAAATCCAAGCTGACTTGGATTTCATAGTTTCACCATCATATTGTCATGAAAAAATATTTCCACACCAAAATGATATCAGAAAGCAATGTTTATGATTTCGTTCATTATTTAGATGCTGTTTTGCTTTCTTTTTTAGATCAAAGTTTGGTTAGTTATTCTTTATATGCATTAAATATATAGATGTTTATATTATAGCTTTCGGCAAATTCTTAATATAACCAGAAATGTACAAACAATTTACAAAAAAGCAGGCAGACCCAGAGTGTGTAACAGTTTAATCTGAACAGAAATCTCAACTTTGAACAAAGGAAAATATTGATAAATACGACAAACAGATGAATGAGGCACCAATTTACCAAATCCTAATCTCTGAGAACAAAACTTTAAACTTTGATTAAAATAGTTAATGCCAACCTGTTTGGGAGTACTTTGAAGCATGAACATTTTCTTAGTTTTTGTTTTGTTTTTATTAATAATTGACTGGATTTGAAGAAACCTTCAGCTTTATTTGGAAGGAAGGCAAAGTGGAAATGTCTTGCCTTGATTCAAAATAATACATTTGTCTCACGAAGAGATGATCCTGAACATTCAAGTTGGTTAAATGTGGTTCTGCAGGTGTCAAAACACAGTGTGGACCCTTTTCATGCAATTAATTTTTCTGCAGCATTGTTTGGTATTTTACTTATTAAATAACAACCCCCCCACTCTGTTTTTCAAAGGGAAGGTATTTTCTTTATTTTTAAAACCACCAAAAAGCTAGCATTATTTTCCACAGTCTCTTTAAAGATGAAAACCACTTGAGATGTTACTCTTTTTGGTTTGACTTAATAGCTTTGGTTCTGAGACACTCTACATAGAGAGGTATTGTCAGTCAGAGATTGAACATGAGGTAATGGCTACTCATTTGGAGACTTATATGGCTTGGCTTGGCTGGGATGCTCCACCACCTTAACTGTCCATCCTCCTGGGAGCCCTGAGGGATCAGATAAGGCAGGTTTCCCAGATCAGGGTTGGATTGACAGTTGAGGACCCTGGGAAGAGTGATGGGCTTGGGACTCCGATTGGAAGGAGGATCCCTTATGCTGAAGTCCCCCACTGGGACTTCAAGGTTCACAAAATATGTTGGTGCTAAATGCTTGATTGAATAGACATTGGTTTAACAAGGTCAGCACCAGAATATCTTTATTAGCAGGATTTTAAGCTTTATCATGTGATCATTTGTAAAGCTGAGATATAAATACTTGTTGACTTGCTTTCCTACATATTTTTTACTGTCTCTACCTATAGGGATGGAGGAGCAGATGTAGATTAAAGCTTCACAAGACAACGGATTGTAATTAAATCCCTCAGTCATGCCTCTTCTCTCTGCTCTTTTGTTCGGGGGCTGAACAAAATAAGAAAAGAGAGCTTTGGTTGTGCTTGATTCCCACATATGTATCAACCATGACTGTAATAGCATGCTCTCAAAAGGGTCAAAGGGTGGATTTGAGGATTTTATCTTGAGAAAACAATTCCTTGTTAGTTGTAAGAATGCCCCTCCAGCCAAAAACAAGACATGGTTAAATTCTTTCAAAGTGAGACTGCAATAGTAGATTTGGATCAACAACATGATGGACAAAGGTAGCCTTTTTGGTGGCAGTGAATTACCTTTTAAATAGTCTGTTAGGATTTACTGCCGTCTAAACAACTGTGTGTGTGACTATTTGAGTCTGGCAGGACTTCTAAACCGAATTGTAGAGGTTCAGAAACACAGACAAACACAATCACATAAAAAACTTGTTAGATAACTTCATACATTTATGAATTTGAATTCCAAACCAACACTAAGAGATGTCTTGCCATCAGTCTTCTTTAAAGTCATTCATCAAATTTACTGTAAAAGTGTTCCCAGTTGTCTTTTAATCATGATTTTACCCAAAATCAATGAATCTTTTTTGTTTCCTGAAACATAGTTTCTACAGAGCAGCAGTGGATCAAATTCTCCTCTGAGTTATTGCCAGGACTGTTGGCATGGAGCCACTCCGCCCCCCCTTCCCCTCACCTTACTGAGAGCTATCTGTTTACTTGCTCTTCTGCTGGATTACAACCCCTCACCCCCCAAACCTGACAGAGACAATGGAACAAAATGGCAACAAAAATTGCGAGCTACAGTTTTGAGCCAGATACCAGGGTGGACAAGGAAGACGTACGTGCATCTGGTCGTCTACAAGGGGATGCATCAGAATGGAGCAGAGCAAGAAATACGGGGCCCGCCCACTGTATTTTTATTACATAACAAAGAGGATCTTTTTCAAATTACATTTATTTGTCTGCTACTAATACACAATTATTTCAATCAGGAAACACTCAGAAATCCAATTTTCCTCTTAATGTTCTTTATATATGTTCTCCATCATGAGAAAAATGAGACAAGAACATGTTTAAAACTTCAAAAACTCTATTTTGATCAGAGGGGACATTTACCTTATTTCTGAGTTGTGTTCAACATTTTGTCTTTGTCAGTTTATGAACTATATTTATTTTAGCTTAATTTTAAAGAGAAGAAAGCCCTGTTAAAAAGTTCTGTCTGCTTTGAAGAAAGTGTTTTACGAGCACAAAGTTTGCATAAACCCACCTCTGCACTACAGGTCATCTGCAGTTTTTTTAAGGGTTTCATGGGACTTGGCCAACCACAGAATGCAAATAGAAATCTGAAGAAAACTTTATTTTATTGATAAAACTACTTTTGTAGTATTTTTATGTGATTGTTTTAACATTGAACTGGAACTCTTATTGGGGGGAAACAGGGACGTTGACTTCTGAATGCAACACTCTAAGCCATCAAGGACTCTTCTGGAGCGTCTGACTAAACCAAAGAAATAATGTTGCTGCACACACAGACTGCATTATTGTTCTCAGCCTGCAGATAACCTTTCACATATTTTCTGTTTTGGTTGATGGAGCTTTGAGACTTTGTGTCTCTGCCTGACACACGTAAACACTAACACACACACACTTGATTATAAACACACATTCATGCCCCTTATAACCATGAACTGACCTATTAACCCAGTGCACACTGCCATTTACATGAAGCTTCACACACACAAGTATGACTGCACACTCATAAGTTGTTCTGTGTACACAGACGAACTAGTGGAGCAGCACCAAACCCTCTGGTGCTGTTTCAGCATGGCATGAGTTGATACGCACACAGCGTTGGTCAGACAGACTAACCGGCTCTTGGGCTAATTGAGTAGAGTGTGTGGCCCTGTGTGGCCCTGCTCTGACCCCTCTGTAGCCAGGGACACCACTGAGCCTCTGCTTTGATACATTTGATACGGTTTAAGTGAGGAATGAAGACCTAAGCCTGTTTACATTAGAACTGGATTAGCTTTAGGGTGACAGTGCAATATTGAGATGGAGTTAATGAGAGTGAAAGTTAGGGGCATTTTGTTTTATATCTAAAAATGTATTACTTGTGCTCAGCCCACCACATAACTAATGTGCAAAATAGCTTCAGCTACTCCACTTTTTACAGTTTGTGGCCTCTGCATGCATGATTAAGTTTACTTTGCATTACGGGTATCATTCCATTATGTATTAGTAAAATCGTCCTGGCACATTAATGTAATTGAGTGACTGAAAACAGGAGAAATCTGATATCGCTCTCTGTGTCTGTTTTTGTGTGCGGCTCTTGTTCTTCCTCCCGTTCTCTTTCTCTCTCCTTTTTCCTCCAGTAATGATTTGATGTCGCTAATGGCTTCCTAAATTTTGCAGAAAGGGCAGAACCAGCACTGTCTAGAGTTTCAGACGCTGGAGGTCAGCCAGACAAGGAGGGAAAGTGAGGAGGGGGGGCATTCAAGGGATACTGGTTTGGATCCATTAGGTATGGGGGTCAAGTAATGAGTATGGGGATCAACAGGGGGCTGTCCTCACAATGACGATGTTTCCAAATATTATTATTTCCTGTTCTTCTGACATCCATTCCTCACAAAGTGCAAAAACCCCCCAAACAAAGCAAACTGCTTGAAGTCTGACCTCTTTCTTAGAAATATTAACAGCATAAAGTCATCAAGGACATGCCATATAAGTACTTTGGAAACACTAGCATAACGTAACACAGCACATAAAAAAACATCTAACAAATTCAAGATTTGGCAAGGTTGTAACTCCACCGTGTGAATACATTTTGCCTTAAGGTGTCTGGCCAGTGGTAGGATTAGCACACACGGACACACAGCCTCCACACTGTCAGTAGAATAGGTTCTATTGTCGGGGTGCTCCAGCCTTCATTCAAGTCAGCCCACATGAAAGAAGTCAATGGGAGGGGGAATGACGAATGAATGTGTTGCTGCTTGTAGTTTACATCTGCTGACGTGTTTCAGAGAGGGCCTGTGTGTGTGCGCACATGGCAGAGTGTTTGTGTGTGTGTTTGCTTGTTTGTCACATGATGTCCTGTGGCGTTCTCTAACTAACCGTACAGGCGCCAGTAGAAGGTGGGGTGGTGGGGGTGAGAGACGGGCCTGAGAAGACGCAGAGTGGGGAAGAGGAGCTATGGAGCCTTGAAGGGGGGATACTCTGGCTGACTGCTGTCACATGATGGGCATATAACGAAGCCAAACTACATTCAAACTGTTGAATAACTGTGCAAATGACTCATGACCTGACTTAGCGTTGTGTAAACACGTGGCCTCCGTTCAGTTTTTTGAATACTGAAAACGAAAGACTTCTTTTCACTCAAAGAAGAAACCAGTTGATCGTTCGGAGTTTTACACCTTACAAAAGTCTTAAATACCCGCTCCAATGAAAATTGTATTTTTAACGTGTTCTTGTGGCATTTTCTCATAAAGAAAATTCAGCTCAAAATTACATTTTTGAGTAGTTCTTTATTCTAATCATAATGAATCAGGAGCAGACAAAAATGCAGATGTGACGTCGAACCTACAATAACAACCCACAAGCTCCCTGCTTCACTCCATTCTGATTCATCCGCTTGCAAACAAAAAGATCCACCTGTGTCTTCATTTTCCTCGTCTGAGCTGGCATCTGGCTCAAAACTGCATGACTGGATAGCTCTGATATTGCTCACCATTTTTGTTGCACTGGTAATCTTAGGTTGGGGTTGTGAGGAGATCTAGTGGGAGAGCAAGTAAACAAAGGGATGATGAGAAATGAAGGCAGGTTTACTCAATGCCGACAGGCACATTTCTGATGAACTATTGCCGCTCTGCAGAAACTATGTCCTAGAAAAAAAACACAAGTTTTGGATTTTGGCTAAAAACAGCATAATCACAATTCAGAGACCACTGGGATTATTTTTACAATAGATCAAAAGATGATTGGAGTGGGTCTTTAAGCTTTCAAAAATCTTGTTGTTACATCTCGATTACATCTATTGTGACTGTGTTTTTATCCCACCCAAGAGTCGGTCCCTTGATAGTAGTCTCAGTCTGTTGGAGTTAATATTGAAAAAGAAAAAAAAACACCAGAACATTTCATCACCATCAAATTAAACACGGAAAACTGTTCCAAAGTGATGTTTCTGAGCAAAATGCCTTCTTGGATTGACAAGAATTCTCAACAAAAGATGGACACAAATAATGGGCAAATCGAACAGCCAAAAGCAGCCACAGTCACTTTATGGGACTCTTTATCACAGAGGCTTAGTAACGCTGTCATATCTAATACTCACACTCCATTAATCCCACAGCCTGCATGTGTGACTGGGATTGGGTGGCAGTGAGAGAGTGTGTGAGGCTGCGTGCGAGGTGGCAGTGTTTACCCAGGGCACAAGCAGCGGTTGGCCACAGGCCTGGCGTGCTTGGCCCTGACAGGCCACTGTGAAATGTGCCTGACAGAGGAGGCCCGTTGCCCTCTCATCTGTAATTGTGTTTACATATGTGCATGTAGATCTGTGTGTGTGTGCATGTGATGCTGCTTTTTTTGTTTGTTCTGTTGTTTCCTGTCTTTACAGCGTGGTTGGGGACTGGCCTAACTTTTCTGTGACCGTCTTTGTGCCTGTGTGCAGACACACTGCAGTCAGAGTGGGCATGGAGCTCAAAAGCTCTATAGTTCCAGAAGAGATGTGGAGTATGTGAAAGGAAATGGATCAGTGGAAGCAACTGCCATTCTGGCTTATTCAGCAGGCCAATCTCCCCCTGTCTGTCGTCTATTTTTTCCCCTTATTTTTGTTCTTGAGCTCTTGATCACTTCTCTTTCCCCTCTCTGCCGCATTCCACTCGGTTTTGTCATCCTGCCAAGGAAACCAATCAGAGAGCTCGCTCTCTGCCACCACAGTTTTCATTCTGTTTCTGACTGCTTGTAGTTGTGAATACACCCTGCTGTTTCAAAGCACTTCACCTTGGCTGGCCACAGCCTTTGTTTTCACCAGCAAACATGTTAACCCTCTGAAAGATTTTATTTTTCTCTTTCAGGAAAGTGTCCCTAATTTATCATGTCTGGACTTATCATTTATCCTCGTTCAAAGCCTGTTTTTGAACCAATAATTGAATGAAGCTGTTTACTGCAGTGACTTTTAATTAATTTTCATGTTTTCCTTTTTTCAGAATGGTCTGCGGTGAACCATGACAGTGGTGAAATGTTTTAATCAGGCGGGTAAATGGAATAATTCTATCAGGCAATTTGGTCTTGTCTTTATTTTTGCATGGGTGATTAACCATATTACCAATTGTTGAACGGGCTGGGTGTCTAAGCTGGCTTAGTGTGTGTAATGTGTTTGTGTTTTGATAAGTCAGATTTATGATGCTTTGTCAGGTTAAAATTAAAGATTTGAAAGCAGGAATAAGAATTGTGGTTCGACTGACAGTCTGACCCAGCAGGAGTCACACAGTGGAGTGCTTTAATTTTTTTTTTTTTTTTCCCTTGACTGACTACAGCTGCGTTGTGTCAGGAACACGTGCAGGGAGGATTAGAAAACTCTCATCTTCATCTGTGTTCTTTGCTAGCTCTGGCTCAGTGGTAGCTGTGTCGCTTTGCTTTCTGGAGGGCTTTCACATATGCCTGCACAGTTGGAGCTTCAACTATCCACTGATGGAGCTGATGCTAGGCCACTATGATGACAAGAGGATAGTGCCTTATCGGTTGTCATGGTGATAGATGAAATGATGAGAATCTGCTCTTTACTTCCTGCTTTTTTTGTATGCAAAGGTTAGGGTGCAAAAATGAACCTGTGTGTAGTCACGTTGAAAAAGTGTTCAGGGTATGCAAATGCCTGACAGGTGATACAAGGATCTAAAACTGTGTACTCCTGGCTGCATTGGAAAGATTTTTGTCTGACATTTTCTCAACCTGAGAGTCAACACAGCCAAGCAAAAGATCATGGTCATGCACAAACCGCAGGGAAGAGAGCTTATGTCAGTGGCCCGTTTTTTGACTCATCGTTCTTTCACCGCTGTGTCTTTCTTTCCGACAAATATGACAGATACATATCAAGATCTGCAGGCTGCTCTGGAGAGATAAGGACCAGTTAGGTGCTGGAGTTGCAACATCCCACAGAGCCAATGAGTGAGCACAACGCCTTTTTCATACCGATCCTTGGCTGATAGGCCCGCAGTGCATGAGTAAGCGTGTGCATTTGTGATGCCTCTGATAATTTCTGTCTCCACTGAATTCTGGCAACAACCACTGTATGGTTGCAGGCTCGCACACATGCCCTGTCCTGAAACTTGTCTGGTGAAAAGAAAAGACCAGAGAAAGTTAAGGAGCAGGTTGCTTATCCAAAGAAGGTGTGTCAAGGTGAAGGATGCTGCTAGCTGTACAGTTAGGGATGTTTGTTATATTTTATTTCAAAATTTTGATTTAGTAGAGAAAACTACTGTCTGCTTCTGTGCTTGTTTCAAGAAAACTAACTTTCAAACGTTGTTTTTATTTTGAAAGTGTTCTTTGTTAGTTTGTTTATTCTACGTTTAAACTGTTTAAAGTCAATTCTGTTGTTGTTTTTTCTAATAAAATCTCTGTACAAGTGGAACTGCATATGTTTTTGTGTGTGCTTTGCTAAGTTACCAGGTAAACAAAACAATAGACAAAACAAAGTGCCGATCTAGGAATGCCCTCACCTCTTGTGAAGTTTCTGCATGAAGGAGATTGTGGGTAGGGCTGAAATGAGGCCTGGCTGGCTGGCTCCTGTGCAGGTCCTTTCGTTCCTTGTTTAAACTTGAAATGAACTTTTTTTTGTGCAGTCCACGACAACAACAAAAACATTTATTTTGGTTCTATTGCGACCAATGAATCCTCCAAACCTAACACTGCAGAACAGCTAAAGAACTTAAGCAGAGCACCACATTCTGTTTGGTCATCATTCCCTCTGGGAGAGTCCAAATGATCCATTCAGAGGTGTCTCCACCATTGACTCGCCCATTAACACCTGTCTCCTGTTACTTACCAGTGAAAGTGAGGGAAGCCAGTCAGGGAATGCTGGGTAACCTTATATGGGTGCGGAAAAAGATGGCTGATCCGGACACCCACTCCCATGAGTCCTCCCAGATATTAGTACTGTCCTTGCCCCTCAGTGTGTCAATGGGAGCCTCCATGTGAATAGGCTTGTTTGTCAGATAGCGGGGAGGAATTTGTCTGTTGAAGCAGGTGAACGGGAGGGCCCGAGACAAGCAGAACACGGCGTGAATGAGACTTGAACACAACCTGTCCCAGGTGGACATTCTGAATGCTCACTGTCCGAGATGAAAGGAGCCTGACCTGATTTTTCCGGGCGAGAGGAGGTGTCCACACCCTGCCGTTACACCGCTCCTTTAGCAGATGGCACACTTGAATGTGAAGCTATATCTGCAGGTTTCTGGGATTAATGGCATGCCCAACACTTTGGTGAGATGATTAAACAGCAAGCTACAGAAAGGATATTCACTAGGGAGCACAACTTTAGCAACCACAAAAAAAAAAAAAAAACACTGTGAACCCATTTACCACCTGCATGCTTCTTTCATATGGTTCACTTTACTCAGAAACCTCTGGAAGACCACAAACTATGACAACAAGGTCCACTTCCAGCCACGGATGAATGTGTTTGTTTTGTTTCCCCTTTTTTACATTTTTCTGGTTTCACATCCCCACTGATGGTGTTAGTGAGACCACATTTTTTGGGGTATCTATTTGTCTTTCTTTGTTTCTTTTGTTCAAAGTCTTAAAGGTCCATACCAAGCATTTTCATGTTAAACTGTACTAATAAAAAGCATCCAATTATTTGAATCTTAAGGGAAGCACATATTCCTAAGCTCTTGTTTCCTAATATTCTAAACAAGGCAACATAAGAAAAACAATTATGAAGTGGTCAGCTGTGGATTTCTTTAAACCATAAATTGTTGTATAGCAAAGAAGAAGTTCTTTAAAACAAATTTGAAATGAAAGCCAAATACCTACCTGTTGTTTTCATTCTCCTTTCACTGAATTGGTCTAGACTTTATTAGCCTTAATAGTGCAACACAAGTACTTCCTGTTAGAACTTCTTACTTCTCCTTTTATTTTCTTTTTTCACTGCTTGCAGAGGCCTTGTCTTCACTCAAGCTTGCTGTGCAGCTGTAACCTGCTAGTGGCATTTCACTGCTGGTTAAGGGAGGAGAAGATGCAAGGGAAATCACAAGGGATCAGCTTTGGCAGACTTTTGACATATGAGGAGATCATCAGCAGATTTTGTACCTTGGCAGGTCAGGATGCGGTTGCTTCCTGTCAGCAGAGGCCATCACTGATATCTTGTTGTTTTCTGAGCAACATTCATTTCTGCCTGGGCTTTGCCAGTCACATCATCGTGCAGTGTGGTTGTTCTTCTTTTCTTTATTTTTTTAAGTGTTGAGGATGCATTCAAGCATCAAAGTTATTTATACTGAATCTTCACCTATTTTTCCGTTTCCTGTTAAGGGACTTATCAGAAGAGGTATTTCTATGAATTTCTCTTGATCCGTAAAAAAAGGAAGTTCACTCTTGGGTTCAATCAACACAGAAACATTAGACAAATTTTAAAATGTGGTCTTATTTAAGCTTATTTAAAGGGGCTATATTATTAAAAATCAACTTATTTTTTAGCTTTTAAGTGTATTTTAATGTTAATTCCTTATGAAATTTGTGCATCTCTGAGCATTCCTCTATAACTTTGCCCACTGAGCACCAGCCCCTCCCAATCCACAAGAATGGCTGGGTCCTCTTATTCATGCGTATAAACGTGGGGGAACAGCCTCTTCCAGGATGTGTCTGCTCTCGGTTGACGTCATGAAATGGGCGACACCCACCAGGAGCGAAAGGCGGAGCCTCAGAAATCGACGTGTCTTACTCCCAAGTAGGAAAACGAGCTTGCAAAAGTAAACCAAATTTCATTGAAAAATAATTCTTTAGTGTACCAAAGGTAATATATTATCAAATAAATGGATACAGTTTTCTATGAAAGGCTTAAGTATAGCATGATATAAGCCCTTTAACAAAACACCACATTGATTTCTCCCTTTTTTTCAAAGTCTAATGTAAACTCCAATGGCAACTAAAAGCACAGATACATATCTTGCATTATCTAAATTCTGTCCCGTCTTCCAGCCTTAATATCCTTCTTGGGGTCTGAGGAAGGAGGGATGCTTTTCTTGCTAGGCCCAGACAGAGGTCAAGCCCCCCCTCCCACCACAACACACATACATAGCAAGACCTGCATTTGAACTGCGCTGCACTTCCTTTCATCTTCTGCGTCTCATTCTCCCTAACTCAAGTTTGTGAGGGGATGGTCGGAATACCTTTTGATTCCTCTAATTCAATTTGATGGAAAAACAAATATACTAGAGGAGTGGGAGATGAGGAAAAGAATGGGAGTATGGGGGGGCAGTTAGTGCAGATAGTAACATGGTGCTCGGAGGGGGAATGAGTGGGGTTTCTGAGGGAGGTTGGTGAGCACTAACGGGAAAGCAAGGGGTGTGGGGGGGTTTAGGGAGTTGAAATGAGTTGAGACATCCAGTTCCAGGTTAAAGTCGTAAACCTCTCGCTGCTCTGATCTAGGTGGCCACCATGTTCACCCCGCCGACGCATCTGAGATCTCTTCTCTTCATCTTTTCTGTGGAATGCTACTCTGATAGTGAAGATAAGTAACTTCCTATTTTATGGCTTTTTGGGCCACATAACTCTGGACGTGAGTTAAGAGGGGATGTCTCACTCAGTGAAGCTAATGGTGTAGTGAGACCTAATGAGGATAGGGTATACAGAGCCATCACTTTGCAGAAAAAACTGCATTTAACGGGTGGCACACAGTGGTGAGTGCTGACCGTGGAAGCAAACATTCACTTAAGTGTTGTGTGGCTGCTGCACGTACTGTCATCTGTGTCATTTATTTTGTGCACAGTTTAAGACCAAGTTTATTAAAAAAAGAAAAAAGAAAGAAACACTGTTTTTAGAACAAGTTAGGGAAAATAAAAGGACTCCTTTCAAACCATCTGATGTAACAAAGTGTCCGCTACGTGACTAATCACGTGAACATTCAGCTGTTTCTGCCTCCAGACAATAACATGGCAAATGATCCCAAAGGCACAAAACAATCAAAACAAACACTTTTTAACTGTTTCCTGATGACGTCTCTTTAACTTGTGTTTCTGTTCTGTGATCACGGCATGATTTTTTTTGCAGCCATGCTAAAAGTCACCTGTATGCCTACTCATAACAAGGTGCAATTTTCTTTATTATCACCACCATCTCTTATAACATCAATATAGCGACAAATTGCCTCCAAATCAGTTGGTCAGATTATCTGTTAAGGGAGAATAAAGAAACTTCCGCTTCACACCAAAGATCTTTGCTGTTAATCACAGATTTCCACCTGTTTTAGTTTGCTCTTTTGTGTTTTCAGGCTCACTTCTCAAATTGCTGCTTTCTGAGCTCAACTTATTTCTTTGAATTCATTTTGGAAAATTGTCTTTTGAATTCCCATTCCCTTCTACATGCATTTTCATGCTGGCATTATGGATTTTTATTAGATATTTTGAGTTACACTAATTGGTTGTATATACCAGAGGTGGCCAGCCCTGGTCCTCAGGAGCCTCAAGCCTGCCTGTTTTCCAATTCTCTCTGACCAGCTAGCTGCTGATTAGCAAGTGATTCCACATCCTGATTGATTGAACACACCTGATTTAGGCCATCAGTTTTAAGCAGTCCAGGGAGAGGTGGAAAACAGGCTCAGGAGACCAGGGTTGGCCACCCCTGGTATTTGAGAACTGGGCCGAATGACTCCTCCCCCCTGGCATTCCAAAAGGGAAGTATCTGCTGGCTCCAAGAGCCCAAAATCCTTTAGACTTTTATTGAGAAATAAACAGCTATTACTCAGTCTTTATATTTGTTAAAATAACTTTTCTTGCTACCTTTTTTAAACATGTTCTTACAAGTCCTATTTTTTTCATTATATTTTTTCTATAAAGCAAGTTATTCAAGTTGTAAACTAACCAATCAGATGCCTCAATACAAGCATGTGGTCTCACGTCAAACATCCAAAATGCTTGATTGCCAGATTCTTCCGAGCCTACCTTCAAGTAGAAGGGGTGTTGACTACAAACAAGCTTACACCCGATTGGTGAGAGTGGTTGCCATGGTAATGTTGACTCAGAGCGACTTGGACCAATCTGATGATTTCTGCTTCCAACATGGCGGTATCCATATAGCCAAAATTGCGACTGAATTAACTTACTTTTGTTGTAGCTATAGGCAAGTGGTTTCTATAGGTGACAACACTTACTCAGTCCAGTTCTTTTATACAGTCAATGGTTTTACTCAAAGCAAATTGGTAATTCTTTGGTTATATTTTCTATTAACAGAAAGTGTTTTTTGTTTTTTTTTCTAAAAAGGAAGTTTACTTTAAACTTTCGTGACACTGGGAGAAAATGTTGTTGCGGAAGTGAACAGAGTGTATTACACCGTCACAGATCATGTTAACCTCACACATGCATGTCCGTGTCTCATATGTGACCTAGGAGTTTCTAGCCCAGCCGACTGCTGTATTATTTTTAGGAGGGCTGCTCCTTCCCTCTGGAGGGCCTCATTGAAGAGCGCTTGCCCTTTGTGTAGAACACCCCACCCCCACCCCCCAGCTCTGGGAGCTTGGCCAAGCCTAGCTGAGCAGGCTTGCTGGCAGCACCAGCACCCGACCCACTGGAGTCATCGCCTGAACTCGGCCCAGCTCCCACAACTCTACACAACGCACAGATGGCTAGACTTCTCACTGGCGGCCGAGCGTTGGTGTTCAGCAAGTGGATCAAGACAATCCTTCCCCCTTAGCAGTCAGATGCAACCCTCTGATCCTGCATCCACGTGTTCGCAAACAGTCCAAATGCATCTGTACTTTCTTAACAAAAAGCCACAAATGCGAAGCTTTCGATAAAGTTATTAACATATTCAACCATCTGGGAAGCCCTTGCAGATGTGAACATGGGGGAGGGTTCAGGAAAGGCTAGCTGTCCACTTTCTGTTCAGACGGTGTAATCGGACTGTCTGTGCCGTGGGTGCATGAGGGTAGGCTGAACTCGCCAGTGATGACCTGAAATTGGCCCTAATCGAGCAGACTCATTAGTGGCTGACTGTGTTCAAAGTTTCCTCAGCCCCTTTTACTTTACAGTAATCGTCCAAATGGGAGGCAGAGACAGAATGGCCAAAACAGAAAGAGGGAAAGTCAAAGACAAACATAAAAAAAAAAAAAAAAAAAACGAGAGCCACAAACGAGAGAGAGAGAGAGAGAGAGAGAGTAATAAAAAATAAACAGAAAGAAAAAAGAGGGCGAGATGAGGGTGAAACAGAGTCGACGCCTGCTTCCTGGCTGCCTCAGCTGCGAGCACATCTGTGTGTGAAGGTTTGAGCAGACCCCCATGTGTTTGCTCAGGTCGCATGATTGCCTTTCCTTCCTCTTCTCTCTCCCACTAAAGACCCGCTGTCCTTCCTCTCACTCCAGTCACCACGGCCAAAAGAGAAAAGGCTACTCCAACCGACACTGGGAGCAAAAGCTGCTCTAAACTCCACTCTTGTCTTTAGAAAATTTTTACGTCTAAGTTCAGAAATAAAGATTCAGCTATTAAAAGTAATTTTAAAAAAAGGCTTGCATGGTTTATTTAGCTAAATGAGGGTGTATATTGAGGTCTGAGCATGTGTATGCGTGAGCAATTGAGTATGTGCATATGCATGACTGTGTGTGACTTGGGAGCCCTTTGCTGGAGCCTGCTGTCTGGGCACAATGGTCCAGCCTGGGGCCTAAGCTCTACAAAGAGGCCTTCTCTTAACAACGAGCCATCACAGATAGAGGAGGAGCCTGACCAAAGCATTATCACGCTTTAGGGATCACAGAGCTTCCCCTCTAATACATCTGATATCATTTCTGGATTTAATGACCAAGCACTCCGCTGGAAAAAGTGGAGTTTAATATCATTTCTGCATGTAATGCAGTGATTGAATCAATCAGAGCCAACCCTAACTTGGAAAAAGAAGTTTTGCAATGCACTGTATATTCTTAATTATCACTTTTTTCCCTTTTTATTTTGCTCTTGACTGATAGATAAAATATCTGCACAAATAACAGTCAGACTTCATTTCAGTATTAAACTTTATTTCCTTTTTTTGTGAGATGGAAAAATGATTAAAAAAAACGTACAGCTCAAGAACTTTTCATCTAGGACAGGTCAGTGTTTTCTTTTACGTAATAACCATGAAATTCAAATCATATGTTTCTGAGTGTCCGATGAAAGCTTAAAGGGTGAAAATAAATAATCGTAGCAATAATTATAACATCAAATATAACAACAATAATTGCAATTAAGCATTTATAAACACTCTATTTACTGCGTTTTCTCCTTTTTTTTCATAAAACTCTGTTATCAAAAACAGGTGAGCATTGTGGCGGCTTTACAATCCAGCATGTGAGGAGAGCACAGGTTTTCCTGGTGCTGCGAGTCTGACTGGAATATAACAGAGGTTCTCTATTTGTCTCTGCTCACCCAGTCTTAAGACTTGCAGCACTGAGCTGTCTGTCTGTCCATAGCAGCTGTGGACGGCAGTCTGGTCTTGAACAGGGTGCACAAATCTCAGAATATAAGGATATGCTTATGAGGTGAAAACAGCGGGTTTTTCAGGACCTCTCTTGAATCTCCTCTTACAGGGTCATGGAGAGGTGGGTACCAAAGTGACTTAGTAAAAATAAGCAAAAAGAATGACAAGCATCTCAATTCACTTTTTTTTTTCCTGCAAACCCCAGTCAGCTCCTCACAGAGTCCTGCCCTTTGCAGCGTCCCATCAGTGAGGCCAGACATGACGCAAGCTCCTCAGTCCAAGCAAAGGCCTCTTCCCTCCCTCAGCTGTACTTGACACAAGTCTGCTCAGCTTCGATGTGGAGGCCATTTAGTGTTTATGGCGAATGTGGTGGCTCCTCCAAGCTTCTGGGTGCTGCCTCAGTGAGGCTCAGCCCAGACTGGCGAGCGGTTGGAGTGGTGGGGGTGACCAAATGAAGGGTGAATAGGCGTAGGAGTGGGCAGCATGTGTCCCGAGTGGCTGAAGGGGCCAAGGTGACCCATATGGGTCATGTGGCTGGTGAGACTGGGTGCAGCTCCAAAGGGAGAGGCCTTGTCCTGCATGCATTTTGAGAGCTCGTCAAAGCTGTCCCCTGCCCGCTTGTTCCTCTTGGACTTGCTGGACATTTTGCGGTTGCGTGTCTGGATGCCTTCTTTCTTCATGGTCAAGGGTCTGTTGACCTGTAGAGATCAGCACATTAGCTCAACGCCTGCTAGACAAAAGCTACAGTGACGGCGTGAATACTGCATTGTGGCGCTATGAGCTTGTTGTGTTCCTAATTCCAATTTGCTTGCCGGCTCATAATTGAAACTGTCAACAGACATGTTTTACTGCCAATTATGGTTTCTGTCATGTCAGACCACTTGCCTATTATGAATCCCAGCAGTGTTGGAAAAACGTTGATAATGAGCATCTGTTTTGCATATGTGCATCAGCAGTCGGAGGGAGGGAGCTTTTTTAAGCTTTTGTCTGGACCAAACAGAACCATCCTGGTCAATATGAATTCATGAGGATGAGGATCGGCTGGGCCTGAAAGGAGCAGCTTCAGACAAATCCTCATCAATGTAACCGACGCCGTTACACTGAATAACAGCCCCACCAGGCCGCCTCTCCGGGGAGTAACGCCCCCCATTCAAACAACATGGATTGATAATAATAAAAAAAGAGGTCTGGTGGGTTCTGCTTTGCAGGGCAAGTAGGCTTTCCCTCCACTCTCAGTTCCTGTCTTTAAATCGATACACGCTGTCCGCCCACTTAACCAGTTCAGCCCCCCCGTCACCCACCAAAGACCTGTGTTTTGGCGCACAGTTTTATAGTGTGCATGTGTTTTTTTTTTTTGTTTGTTTGTTTGTTTCCAGGCTACTTACATTGTGCAATTTAAAGTAAAGGCCGCAGGCGTTACACACCGGGTCTCCGTTCCCGTTGCGCCTCCACAGAGTGGTGGTGGTGGTCTGGCAGTTTGCACAGCAGGTGCCTGCGCGCCGGGCAGCGGACTGAGAGGAACAGACAAAAAAAATCACATTAGAAGGGATATATAGGATGTACGTGTGTTCACATTGAGGGACTCCTTTTTTTGCGCAAAAATGAAGTGATGCCAGTAAAACCTGCGCAAATATTTTTTTTCCTAGGTAATACTTCACCCACATAATAGAAAAATAATAAATAAATAAAACTAAGACATATGTAAAATGTTACTGATATTACTTAAAATGTCATTTTTTTAATGAAAATTGGCCAATAGTTTTATATATAGCTTTATTTCCTAAAGCCCTTTGGTTCTTTGCTTTGCATGTAGCTTCCATTTACCGCTATAATTATTTTCTGGTGGCTTCCAAGCTGTTATGTCACCTTCAGAAAATAAACAAAGAAACAAATAAATGCATAAATAAAAGTGTAATCTATGGTCGCTGCGCCCCTGCAAAGCCACGCATTTTCCGAGTCCCGCCCCGCACTCTCCCGTCTCCTCACGCAAACGCGGCCCCTCCACTGTTGTGATAATCTCTTTACAGTATGTGTCACTCCGGCCGCGGAGAATGCAGCGCGCTGCTTCACGGCGGAAACAGCCGGGAGCCCGACTTCCTTATCTGGGCCGGCCAGATATCCGGATAGGAAACAACTGGATGCCTCTTTGAACACAACTCTGAAAAACACTTGAGCCGAAAACGCAAAAGTCCCAGCCACGCAGGCCGAGCGGGTGGAAAATGTGGGCTAATAAGCATTTCATAATAGGGATCGGCCGTGGAAACGATCCGGGAACCACTAGGAATATCAGTAAAAAAAGTGAGCTCAGGTGTTTTTTCTTTTCTTTTTTTGTTTGCTAAGCTCACCTGAACTTTTTGGTTTGCTGGTTTGTTTGTTTGTTTGTTTTTTAACAGAGAGACTAAAGTATCACCTGTTCTAGTCACAAGGTGACAAATTTAACCCAGACTTATAGTGACAGTTATTGTGGCACAAAAAGATATGCTTTTAATATTATTGCTGTTTATTTTTGATGACATTTTCATGCTATTCCATATTTTTGCTGTTTAAAGGATCATACTTACTCTTTTTTTAAAACAAGAACAATTGTAGAAGAAATAAAAAAAATAAAACATTAATGGGTAAAATACGCCTAGAATTTGCTTTTATTTATTTAATAAAATACATGTTAAACCAATATATATTTTGTATAGATGGATGTAAAGGGAATTTTATAACTCAAAAGTTCTCTATTAAAGGAAAAGCAGATATTTTGTACATGGTTGGATGGCTAGAAGGATGGATAGACAGAAAGACATGTGGATGGGCAGAAAAATGGATGACAGGTCACTGAGCATCTTTGGGATAAGGCTTGTTCAGCACATGAAAGCATGCTCCCTCGCTTCTTCTCATTTACTTGAGCATGGTGTAAACTAAAGCGGCCTGGGCATTGGTATCAGTAACAGTATCAGAAGTACCAGCAATAATGATAGCAAGAACAATGGCAATAGTAGCAGTATTGTAACGGGTCATGAAGGCGGATCATCGGGGGGTGAGCAGGACAAACAATTCCAGGAAGATCATAGGGAAAATATAACTTTCCTGGAATTGTACTGCCCGCATCTGCTTTGTGCTCATATTTGGGTGCTTTGCTTTCAGTGTGAAACTACGAAGCAAAAAAGAATTTCTAAAAAATAAAAATAAACTCACCAGTCTGCGTTTTGGCTTGATAAGTGGTCGGTTCTGGCCGTTCATCTTGTGGTACAGTCCGCAGGCGTTGCACAGGTAGTGGCCAGTGCCATCCCGCCGCCACAAAGGGGTGGAAGTGGCACCGCAGTTGACACATTCACGGCCCTCTGTGTATAGTTCAAGAAGAGACAAGAAACAACTTTATATAATTAAAAAATTCACTTTCTGATCAAAGAAACACATAGCTACCCATGCAATCAAGCAACTCGATGAAACCTGTAATATTTGGTCAAATCTGCATAATAGAGACAAAATCTACATCAGTGCACAGGGGTGCCAGGGATGGCCAGCTGTCACAGACACCTGTGTGTAAACTGATACACCACGAGGAGGCCAAATACAGCCACAACATGACCAGAGGTGTCCAACAAGAAGAATAAGACACACCATCAAATTAGGATTACATTATTTATCAGCACCCATGTGCGGAAACAAAAGTGTGCTGCACTACAGGGTTTGGGGAAAAGTTTGCATCAACATGGAGCTGTAAGAAGCACCTTTTCATTGAAATCTGGATTCTTTTTAACCAACAGCTGGATGCCAGCTGACCAGTTCTTCCCTGAACTGGAAACGGCATTCTCCCATACAGGTTTGACCGAGTTCAAACTGCCTGTTGCTTAACCGACGATTCATTTATTTCAAAGATCCCCCTTTCCCTTGAGCTACATCTCATTATTCCTGTTATAAAGGCAGCGACACCCAAAGTCCCACCCTTGCTCCAGAAAGGAATCTGACCTGAGTCAAAAGCCTGGTTCTTTTTTTGACATGCATCTCTGTGAGTTTTTTAATCCCTTCCTTCTCATTGCCTGTTTCGCAAGTTTGGCACATTGAAGAGCGTTCATTAATTCTTGAAATATTCAACAACAATGACTGCTATGTTTTTTTCTTATGCAATATTAAGTGTTGAAATAAGAAATGAGAAGGTAAAAACACAGAAAATGTGTGCATAATACGAGGGGGAAAGAGTCTGAGGCTTGTTAAACAGGAAGCCACAAGATTCCAAGGTATATGTGCCGACAGCTGAAATGTCATTGTGGCATTTGTTACAACAATCAATCATTACTTGCACTGGGCATCGACTTTGACAGATAAGAAGCTTTTTTTGTGGGGTAAGATATGTCTGCATTACTGATGCAGACACAGCTAGTTTTAAATGTCACAGAATAGCATTTCCATGTCACGAAAACTCACTCAGATGATCAGACTGTGAGCTTTTCCCAGGTGTATTTGAACGGACTGCCACATTGGATGATGATAATTGCAGGAGTGCATTTGAAACAACTCCTGAACAATCTGTTATTGTTTTGTCCTTTAACAGAAAGAGCAGCTGAAACAATGTTGGGAAATTACAAACTCATTACCATCCCAGTTTTTTTTTTTTTTTTAAACCTAACCAGCTCTTTAGTAGTGGACCTCTATTCTACATACATATTTCTTCCAAACACAATGAAAAAGAATTAGGTAAATTTCTAGACTGGAAAAAAAGCAGCTTTAATTTGAAGCACTTTTTGGGGGTCATTAGCTAAATAATTATATGCATTTTTGGCCCAAACACCACTCTCCAAAAACGCATTTCCATCCTTGCCGTGAAGTAACTCCACCATGGAGTTCGTGTCTGCGCACTGGGCCAAGACCAGGCTTTAAAAACACAAACAGCAGGGCTCTGTCGCCTGTGCTTTGTTAGTACTGTGGAGAGAGGTGGGCGGGGTGGAGGTCGTGATTTGTTCACTTGGAGGTATACAGGATATGGCAGGAGCAAGGGCGTCGTGACTCCTTTATTTTCTAAGCGCAATAAAGGCCACATTTGAAAGAAAACAAGCCTGTGGCACGAAGGAGAAAACTATGTTTGAGTTTCTGTGGAGTCAGATCAGAATGATACTTTAAATCTAAATAAAAAAAAAAGAGTTTGGAACTACTGTTTTTGCGGCACAACAAAAAAGAAGAGAAAAGTATTTACTAATAAAAAGTATTTTCACGGTGGTTAATAGGATTGGTGATATATTTTAGTAACGGAACGGTGCAAAGACAAAACTTTTCACATTTGAAAAGGAGAAGTGGGTGTAATTCGGCTTCACATGCAGCAAAGTGAGAAAAATGTTGCAAAACATTTTACGCACACACACACAAAACCCCTTCCAGGTAATGTGAGACTTTTAAACCAACAAGCAGAACAGCAGTGACAACGTTAATATTAAATGTTTGAAAAAGTAAAAGATTTATCTGCTGGTGTTGGGTAATCCACGGTGCGTAATTTGGGTAAGCGACACCGCTCGGGTCGGTCAGTTTAATTAGGTCTTATTCATTTGATCTGTCGTGATGCTCTGCAACTCACCTGAGCTCGATCTGGCTTTGCTTTTGCATTTTGGCGTGAAGCTGGAGGAAGAGCCGCCGAGCAGGCTGCCCGGGTGGAAGAGACTGCCGCTGTACTCGTGGGGTGTAGGCAGGGTGTAGGCCGGGTACGTCGGGATGGGGTGGTGCGTGGCTGGAGCCTGGCTGCTCATGGAGGCCAGGCCGTTGCGCAGCGGACTACAGCTCTCCATTTTCATGCCGTCCGTCAGCTGGTACTTGCCCGACTCCTTCTCGTCCATCCTGGTGGAGGTGGACGTCGGGGAGGTGGGGCCGGGGTCTGGGGACACGTCTTTCGGTGGGGTAGGGGGGAAACTGTAGAGGTGCGGGCTTGAGTGAGAGGCTGGAGTGAGTGAAGACGCTGTGCCGGTGCTGTTGCTGCATGGATAGCCGGAGCCGGCGGGATGAAGGCCGGGTTTGCTGAAGTGGCTGACCGCCCATGCGTTATGGTGGTGCGCCGCAGAGAGCGCAGCTTTCCCGGGGTCCAGCCAAGGGATACCGGGACTGTGAATGAGGTGCGGCCGGCAAACCTGATTCCCAGTGAGGCGAGCTGAAATCCACAATTATCACAATTCATTTGCGTTCATACTAAGCAATTTTTTTCTATCTAAAACACGACCTTACAAAAATAAATCTTACCAGAAAAATATTCGAAATTACTCGAATCCGACATTTAGGTCCAGAGGCAGACAAACCAAAATAAATGAAAAAAAAAGTGTATTTTGATCGAAATATCCTTGCACAGCTCACCTAAAACAGTTTTTAAATATCCGTGAAAAGTGACTTCACATTTGTGAAGTAGCCTATCTTTTCATCCCCTGCAGCTCACAGACTAAAGATTGTTATTAGTAAATTTGCGGGTTTTATTTTATATCCGGGAAGTGTCTCTCTCTCTCTCTCCCCATCCAGAACCCCTGCTCCAACAGAGAGGGGTTAAGTGACATACTTCCCTTTCCTCTCGCTGTCATTTGCTAGAAATCCCTTTTATGTTGGTGATTTGGCTCAGAAAAGTCAGGAGGGACTTTTTCTTTTCTTTTCTTTTTTTTTTTTTACAAAATGACTGCTCTGTCATTTTCTTTACATTGTTTTCTGACAGGACAGAACATATACTTAAATGCGTAATATAACTTATGAGAAGAAAAAATACTTCACTTTTTAAAAATTAAATTTCTCATCACATGCTGGATGTGCGCACAATAATAAACGTGCATAATCTCACCGTGCGCTTGGCTGTATGTGACCCTTGCCCGGGAGTTGGTGTAGTACGGGTTCCCTTGAGAGTCCAAGTGGTTCAGAAACATGTCAACTTCATCCTGGGGCAGCAGAGGCGCCATGGGCTCCATGTAGTTGTGGCTAAGACTGTGGTGGTGAGAGTCCGGATGCTGGCCATTCAGAACAGCATGATGGTGCGCCATCCACCGAGACTGGTCTGCCGCTGCGACCTCCATGAGTGCGCTGGTTCCCTTCTGAACGCGTCTCTGTTTGCCTGCTTTGCCTCCTAATGGAAGTTCAGTCCTTTCCTTGGTATAATAAAGTCCAGCGGGCTGTGAAGCCCCGACTCTGATTATTTAGTTTGCAAGTAGAATCCTTAAGCAAGACGGTGCCTTTTTTCTCCTCGGTTATACCTGCAAGAAACGAAGACAAAAGGTTAATTTAGCCTTCTCCTTCCATGTTGAGGAGATGCGTCCTATCTGATTTTTGTATCAGATTACGCTTAAAATAAACTTTACATCATTTTAGATCCTTGTGGTTGTATGTATTTTTTTAAAGCGCAACTGCCTCCACGCCTCCTGTAAATACCTCCTGTGTCGGCAGTAAAAGAACGACACGGACAAAAATAAACGTTTTGCTGTGGGATACCTGTTGCAGCTGAGATCAGCTGACGGCCAAACGCAGCCCCGATGCGTAAAGCTCTTGATCCGTTCAGTGCGGCTCATTAATGAGATGTGGCGCAGACTGATGCGGCTGGCGCCAGTAAATTCCCATATCAAGCCTCGCGGGGCGGAGCATCGGCTTCAACCAATCACGGAGCTCCCTGCCACAATTGGCTCGCTGCATCCCTGCTCTCACTCATAGAATTCCCGTTTCCAGGCACCGAAAGAAAACGAAGAGATTTAAATAAATGCTAAATTAATAATACACTCAGATATTTTTCTAAGATTCGTTATAATGTTCAATACAAACCTAAATTAAGTTTAATTCGGATTTAACCTTAAAAAAGGATATTTCACAGCATTTATATCATTGCATTTGAACAATAAATGCGCCAAAAATATTTAGTCACAAATATGTTTAAATACAAACTAATTGAAAATGATTGCGTTTTTACAAAAAGACTTTGCTTGATATGCATCACCTATGTTGCGTTTCGCAAACCTCTGCTATGTAAACAAGCGGCGATTCCAGCGCCTCTAAACCAACAGAGGAGGAGTCGATTTATGACCCCGAAATTGGCCCCATTGTTCGGGGCGCCTAATTGTCTTTAATTAGTAGCAAGACATTCCTCCTGTGAAAACAGAGGTTTTTTTTTCTGTCTGGGGGACAGGACAGTCAAACACAGTTTGCATACTAATGGTGCCTTCAGACCAGGGAGGGGCGTATGGAGGCCATCACCTAAGCAGCGGGTGATTGTCGTACGACGCCCACCTTTAACATTCCTGAAACTGCTAAACCTAAAACGAACAATTCACAACTATTTTTTTTGAGTCGGATTATGGCGCTGCTTTCAAATGCAGTCTACAGTTTCTGTGCGCATCCGCATGGAGGTGGTTCAAAGCCTGCCGCCGCGCTGACGCCGGGGCTTTTACGTCACCGGATTCCCAAGGGAAAAGAGGTGACACGTGGTGCGCGTACCTGAACCAACGTCCAGGTATGAAACTCTGAGGAGGCCCCTGCAATCCCAAACTGACGTGTCCGTGCGCATTTCAGTGCGCATGTCAGTCATCGGTCATTAAATCACAGGCGCGCTGCCAGGAGCAGTGAGTTGATGAGCTCTTTGAGCCTGCAGCTTCTAAAATCAACAAATTAGTGTCTGTGTGCAGCAGCAGAGGAGCTGCGGATGGAATCACTGGAATTCCAGTATAAAGGCAGCCCCAGTTGCAGGTGGACGGCAGCACGTGCTCACCTTAATATTTAGTTCTTTACTGTAGCCTAACTCTCATGTCATCCATCACCAATAGTACATTACACGCAGAAGCTTCATGCAGTATAATAATAATTGCTGTCAAACGTCTTTGAAGCCACAATGACTCTCTCTGTCTGGGCGTGTGCGTAGCCGCTGATGCAGTGAAAGCACGTCTAATGCGCAGTGCCCCGCACAGCCTTATGGTTGAGCTGTGTCGGTGGCGGTGCAGCCGTGAGGCAGGCCCAGGAGAGCGACTGCTCGTGTTCTGTGCATGTTTGCCAAATGGATTACTCAGCAGGATTTGGCGCTCTGTAATTTATACCTCCATTAATCCCATTTGTATCTGCTGAAACAAAAGATGGAGGAGTGTGACGGACGGTTAAGAATCAAGAGGGGAGCGTTGCTTTCCAGATGCCTTCAAGGACAGATGAGGTGTTTTACTCGGGGATGCTCCCCGGGTGGAGAACACCTTGGCTTCTCCCAGCACCTTCTGCGCAGACCGCGCGCAACAGCTGTGCAGCCGCAGTGGCTAATGAACAACAAGATTATCATTCCGATCCATGCTGTTATGAAATGGGATTGGCTTTATCTACCTGTTTGTTCCCACTGGGCACGGTCATCCATCTTTATCCATGTGGAGGTGCGTGACTGCGGTGCCCAAATATGTGTGCGCAGCGCGCGTGTGTGTTGGGGGGGCTAGAGGGCGGTGTGAAGAGCCACAGTATAGGGCTTGTGAAGATAAGCAGAGCCAGAGAGAGAGGAGGATGACACAAACCAGCTGAAGCATTATTGTCCCCTTTTCTTACAGCTAATTAGATCGAGCTGGGGCATTTGGGGGGGCTTCATGGAGACAGGCACAGGACCGTAAACATGCTGGGGGTGCGGTGGGGGCTTGGATATATAGCACTCCTTTAAGTATTTGAGAAAAACAATAAAAATAAATTTGATGAAAAGGAGGAGGACATCAGTGCACAAATATTTTTTTTAAAATAATTTCAAACCTGATATTGGTCCAAAAAGTTAGGAAACTGCGCATGCGTGGAACAATGTATTTGCTTTTATTGGAGTTTTACAAGTCAGACATGTTTGTAGGTACATGAAGGTGGGGGGGGGGGGGGGGTAGGAGGAGGAGGAGGGGGTTGCATGCCTGTGGACACCCCAGCCCGCCCCTGTCTCTGCTCCACCATTGTGCTGGTGTGATTGCTCTTTCAGCTGATGAAAGAGGATCGCTGCAGTCATTATGCACCTTAAAGCATGACAATTGGATACTTTTGTCGTCACTAATACCGCGCTGATGACACACAGGGCCATTTCGTGGTGGAGAGTTTTATTGCGGGACGGAGGCACATTGCCAGCGGGAGCGTGAGGCGGGCAGCATTTAAAAGGGATTATTGATAGTATTTACACGCGGCCGCGGGAAGATTCCTCGAAATTGTTACAAGTGCGCTGCGAAGATAGTTTCCTAACATTTATGAAACAGTTTGAGGAGCAAACACAAACCGTTGTAAACTATGTTTAATAATTACAAACTGCACAAAAATCCTTTTCACTGTCCGTGACAGTTACTCACAAATAAACTTGAAAAGGATTTTTTTGAAATTATGTGAATTGTTAAACTGCTTGATATTATTTATCACTTAGATTATTCGACTAATAATAATCACAAATGTTTTAAAGATGCAATAATTGACTCACCTGAGATTTAGACACTAAACGCGTGGCTGATCTGGTAAGTCTTAGACTCCAAGCAAAGTGAGTCCATCTGACTCACTGCGCAGATGCAGCTGTTCTGTCCAAAAAAAGGAGTATGAATTAACGACGGAGAAGTGTCAACCTGCAGCTGCTCTGGAGTCTGGAAGCTGCGGCGCGCTCGGCGGTCACCGGTAGGGAACAGTGCGCGTCCTGACGCATGAGCTCTCCCTCCGTCGCGCTCTGCAGCTACAGCTCTGTGGATAAAAGCAAAAGAAGAAAACCTCAGAAGCTGCGTGGAGACTGCGGGGCTCGCGCAGACGTAAAGGCACGTCAAAGCAGCTGCTCTTCCGGGTCTGAAACAAGCTGACAAAGATGCCATTCAAGAGATGATGCAGAGATGAAACACCAGCTTTGCTCCATACATTTTTCATTTAAGTTAGGCATATAGAAATGCGCAAACGTACACTGTCACAAGACAAACAGGAACTAAAATATTTACCCAAGACTTGAAAAAAAATGACAAAGCAATATTTTTATTTTTATTTTTTTTAAAAAGCTCAATTCTTGAAGGCAAAAAAAGAAACAGAAAAAAACAGCATGCCAAAATCTACCAATAATGTTTGGAGAAATGTGTCTCTGTTAAGGATCTTCTAAATGAATCCTGGACGTCCATCCAAATTAACGTTTTGCTTTATGACTCTCTCGTGCGTTGCTCCTCCCCCACCAAAAAAAACTCTTTTTTTTCTTCTTCTTCTTATATCCCCACACAGAGACAAACAGCTTTCTTAAACATGCAAAGCTCCTAAAATCTCTTGCACGCGACCTGGACTCGTGCGCGGCGCTGAAACCAGGCAGGTGCAGGGCCCGCGAGGACCTCTGCAACTCGGGGCTCGTGCTCCCCAGAGTGCACACGCACACAAAGAGAGAAAAGAAATGTTAAGTCGGACTGGATCAGTGACGCGTGTTTTTAATGTTCAAAAACCATCAGGACAACTGCTTAGAGAGCTCCAAAGTGACGCAGACCTGCACAGAATGCGTGATGTTGTTTCTATTCAAACATGAAATTGTGATTTGACCAATGCAGCCTATAAATATTGATCTTTCACACATTTTCTTTATTTTGTTTTTTCAAGTTTGTTGTAATACATTTAAATGTAGGAAAATATAGTTTTCTAATAGTTTTAAAAGTCACTTCAGATTATTTAGCCAGTTTATTTATGAAAGATTTTTTTACTGTAGTTGTTAAAATTAATCTAAATACAATTTGTAATTTAGTTAGAAAAAAAAAAAAAATTTAAATCAGATTTTTAATTGATTAAAATTTGTTATTATTATTACAGTCATGTTTTGTCGTGTATCTTTTTTTCTGACTCGTTTTGTCTATTCCATTTGCTCTCTGTGCGCATGTGTGCGCACTTATATGCACACTGCATTAGATACTCGGGGCCCTCTCCTTCTGATTATTACCAGGGGTAATATTTCATCGGCACCGCACAATCTTTGTTCTCTGTGAAGATAATAAATGGCCTAATCGTTATCAGCAAACTGCTGGGGGTTTCAGCACCGACCGAGGCTGGAAGCAGGGTCCAAAGTGCTGCTGAATAAATTGGTGTTCCTTATCTCTCGCTCCCAGATTATCGCCTCCTTTTCAAACTTGCACAACAAATACATTCAATGCATCTAATGCATCATTGGTGGGGGAGATCCTGCAGGTTGATAGTGACAGATAGGCGCACGGAATGAGACATATTTACACGTTTTACACCAATAGGTTCTTTTTGGCGTTAAGAGGGAGTTTATTGGCCAGACTGTCGGTACACACACTTTACATATCAATGCAGGCTATATTACAGTGATATATTACATGCATTACCGTGATCTATCAGTCAGATTTGAATATAGATTCTTGCAGATGCTTTAGTTTTGTAAAAATACTGTTTTTTTAACTTTACAAAGAATTATTTAAATAAAGACACACAATCAAATTATGAAATACAGCATAAGTGCATGCATGAAGATGACTCCATCCCTATGAACACATCGCAAAGTGATGATAGCATTATCTGCAGTTTCCCAACAGGATAAAGACGCTTAACACGCACCGTTAGTTTACTATGATTTCTGCCTCTTCCTGACTTTTCGGGCCCATCTTATCATTTAAATGGACTGCTGTGGCATTTTGTTGAACTGAAACGGCGCTTTTTATCCCCACCTAAAACACAGCAAATCTTTTAACTTTGTAGAACTGATGTCAGACAGTTTAATTGAACAAATATTGGACAGAAGATGCACCCACGCACACACTTTTCACGGCTGACCTTTATGTTTTGCCAGAGTTTAATTTGTCATTTTACTGCATGCATGCGCGGATTTTATTAAAACATATTATTATTGAACGGATAGAGGGGGAAGTGGTTCACACTTGATAAGATATGATGAAGCATTTATGAGTGACACTTAAAAATAATAATAATAAAAAATTCAATAGAAAAAAAAAAACGCAAGCGCACTTTCCCCTTTTAATACCAAGGCATCTCCACCGGCCCCGGTGCACTGATGGTCTCCTTGACAACTAAGATAACGGTGCAGCAGTTTTCCATATCGGTCCCGGAGTCTATTATGGCTCGGGATTAGCTCTCTTTCCAAAAAGGTCATACACAAAGTCACCAATCCGGCTCGTTTCCTCGTCATACAGGCTTCGTTCATAAACATGCACGCGCCATTTTACCTATGATGTCATTAGACTATTAACAGCGCACATTTCAACCGACTGGGATGTAAATAACAGCCTTATGAGGAAATTGCAGGCGCACGAGGACCACTCCACAGACTTTCATTGAGGTAACGGGGCATTTGCTGTCAAACAGCGACCCCCGGCGAGAGGAGGGTGCATTACACTCCACTCAATGTGAAATCTTCACGTTTATTTATTAACATTACACATTACTCTTAATGCATTTACACAACTTCAGTCTATCATTTACAATGAATTTCATAATTTGAAGGTTTAAATACGTATTAATTTATTCTAATAATAAGATAAAAAATATAGAACCACAGAAAACTCAAAATCAAGTTTACTCATTAGAATTTAAACACACAACTGACCTCCCAGTGACTGTAACAGCCATCCATCCTGTTAGTGTTCTAATGAACTTTTGTTTGGACACTATTGAAGTCTCAATTATGAAAAGCCCAGTGTATATCAGTGCAGCTGTCCAGAATCCAGTTTCCTGAGGGATCTCCAAATATGTCAATGTTTGTTGAAGATTCCCACCTCCCCACTTGAACATATACAAATAAAAACTGTAAAGGTGACTCATTAGAAACTCCTATCTGTGCATATTTTAGCCAAAAGTTGTAAAGTGAGAGTAGAATGACTTCTAAAATAGTTTTAAACTAGAGTAAAACACATTATTTGAAAAGACAATCTAAAATAGGAGTAAAAAGTGCTTTAGAACTCATTTAAACTCTTACAGCCTATAAAACAAAGCAGACAAAACAACATATGTGCAAAATGAAGTTTCTCCTGTAAATTAAAATAAAAATGTTAGAAGACAAATAAAAATGCCGGCTGTTTTTCTGAGAATAAACCCATTTGTGTTGTGTAGAATAAAAACTACAAATAAATACTTAACAAAAGTCAAGTAAGTTAAGTATGAGTACAAAAGATAACCTTCTGTAAAAGTGTGAGTGAATATAAATGTCAGAGTTTACTTCCAAACTTCTCAATTTAGGTAGATGCTAAAACTAAAGCAGCAAAATCCTGATGAAATCTAATCAAATGTACTAAAAACAACATTTTGACGAATCACATTCAGCACTAACTTTAAAGATTACTTTTTACTCAACAATTAAGTTTTTTATTACTAAAACCAATTTTAAAGGAAGCACTACAAAAACAGACCCCTAGAAATAAATAAAAATGATCATAATTTGGTAACTTTCTTTAAATAAGTAAAGAAAGAAATCTGCCAAGAAAAAATTGTCTTACTAAGAATTGTTATGTTAAGAAAAAAACTTCAAGACCTGTTCTTTTAAACTCAGATTGTTTTGCTGTTGGCAAACTTTCTAGATAGAATGTTTTTCTTGCAAAACAGAAAATATAGAAATTTATTTGAAACGACTTTTTACTTTCAAGATTCAGTTGTTGCATCGTGAAAAGTTGAGGGGACTTCATTTCATTTCATGACTGTACCTGCAGAACAGAACGATAAAGGAAACTGTAACAAAAGAAGTGGAGGCTGATGCACAGCTGGACCGCCCTAGCTAGGACTGCACAGCAGGAAGTTGAAGAAGTTCTGCCAGGAAGCGTGTTCTCAGGGAGGGTCCGCTTTGCATGGAGAAAGAAAAGGATGTTTCCTGTTGGCTCCTTCCATATGCTCGTAAGCCACGCTTGCTCTGACTCTCCCCACCTTTCTCAATTTACTTCCAGTCTTTACCCTAAATCTGCACCATTAAAGGAAGTGTTTTTAGCAGCACCTGCTTGTGCTCACATATTATTAGGAACACTATTAGAGGATGGTGGTAAGCCAAAAGAGTAAATCATGCACAGAGGCTAGGATTGTGTCACAGGATACAGATGTCACCACATGAAGTAAAACTTCCTGCCCATCAAAGCAGTCTGTGCCGGTTTAATGGACTCACAAGCTGCAGCCCACAACCGAAAATGGATTTGGGGCTAGAAAATGTGAGAGGAAAGAGACTGTGGAGAAAAAGAGGAAAAGGCAAGTGAGTAAGGATATTGCAAGCAAAGATATGATGGAGAGATATGTGCATTGCAAGAGGAAAAATCTCTTTGTCTCTCCTGAGCGGAGTGGACAATCAAAGTTTCCTATCAGCTCTGGAGTAGGGGAAATTGTCTGCCCTGGGAAGGAGAGGGCCACTCTCACAGCCAATGGGAAGTGCCCCTGTCACTCTAATCAGGTCCAATAGAGAAAGTAGGAAATGTGTGTGTGTTCTTTCGGCACATGCTCAGAGGAGAGTTCGGTGTAACAGAGAGCGGCGTTGTTTCACTTGTCCTTGTGTGATCCGTGATCTAAAGTCTTGAGTGGTGTTAGACCTTCCTCTGC
Source organism: Oryzias celebensis (assembly GCA_014656515.1). Taxonomy (NCBI): domain Eukaryota; kingdom Metazoa; phylum Chordata; class Actinopteri; order Beloniformes; family Adrianichthyidae; genus Oryzias; species Oryzias celebensis. The sequence goes on from BNCR01000005.1 coordinate 16,030,981, forward strand.
AGCTTATCCTCTGCTTCTAGGGTCATGCATCAGCTTTTTTTTGGCTGAAACCTGCCACGATGAGCCATCAATGCTTTGATGGAACACCATGCACAAAAGATCAGTTGGTCTTAGTAGGAGCTGTGGACAGTTTTTCATAAGGGCAGCAATGGAGCAGGATTACTGTCTCATCAGTTAAAATCCTCATAAAGATGGTGGTTGACATCAGTATGTACTCAGACACAGGGAGAGCAAAAGCATGCTATGTAAACATCCACACAGGAAAAATGAATACATGGGCTTTGCTCCTTTCCCTTTTTGTGTCATCCATCTTTCTTGTTGACCCTCCGTCCTCACCTACTTCATGCCAGACAAGAATGCATCTCTCCACACCCAGAACCCAATCCTCTGTTTGAAGTCCCATCTCCATCTCCACTCTGTCCTGCCCTTCCTCTGCCTGTCAGACTTTCTCATCTGTCAGCTGTGCTCACCCCCGCCGGCTGCAGCTGCAGCGAGGGCCACAGACAGCTTCATTGTCCTCCTCTTCCTCGCCCTCACGCTTCTGCACCCGGCCACATCACACCTGCCACCTGCACGAGATGCAGAGCCCTGGGACCTGAGCTGCGGGGCTTTCATCCAGCCTTCGCCTCGCCTTTTAGAGCCTCTCATCCCCTCATTCCTGCACCCTGTCACTGAGGAATGGCCGGGGCAGAGAAACTGCACAGAGCTCCTGTTGTAAAGCAGTGCGTTTTATGCAGAGCCAGAGGGAATCAGTACAGGTGAGGTGCATCTTTGAGGGGGGAGTCTTGTGTCTAAAATCCACTCAAATTTCTTGTATTTGATGGCTTCTGTTTCATCGTAGGTCTGGAGGATTTGAGGGACCGCATGTGGAACGTGGAGCGGAGTGTGCGCACAATAACAGGCTGACAGTGAGGGTGGTGGCTCTGTCTCGGTGATTTATGAGAGTGTGCTGTGAGGGGTCTTCTGAGCAGGATATTGTTCCCTGACTGGTGACTTCTGCCTCTTTCTCTGTCTGTGTGATTGTGCCTGAGTATTTCACTAAAAGTGGGGAAACTGCTGTAGGTGAGACCTTAATGTAATCAATCACCACCATGTCTCTGAGATTACCCCTTCACCTGATATGCTCCACTTCTTTTTTTCTATTTCATTTTTGAAAACATTTTCATTATTTCTGGCAGATAAAGAAAGAATTCAGTCAGTTCATTTATAGACTTCAAAAAGGGAAGATAACAATTAAGCCTGTGCCTGTAGGGGATCATGACAACTCAACCACATGACCCAGCCCATCCAACCCCTGCACAAACCCCAGCATCTACCTCAGTGAAACACTCACATTCAGTTTGCCACATCAGGATACAGTGCTGCACACGAATTCCGGTTCAAACTGTATTTTGCTCGGTTTACACCAACTGATAAACCGCAGCTCCTCTGTGACCAGTAATCGCATCCTGAGCCGGAACTGAGAAGACTGACAGGCCTCCAGTCAGGCACATTAGGACAAGGGCCTGTCAGTGAAACAGCAGCTATGTGCTGAGACAAATGCAGAAAAGAAACAGCGTGGGACAAGAGCCTGTGGTCTTTCATAGTCAATGCTGTGTCTGTGTCAGCCAGGATACCTTTGAACTGGATTACAGTAAGTCGGTGGGTTGATTGAGACCTCCAAAAACAAGAAATAAGCAGCATCTGATAAGCTCACAAGTGTGAATGACAGGATTTGACCCTGCAGCTGTGTGTTTGGCAAACTTTGATTTCCCATTTGTAAGGTGCAAACATTACGTTTTAAGTAAACACATTTCCTCAGACAATCCCATTTGCACAAGAGGTGAAAATCAAGAGGATCAAGAACACTTAGCCCCTTGAAGCCTGATTTTTTTTTTCCTTGCTGAAAAAAAAAATTCAGGCTGCTGGTGGCCGTGTTCGACTTCTGATTGCAAGATCGCAAGTACCGTTCCAGCCCTGCCTGCCCCTGTGTCAAATTGTCCTTTGAGCAAATCATTGAACCCCTAATCGCTCACAGTGGTTATAAGTTGGCACCAGCAGAGCCACCATCAGTGTGTGTGTGTGTGTGGATGAGTGAAAGGGACTACAATACGCCGTTTTACCTTTTACTTTCATGTTGATGCTAAATTACGGTAAGTTTGGTGCAGTAGTGACTTGATGCATATTTGTATCAATAGGCATCAAGGGGTTAATATTAACATTGTGGCCCAAATACTTTAAAACCACTTTAGGTTTTTGTTTTGAATAAAATTATTAATAGAACTTGAAGACCACCCTAAATCATCGATTGGGTTTGGATTTATCCAGGCTTCAGCTCAGATTACTGCTTTTCAGCTGCTTGAAGGCTGGACTGTTGTGCATTCTCATATGGGGTTTTCTCTATTCCGGGGTGTATGAAATGGTTGTTGACCCATTGTCGCCTCATCTTGAACCCGTCTGCTTGTTCTCCTCTGATATAAGTGAGGGATTTTTGTCTACATGGCTATTGGTTAAGCCTGACATAAAAAAAGAAGTATAAATGGGTGTGAAAATCCCTTAGACCAGCTTTTCAAGGTGCCCATATTCAAAGAGTTGTTTCTAAGTAGGTGCACATAATAAAGTGTGTGTATATTTTGTGTTAGTTAAATAGTAAGAGAACACACTAGCTGAGCTGTTTGTACAGTGGTGTTGAAATATGTCGCCAAAGTGTTTTCAATTATAAGAATGTGGCTGAAAAAAACGACACTCAAGCACAAACAAACATGAATGCTATTGTGGTGCCTTTCAGCACCAGCAAGCATCGGCACTGACGGACATTGTCTTTTCTTTCTCGCCTCTGTGTATTTTCAGAATGATTATTGTACGGTGCATACAATATACGAACGCCGTCATTGTGAAAGGAGCCAGGCTGCTAATATGTAGCAGGAAGTGACCTGTTGGGACCCCTGGTGACCTCAGAGGGAAAGCTATAACCTCAGACTGACCTTCATTTTTGTCCTGAGCTCAAACTAGTCGAGACAGGTTTGCCAGCTGTAGAGATGGCATGATAGGTGGCGTTTAAAGAAATGCAACAATGTGCAGGAAAGTCCCCTTTGAGTTTAAAAAAGGTCCACATGAATGATTCTGAAAACAGAAAAGTGCAATTTAAAAAAAAAAAGTGAGGATTATATTCATTTCAATGTTTAAATGAATTTTGATTTGGTCCCTTTCAGCAGACTAATTTAGCCTTCAGATTTTCAAAGGCTTTTAATATGATTTTCAATGTACGCACGCCCTCTTCTGACAAACTAGTGTTACTGCGCCCTGATATATGTACTAAACAACTGAAAATCAGTTTCTCCAAACTTTATTTCAACTTTGAAAAAGTTCCACATCTTTGCCCATTCCACAGATCTTTGTTTTACATATTCCATGTCTTTCCTCACATCCAACTTAATCTCTAAGTCTTAATCTCACAGTCAAAAATATAACACAAAAACATAACACCTGAATGGTACAAAATGTAGAAAATATGACAGAGGAACATTAAAAAATTAGAATTGGTGCTGATCCGCAATCAGAGCATCAAATATGACTGTCAGTCAAGGGCCATAAGAAAAAAAAAAAATCAGGGCAGAAGATGTAAGATTTAGAAGAAACCATTACCTTCACACGTCATTCAAATTTACAATACAGTATTTGTGGGTCAAGACATGAAACCAAAAAGATTTGGGCACTTCTGTTATTTCTTCTAATAACAGCGGCTTTACTGAAAAACATTTAAATGTTGAAAAATAGGGGAAAAGAAGAAAGAAGAAAAAAGTCCAGCCTTTGAAACATAAGAAGCATCGAGTCTGAGCTGGCTGTGATGTTTGACTAAAGCTGTGATGTTGCTGCTCTGTGAGTACGCAGTGACTTCGTTTATCACCAGGCACAAAGGCACATGTTGGGATAAACCCATCACTTGATTCAAATGAGATGTTAATAATCCATATCTGGATGTAATGAAGGAAAAAAAAAAAAAAAACATTAACCATATGTCACATTTCTTTTTAATTTTAATGGAACCAGCTGGTAACTGTAGAAGTGAGGGTGTGGTGTGTTCTTAAGAGCAGCAGCAGCAGTTTAAAGGGTATCCAGCAGACTGTCGATGCGGCTAATGAGCTCTTGTCTCTTGCTGGTCAGTGACTTCTCATTTTCAATATAAGCCTCCTTCTTTACTTTACCGGCCACCAGCCGCTCTGCCTCCTGACACGAGCGGAAAACCAAATCCTTCACCTGGCCATCCAGCTTCTGAACTTCCCCCACCTGAGAAATAAAATATGGTGAGCATCACTTTTCTAAAAAGTAACCAAGCATCTGCGGCTTTACATCCACAACACTCACTTTTTCAGCCAAATCAGAGCCCTCAGCCTTGAGTCGGGCCTGCAGTGTACTGATGTCGTTGGTGAGGGTACGGTGTTCGGCCTCCAGCGTCTTCCGGCCGCTGTTGAGCGCTCCCGTATCACGGGACTGCTTGTACCGGTTGACCACCTCATCCATGTGTCGGTACAGACCCAGACGTTTGTTAACCAGAGTCAGCACCTGCTCTGTAATGGAGGCCACCTTCATCCGGACCTCAGCAGCAGGGTCCTGAACAAATGCACGACAATGATAAACCAGATCTGACAGTAGGACATGGGACTAAATGTCAGTGTAAAAGAAAAACCCAAGCATAAATGAAACTTATACTAACAATACGCTTACCTTTGTGATGGCAAAGTCCAGACGCACGTAGATTATGACAGTGAAGAAGAGGATGTAGAAGGCACCAACAACCAACAAAGGCTCTTGCAGCATCAGGATCTTGTTGAAATTATAATGAACCTAAACACAAAGAAAAATCTGTTTTGCTTAGAAGAAAAAGCAAACAAAAAAACAGAATTATTTGCAAGCATAAGCTATTTTTTAATATAAAACCAGCCAAAACAAGATTATCAAAAAAAAAAACATTAAAAAAAAACCCACATCACTCTTCTGCAACAGATCAAATAAATTAGCAATACAGTCCATAACACACTAATCACCGCTTGACTTAAAAATATTATAAAGATGCACATATTTTATAGCAAGAGCCAATATTAAAACATCTCAATAATATATTTACTGATAATTGATCTACCAATTATAAAAACTCAATCAAATCAATTAGGTCACAGGTGAAAACAACATGTATTGAATTTAATCACGACAAGCTCAAATGTCTGTTGTACCACTAAATCCTGGATGTGCTGTTCCACAAGGTTGGACTTGGTGGCAACCAACACTGGTCGCCCAAAGGTATCCAGATAGGTGTAGTGCAGCTGGTTTGGCATGCGGTCAATTTTGTAAGGTGTGTCCACATGAATGTTTCTGAAAACAGAAAAGTGTTATTTAAAAAAAACTTGAACACTAGCAGTTGAAACACTGGATTTGCATGAAAACACTTACTTGGCCCCCTCTGGAAGAATGATCCTTACAGTCATGTGGTCAATGACCTGGTCATCATAAACGTGGTCAACCAGTCTCATTTTCAGTGCATATTGGTCACCTAGGATGTAAACAAAAATTCTGTTATCAAATGCAACTGTTACAGATTTGAAGAATCTCTATTCTAAATGAGCAGCAACTGAAAACCTTTAAGCTGTTGGGTGCTTCCTAACCACACTGCAGTTTTGTCTTAAACTGTGGGTTGAATCCCACACACAATAAAACCGATACAATATTAACTTTCATGTTTGTCTAAAGATACTTATTCCACACTAAAATGAGACCAACAGTTTGACAGCAAATTACAGAACTTTCATATAGACTGTACCACAAATGCATATTACTCTTTTTAAAAATGAGAAGATCGTTACATGTTTTAAAAAAAACACACAAACACAGAGTATTTCCCCTTATTCTAACAAGATCTCACCAAGTGTGTAGAGATACTCATAGCTTGGCAGATTGTAGCCGATGATATAGTGGGTCTTCCAGCCTCCAAACAATGGAAATCGAGGTCTGACTTCAACTTCTACTGAGTCATCCAGCACCTGCAAATGGGAAGTTGAGATGTTTCCAATCTCATCTCGGTAGTAGACATCTTGAGCGGAGGCAGGAAGGATGGTCTGTGGATAAAGGAAAGTGTGATAAGTGTATGATCAAAACAGTGACTTGTCCAAAATAGTGTAAACTTCAAACCTTGAAGGACTTGACAGACGAGATGCCGCTGTCCGATTGACGCTGGTAATCATAACGCGAAAAAGGGCCCTTCAGGGTGGCTCCTGTGTGTCTCAGGTCAATGGTTTCCTCCACGGCGATATTGCCCCAATGTGACACCTCAATAGTGCGGACAATACTGGTGATAGTGAGAAACGGTGTGTTGTTCTCGTAATGGATCTTCATTGTATCCTAGAGATTTTAGATCAGTGAACATTACGTGTTAGCAGCCGCTCTCATAGCCACACTTAGATGTCTTGTCAGAACTATACCTCGCTGAATGGGGCAACATCTCGAAAGGGCCCGTACTCGATAACCTCGTCAGTTTTGCTTGGGTTGCCCAGCTTGGTGTAACTCTCCACGGTCTTGGAGGCCAGGCGCACACGTGTGGTCTGGCTGCGGGTGGGATACGGGGAGTAGAGGTAGTGGTTCCCCTGAAAGATCACCAGCTGGCGCTCAGCCTGGGTGATGTGTGAAGGGAATGGCTTCAGAACGTGGCTAAAGGTCATTTCCACCTTCGCTTTCAGCTGTGCTCCTGCAGCCAGACTCGAGGACAGTTGTACTTTGTAGAACTCTCCCCTGTTGGTAAACAGAATAACTTATTTTTGAGAAACTACAAAATCATGTTTAGTTGTCTTTCCCCAAAGTTCTTAATATATATATATATATATATATATATATATATATATATATATATATATATATATATATATATAAATAAAATAACGATAAAAAAATAAATGAACTCAATGGCAATTTTAAGGCATACATTTTTCTAAATTAGTACATTGTGATGACAGCAATAATAAAATATACACAATCAGTTATTGTAACTCAGTGTTATACCTTTGGCCCTGAAGGGACGTCTGCTGGAGTTCCAGTGTGCCATCCTCCTCTTCATCTCCTTTAACCTGTAGAAACAAAGTTGCATTAGAAAACCTTTTCCTGTTTCTTTATATTTTAGAGAGGAATGCTAAACATGAGATATATACTTATGCAAAACTGATAAATGACAATCAAATGGACCAGAACTTGCTGTTCAGTTTATGAGCGCAGTTGTTAAAGCTTCATTCAAAGTATGAAGGGGGCGGGCCCTCCAGCAGATACACGGAAGTGAGCTGCCCTGCGCATACGTGTCATGCAGCCACTGAAGGAGCGTGGAGCCCTGCGGAAGTCTAGAAACACGCTTCTTTAGCGATGTAAATGCACTCTGTTGGCTCGTGCCACGTAATACCAAATGCACAATATCTAACAGACCCTACCATTAACAATCTTTGACCGTCTCACTTCTGAATTAGCAAAGTTCATTTGACCTGACTAGCTAGCACAAGTGCTGCCATGTCCTCATTAAACACAGCATTGTATTGTATGAATTGTATAATCACCTTATACTGACTGTTGAGTTATGTTTTGCAAAAATAACTCGAAATTATAAATAACACATGTGAACTGTTAGATTTTTCATTGTCGTAATGTGGATGTTTAGGTACTAAGTGCTAGCTTAAATGCTAAAGCTAACTAGCCGGTTGCAGGACACCGTCTTGGCCCCATTGGGTTTACGTGTTCCTTACCGACGCTCCGATGTACGCCAAGTGGGGTACAAGGTCAGGCTCCACCGCTAATATAAAGCTTTGAACGGCGGAAGGTCCCTGGTTGGACAAGACGATCTCCGCAGTGATCTTGGCTAAATGAGTGCCCAGGTCCACGGTTCTCTTAACGTCCTCGTTGACCAGTCCGTCTCCGGAAACCTCCACGCCTAGAGCCGCCAGAAGCAGCGTGCAAACGACGAAGAGCAGAAACTTTCCTGCCATAGTTATTTTTAAAACAGAGCTAGAACAAAACAGAGGTTGAAGCGGCCAGATAACAGGAAACGTAAAGCAGCAATGAAAGGCCGCCGTTCCGCTCCACGCAAGAAAGGATGACGCTTCATTCAGGAAGACGTAATGACGTCACTACACATATGTCTGTGGGTCGAAGTCATTGGTTGGCATCTCTGCGAGGGAAACCACAGTGATTACTATATAAAATACTTCTTAGATGTAATTAATGTATTTTTTAGGCTTCTCAAACAATTGCTTAGGGAATTCAGCTAACAAAAGAAAAAAACAAAAAAAAAAAAAACTAAGACGTTTATCTAACTTTACTCCAATCATACAGAAAACAAACAGACATGTTTTATCAATGGCTACAAAGGGACTTATCTCTGTGAAGTAGAGTACAAATAATTGTAGAGTATGTAGAGTATTAATCACCAAAAGCTGTAGGAATCTCCCATCTAACTCATGCCACTATCAGTTTACATCTTGATAATAACATTTGTAAAGACATTGACCGTACAGTTAACCTTATATGGAAAAATTGCACATGTTACAAAAACTTACCTGTCAGTTCTTGTACAGAATGCTATACCCTCAGAAACAATGCTGTTCAAGAATGCGGATAATTTGTTAGCTTATCAAATTACATCGGATTCAACTGAGTGGAAAGAATTTGCTTCTCTCATGGACCTGATAAACATAACCCCCCCTGTATGTTTAACTTATTGGATCAATTTCTATCAGATATCAACAGGAATGTAGTTTGGATGATCCCACCTAATAATAAATAAGGAAAATGAAATAACTCCACGCCAGTAATCCTGCCCACAACTCAGACGTGAATTTCCTATGAGCTCCTGCTGCTCTGTAGAAACAATGTTCAAGAAAAATGACATTGGTTTTTTTGATCAGGGATAACAAACAAAAAAACAAACACAAAAAGGCAAAATCATAATTAAAAAAGCACCATTTTGAAAATAGATCAAAAGATGATTGCTCGTCCCATTACCAGACATGTATTTATGCATTAACCTCCTCCTGGATTTTAACAGAGAAACTCTGTTTTGATAAATCTGACTTTCACTTTTTTTGTTTTAATCAACAAAAACAAAACATCTTTGAAAATAAAGCTTCAAACATTGGAATCTGGTATTTTGGTCTTTTAGATGGTTTTGTTTTTGAGATTTATAAAAGTGTGTCATGTTTGCCTAATTCAGGTATTGTTTGCAGTGCTGTGAATGTTATTTTATTTTTTTAGTGCACACACACCGGGGTTGCACGGTGGCACAGATTCATGTCAAGAATGCCCTGGTTCTAATGCCAACTGGGATCTTTCTCTCAGAGCATGCATGGGTTTTCTGTGGACAATCCGGCATCCTTCCACAGTCCAAAGATATGCTTTATCAGTTAATTGATTAATCTGAATGATCCCTAGATGCGACTGTGAGTGTGTGTGGGTCTGACATGGCGTGGCCCTGCAACAAATTGGCAACCTGTCCAGGGTGTACCCCACGTTTAACAGTAGCTAAGTTAGGGTCTGGAAACCCTGTGACCCAGACAGGGATAAAGCAGGTTAAGAAAATGGATGGATGGATAGTGCACAAAACCAACGTCCCTCACTCACCTTCAGCAAACTGGTAGAATCCAGTTTGATTGGACATATTTTTGTTTGATCACTCATTCAAACAAAGGTCACAATGGTAGAGAGCACAGCAGGAAGAAAAATAACAAAAAAAGTTTGCAAGAAATGTATTATTTAGTTCCTGATCGATTTTATTCCTTTTACAAAACATAATCTTGCTTATGTCAGTTGTTTTGAATGGATACTGCTGTTACTCTAAGTGCTAGATCATTTTTTAATATGTATTTCTCATCCTTTACATCCCTAATTTATATGCATAGAAAAACAAGCAAACACACCTGTCAATAAAAAATAGCAAAATCTTTGTTGCTAAAATGTACTTTACATGTTTCTGACACAAATGAATTAGTATTTTAACTAAGAAGCACTAAAAATGGCAAGGAGTTGACCCTGTGCATATACCTAAAGCTGAAACGAGCTGTTCTCACTCACAACCTTGAAGGAATGGCTACATTTAGCTTATGTTTAACTAATTAAACAGATAGCAGTGTAACTTAAAGGAAAAACAATAATAAATGTCATTAAAAAAAAACCAGTTTCGATTATAAAATGTAGCAATAACACTGGTATTACAAGACTTACTAATTATATCAACAAAGAAAACGATCCTTGACTGTTTTTGTTGTGAAGCTGTCTTACATTCATTGTTAAGAACATCCTGGTTTAACTAACATCCCAGAAAAAATGATGAATTGAAAAAGTAAAAAAAGAACTAGTCAGACCATCAGCTGCTATTTAAATCACTTGGCTGAAAACTAAAACCAAATTAGAAAAAAAAAAAAATTTGTTGGTTCATCTCACGTTCTCGGTTTCTGAAGCAAACAGAAAAGTTTATTGTTTCTCAAGGTTCAATAATAGAAGATTTTTCTAATGCAAGCACAGTGTTTACAATGATGCACTAATAATTTTAATTTGAAGTTAATTTTAAAATAACTGTAGAACAAACTATTGTTTAAAAAAATACACAAGCATCTTATCGTATAATGATCCATTGTTTGTCAGGACACCAGGCATATCATTTGATAAGATATTGCTGAAAAACGCTGCTGCAGCAAATGTGAGTCAGTATGCTGCCAAGATAGAGACAGAATCATTTGTCATTTGACTCTTGAGTCTCCACTGATGGCTGGTCTTGCTCAGCTGCACACACTATTTTCCCCTTGACCTTCTTGTTTGAAGAGATGATGAAGTAGGGACTGAGAGAGGCATAGCAGGAGGAGAAGAAAACCCTCATATCAGCCACCACTGGTGACACCTTTGACACAGTCAACATGTAGATCCAGATCATGTTATCAATACCAAAGAAAACTACATAGAGTATCACCAGGGTCAGCACTGTTTTAGCTGCCCTGGTCTCTGCTCCATTGCCGTGTGAGCGACGTATCCCTCTCACCTGACGGCTGTGTCGATGGAGAAGCAGAAGTATAAACCCGCTGGAGCCCACCATCAGGGCAACAAATGCAAAGTCCCTTACAGACACAGCTACTCCATTAATAACATATGAAAGATTGTCTCTGAAGTCCACATGACAGAAGCCAAGGTTGAGCGTAAAAGGCAGGACAGTGCCATTCCGAGGAGCCATGGAGAAGAAAGGGGCTGCGATGCAAACTGCCATGTTGAGGAGCCACAGCCCTGCAAAGGTTGGGAGGACCAGGGAGGAAAGTGCAGGCTTCAGCATGGACAGAAAGGGTCCACCTGAGGCGATGGTCACTGCCTGAAACACACTGAGCATGCAGGTGATGCAGACCGACAAAGCCCGGCCAATGCGGTAAGCATATATGACCGCCTTACAGCCGGGATCGTTCAAGAGGTCCTTCAGCCCAAACACGGTCATGGTCTGGGGTACGCAACGAGTCAGAAGCAGTATCAAGTTGGCAAAGGCGAGATGGCACAGGATCATGTCAACAGGAAGGAGCTTTGATTCAGTGCAAATGATGTGGCTGTACACCAGAAGCACCACAGAGTTCCCCAGGATGCCCAAACCCGTTTGCAAAAGGAAGGAAACGCCTTTGATGGTCAAGCACAGATCCATGACGGAGCGACCTGCACAAAAACTTGCAAACTAGGTGAGGGATTAATTTAAAACTAGGACTATAAAAACAACATTGCATCGTCCACAATTATTTAATCAAATAAAAACACAGTCAACCTTACAAAAATGATTCTTACCTGGGATGGAAATGACACAGTCTCTCTGTGGGCAACGGTGGTTTATAAACCTTGTTGCCCCTCAAGACTATCAGTAAAGACAGCCCAATTTGGGAAATTAATTTGAAAAAAAACCCTCAAACAGTCTCATAGGACAACTAGGACAAGAAAACAGAATCACACGATTGTCTCGATTGGCCTGTAGGACATTCATTTAAAATCAAAACACCTGAGATGAAGACCCCAACACATTACACAGAACAAAGTTATTGGAACACTTTGAAATTACGGTTTTTGTGTCTTCCAAGAAACAACATATTTACAGTAGTTGACAACTTTTAGCAAAAAATCTCTAATTTAGTCAGAGAGCAGACAAAGTGGATTCCTTTCTAATTGCCGTATTTATAAAAATCATTGACAACAGGATTAGTTCTCACAGGCCTGTACAGTGAAAAAAAGAAACTTTTTTTTCAGGGAGAACTTTTCTTTTATTGTTTCTCATAAATGAGGACATAATTGAATGCTCACTTTGAGTGTATGTTAAAAGATACATTCATACTTTTATACACTGTAAAATATCATTTTATGAACAGTTCATTAAGTTCTTAATTTTTCCTAATGACTTCTTGCAATTAACCATAATCAATTTTCTATACTTTTTTTTTTAAGAATTCAAGCTATTAAAATCCCCATTTTCCCTTGAGATGTATGCCTTACATCTTGGGTAACAATCTAAGATGGCATTTAGGAGCTTTTATATGCACAGCTGGTGCTTGGGTGCCCACTCCTGCCCTCCTGTCTTTCCAGGGAACATGGTAATAGACACAGAGGAGCAAGACAATTAGAAAGCTCATGTAATAATGCATGTCTGCACTAATTGGTGGCACAGGGGACAACCAGCCCTCATTTTAACTCGTAATGCGATGACATGTGATACAACAGAACATTAAAATGCTTTGCATGTGTTTCTTTTATACTAGTGAAACATGCATTTGGTAACTCTGCCACTTGTGGTATTGGAGCCTAGTGGTCAGTTTTTTTTGTTGCAAACTTCCTAAATATGCTTTAACGTGTATTAGAACAACCCGTTTTCTCCTGAGACCCAGCTGTGGAATAAATCATAGTTAGATGTTTTGTTTCCTTGCATATTTTTTTGCATGTTTATCTGTTAAGAGAACTAATTAAAATGGCAAGTTGAAGCATGTCTTCCCCCGGGCATTCCAGTGCTTTTTTTTCTCTTTGCTGCTCTGGAACTTTAATGACAGACTCACTTTACTCTGAGATGAGATTTTAATTTGCTTTGTTATGTCTAGTATATATTTATGGATTTTAAATTAATTTTTCAGCTTCACCAGACCTTTTAAAATGATACCTTTTTTCACGTTTTTTCCCCCCAAAATCCAGTGTACCAGTGTATTCTTTTACCACATTTCTCAGCTTTATTCCTTTTCATCTTTTTTTTATAGGAATTGTTGCTTTCTTTTAAGTCCAGCATTAGTCAATAAAAACTGGACAACAGTACCAAATCAAATCATAAAAATTCAAATTCATAAAAAAATAAAATTTTTAGCTGCTCTATGTCAAACATGTTATAAAAATAACAACATAAACCAATACTCTCACTGATAATGTTAATAATTCATTCAGTCACACAATCCTTTACAGTTAAGGAAAGAAGACAGTCTTCCATTAAAAAGGTGATGGCTTGTTAAAGCCTGATACTTAATAATCACATTCTAGATTACATGCATTCATTACGATCACCACAGGGCTCAAACATCAACAACTAATGACCTCATAGCCATTATCTGTTGAGTTTTGATGTAAAGATTGAGAATCATTTCTTTTTATTCACTTTTAAACTGACTAATGCTTGGACATTGCTTTAGTGCCTGATGCCACAGTTTACTCTGGTCACTTTAATTCAGAATCTTTTTAATGTTTTTCTAAATTTAACTGTTAAAGTTAAAGTTTAACTTTTAAAGTTCAATGTCCCCCTTAATCTGTATCCTCTTTCTCTTTCAAAAACATATTTGTAAGTGAAGTGGAAGAAAGTTTTGTATTTCATATAGAAATGAAACCATCTTGAAGGCTATGAAGTCAGATCCGTATTTTGGATTTGACAAATAGAGGATGGGTGTGTTCATAGTAATCAGTGCAATTAATAGGTCTGATAGTCCTTTATTGTAGAATATATAGATAATAGATAGTAGATTTTGATGTATTTCCCCAAAATTCAATAAAATATTGACAATATGGAGATACCAGATAGAAGATGTCATGACTTTGTGTCAATGACATATTAGAATTAAACACACAGCAAAAAAAAAGAAAGAAATAGAGAAACAATTAAAGTACAACTGAATTCAAAAAGATATTAAAAAACTATTACATTTTTTTTTTGTATGTCCTTTTAAGTTTATTGTTTTAAAGTGAAGTCTTCCTTTTGTGACAAAGGTTGTTCAACTTGGTTTTAGAATGCATTTTGGATTCAGGAAACATAAAATAATATATTTATTAGTAACATTAAAAATAATCTTTTTCAAAAGAATCTGTCTACATTTCTGATTATGTGCCTTATCATTCTCCCACATGAAAATATTTCAATCTCTCCACTGCAGTTTCTAAATGGCATTTTTGCAGTCCCTCTGTACTCTTCCAACCTCTCTATCATAAATGCAGTTGGTATTTTACTCTATTTTTTAAAAGGCATTTAAAATCTTGGATGAATACACAGTCATAAAACAATAACTGCCATTCTCTCTAAAGAAAGGACAATCTCATAAAAACATGCTCTTGTTTTGAGTTTGTTTCATCTTTGACCACTAGGGGACACTGTAGTGTTGTCAACATAAACACAGCAAACTCTTGGATTTAGTTTTAACTATATGGGCACAAAGAATAAGCAATTTTACCAAAAACAAAGAACAAAAAACTTTCATGAGAAGATTATTTTTAAACTGTTTTATTATTCAGGAAGCAAATACTTTTCACCCAGTGAATCAATAATACTCAGAAGATTTTTCTTATACAATTAATAGTAAAAACAACACTGATGCATCTTATCCTCTGATCTTTATAGTGTTGTAAATGTACTCTTGTTGAGGATATATTTAAGTTAACTTTTCCCTCTGTGTTATCTTGTCTGGCTGAAACCAAGTGAGCGGACAGAAGCACTCATCTGAATTGATCCCAAGTAATTGGAAGCTGAGGAAAGAGAAATCAATGGACCGTATAAAATGGATCCAACAGCTGTCACCTGTTTGCAAGTATAAGGACACAAACAACTTGGATACTTCAAAAGGGGATTGCAGTCTGTGACATGGTACACTTCAGAGCTCTCATCTTTCTCTGCTCACAGGTAAGGGCTAAACTCTTTGCAATGGTGACACTGCAAACACTGAAGGATTTCAAAGATTTTTGATGGCTCATTCTTTTATTTTTTGGAGCCTTTCTTCTGTGCAGGAATGTCCTCAGTGGATATGGTTCGTAGAGGACTCTATGCATCTCTCACAGTTGTGGGAGTTCCTGGTAATCTGCTTGTAATCGTGGCATTCCTTCTCCTGTCCTACGAAGAGAACCGTCTCCTCACAGCTGATGCCATCATCCTGCACCTAACCTGCGCCAATCTGCTTGTGGTGGTTGTACGCTGTCTGACGGAGACCCTGGCCTCCTTCCATGTGGCCAATGTCTTTGGAGATGCGGGTTGTAAAGGGGTCATCTTCATTTACAGAACCTCTCGTGCACTCTCAATCTGGCTCACCTTTCTCCTGAGTACTTACCAGTGTCTGAGCATCTTCCCTCCTGGATCCTTCTGGGCCTCTGTGCGCATACTGTTAGCCCAAAATGTGGTCTTTGTATTCCTTTTCCTCTGGGTGCTTAACACCACTTTGAGCTCAGGAGCCTTGTTGTTCTCTTTAAGCTCCAAGAATGACTCGACCCCAACAAACAACGCAATCAATATAGAATTCTGCTTTGTGAGTTTCCCGTCAGAGTCATCCAAAGAGATCTATGGGGCAATACAAGTGGGCAGAGATGTGGTGCCAATGGCCCTCATGACTCTGGCCAGTGTGATAATTCTAGTCCTCCTTTACCAGCATAGCAAACACATCAACAGTCTTCACAGAAACAGTAACACAAGTGGAGGAAGATGTGGAGCAAAGAGACGAGCTGCAAAGGTGGTGGTTGTGCTCGTGACTTTGTATTTGGCCTTGTATGGTGTAGACTGTGGCCTTTGGGTGTACACCCTAACTGTGAAAAAGACAATGAGTTCTTCACTGATCTCAGATTTGCGTGTATTTTTTGCCTCTTTGTATGCAGCCCTAAGCCCTTTGGTGATCATTGTATCTAACAGGAAGGTGAATAGTAGGCTGATGTGTGCGTCCCAGAAGCTTGCCTTGGAGAGAGCCAAACACACTCCATCTTATTGAGGTACTTTATGCATCTGAAAGTGATTGTTTGAAGGGCTGAAGGGGAACCAGAGTTTGACCTTTAACACATTTTGTGCTTGTGGCGCTTTTTTTTAAAAAAAAACCTTTGTCTTCATGGTGATACAAGTGAGCAGTGTAGTTTTTAGATTCATGTAAACCCCACTCCAAATCTCATTTTCTTTCTCAGTTTAGTCATTATGTTCTATTTCTTTCTGTGAAAATGTTAGTATGTTAATTAGTTCAGTTTAGCTGTCATCATTTTCTGCATTTAGCCTTCATTAGGACTTTGCAAAGAATCCGGGAAGTGTCCCATGTTAACAACAGAAGATAATTGTTCTCCAGAGAATGGGTCAAATGTCTGATGGGAAAACTGAAGAATTTCTCAGTACAGAGTCGTGAGATAAAAAAGATGTTTATTATTCTAAAATAAATAGAATAATTAAATCCTGACAATGTCAGAGCTACATAAAATAAGACACACAATTAGATTTTGGCACTATACCTCTGCGTGTGCTGGTGGATGTGGCAAACTGGTAATTTAGGAGTCATTATGTAATTTTCCTGACTTGACAAATCAAGGGCAGGGGGAAGGGGTGAGGACATAACACTTGCGAATGACATCCCGAAAAACATAAAGTGGGGCTGCCAGCACTCTGCAATCCTGTCATGACTCTTAAGTGCAATCACAGTGGGGCTGTTGAGCTGCTGTCGCACTGCAGGTGAGAAAAAAAACACTTCTTTTTGTGCTTGTGCAAACTGTTGCGTGAATCATAAAGTCAATACCGGAAACATGAAAGGTCACAAGTGTCACTACAAAGTAATATTCAGTTTTTCACACAGCTGGAACCAAGAACATCTTTTAAAAAGCTTTTCCCCGATGACATATTCCATGTTTCTTACTCTTCAATCCACTGAAATCTGAGTGGCACTCTATACAGACTCCGGTGGAATGAAGGATAGAAGACATGGATGCTTTCGTGTGCCGTCACATCTGGTAAGGACTTGCTGAATGCGGGCTCCGATGTGCAATTTGATGGATTCCAGAGAAGCCGTTCCTTTGCTGTCAAGAAAGAAGATTTGGCAGATTTGTTAAGAGGAACAAACAGACAGAAGACAGGTTTCACTGGAGTGCAAGCTCAAGTGTCTCAGCGAGTGTTTGAAGGGCGTGCCAGGCAGGCCTCTACCTGCACAAGACAGGACCTGTTTCTCTCTGCTTTGCATCTTTTCCAAGTCTGTTCAGCCCAGGGAAGCCATGCTGCTGTAAAACGCATGTACACTTCACCACAAAATTCATTATTCCTTTAAGAGCATATTTGTCTTATAGTCTGCTTAGTGGATTTAAGACTTGAAATCAAAAGTTTTAGCTTTACACTCCAAGTGAGAAATGCACAAGAGCAAAACACAAATAACTTAAGTTTCCTCTAAAGAACTAACCAAAAAGAAAAAGTCTACTAGTTTCTTAGTTGGTAGAAAGCAAAGGTGTAAAATACAAACCCATGAAAAGACGACAAAGTAAATCTTTGAAGGTGTCTTAAAAAAACACAGCTAAATCCCATCAGGCGATCCTGTTAAGACCTCTGTCGTGTCTGATGTCAGTCTATTTACCTGCACCAGGTGCGGGCATTTTTGTCCCCCTGTCCACCAATGACAAAGCAGCAGGAGGGATAAACCTCGCCCTTTTCTGCCTTGAAGCAAATCCACACCCTGCTGCAACTGAATGTTCAACCAAAACCATCTCCTCCCCCGCAAAAAACCTGCATGCATTACACAAACATCAGTTTGAGCCACAGCAACCAGCAGAAACTTGCAGAAACAGTAATAACTGTGACTTAACATAACTCTAGAAATTAATATTATGTCAGACACTGAAACAAAACAAAACAGGATAACCTTGCAGTTTATTTAGATAATAATGCATCTCTCTTCTTTTTTTTTAATGCAATGGAGACCACTTCAGTGGTAATGAAAAAAAATCTGTTGAAAAAATACCCCTGATTATGTGAGCAAAATAAAAAACCCAATGTCATAAGCATTATATAGGTTGCAGATACGACTTTGCTTGTCTTTGTGTTGGGTTTCTCTTCAGACTTTGTGTTGGCTTATTTCTTGTTTGTTTCAATCGAAAAGAAGAACTAAAGTGGCAGCATTAAAAATGCCCCTCAATAGTGGCATTTTTAATGTTCTTGTTCAAATTCATGGTATTAAAAAGTTTTTTATTCTTTTTTTAAACTTTCTAAAGCCCAGTGTTGTATGTGTGTGACCCTTTTCCCTGCTTTTACCCAGTTCCACTCATTTCCTTTAGACACAGCGTTCACAAACATGTTTCAGCTTGCCTGGAATGCTGCACGGCACCCAAGCAAGAAACTCTGCAGCCGTAAAGTTTAACGTTGGGTTTGAAAAAGGCCTGTTCTGTCTTGACAAATACAACTGAACGTCCCAAAATCCTGACAGAAACTCAATTTGAGAAACAAGCATAATTTTTATATTAAATTGCATGCAGTGGCATCAATCGCTGAGTTTGGAATTTGATGATTTTTTTTGGTGTAACTGCTTTATATGCAAGGCATGAAAGTCAAATCAAATCTTTTTCATTTTCAATAAGCGTCTGTGAGTATTCTTATTGATTGGTAGTTGGGGGGGGGTTGCAAAAAAAGTGAGTCATACACTTAATGCTTGAACACTGAATGGCAAGCACATGTGACAATATTTTAGATGAAAAGTCATGGAAGAAACTAAACCTGATCAAAATGCCCTTAAAACAGAGATAAAACAGGGAAAGCATTCATGATTACAGTGCTATCACGTCCAACTATAAAGTAACTAAACGGTCAAATTCATGAAAGAAATCATGCAAGAGAAAGCCAAACCAGAGTTTAGCATTTTGCAATGAAACCAAAGAACAACTTGATGCTATCCATGACAGGTTTATGGCTGCAGCAGCAAGGAAGTAGACCATACTGGAGGGGAAAAAGACGGTTGGGGGTGGAGGGTGGAGTAAGGGGGAAGTGGGGGTTGTGACTCAGGGCCAGAAAACAACAGCCCCTTCTCCAACCCCCACCACCACTCTCAGGAAAGTTATGCAGTGATGTGCTGAGACATGACAGGCCTTTTTCAATGCTTTTTTTTTTTTTAATCCTGCAGCTCATCTCCATGTAAGGGAGAGAGAACAAGAAGTAAAAAGAAAACTTTCAAGAAAAGATTGCTGAGTTACGAGGAGAAAAAAAAGGGAATAAACAGGCATGGTGTCATGTGAATTCATGAGGAATAACTGAATAATATACTTTTCACTGACAGATGGAAGAGACATCCAGGGTGAAGTTGGATCTCAAAGCCGCCCTGAAATGAACTGAAGAATCAGTGGGAGTTCTATCGCTGTTCTATCAAAATGATATAAAAAAAAATCTAATAATTTTGATGGGTGAATTCTTTTCTTTTTTACTTTTTTCCTCATACAGGTAGTTTCACTGAGATCAGAAAATCTTTTCAAAGCGAAAGGGGAAATCAATGCACATCAGGCAGAAACAGGCTCCACTGACATGTCAGTATGAAAAGATTAATACTCTGATGAGCCAATTCAGATACCCGAGGGACCCCGCATTATGCTGGATGCTGAGTGGAAGCATAAAGCCAGATTTGATTCTATTTAAAAGATTTTAAGTGAGAAGTAGCGCAGTGGGGGATCAAACTAAGAGTTTGAAACTGGCATTTGACTTAAGGGAATGTTTCTGATGACCATTGACACTTTACACAAACTCAAATGTGACAAATAGCATTTTTGTGACAATCATGTTACAAACTTCAACCTCAATACGTGTTCATAAATATATGCTTAAAGTCCGATCATCTTTCATCTGTTGTAAAAGCCTTCCCAGTGGACTTTTAATCGTGGCAGGAGGCTTTTTTTAGCCAAAAAAAAAAAAAAAAGAAGTGTTCTTTTCCAGGACATACAGGAGGTTTGCCCGAGCAGCAGAAGTTCATTAGAAATTGGCCATCTGAGTTGTGGGAGGGCAGAGTAAGTCCGCTTTAATTTCCTATCATCCCTTTGTTTACATGCTCTTTCACAAGCTTACAGCCCCTCACAACCTCAAGCTAACATTTACACGGTGAGCAAAATTGACTCTATCCACCCATACAGTTGTGAGCCAGATGCAAGCTCGGATGTAGAAAATGAAGACATTCATGGATCTAGTTGGACACAACAGAATGGAATGGAGCAAGGAGCTTGCAGCCTGACTATTGTACTTATTAGAGCTGTCAACGTTAATGCGTTAACAAATCGGATTATTTAAAAAAATTGAACGCATCATTTATTAACGCAGATTAATTACATGTCAGAATTACACTGTCTTCCGCTTTAAGGTCAGGCGATTTTAGAAGGCTTCCACAACGTGCATTAATTTCTGAAAATACACACTTTTCTGGGCACAATGCCACTTATAACATGATCACTTATAAAAGAAATACATATGCAATAGATTTTTAGGACTTTATTCTTGTTATTTTTTCAGTTTAAATTGCCCTTTCACAAAAAGTGGACTATTTCATTGGTGCTGCGGCCCGTTCTCACAGCAACATTTGAATCACTAGGTCAACAGACCTTAACCCCGGCAACAAAGGATAGGGATATACAGTATATGCTGATGGCCAGATTGAATAAAGCATCAGTTCAGAGAGAAAGTTCATCTCTTATTACCACTATTTTTTGTCCAGGAGATGATGCAAAAAGTTTATTTTAAGGAAGCCTGCGCAGTGACAGAACATTTAGTCTATGTGACCAGAACTTCTTTTTAGGTGTGCATCAACACCCAGACGCTGATCAGATTTGAGTAAACACAATGTTTCTTATGGCTGTATATCAGCATCTTTGTTTTCTTTTAGTTATACTGCAGACACGAAGGTCTTTAGAGTGCCGCTTATCTCACTGTTGATGTATTTTGTGCACAAAAATAACATTTCTGAGATATCTGAGTTAACACTTTACAAATTAAAACATTAAAACAAGGAAACATGTTCTCTATGGCCTTTTTTACTGTTCAAAAGCTGCCTATTGTATAAAATTTACCTAGTGAAACATTGTGATTACTCGTGATTAATCATAATCCAAAAGTGAGATTTATCTGATTCATTTTTTTAATCGATTGACATAACTAGTTTTACGTAGCATTCAAGCTTTTCACTCTTTTTATCTGCAACTGATTCACTATGATTTGAATAAAGAGATACTCAGAGACACAATTCTAATGTGACATTTCTTTATACATGTTCTTCTTCTTATGAAAAATGCCACCAAAAAATACCAAAGACACTATTTTCATTGGAGTGGGGCTTTAATTAATCGCAAGAAGCTACATGGTGTAATGATTTTCAGAACCAGTCCTTAGAAGTCGTAAGGGAGAATGTTTAATCCAACAAATGTCTGGAATTAAGTTTACAGACTATTGAATATACACTTTCTGCACACTCTCATGCAATTAAATTCAGCATGCTACTTAATATGACAGTCGACACAAAATGAGGCAACAGAGTAACAGAGTGTTTTATCCCATTTGTTTCACCAATGCAAACACTATGAAGCAGAGTACCTCCTGACTTGAAAATAAAGTACTTTACAGGAAATCATAGCTTTGATAGCATTTGAATTTTTTAAAAAGTGTTAAATTCATTGCAAGCATGATTGGTAGTGTTAAAACAACAAAATATTGATGCAACTAAAATATTCTTAACTAACTATGTTTGCTTACTTAAACCTCATTGGTTGTTCAACATTTTCAATGTACATTTTTTTTTTTAAGTATTTAGAAAAGTAAAATATTGACGGCTTTTTAGGTTGGAGTTAAATACTTCAATGGCAATAGATAGAAGTGAAAATACTCAATTTTTTGTACTTATTTAAAGTGAACCTTCATTCCGCACACTGGGATTTTTTAAAAATGTATTGTAGTTGATGCAGTACCATCAAGTATCCCCAGGGATAAGATTCTCTGATGAAATAAATAAGGGATAGTGCTCGACGAAGTGTGCATTATCAGAAATTAACGCACAACAGGGAAGTGTACGGTTCCAAAATTATTTGTATTTGTCACTTCTGCGAAGAACATTAATTTCTGATAATGCACATTGCTTTGGGCATTATCTCACTCATACCATGGTCACTTACAAAAGAAAGAAATATTCAATCAGTTTTTAGTAGTTTGTTTTTGGGTGGGACCCAAGCTAACTATTTGATACGTGGTGTGGCACGTTGTCATGCTAACGGCACGGATATCAACTGCAGCAGGAAAGGCACGCAATATATATGCTATGTTAAGTAAAGCATTAGTTCAGAGAGAAAGTTCACCTCTTGCTGCTTGTTTTTGTCCAGATGATGAAGCAAATGTTTTTTCAAAGAAGCCAGCGCAGTGATATAGAACATTTGGGTTATGCGACCAGAACTTATTTGTTAGGTGTGGTTTATCTTGGTGGAATATCTCTTTTTTTAATCCATGCCCAGCAGCCAATCAGAATAAAGTACTATTCACCTTGACTTGGCATAATCAGCATTAAATCATTTGCAGAAATATAACCTTTGAGCAAGAATAAACAAAAAAAATTGAGATCAATTTGTAAAAATGAATTTAGTTGCAAAGTTGTTGAAATGGATTTTGTAAGACTTCACAGGTGTTAGAGTAGGTGGTGGGTGTTCTTTGCCTTGTAATGTGTTTCTCCTTCACCCACTCATGCAGTACTTCCTATTATGCATCTGCACGTCATACAACTAATGCGGCTTTTGTCTTCATCAGAAGCTTTTACTAAAAAGCTATGACTTCCTTGTCAGAAAAAGTAGCCTCAATACCTTTTTCCATGAAAACTGGTCCACTAGCCAGGCTTGTTGCAGCAACATGCCAGGAAGCAGTAAACACAAGAAAAAAAGAAAATATGACATCCAGGAGTCATTTTTTATAAATGAAACAGCTTGTAACTAATTTCCAAACACATGGTCTGTAAACTCAATTGTCATCTCTGTCTTGTTGTGGTTTTCTGGGGTCTGTTTTACAAAAGGTTTGACAGACTCTTAATGCTAATAAACCCTGAGAAGACTACTTTTGTTGTCAATAGTTTTGGTACAATGATTCACATGGCAACTGGATAAACACGGGGCGAGGCTCTCCTTTAGCCTGAGAGAGTTGCATATATAAATGTGTGCTGACACTGATCACATTTATCTCAAACATGATTACCAAAAAAGGAAGTTGGCACATTTTCCAAGTCTTTTTTTGGGTTATGTCACTCAAAGTCACTTCTAACTTAGTATGTAAAAAAATGCAATCCAGTCACTTTTTTTGGACAGAACTACTGCCATTCAGTAAGCTGTTTAAATATTAAGGGAGCTGAGCTCAAAGAAGAATGAGTCACTCTCTATCATAATCTGTACCTTTGATCTCCACCCAACGTCAGCTACAAAAAGCCAGACATTTGCTGTTACTCCTAAGAGTTAAGTCAGAAGTATGTGCCTCTTGTTTTTTGCTTTTCCAGTAACAAAACATTTTCACAGGAGTTCCACAGTTCTCTTGGTCTTGGAAAGGCATGAAATGAAATTCTACCATATATCCTCATTTTCAAGGCAGGGACTTTTTAGCCAGTTCTCAATGACTTTAAAACATGTATTCCCAAATTAAAAGCTATTCTAATTTCTCATTAGTTATTGCACGGACCATTAGGGCTGTTGTGTAAGTTAGCTGTGTAACAATTCTTTTAAACAAAGATACAACTGATATCATAATTTGTGGTTGCTGACACGATTCATAGTCGCTATTGGTCCATTTTGAATGCTCCACTGATTCGATTCTCTGACCTAAAATGGATTCAGGACATCTTTAGCCAGAAATTCAACCAGTGTAACTCAGAGATAAACACCTGGGTACTGAACAGTGCAGGTGAAGGTTTTCAGATTCCTTTTTCTTGCAAGATAATCACATGTAAATTAAATATGTGAACAAACAAGTAAACAAGAATTAATGGCAAATCCATTCACAATTTAGTGTAAGTTAGTTTTACTATGTAGCAGGAAAAATCTAGCCCTTTATCTCTACCATCTCCCCCCCAAATGACACAAAGCTGGAATTTTCCACAAGCCTCTTTCCTGAGTTTACTGTGGAATTCAGACAAGATTCAGCAAGCCTGCAAAGCACGACATCACAGCAAGTAGCAGTATGTTGAGATGCTTAGTTTCTGCACATTGTGCTCCCTTTTTTAATTCTCCCTTTAGGGGGTTTGTTAGGATATCACTCACGCTGTTGGTCGGTCCTGCAGTGTGGACAGCTGTTGTTGCCATTGGTTGTTTCTTGCATCCAGCAGTGTTGAAGCTGAGAAAGACTGTCTCTCTGCCGGATTCAATTCACTGATCTGTTTCTAAAGGCACAATGCATTTCATTGCATTTCCTACAACCAATTTAATAAATCTTGATAAAGACGTATTTGTCCATTAAGATCCAAAAAACACCAATGTGACCAAATTCAAAGCTGCTGGAGACGCATCAGGTTAAAAAAAGTGTTTGGCACTTGGCAGTCACTGATTCAGAAAGTTGTTCTACTTAAAATGATGAGAAAAGTTTATAATGTTTATCAGAAATACTAACTATGAGAGTTTAAAAAAAGAATTAATGAACTCACATTGATTTAAAAAAATAACTTGTTTAATGGTGCAGAAAATATAGTTTTAGCACCTACAAACAAACAAGAATTCTGTCCCTCACAGACCTGTTTCTTCTTCTTTAAGAAGCTCTCCAATCTTCCACTTGTTACTTGTGCTAATGGCAGCTGTTTGAACTGGTTGACTGTGAAAAATACACCTGTCCCCACCCTTGAACAGTCAGACTGGAAACTCTTTAATATGGCCAAGACCAAAGTGCTGTCTAAGGACACCAGGGAAGATTGTACAGCTGAACAAGACTGGGATAAACCAATCTACAATCATCGACAGTTGGAGCAATTATTAGAAAATGGAAGAAATACAAGATCACTGACTATCTCTCTCCACGTGAAAGATCTGAACTGGTGGGGTGTAAATGGTCTTGAGAACAGTGAGGAAACAGGCCAGAACAACACAAAAAAAACAGATCAGTGATCCAAAGAGAGGTGGAACCACAGCAACAAAGCTTACCATCAGTTACCCACTATACTGTTGTGAATTCAAATCCTGCAGTGCTCCAAAGGTCCCTCTGCTTAACCAGTACATGCCCAGGCTCGTCTAGAGTTTGTCAGACAGATCTGGATGATCCAGAGGAGGGCTGGGAGAATGGCATGTGGTCAGATTAAATCAAAAGGGAACTTGGTAAAAATGCCCATCGCTGTGTTCTGAGGGGAAAGAATTCAGTGTTTCATTAAAAGAACTTGGTTCCTACTGTGAGGCATAGGGGTGGGAAAAATGATCCCAAACACATCACTCGAGCATTGAAGCAGTGGCTAGCTAAAAATCATTTCAAGGTTCTGGAGTGGTCCAGCCAGTCTCTGGACCTCAATCCAGTAGAGGATCCGTGGAGGGAGTTGAAAGTCCATGTTTCCCAGTGACAGCCACAAAACATCAGAGCTATGGAGAAAATCTGCATGGAAGAATAGATCGAAATGGCAGCCAGTGTCTGTGCAAATCTGGTTAAAACTTACAGGAAATGTAAGATAATTGTTTTTTCTGATCAGGAATGAATTAAAAAGTATTGAGCTGAACTTCGGCTGTGGACCAAAGTTTATTTTCTGCTCCATTTGATAAATAAATTCTTTAAAAATAATACAGTGTAATCTCTTTTTGTACATTCTTTGTATCGCAGTTGAAGTTTCACTATGATGAGCTGTCGTGTTTCTAGCGGGACAACTTTCAGAATCAGTGACTGCCAAATACCTTTTT
Organism: Oryzias celebensis; assembly: GCA_014656515.1. Classification (NCBI taxonomy): domain Eukaryota; kingdom Metazoa; phylum Chordata; class Actinopteri; order Beloniformes; family Adrianichthyidae; genus Oryzias; species Oryzias celebensis. Next base: position 16,057,075 of record BNCR01000005.1, read on the forward strand.
TGCAACTGCTTGCAATCTATGTCTGTTTCAAGCAGACATAGATTGCAATCTGTGCCTCGGAGTAACAGACCTTGTAAAGTTATAAAACTCAGGACATGTGCTAACATAACAGCTGCACGTATTGTGCCGCTGACACCTTTCTCACAGCTAACTGAAGTGCACCAAAAAGCAGGGGAGAAAAGAAGGCCTCATCAGAACTAAGAGTGCTGTAATGGTAACGGAAAAAAGTTTGGAAATAAAAAAAGAACATTCCAGTGTTTACATTTGACACTGTACTCACTGACAGAGCACATAAATTAATCACACAATCCCACAGAGGTAGTGGGATGTATATGAGATGACAAATTGCTCACAGAGGGAAGTTGTCGTGGAGAGCATTGCTTCAGCACACCATGAAATATTGAGTCTACTTGTGCTTTTTGGAACAACTGCCATCACTCCTCCCACTTAAAGCTGAATAATACATCTGATGGATCCTCAGTGTATCACACAGCTACTGTTAGAGTAATTACAAAAGACACGAGTGGAACACTCACAGCCGCACCAGAGCTTAAACCAGTATTGCAAAAACTCGACGGCTGAGGTGACTTTTCTCTGTTCTGCCATCACAGTCAAAATCATTTCCCCGTCCTCCGTGCACTTCTCTTTAATGAGCTCCAAGCACAACAAAGTTAGCTTTTACATTTATAACCATGGTGAAATCATTAAACTTGATCTGAGTTTGGAGTGCTCCATTACTTCTGTTACAAAATGAGGGTGTGCACCTTCTGACAGTTAAAGAAGGAGGAGGACAGAGCGCCATCTATTGATTTTTAAAGGTATTATCCATATATATATATATATATATATATATATATATATATAATAATCTGGAAATCACAGTCAAAAGTTTAACAAATTAATTTATTTTAGCAGAAAAACCCCTCTTCAGATTGTTGTTTTAAAATACACAACATTGAGTGATGGAGCTATGACATTTCATATGGGGGGCAGGAAGAAAACAGGAGCCTTTGGAAGGGTGTCAAATGAGAATAGCAAAGCGGAAGACCATTACAAATAAAAGGATCAAAAATACGTAATTGAAATTGTTTTATACATTTACGAGGCAGCAATTTATTCATTAAAAAACATTTTATTTATTTTATAGAGCAGCTGCCCCTCCACTTGCCGTTCCTCCTGTAGCTCCTGCTGAGTTTTATAAATGCAACTGGCATGTCCAAAATATACAAGAGACAGAGTGAAATCTAGATGCAGTGGTTTAAATTGAGCTTAATCAAACAGTTCTGATTGAAAGTTCTTCAAATCTTATATCAAATCTATTTTTTTTCTTGATTGGAAATTGTCTACCTGGCCTTGAAAAAGGCATTGCAAGATTAAACCAATGTGATAACCTCACATGTAGCAAGACCACAACCTCAAAACAACAGAATTCTAACAACTTTGACCTCAAAATGACTCCATTCTACAAACACTGACAGGATATAAAAAAGACTTTAAGCTTTGAGATTGCTATTACAGCTCAATATAACTTAACTTACAGCGCATGACCATAACTGTTCCATGGCTGTTGCATTGGTCTGCCTTGTCACTGTCACACAACACTGACAGCAACACTAAGCAACAAAACACAAGGCAATGATACGGCTGCCTGCAAACGTTTGGCTTAATTCATTATCACAATAACAATTTCAGATGTGCAGGCAGCTGATATCACTCCAGATTCAGTTTGTTTCAGTCATCTCTGTACACCAAAATTATACATGTGCTTATTTGGAATGGCACAATGAGCAAATGTCATGCTCCTGACACCAGAATGATTCTTTTTTTCTTGTCCTGAGTTGATGTAATGCTGTGACATTTGATAATTGTCTGTGAACTGCAGGGATTGTGGTCACAAAACTGATGGCCATATAGCTTAGTTATTATAAGACAAGAGAATAATTTGAGACCAAATATTTACTGTATTTGACCATTATTATAGCAAAAACGTTTTTATTCTCAAGATTTTAAAATCGTGTAAGCAAAATGTCAAATGAACAACAGCACAGAAGACATTCTGGTAAACACCTGGTAAGAGACACAAAATTAAATGTAAGGAGATTGCCATGTCACAACAGTCATAATATGGCATCTTTCCATCCATCCATTTTTAATACTCCCCTACCTAGTATTGTACAGGGTCATGGAGTTGCTGAAGTTATATTGTAAGTATTTTATCAGCAAAATTGTTGAAACAAGTGCATCATATCCGTTTTAGTTTCAATAACCACAGGATGTTTTGTGGCCATGTTTCACAACACACTGTTTTAGATCATTCGTTTTTTATACATTTAGTTAAGTTGAACTTTATGCCGGTCTTACCCAAATGGTCTTGTTAAATTTATTTATATTTAATTCCAGCGTCAAACTCTTTGTTCTCTTCTTTTTTTTGCCATACTTCACCTTTCGCTTGAAAAACTTTTGCGCTGTTTTTTGTTTTTTTAAAAGTTTGGACAGATAAATCAAAAAACCAAAAAAAACTACACAACAAGGACTGCTGATCTGAATTTTTCTGAGAGCAGCTTTTTCTTGTTGAAGAATAATGACCTCTGGGGTGATGGTTGCTTGTCTAGGAAAAATTGCTGTATAGGCAAAAGTTCATGTCTTCTTGTTCAACTATGGTACTATTAACCTAGATTTCCAAACCCAGTAAGAACTTGTTTGATCTTTCAGCATTTAAAACATGAATTTTAATTCAGAAAACATCTCTTTTTTTGTATAAAAGACTGAACATCAGTTTGTTATCAACCTATCAACATCTGGCTGGTTTACGTAGTTGACATATGACTTGACCCTTCCACATGAACTTATCACCTTCTCTCTTTCCTCCCCTGTGCTTCTATCTAGATAGTCTCATTAACAGCAGAGGTCATTGGACGTGTGACCTGAATCCTTCCCCACAGGACTGAGACCCTCAACCTCACTTTGGAAAACATCCAAGCCGGCAGCATGTCTGGCTTCAGGAGGGAGAGATGTTCAGGTTACATGATGAAGGTCAACATGCTGCAGCCTTGTTTCATACTGAAGAGCTCTGCTATGTCAGACATAAGAGTTTATGGTTTTTCCTCCATCTCCTAACCTTTGACTATGTAAGGTCGTCAAACTGCAGCTGCTGGATTTTAATTGTTCAGTCATGCTCAGCTTTTGTTGCTGCTCACATACAGAGTTATTTCAAACTAATGAGGCACCCTGCTATGTGACACTGGGTTCTTGTGTTTATCTCATCATGCTCAAATGATTATAGATGGATTCACCTTTCAAATGCTGCCTGACAGCAAAAGAAGAGCAAGTTTAAAGTAAGAAATAATTTATCTTTGTTTTTTTTAGCACAACAATGCATTCATAATTCTAAAAAACAAAAAAAAAGCTCAAAAAGTTGAGGAGTTTGTGTTTGACAACACTTATCAGCCACAACATTTTTTAAAATAAATAAATAAACAACATTCAAAAATTATTGGCTGAGGGGAAATATTTTTGAGAGTTTTATAAATTTAATGCAGTTATGGTTGACAGAATTATCTGAATTACTGGATTTATCTAATAAAAAGCATTTAAAGTTCATCTGCCCTTTGCATGCCAGCTGTAGCTTAACAATTAGGCTAGCTTGAAAAAAAAAGCACCATGTGGATTAACTATAATGACCTCCTTAAGTACTGAAACAGGGTCAAAATTTTAAGTTGTCCATTAGCTGAGTACATGGAAAAATGCCTAATGTTAGCTTGCATTTCCAGAGTAATGCTGCACTTAAAGGAAAAAAAAAAACAATGTATAAACATCTCTTCCTGTTTAGAGTTTAAAAGAAATTTATCACAGTTCTCACATTTTTCAATCATAAAAGATGATTTTTGTTGCAACTCAAAACGTGAGGGTTTATTCTTTGTTTTGGTTTGTTTTTCTGCATCATTTCCTTAGTTCTGGTAATGTTGTTTTTCTCCTTGTTACAATCTGACCTGGTTTCATCTAATTATCCACAGCTGTCTTAATTTAAGTTAATCAGTGTATTTAAGTGTCTGGTTAACAGTTCCCTCATTTAAGTTATTAACAGTTTGTTTTTTTGTGTTAATTTCTTGTTTGACAGGTTGTACCTAAAGTCCTTCTCAAACTGTGTTTTTTTTTTCTGTTTTAAAATTGTTCCCAGTGGTCTTTTAATTACGATTGTACAGTTTTTGGCAACAATCAAAACGCCTGTCAATTTTTTTAACCCTGGAGAACAACAATTTTCTTCGGGGCTTTTAAAGTTAAACACGTTTGTTTTTTGTTTATTCATTATGGGAAGCAGGAACTAACAGCAGCTAAGAAAATAAAAATATAATCAATTGAAGAAAAAAATTCCATAAAGAAGGAAAAAAAAAAGCAGGGCCAAATTCTACCCTGTGGGATTTTAAAAACTAAGATGAATTTTCTGCAGAGCAACAGGAACTCATTAGAAATTCATCTTTGGGTTGTGGGTTGGGCTCTTGGTGCAGAAGTAATTGTAGATATCCCATTATCCTTTTGTTTAGACTCTTCCTGCTAGCTCTTAGCCACTCACAAACCCATGCTAACATTAGCGTAGGAATAAAAAAATCAAGCAATGTTTGAGCTAGTTGTACAGATTTGAGCCAGATGGCAGCTCAGATAAGGAAAACTAGGATAAACATGGAGCTATTTGTCTGCAAGGGAAGGACTTAGTAGGAAGTGGAGCTGGGAATCTTTTTGCCTTGCTGATTGAAGGTGCTACAATCTTGACCCTGCACTGTTTCCTGCAATTTTGAGTACTGTACCACCAATGTCCCCCCTGCATGGTTATTAAGAATGTAGCTTTAAAAATCAGACTTCAGTGTAGCGGAGAGGCCTTTTGGAAGTGCTCAGTTGATTGTGATGCACTGAAAACATCTATATTTATCATGGCGTAGCAGATTTTTAAAATAAAGTTTGAAAACCTTTACAGCTTCTCCCTACCCCTCTAAGCAGAGAGAAATTGAAAAAAGTTGTCTTCAAATTTCAATGTTACTACCACTAGGTGATGTCATCAATAGTTGCCTGTCATCTAGCACGTAGCTGCCAGCGCTCGAAAATACACAACATCGATTTTACAACTTTAAAAGATCATGCAAAAAACAAAAATCAACAGTAACATTTTACGTTTATTGTGTTTACATTCCAACACAAAATAACATAAATTTGGAGATGCTATTTCATCATAAGACCACATGTGTGAAATGTAAATTTCATAATGAAAACAAAAAGGTGGTGGTGTAAGGCTTGGAGAAACTCAAAACAAGCAAGTTGTATGCAAGACTGTCCTTATACTTACTGGAAAACTTCTTTTACTGGTTTAAAAAAGTTTTTCGGAGCAAAAATAAGCCACAACAAATTTTACACAACAAAATAACAAGCTCCCCTGAGCAGCACCAGCAGGAAAGAACAATGTTGGAAGCCATTCAGAAGAGTGATTGTTACAATTTTTATTCGACTTAGTACTTTGCTTCTTATTCAACTGCCAATACTGTTTTTTTTCACACTGGTAGAGCTCATAAAATAGATGTTGATTAAGTAAACTAATGTACATAATCATCCGCTGGGAGGAGGGTAAGTGTGAATGCTGAACCAACCTGAAGGAACAAAAGAGGATCTAGCAGTAGTTTTCACTATCAAAACACAGAGTACAGGATTAATTATGTATCAGATAAATGTTGGTATTTCTGGGCATATAAATTACTTAAAGAGTTCTCTTCCCCAGTTGTGTTGTCTTTATTGATTTGAGTTTTTAAAGAAAATATGTTTGATGAGGCATATCTCTGCATTGAGGCTCTCCACTTAACGCATGCTGTCAACATGAAATGACATTTTTTTAAAATCTGCCATTCCTGTTCATGCTATCAAACAATACTATGCCTTTCCAGCTTTTGATTTTATATGGCTCACTAGACAAAACAAAAAAGGAGATAAATGAATGAAAAATTGTTTCAGACACTCAGAGTTGCCTGATAAGACAAATTAACAGCCAACACAAGTTTTGCAGTGATGGATGGGCAAAAGATAACTGGTTCAGCATGAGTCAAACTGATCTGCTTAACCCAAAACGGCTCAGCACATTGCTTCACAACCAGAAAGGTGCTAAAAAGAATAAATTTTTGAATAGCTTTTAAGAAAAAAAAATAAGAAAGATCAGCTGCAAGGATATGTGGAGAGCTGGGTAATTTCCGCCCTGCCTAAGTAAGCAAAAATCTGTCAAATTTATTATTTAGAATTGTTACTTGTGCATTTAAAATTCCCCAGGGACTCACAAATGTGATGATGCACATCTATGATGTGCTAAAAAAAAGTGTTAATATGAAAAGGGGCTGAAAAATATTAGACCAGAGTCTGTCACACATGAAAACCAGATTTGGTCGATGTTAAAACTACAATCATTGAAGCAATTTCATTGAATAAAGTTGTTTAGTTTATAGTTAAAAAAAAATGCAGTTTAAATGAAATAAATTAAACATAAATAATAATGCAAAAAGGCAATTTATACAGTATAAATAATCTAAATTGTTAGTTTTTTTGATGATGATGTAAGTTAGATGTTAAAATTTTAAACAAATTTAATGAAATAATCAGTCTTTAAAGCATTTTATCTGCTTTCTTTCAGTACTTTGCTTAGCGAGACACTGAAAAAAGGTTAAAAAATTCTGCCCAGAAAGCATAAAAGATTGAAAAACTGCAAAAACTGACAACCATCATAACTCAGTGTTTGTTCTGTCATACAAATGTGTCACATTTTCAAGGCATTACGTTGTTCAGCATCGACCCTGTCTGCTAAAAACACGCTGTTCCTTGCTGCAGTGCATTATGTGAGGTTGCAAATGGGCTAATTTGCAGCTCTGACAGCAACAGCCTCAGCAAAAGCGAGCAGTAATAGGTTTTTGAGGTGCCGCTTCAGCGACTGCTGTGATAGGAACGATATGGTTGCGAGCAGTCATAGGTCAGACTTCTCTGGAAACACTGACAAATTAAAAACAGCAAACCTCTGGCATTTATCATGCTAGAAGTCTGCAAAGGTCATTGCCTGTTCTTGCTGCTTTCCTTTTCCTTCCTCGTCCCCCCTGGACACGTTTTTTGCTACGATTGCTTGTAGGCTGCAGCAGCGGTAGGAATCAGACGCCGTGGCTTCAGAGAACATTCTCACATTTCTTCTCAAAGACGCAGCAATATGAGGTGAACAATTGTGTGGCTTTTTCTCTTTTTGTCAAATGTATTTAACAGTTCACAACATTTATTAAAGGGTATTTCAAAATGATTAGTGATTACTTCTGTTTTATTAGATGCTACTTGGAAGAAGGCGGCTGTCGAGTGAAGAACAACCCCTAGCGTGTAATAACACATTTCAATTGATTTCTGATTTTCTGGCAATACATCATTCCACACCATAAACACTCAAAACTTGTAATCCTACCGGACCATGACTGTCTCATTTAAATGTTAATATAATTCCCATCATTCTTAATTTAATGTGGTCCCTGGCATTTTCTTTCTGGCTCTCTAATACTATCTTATGTGACAAGCCAATTTACAGCTGCAGTTGACCAAATTGCTTCAGCATTGTAATATTAACGCCTCAATAAATCCTGGACTTGCTGTTCCTCCTCAGGTGATAAAAAGAAAATGGTAAAAGTTGCGAGCATTCACTATGAAATCCGTTTTTTTATTGATTCGCCTCAGGTTACACACAGCAACATTGCGCCTTTAACTCGATGAAGCTGAGGAAATAAAATGCATCTGAGGAATGTGGAAAGTGCGCCCTTTTTGTCCTCTCTTTGTCAGTCGTGGCATTAGTTGGTCTGAGAGTGAGTGATGACAAAAGCAGTGCAGGCGAAAGGAACCACACAGATTATATGGCCCTAACGGCAGAGCAGAGGGAGTAGGATTAATGCTGTTTGGAGTCAATTCATGTGACCTTTCAAGGAATTACTACTGTGCATGACCTGGAGCGTGTCTGCCTGTCACAGAGACTCTCTCAGGCTCCTGGTGCCATTTCCTCCTATTCTTCTCATCCTCTTTAACCAGCAGTTGTGGTTTAACTCAGATACCTTCCAATTAACCTGGTCATTGCCAATTAGTTTGATAATCTCTTAGGGTTCATTAGCTCCCCAGTGTAACTTGAACTGAAATTCCGATTCCTTGTCTAAGACATAGCTTAACCTTTGGTAATGCATCTGCTCGACTTAAGGGAGAGAAGAAAAAAAAACGGATTAGCAGAAGTGTAGAAGCTGCTGTAAGGCTGCGTCAAAGGTTGATGATCATTTCAGAAAGAAAATATGAATGTGGATTCTCCCTCTAAGCTTCAGCACACAGGCAGCTGGAGCTTGAAATCCTGTGATTAAGGCACAAAATCCCATGTTAATTTTGGAATTTCAGCATGTGTTTGACGGGTGGTGACTCATTGTAACATACCTGCTATTTCAAACCAATCCTGTTGAATTTACATAAAAAACAAAGGTGGTTAATCAGTTATTTTGTCTTAAAATACAACCACCAATCTGGACCCAGATATTTAGGATCATTTGAAAACTATCTCTAGATAATTCAAGGTAATTCAAAAAGCTCTAATCTTCCCACCATTTAAACAAAACAGTGGCACAGCATTGAAAGCATGGATTATACACATACAAGAATTCATATACACCAAAAGAAATCTCTGACAAAAAAAAAAAAAGACTTTATTGTTTCATTTGTACATATACCAGAGGCTGTGCGCTAATGAAAACCCATTAAAATAATAGCTAAAATATGCTTTCTATGGAGATAAATCTTTGTGAGATAATGAAAAACAAAAACAGAACATTTCCATCAAAACAATTAGTTTTCTCTTTATGTCAAAGTACATAAAACTGCAGCACATTTTTTCCATTTCCGTTTCTTTTCTTCATCTGGATGTGAGATATTCTTTAATGCATCCATTAAAAAAAACATTTTTTTTCTCTGTTCATTTGTAGCATTATTGCTGAGTTCATTTAAGTGTAAGGTTTCTGTGTTATCACAAACAAAGCAGTCAACAATAAGGTAAAAGCTTCCATTTATAACAAAACCAAACAATTTCTTCTGATCTGACACTAAAAATAAAGATAAAAGCAACATATTTGCAAGAGCAGACAAACCTCTTTGGATGAAGGTAAATAATGCAAAATGAGGACGTTAAGTTCTGCCCAAAATTAATTTATGTTTAATTTATTTGAACATATTTAAAGATTTGAAGTGGGCTTTAATGTCTAAAAATATTAGTTAAAAATTCAGTTACTAAGGGAGCCTAAATTTAAAATTGTTTGTATTTTAGACATACCGGTAATAAAAAGGGTGCTCAGTTTTTGTTTCGTTGCTTCTACCAGAAAAAGACTGTGTTTGCCATTTGCAGCATAATGATGTCTATTTTCATGTGTTAAAAAATAGAAAAAATCCTTTTGAGTGTATTTATTCATACCAGTATGTAATTCGACACAGCTGTAGTAAGGTACTGGAAAGATAAGAATGAAAATAAACCTTGAAAGTCATTAAAACATGCTTGAATTTATTCTGGGATACATAAAAGAATTACTAAATTGAACCGTTCAGCTAACCCCAAAAATACTGAAAGATTGAATGCCTTGTTGAGATCTAGAGCAAATATAAGGATATTTTCTTGCCAATCAATCATTGCAGAAGCTGAAAGTGTAATAAGACGTTTTTGATGTCAGCATTACAATTGAGATGGTTCTGAATGTTTTTACTAGCCATTTGCTAATTGTTTCCTTGTGATCTTTTAAGTTTAATAAAAAGCAGTGAAGCTGGGTTTTGGTAGAATCAAACCTAACAGAAATGGTCTGTGATCCTGCTGCTGGACTGCAAAAAGAGGTAACCTAGAAAAAAAAGTCCCTAATCTTAAGAAGAAAGTCACTAGAAAGTTGTAGAATGATCTGTCCATACGCTTTTATTTTTCCTTTCAGATAAAATTTACAAAATAATGATGAAAACTAATAACTATTGTTTACTATTCAACATTTTAAAAATGAGCCAACACAAAATACTAATAAAAACGTGCAAAACAAAAGAAAAAATTAGGATTAAAATTAAGATTTGTTATGATGGTAAAGGTTGGTATTTAGAAATAGCAAATATCTCAGCTTTGTGAGGCTGATCTGGTTTCTTCTGTCAGTTATGACTTCAGGTTGGTTGTGGATTCCTTTTGCCTGCACGGTTCTGTTTGAAACTCTTTTCTTGCAGAATCTAAATTCTGCCTTCATATTATCATTAACAGTGAAAAGGTTTCTGATTTTTCTTCTTTTTCCAGTCTCACTCATTTCTTTATGTTTTGTATTGATGTATTTTGTCTTCAATGCATTTGTGACACTAATTAATAAATAAAAATGAGCAGCTGTGCTGTGTCTACAACTAATGAAAAAAACAAAACAAAAGTATTTTGTCTTTTTGCTGCAGATGGACATATATATTCATTACTTTTTAACCACTACAGTGTTCCCGCATTTATTGTGGGAGTTCTAAAAATAACTCATGAAGGTGGAATCCGTGAATGTAGATTACAGATGTTTAACCCCTCAATTACACACTTTGGACTTTTCTCAGACAGACATGAACATTTTCACACTTTTCTCTGTTGTTTAAACTCTCAAAGTTCTTACCTTTGTAGAAAAATGAGTCCAGGATTATAGAATGAAGACAAAGATCTGATCACAATCAAAGATTTATGGAGATCTTAAGAGCTGCGCGTTTCTCCACAGCAGGAGCACAGCATTGACAAGATTGACAAGTTCTCCAGCCAATCAGAAAGGTGAATTTCTGCGTGGAAAGAGAGCACTGTATTCTGTTCTATTTGACATATATTTGGGGGATGTTTAGGTAGGGGCACAGACTGCAGAAGGGGGGAATAAAAAGGCACGTTCTGTGTGATCGTTGATCATGAGGCCAGATTGAAGAAAAAAAAAATCATGTTTCTGATATTGGTCAGAGGGCCAGGTAAAATGTGGAGGCGGGCCGGATACTGCCCGCGGGCCTTAGTTTGGGGACCCCTGCTCTAAATCATTAAACCTGTTACATATGGATCCACACTTCTCCATCTCTTCATGTCAACCAGTCTAACGTGTCAACATTTTTTGAACTTTAAAATAACATGTTTAAATTTGAACCATAAATTAGTGCCTTTCGAGTCTTTTGAGCCTTAAATTACGTTCTTTTGTTGTCATGAGTTTAGAGCAAAATAATTTTTACCTTTTTAAAATAATAATTTCTTATCTAGAGATCCTAGCTCTTAATAAGATGAAAAAATTTCCAACTGTACAGATTTTGAGAAAAGCTTCAAAAGGTGTAGAGCAAAGAGAAAATTTTATATATATATATATATATATATATATATATATATATATATATATATATATATTTAGAATGCCTATAATAATATTTTAAATCTTTGCAGGGATCATGTCTAAAAACAAAAAGGAGAGACAATGAATTAGCATAGTGTTTTGAAATGTACATATTTTGTTTACAATTATTTCAAGGTCTTATGTCCCACTGAGTCAAGAAAATGAGAAAACAGACATAAAAATCATTTACTTTGTCAAGACAAATGAGCATCAACTTCTGTATGCCCATAATGCAGTAAATAGTAAGACAGAGAAGAAGTCATATGAAAAAGGAGAAATGAATGAGAAATAAAGTTTCAGATATATCATTATTTTATTAGAAAATAATGCCCACAAGTCATCCTAAATTCTTGAAAAAGACGTCTTTGAAGAAATCAAATATATAAATCCAGCTTTATTTCTATCAACATCCTTCTCCCCAAGGAGGATTCATATTTATTCATGATGGAAGCGTGTCTGTGTTTACTCCTCTTTTCAAATCTCTGTTTTTGATGTGCTCTACAATCCAGCCTTTGAATACAATGTATTTTGAGAAACAGATGAGAGGAAATGATTCATTCATCGGAACAAAGCCCGTGATACCAGTCCCAGCTGACCTGTTGATCACATGGTTGATGCTGTGGATCATCCTCAGGGAAGGCACCTGGTTCTCCTTATTAGGGCCTGCAGCGGGGCAATGGTAGATCGGTTATCTTTTCCTCTGAAGTGACTCTACGTGACAGCAAACACAAGCTGGTTTCACTGTTGAAAATACACTCACTGCACCTTTTAATTCAAACGTCAAACCAGATAAGGCAGTGCAGGAATGACTCTGATATGAAGGCTGGCCACATCTGTCAAAGAGGTAATTATTTCCCACCAAAAGAATATATGGATCTGGCCTCAGGTGTGGTTTTTCTTTTATCCGTAGTGTAAATGCGTCACATTGGGACTCTTTGGAGGAAGATATATACACTCATCAAAATGTTGGTGATTGCTCTGAACTGGCAATTTAGCACAGAGGTGTAAAACAGAGTACAGCTCTCCATGGTGCTGAAAATTGACACATAAAGACTACTGTGCCATTGTATGTATTGCCATTATATACTCTGACTATAAACTCATTTAATGTTATACACATTTATTCATTTTATTTATAGTATTTTTGTTTGCGAAATAAAGGTCCTTATCTCATGTTACAAAACATATATTTGTATTCTAAAATTAGCAAATGCATAAATGCATAATTTGTTAAATTGTCAACAGACCTTCTTCACGTCAACAAAACAGTTCCCTTTCACTTTATTATGCTACATTTAATGATGCATAACATGGTCTTTATAATTTGAAAGAAAAAAACAACACTAGAAACTATTATGTTTAAAGTACAATAAAACACAAATTAACTCTGTCTGAAGCAGCTGACTTATTCACTTCATACCAAAACCAAGATCTTTTTGGCTTCTCTTTGTTGCCATCTACCAATTTGCAGCAATGAAGCTTATTTCATCACCCGCTCAAACAGGTAGTTATTAGCAATGAGGTCTCATTGAAGTGAAGTCTCACAGGAAATCTCACAGGTAGATACTTTAAATTTGATTCGAAGCTTGGGACTTGTGAACAACATTCATTTGTTTTTTCTTATTTTTTAGTTACTGGACGTCACGGTCTATTTACCATGCTTTCACGAAGGGAATGCATAAACACTGCCTAACTCCCAAAAGATGATTAAAGTGGTTTGATGACAATTTGTAACTATAAAAGATTCATTTTAGATATAACCTATAAGACTTGAGACTTGATGGCTGGATGGCTCCATTGGCTAAGTGGCGAGAAACCAGGGTTCCCGGGAGGCGCGATGAGCCTAATCCAGTGTGGATCCTTACACAAAACCCTTCACGCTACTGCATAACTATGTCGCAAAAAAGAGGTCCAAGTCTGGGTCTAACCTGTTTTTATTTGAACAATCAAGATGGTGGCCTCTTCCTGAGGACAAGGTTGACAAAACTCCAGGGGTTGTTGTAGACTTAAGCTGGTGGCATGTGTGTAAAATTTTGTGAAAATCAGACAAACAAAAGGCTCATTTTGAAAAATGTGAAAATTATCAAATTGCTCATTTTGACACAAAATGGCTGCCAAGTCATAGTTCATGTGGCCATCCCATTATAATTTCAAATTTCCTTTGGATATCCCAAACACACGTATATTGGTTTCATTATTGTATTCCAACTATTTATTTATTTTTTGCAGTCAGCAGATTTGTTTTTGTGACGCTTTTTGTTTACCATGTCCATTATTTTTACAATGTCATATCATATGTTATGTTGTTTCGTTCAGCTTATTCCACAGAACTCACGCATACCCTTTTTAAGACATTCCAATAAAATAAGTGCAAGCTAGCCAAGATCTCAATGTTGTGATCTTGCCGCACACACACCATTCCAAATCTACATCTAATTCCAACATTTTTTGTACAGTACGTTTACAATGATCCTTGAGAAGATACAAAATGATTGATGAAAATCCCTAGGATGAGTTTTCGTTTTTAGCTGGTAAAATATTTTTTCTTCAAATTCAAGAAGGCGGCCATTTCTCAAGGTCAAAGGTCAACAAAACTTCTGTGGTGGTTTTAGACTCAAGCTGGCAACGTGTGTGAAATTTCATGGAAATCCGAAACACAAACATTTCCTTTTCCCATATTATGTGAAAACGTTAAATTCGCCAAATCTCACACTTTCCCACATAATGGCCGCCAAGCCGTAGGTTGTGTGGCCATCCTATAAAAATTTCAAAAGCTCTCCTGGATATGCCCAACATGTATGTTTTGGTTTTGTTTGTATATATATATATTTTTTTCATTGGTTCCAAAAGCGGTTTACGAAACTTTTTTTTTTTTTTTTGCGTTTTTTCTTGGCGTGATGTAATTGACGTTTGTTGTTCAGCTACAACAGGGGTCTGTATTCTTCAACACATAAAGAACCATTTGGGTAGATTTCTTATTGACCAAAACCCAGTATGAGTTGCATAGTCTTATTTCACCCTTTAGAAAGGTAAGACACTAATTTGTATATATGTTATTGTTAATATTATGATAAATATAAATGAAGTACTGCTATTTTGCAAAATGGAACTGAAATATTAAGAAAAAATGCTGTTTTTGAAAATATGGAATAGTTTGACTTTTGACAGACGTTCACATGACTTTCCTTCAAAATAAAAGACACCCTATGTCACATAGGATCATCTCAGTGCATCAAATGTAGATAGTGTTATGTCAGCAGAGTAAAAAAAAAGTACAAAAAACAGCTTGTTTACATATATACATTTACCATTTGTGGTGTATCTGAGCCAGAAATTTGTAAATCAACTGACCAAAATTAAATCAGAGCCAATTCAGTGAATCTTACGGGGTTTATCAAACCAAAAAGACACTTTAAATCCTTAAAATTGTAAGAAAAAAATAAAATAAAATGGCCTCATAATGCGTATGCTTTAATTCTGGTTTTGCTCACTGACCTCAAATTGATTTTTCTGTTGTACACGGTTCTCAAAATTCAAAATGTCTTTATTTGGACTACTAAAATGTTTTATCTGTTTGTGAATGAATAAAATGAAGCTTGATTGAGCATACTTTACTTTTGAAATCTTTATTGCTTACTTCGTTTGTATGATTTTTTTTTTTTTGCTTTTTGTTTTAACAACTCTATTTTTCTTAAGCACTGAACTGCAATGAAGGGGTGAAAGAGCCACAGGTGGCTCTGAAACTGCAGGTCGCAGAAGCTTGAACTAGAAGATGCGTAATCCCACATTAAAGCGTATGGATGTGTAAATATTCTTAAATACTAACATCTGTTTGAAAATGTATCGGCTTCTTTAATGGTCCAAACTGGAACTTTATTTAATTTCACAAATAAAGAAGGAAACATTAATTCTCTATTTTGTAAAATGTACTACACCACTGAATGAGTTACTGTGTAGTAATAATGTAAAGGCTTCATTTCACTACATTGTTAAAGAGTCTAACAGTGGGTCTAAAAGTAACCGACTAAACTAACGGATCTAATCATTGGTCTCATTTAGTTCCACAGATTGATGTGTGCACCTATCATTAAAAAAACAAAAACAATTTAAGAATCATTTGCATTTTACTAATTGCATAAAGTAAATCACAAATCACCTCAGTCCTTTGTGCTGAGTTTTAATTAAACATCTATAGAAAGGTCTTACTAAGCTGGTGGTTAAATGACCGCCTCAGACATTTTCTCTGTTTTCTTTTTTCGACTCAATTCACTTTTGTTGAGAACCCAGATTTATATTTGAAAGCATTAACTTGCAGCCCCAAGGAAAAATTCATGCAATTCCTGCTGAATATTTTGCTTCATTTTATTCTTGTTAAAAACACAAATTTGCATAGAATTTACAATAACTTTTTTTCCAATAAGTCAGAGGCAAATGAATTTTTGTGTAGAAGGTCAGACATAATCAAGACTTTGCCAACCCTCCTTAGTATTTTTGATCTTTGGCTAAATTTGGAAAAGCTCTGAAGAATACATGCAAGTCTCCTCTGTTGAGGCTTAGTACTGGTTCTACTGCCCTTCACTTTCTGATTGAAGACAAAATAGGCCAAGGGAAAAAAAAAAAAAAAACGCATTCTAACAGAAAAATGCAATGCTAACTAAGCAGCCATGTGTAAATAATTAAAAGTATGCAAAATAGGATTTCAAAATCATAAAAAAATGAGTAAGGATCTCTGTTCTGAATTATTTTTGGCTGCGGTCTAAGCTAAAACTTTAAATGCTAAGACCGCTTTGTGTCGTTTGGATGTTTAAAGAAGAAACAAAATTGACATTTTTATAATAGACAACATTGCAGTGATATTTCAAAGATTCCTGTCCTGAAACTTTGTTAAACTGATTAAGAGTAAGTTGTTTGTTTGCATTAATCTTCCAGGCTGCACAAAATCAATTGAAGTGTCCACTTACCTCAGGCTTCTGTCTGAAGGCTTCCAGCCCCTCAGCCTCAAAGGAATCTAAACAGTATTACTTCACATGACATATGATACTTCAATGCACAGCTGCAAAATGAGGTTGTTAGCATATCCCTAATAATCATGGGACACAAATCTGTGTCAGAGAGTAGATTGTCTTAAGAATGGTGACACATTTGTCAGGATCATTTAATTGCACAATGAGCAGTTCAGCTGAGTAGGTGGCTGATGCCAGTAAAAAATGTGCCAAGTCATCACTGCCAATTCTTAACAGCTTGTTTTGCTGTTGACCTCTTGTTTAATGGAGTGGTTGAGTAACGTAAACAAATTATAAACGCAATTTTTGCATTTTATTAAATATAAGAAAAAGGAGTTTCAGTAGAATCAAACACAGCAACAACAACCATATCATATCTTCTTCAAGCACGTCGTCATTGCTGTGAGTTGGCGTCCCTTTCTTTAACCATCATTTGTTTCAAGTCCAGCAATGTGGTTGTGTTATTTACTTTTGCATAAATTGTTATCTCAGGGTTTCATCTTCATGGAAAGGCCACTTTAATCAGTCCTGTCTCTGACATCCTCTGACACCTGATTGACCTCTAAGGAAACCAGAAGCTCAAAACAAGAGTAAAAAAAAACATCTGTTTAGCATTAGCAAAGAGGAGTTAGAAAACAAATCGTGGACAAAATCCGAACTCAGCTCTTCTGCTAATTCTACAGTCAAGAGCTCCTCACAAATGCACTATTTAATAGGTAAACTTTTCAATAGTTTGAAATGTATAACAAAGAAGCATTAATATAACACAGATAGTATGTACCAAACACATGTCCTTGCTTTTTGAGCTAAATGCACAGAACATATAACTGCTCACCTGCTCCAACAAGGAATAGCCATCAAAGTGCATTACTCCACTCTGCAGAACTAATGTTCCTAGTTTTTCAGATTATTATCTCATCTACATGACACTTTTCCTGACTCAAATGAGTTTGACTGTAAAATGTAGAAAAAAATGACACTGCTTCTGAGATTTTTTCTCTAGCAGGTAAGCAGAGTCACTTGGCTTAAATTTCCATCTGAGTCCACAGGAAAGGCAGAACTGCTGAGTGTGCTAATCGCATTAGGGCCACCTGCTCACAGAGGGAATGACCTCCAGGAACAGGTAGAAATCCCAGCAGGCATGACAGCAGTTCAGCATCAAGCCAACCATGCAGGAATGAATGCAGATGAGTGAAGATGCCAGAAAAAAGCATGAACGAAAGAAAACTGTAAAAAAAAAAAGAGCAGAAAGGTGATGATGGGTAACCTAATCAGATGGTTGAGATTGTCTCTGTTTCTGTCATCAATTAAAATAAGTAAGTAGACATGAGATGGCTTGATTTAAATGGTAAAAATAGAGGCGAAAACTCCAAGAAATGTTTAGTAGCTAGGTTTAAATTTGTTTAATGGCTTACTAGGTGCTGCAATATGGAGTAAATGCTGAATGATGTGAAATATTTCTTGACCCGAAAGCATAGGAATAAAGAACATTTTGTTAAGAATTGATAAAAAAAATACAAACTCTGGGAACACCACTTAATGAAAAGCAATACTGACTGCAAAGCTAGCTCAAAATCCCAATACAAATGAACTTAAAGACCAACTCAGATGAAAGCTACAGTATGCTTCTGGTGTTTTAAACATGTTCTTGCAGCATTTTCCTTTTGATGGAGGACAAATGTAAATAAAGTTAAGTTTAACATTGTATTTCTGAGTACCTCTTTTTTATTTTTTTGGGTAGAAGAGATGGGGGAGAGGGGTACAAGAAAGGAAAACAGAACAGTGATTGGAGGATGATTAAAAACACACATAAGAAGGCAGGATTACAAATAAAAAAGCCGCTTGAAGTTCATCATTATTATTTTCACAAGTAGATATTTACTCAGAAGGGATGGGCCTGTCCACCACAACCCATCAACACATTTAAACACTGCAAACATGCATTTTGGCTTCAAAACCATTATTCACTCATTTAACTTATTTGTAAAAGAAAAAAAAACACTCCAATGAAAACTGTGTTTTTGGTGTTAGTTTTTCCTTATTCAAATTGCTATGAATCAGAAGCAGACAGACAAAATGAAGTTTGCAAAAGCTTGTAGTATTGATGTAGATGCTACAGCCGGCAGGCCACAAGCTTCCTGCTCTGCTTCATTCAGATGAATCCACCTGCAGACAAAGAGATCTGTGTACGTCTTTGATTTCCTCGTCTGAGCTTCATCTGGCTTAAATCTATAGGCTCGATAGCTCCAATACTGTTCACCATTTTTATTGTATTGTTAATGTTAGCTTGGGGCTGTGAGGGGCTGTAAACTTGTGGAAGAGATGTAAACAAAGGGATGATGGGGAGGTCAGGGCAGGCTTGGATTTCTGCATAACAATGATCAAAAAATCACTGGGAACATTTTTACAACAGATCAAAAGATAATTGGAAGTTCTGCATGAAATCCGTTCAGTAACTATTGTATCTAAATACTATGGCTTGAAGAGAAGTAAAGTAACATGCTTTAAAACAAATATATCATTGTTTATTTTTCTTTTTTATTAGCTTGTCTTTAATTATTCAAGAAAACATGAATATATTGCTGTATGTGCGCCACATACAGTACATGCACTGAAAAGAGAAATCTGTTTAGTAACAAAAAGAATGTGGAGCAAATGTGGGAGGAGCTACTTAATTATCCGAAAAGTTTCATGAAACCTCCAAAGCGCCCTAACTGGATTGCACAATGTTGGGCTGAGGTGTCCCATTCTTCAGCACAAAATAATGTGCTGATACTTCACTTCTGCTTCATTTGTGGATAATTTCCTGCATTAATTTACGTTACAAGCGCTAAAATAAATGTAGTGCCTGAAAATGTCATAAAATGCCATCTGATGGAAAATGCATGACTGATGGGTTGAGCAGAATGTTTTCATATCACATTCACACACAAGTGGCTGCATTTGTCTGCATCCTGCTATTAAGAAATGCAGCAAAAATCCCTCAGAGCCAATTATGGCAATAAACTGATGATAAACAGCTCTCCTTCAAACAAATCAGAAGACTTTATTTACACACTGTTGTTATTGAGAAAAGGGTCAATTTACCCCCAATTTAACAGAATGAGGTGATGAAACTAATACAAGGAAAAATACTCTGCTTTGTTTAAAGTCTGAGAAAACTAGGATGAAGGTCTCTGTTATTAGTTTATAATTTTTCCTTTTAATTTGATTTGGGAATTGGGTGTGCTGAAAAGCAACAAAGCTGCAACTGTATAATACCTAACGTGTTACAACTCAAGCTTAACTCGGTTCTTCTGATATAAAGATTATGTTTTGCAATCACATTTTCTGCAGGTATGCAAGAAAAAACAGTTTCATAAACTGAATGATACAGGATGGCTTCAGATTTGAAGTGCACTGGAGATTTTATCTTTTATCTTTCTGCTGATATTTGTAGACTGTCTTTAAGAATGACCGTCATTGCGGAATACTGAAGACTAATTATGCATTTCAATCTACTGTGTGAATGAGTATATTACAAGAATCCCAGGACTTATTACAAAATAAACATGGGGAAAAAATACTTTTTTCGTAATCAAAGTAAAAAGATTCGAACTGAAGGAAAACAAATAAATATCTTGAAGGAACTGAGAAAATAAGCATCATTTTTTTGTTTTTCTAAAAGATGAAAACAAAATCCCAATTTACATGATAACAGATCCATAAGATAGGAATCAGACAGTAAAATAACTGAACAAAACCTTGAAAAAAAAAGAGGGAAAAAAAAAGAAAAATGAATGCATAAACAAAGTATGTGTTTGTGCCTTCAAGAAAATGTCAGGATTGGAAATCACAAAATAATTAAATTCTTAAAGAAAGTGAAGAGTTCAACAGAAATGAAGTCTGGAAAACAATACTCCTAAATGTAGAAATGCTAAATTATCTAAAGCTTTTTAATGCATGTTCACCCAATCTTATCAGCTGAAAACATCCAAAATCTTCATTCGTTGTCATTGCACATTTCTGGAGTGCCAAAATGTAAAAGTGGAGCCAGTTAACATCACATCAAAGATTTTTTTTTTTATTTAGCCAAAGCTCCTCTTGTTTCATTTCATCACAGAGATTATATTGATGATGAAACTAGTCTGCTCACAAAAACAAAAAGGAAGCACCAAATTAAGACTATAATAATACTCAAACTCCTGGCATCAATTCTGATCGAAAAAGCTTGGAGCTATGAAATAGAAGTTACAACAGCAAGCCACAAACTTCCTGCTCTGCTCCATGTTGATGCATTTTAGACAAATAGATCCATGTATGTCTTGGTTTTCATTGTTCAAGCTGGGAAAACGGGAAGTAGGGATGGAGTTGATCCATGCCAATGCTTCCTCCCACAACTCAAAGAAAAAATGTCTAATTAATTTCTTCAGCTCTGTATAAACTATTAGAAAATAACACAGTTTCTTTTTTTTAAATTTTGCCTACAGAATCATAATCATATTTAAAAGTCCACCAGGAATGATTTAAGAATAGATCAGAAGAGGATTAGAGTAATGATCTTTATTTTTCCTTAGTACATACATGACAATATTCTGTGGATTTGCACAGATGGGTGGAAAGGGAGGGACGTGTCTTTAAAAAGAAAACTAACTGCAGGTTCTGATGATTCTTCATCAATGATGAGTGGGTCAGATTTACCCAAAAACTAGTGCTGTCAACGTTAACGCGTTAACATACGCGTAAAAAAAATAACAATAACGCGTTATTATGTATTAACGCAGATAAGATTACACATCAGTAGCAACGGTCTTCTACTTTGCGTCAGGCATTATACAATGATCACTTACAAAAGAATAAATATCCAATACATTTTTTTTACTTTATTCTTATTTCTTCACAAAAAATGGACTTTTTCATGGTTCGGCCTGTTGTCACGGTAACAAGAGAATGTGTCGCTGGGTCGGCAGACTGCGGTTGCAGAGGCAAAGGAATGTGATATATGTGCTGATTGTCTTGATATGTTCAGTAAAGCATCTGTTCAGAGGGAACATTAATCTCTTACTGCTTGTTTTTGTCCAAAAGATGAAGCAAAAAGTTTGTTTTAAAGAAGCCTGAGCAGTGATTATAGAACATTTGGGTTTTGTGACTGGAATTTCTTTTTTAGGTGCCTTGAACACCCAGCAGCCAAACAGATTTGAGTATTCACCCAGACCATTTAAAGTGCAGAACCACAATGTTGTGTTGTGGGTGTATATCAGCATCTTGGAGTAATACTGCAGACATGAAAGTCTTTAGAGTTCTGCTTATCTTGCTGTTGATGTGTTTTGTGCACACAAATTACATTTATGGGATATCTGAGTTAACATTTCACAAATTAAAAAAAATCAGATTTTAAAATTAAAGAAAAAGTGTTCTCTCTGGCTTTTTATTTGGTTTAAAAACTGTATGTTGTTGTATAAAATTTACCTGATAAAACATTGTGATTAATCATGATTAATCACAATCCAAAAGTGTGATTAATCTAAATATTTTTTTAAATCGATAAACAGCACTACCTGAAACTCACACAAAGTCAGAAAGACAATAATATAAAAACACAGTAATGTTCCAATTTGGTCATTTGCTCATTCCGTGATCGTGGGCCAAAGACCAAAAAAAGTTCTTGTGTGAATCAGAGGCATCCCTTATTGAGGTACTGATAGTGAATTGAATGCCGCTGCCAACCACAGAATGCATGTGAAAGATCTGCAGCAATTTGTTTTCCTTTTTGTTTTTTCAAGGTAACATAATGATAGAAATTTGATCAAAACATAAGCCATTTATTGTTCTTAGACAATGAATGAAACAAAGCGATTCCTTATTTTGTAGAAAAAAGCAATGGACTATTGCCATGACTAATTTACAGATAGAGGCTTACAATATTTGTATCTAAAACTAGTTTTTTTCCTCCCCTCAGGTGGATATATATATATATATATATATATATTTTGTGTGTGTGTGTGTGTGTGTGTGTGTGTGTGTGTGTGGGGGGGGGGGGGGGGGGCATTATGTGGCAAGAAGTAACCTGGTAATATTTTTTTTCTGTTTAGCCCTAACAATTTATTAGCAGTGTGGTCATAAGCTGAAAAATTTAAAACAGTTTTTGGGTTTTTTTTTTTTTTTTTTTACTTTTAAAAAGACTCCCGTTATGCTGGATGAGTCGTTTGTTTGTGGTTTGTTTTTTCAGTGATTCTTGGTGCAGACAGTGAGGGAGGAAGATGAAAAAAGAAATTCAGACTCTGACAAAAAATAAAAATCAATGTCAGGCGGATTATTTAACCAAACCTTGACTTTTTACAATTATTTAAATATTGAAGCAGTCTTGCTGGCATGAGCACCTTCATTTTGCAGTGCATATCCACCACGCGTGTTTGGGAGTGAGTGGTTGTGGTGGAGGCACTAAGTACCCTAAAAAAGAAATCTCCCCTGCCTCATTTCCTACATTAGGAGAACCAATATTCCCATTTGGTTTTGTTTGCTAACCAATGATTGAGTTGAAATAATTACTTGGTTTCCTGCGTCGGTGGCCCCAACACAGAAAAAAGTAAAGTGAACACCACTTTACTTTAAGACAAGGTGGAGAAACCACATTAGGATGCCTGGATGATCACAGAAAGAACAAAACACATAATGAAACTTTAAAAGCTAACTACACTGATAAACATTTGGGTTTTTTTGTTCTTACCACAGCCTTTGTGGATATTTGTTTCAGTAAAACTGTTAGCAGTCATCCTGCCATTATAGACACTTTAAACTATGTACAGTTGGACATATTCAAATGGATTTGTTGGTCTCAAAATCACATTTGTTTATTTTCACTATTTGAGTGAATTTGGATTTGGAAATGGTTTAATTCAATCAAAGCAGGAAACAGTGCATAAACAGTAGAATCAACAGAGGTTAAATCCATTCAAAGACATGTCGAACATGGGATAATTGTAGGATAGATTTCTGTTTATACAGACAACGCAGAAGAAAAGTTTATTTCAGGAAGACACCTCTGGACGTCGAAGTGACAAGGGAATCGATAATTGTTTTCCAGCGTAAGCCTACTTTGATGAATGTCTCATTAAAAAGCAGCGATGATGAATGTGAGCTTGAAGCCTCGCCTGTAAATGTGACTGTTTAGGCAAAATGAGCCATATGAGGGCCTCTCAATCCTATTCTTCACACAGTGAGCCTCGGAGTGGAAGGTTTTAATGGCTTTTGGTTGTTATTATTCTCTGTTATGACAGCTTGATTGGGCCCGTGGTCGTCTTTCATTGCCCCTCTGTTTGCATGCACCTTGCTTTGCCGCCTTCCACGGCTTCGTGTTGTTATGGTAATTTTCATGAAGTAGATTGCATCAAGCTGGCTGCTACGCTTGGGTCCGTCTGTGAGGGAAGCCCTGAGCAACAGCATAATGATTATAATGAACACATCAGAGCAACGCCGGAGCTAAATATCACATACAACAGAAACTCCAGTGCTATTTGAATGACCACTGTGATTTCTAAAGTAACTAAGTAACAGAAATGAAGCAGTGCATCTGTTTGCCCCTCAGGTTTTCATTAGAGTTGCAGGTTGTACTCATTTTGTTTAATGGCGTACAAAGTCTTTCCATCTCAACTGATTGTAAAGTGAATGCTTTTGTCAGCTTAATATCAGGGAGTTTTTCAGAGCTGTAGATTTTATGAATCAAAGTCTCTATCAACCAGATGTCATCTGACAAAATAATACTCATCAAGACATAAGTTAGTGCTTAATTGTTGTGCATGTACTACATACTATAAACGTGCATGCAGGCTCTTAATTCACTCTTTTAATTGTATTTTGTCTAAATGGTTATTTGTTTATCTGATTTTTCTTTTCAAGTTTTTGATTATCTTTAGTTGCAATTTTAGCATAAATGACATGTTCCTGTTGCACTGGAGACAAATGCCCATGGTTACATTTGAGAAAAAAATATATACATTCTTTCTTCTGTTTTTGTGCCCATGTAGAAAACTAATGTTGATCTTTGCACATGAGAATCAAAAGATCTGGAAATAACAGCAATTAGTCATAAGCTTAAAAAACAAGCAACTATTTGCAATAACTGAAACAAGCAAAAAATAACTACCTTTTGGTGGAGAACATTGAATTAGTGGTTTCTCTGATACAAAGAAAAGCTTTAATTGGTGAAAAATTGTAGTAAGATACCCTTTATAAGTAAGGGATAATGCCCGACAAAGTGTGCATTATCGGAAATCAACGCACGCCATGAAAACTTGAACTGTTTGATGCAAACCTGTTGAGCTGGCGCCGACCTCGACCTTGATCACTATGATTTGTTAAATAAAGCATCAGTTCAGAGAAAAAAAAAAACAATTCTGAATTATTCCCCTGCTCCTCTGGCTTCCCCCTACCCCTACACTTAGCCCTCCAAATGGAGAGTTATGAAAAAATAGCATCTTCAAATTTGGATGATACTACCACTCGATGACGTCATTGATTGTCACCCATCATCTACGTAAGTGCGTACATACACGACAACACCGATTTTTTAACTTTACATTTTTTTCTGTGTGGTATATCATTATGGTATATCCTTATTTAATCCACAACTAGCAGCCAGTCTGCCCAACTGTTTAGTAGGGCTGCACGGTGGTGCAGTGGTAAGCGCTCTTGCCTCACAGCAAGAAGGTTCCCGGCTGGGAGATTTGAAACAAATGGGGGACCTGGAGTTTGCATGTTCTCCCCATGCGTGGGTTTTCTCCAGGGACTCTGGCTTCCGCCCCTTCCTCCAATTCATTGGTTAATTGGTCACTCTAAATTGTCCCTAGGATATGGGTGTGTGATTGTGGCCCAGACTGACAGTGACAGACTGGTCACTGGCGACCAGTCCTGCTTTCCCAAAAAGGGATAAAAACAGTTTACAAAAGGAATGTATGGATTAACTGTTAAGTAAAGTGTTACTTAGCATTGCTAAGTGTATTATTGAAAGCATTAGTTAGCAGTTACTTAATGAATAGCAAAACATTAGTAAAATTCATTGACTAATGTTAGTAAAAGGTAAAGTGTTATTTATTAATTGATAAAAGGCAATTCAAACATCAAAATTATACGTACGTCTTTATTTTGACATTTAATTTTACAGTTCAAAAAGTTGTGGTTAAAAAAAAGTAAAACTGTAAAAAAAATTTAAATTCTTTTAACCATAACATTTCGATTTTTCTGTGTTCTATAGATTGATTTTGACCTGGGAATTTTGTTTTGTGTGTGAATTGTGGTGTCCTTTTCCTCTATGAAATATCAGCTGTGAAAAGAATTGGTTTGAAGGCCCACTCCAATTAAAATTGTGTTTTTGATGTTTTTAACATGTTCTTGTAGCATTATCTCATAAAGGAGCACATACAGTATATAAAGAAAGTTAAGATTAAAACGGCATCTCTTAGTATTTCTTTATTCAAATTTATTCACGATTTATTCAAATCGTGGTGACTCAGAAGCAGAAGAATAAAAAGCAATTGGTAGAAACTTGTTGTAACGTATAAACTACAACTGGCAGGCCACAAGCTTCCTGCTCTGTTCTATTCTGCATCCACTTCCACATTAAAAGATCCATTAACTTGTTTGTTTTCCTTGTCTGAGCTGGCATCTGGATAAAAACTGTTTGGTTACATAGCTCTGAAATTGCTCAACATTTTTGCTGCACCGGTAATGTTAGGTGAGGGGTTGTGAGGTGCTGGAAGCTAGCGGGAAAGAGTGTAAACAAAGGGATGATGATAAATTAACAGTAAGCTTACTCTGCATCAATCGTCTCACACACAACTCAAAGGTGGAGCTCCGATTTACTCCTGCTGCTTTGCAGAAATTATGAGTGACACAGATTCTTGATTTTGGCTAAAAACGACATTCTTTTAAGATAGATCGAAAGATGATTGGAGTTGGACTTTAAAACTGATTATTAAATTTTAAAAACTAGCAATGGCTTGACCACACACACATATATCATTGTGTGCAACACATAACCAACACCCTTGTAGTAGAAAATATGTAACTGCAGTTGTTATATTTCATTTCAGGAAAAAAAACTTAATGTCAAATTAAAAAATAAAATATGTTATCAAAGAACTGACTGAAAACTTGTTTGAATGCCTCTCAAAAAAAGAGTACATAAACCTTAAAATGACTGCTGAATCATCTAGTGATGTGTAAGGTGTAACAAAGCAGTACTGTTCCGTTATGCTTTTTTTTCCTTCCACAGTTGTTCCATAACCTTGAAGCTTTTTTAGACATTTTGATATTCATTTTCATTTTAAAGTAATACAAATCACCTCATTTTTTTATTTGGGGACTGGATCTCCTTAGTAATCATAACATGAATGAGAACAAAGACAATTATGCGTCCTGTTTGATAAAATGTCTGTTGAAAGTTAATATTCAGCTCTCCAATTACAATAAGATAATTAGGTTTCTCAAAGAGAGTCTCCGTGCATGTGCAGCGGCCTGGTTGGAGTGTTTCTCACATGTGCAACCCAGCTAGGGCTTTACTTGCTGTGAATTCACTCCGCAGTAACAAGCGTTCAAGTGCTGCTCTTAAAGGAATGATTACACAGGTCTGCACAGCAGCTAGGAGACTAATTCGCAACTGCAATTACCCTTGAATAAAACCTGTGGAGTGATAAGAACTTTGAAAAAAAGTGTGTTTCAGCATGTACAACAAAGCAGCAGAAAAAACAGCACCAGTACAATCAAGCATCCACAGGAGCCAGAATTGTGTTTATTAGGGGGCTCATTGTTACTCATGAAATTTCACATCTTGCAAAAATGTACTGCAACATTTACAAATAATCTGTTTCCAAAAATATCCTGACACATTTCTGAAAATATGCTGTAAGGCGCATCAGAAAATATGAACATTTGTTCAATGGAGTCTTCCCCGCAGCCTGGTGCACATCTGCATACCTGCTCCGAGCACTGTTTGTGTGCATCCCCTGCCTCCAGTGAAAATGTTCACAGTTAGACTTGTTTGTGTTTCTTCGGGCTTGTTTGATTTAGCAGTACAGTATGTGAATGTGCTTCTTCTGCGTGTGCTTTAATGAACTCCAGCACATGATGATGATGGGGGCCAGTGAGGAGCGGCTGCCATCTGGTCACCCCTGAGGATGTCTGATGGCCACGCTGAGCTGTGCAGCCCTAACAGGTAGCCCACTTGACATCTCCAAGTCCCAAAACTGCAAATAATGAGGAAGGCAGACAGCTGGGCACCAACTGTCCACGCTCCTTGCCCCAAACCAGGATTAGGAGACCTCTCAAATTCAGAGCTTTTCTCTTCAGTTTTAATGGACAAATACCAGCTGAACACATCATAGTTTCTCAAAACTCGCAAAATAACATAAAGTATCATGGATACACTTAAAGCAAATTGAATCGGATTGAATCAAAAGGTGAAGTAACGCGATGCGCCCCACAGATGGCGGTGTTTTGAAGGAAAATGTGAGAATTTTTTTGTGTAAAAACAAAACCCAGTAAATGTATTACTGTGTGGAATATTTAAGTACAATATTTGAATAATCTGACCTGAACAAATAAATACATACATACATGGAAAAGGAACGCAGGTCTGCATCAAACCTGCATAAAATAATTAGGACTATGTTTAACAAATATATTTGTTTTAAAACACATTTAAATGACAGTCTGATGCGGATCACACGCACACATGGTAAAACACGAGATGTATTAATTGATCATGTAAACGTCTTTATTCTGGATGTGCTTAATGATTGTCACAACCTTAGTTTTGCATCTAAAAATCTCTGAAGGCGCTCAAATCTTGCAACATGATGACGCGTAAGAGGCTGGGTCTGAAAGCGCACACCGTACGTGATGTGCAACTGAACTGATGGGTGACTTCATGTAGCACCAGCCTCCCTCTCTCATTCACAGACAGACAGACAGACAGAGACACGCAGGTTCCACGATCACTTCACCAGGAGATGCTCTCTGCTCCCCAGACGACTTTCCAAGCCGCGCGTCGCGTCAACCTCTTGTAAAATCCACCGGCTGGATTTGGTCTGCGCACATTCTGTGGAGCCGGTGCCGGCGGGACGTTTCCCCCCCAAAGCCCTTGAAAAAAGACCAGCATCTGCGGTTCCCATGAATGAGTTTCTTGCAGTTTCAAGGTGAGTAGTAAGTCCTCTACCTTCTGCTGCGAATAGGAGCAGCTCCTCGTGCTGCACCGTGCCAGCGTGAACGCGCGGGGAAAGTTGCGGTGACTTCACGCACCTCGCTCCCTGTGGGGTTAGACTGCACACCTGCCTGCTTGTGCATGCATCACGTGCTGATTGTCAGACCTTTCTTGACCACCATGGGCCAGATGTGAGCTGATGTTCTGAGTCAGTGTCCCAGCTCCAGTCCGGCTCTGAGGCAGGAGGCAGACCTGCACTGCATCACGTTATAATATGACGTGCTAGTTTTCAGAGCGAGCACATTATTATTATTATTATTATGCACCTGATCTCTGATAATCAGAATTAAAAAGAAAGAAAGAGTGATGCATTTTACTCTCTCGATTCCATCCAGCTCTGGGGTTCTGCCCTGGCTCCTCCTGCAGCCTTGGCAGCAGGGCAAAGCACCACTGGGATGCTGATAAGGATGGAAGTGTGCAGAGCTGCAAGCTGCCTCAACAATGCTGTTGACCAAGTGAATCTTTGCTGGAACCCTCTGCGAACATGTTTGTGAGGCTGGCAAAGGGAGAAAGGGGTGCTGATTGTTGCATTCACAACTCTCTGACTCTTGCCCCCTCTTGCAAACCAATATGAACCCCCTCCACCCCCTGTGTGCTGTTATCTGGCCGGCCAGTTGGACTAGCTTTAATTCCTCGTGGCCCCTTTAGACCGAGTAAAGCCTCTCATGGAGGGACCGGGAGACAGAAGAAGAGAAGAGATTGGCTCTTCTCCTGGCGTGCTCATGCCTGTCATGTGCTTGGGCATTTTATCAGTTGCCTACTAATTTTAGGATTTAAATGATTCATTCAGCTTCACGCTCTCTGCGGCATTGATAACAGCAAATGGAAGAGAGGTATGGTCAGAGATCATTTCTGTTCCTCTAAAGTGAAGGTAATTGGTAGCAATGGGTCTCTTTATACACTTTTTAAATAAATAAATGATTTTTTAACAAGCTCATGAGGATTACTCACAAGCATCAAGCCTAATC
The DNA here is from genome assembly GCA_014656515.1 of Oryzias celebensis. Lineage (NCBI taxonomy): Eukaryota > Metazoa > Chordata > Actinopteri > Beloniformes > Adrianichthyidae > Oryzias > Oryzias celebensis. Next base: position 16,086,701 of record BNCR01000005.1, read on the forward strand.
TGTTTTTGTAAATGTGTAGTGCACAATTATGTGAGGATCTTTTTGGATAATCGTACAATGCCTAATCAGTTTTCTATATAGTTTATCAAAGAAATTCTTGATTGTATCTGTTTATGCACAATAAAAAAGCACAAAAGGTCAATTACACACAAGCAGTTTGATTGTACAATAACTATAAGTACATTTAGAAAGATTGTAAGATAAAATAGTTGACACAAAACCACACTGTAAGGAAACAAAAAAAAATAATTGTCTTTGTAAAATATATTTATGCTTTTTTTTTGTTTGTTTTTTTTGTACAAAAGAAGGAAAAAATGCCTAAACTGATATTCATTTAAAGAGATTCTTAAACTACTGTTTTTGGGTTCATTGATACGTTTTCTTCAACCACGCTCAGGATTGATGTAAAATATTGTTTTGAGTTCTTTTTTTCAGATTTTTTTGTTTATACATTGCCAACGGGAGCGATAGTATTTTCAGTTTCAGTCATCTTTACTGTATATTTAACAGTATACTTTGCTTGTCTAAAAAGCTTATTTGTCTTGTTTGCTGAAGTTTCAGTGACTTCATATCTGAGAAAGTAAATCAAAAACATTAGCCAAAGTTCTTTATTATCTGTTTAGCAACAGGGAGGAGTCAGAAGGGTAGGGAAGGAATTCGTTTTCAGCCGTAGTGTCGCAGAATTCCGGCCAGACACAAACCGCAATTATTATTATTTTTTCTTCATTATCAATTATCAAATGATTGGGATTTCCGTGGCTGAAAAGTGATGCTACCCATACGTCACTACCAAATATAAATCCCTGATTGGTCAAAGTTCAACTGGTTTAACTTTCAACGCGCGTTCAATGGCCGTTTGGACGTAGATCCCGAAAACGGAGTTTTGTAGCTCCACGTACATGTGAGAGTTTTTAATGCGGAAGGCTTGAAATCCGCATTTATATAGACTTCATTGAAAGTGGTCTCTTGAACACGTGTTTCTGAGACCAGTGTGAACATAGCTTCAAAGTGAGATACTTACAGACGTGCAATGGAGGAAATCCTTTTCAAGAAAACACTAAGAATTGTAAATTTAGCCTTTTGTGAATAAATCATATAATTTCTGCAAACACAAAACTGCTGTTGAGTTTGCTCATTTTTTTAAATAATGTTTTAAAAATTCAGAAATAAAAATGGTGTTACAGAACAAATGACTCAGGCGTTGAGGTGTTGTATTGTTGAGTGTCAGCTGCAAGTTTGTAGAATGGGATGATAAATAAAAACGTGAGATCTTTTAGAAAAAAAAAAAAAGCAGAAATAGATTAAAGTCAAAGGGCAATTGTGATAACACACACACCTTTCAATGTTTTTAATGATTTATAATGAGTTATATAACCAAAAAGAAAAGAGAATGTATAAAGCTTTGGCTGATTTGGCGATGGCTTATTCCAACAGTGCTTACTGCAGCAGTTTAGTATGTAGAACAAATGCAGGTGATGCTGCTTTTGTTGTGGAGTATTGGGACCCTGGAGGACATGCTGGCCCAGTGTAGGTGAAGTAATTTAGAACATCTGTCTCTGTCGTTTTCCCCCACGAGCAAGGAGTTAAGTGTTATCTTAGACCTCTACAGAGATTAATGAGCTACTGTAAGTTTGAGTGGATAGAAAAAAAAAGGCGTTCAGAACAGAGCACTGCTTTAAAGCAATAAGAGGAGAAAAAGAAAACTCCTCCTGATTTAAAGGACCCGTTCAGTCTGTGACATTGATCCAGGAGTTGTTTGAATATTAGAGACCTCAATGTGGGTCAAGGGTGAAGGCAATGCACAGGCAACAATTCATCAGGCAAATTAGTGTATGTAACACCATTACACGGTCTGTGAGGGCAAAGCCGCCCGCTGCTATCACCCTCGCTGGAGACCCTCCCACCTTCAAGCTTTACTCCATCACCCACTGCTATCTCTGTTGCCCATGGAGACACTGATTAAACACGACTGTTCAGATGCTGCAGCCTGAGGAAGAAGTCAAGCCTCCGGTGTGATGGTGTGACCTCATACGTGTGCGCTGGTACGATGTGTGCACACAAAGTGTCATTGCGTTTACATCTGCAAGACAGGTCAGCGAGGACAGTGGTGTTGGAGAGGAAACTGGAACATGTACCCATTTCTGTGGAGAGTTAGAAGCAGATAAGTGGAAAACAAAACCCTGCTCTTCCTCACAGTGTATGCATTGCTTCTCTTCCTCATCCCCCTTTTCCAGTGCTCACCCTTCCACTCGCTTCAGTGTGTAATCCATGCCTAGAGGGAGGCTAACACACAGGTGAAAGACAGGAGGGTCATGTTTGTTCAGGGGAGAACAGCACAAGTTAGAAATGGACTAAAAGTTGAGAGATAAAGACCAATAAAGACTGGACCAGAGAAAACATAAAGACAGGTGCTGACAAAAAGTAAAGAAAAAAGCTCAAAGAGAGGAGAGGTACAAGTGGAAAGTGTGCGGCTCACCTGCCAGATGGCAGCTTTGGCATCACTCAGCATGCAGGGATGGCGTCTTGCAATATGGTGCATTGCCTCCAGATTGTCACGCTGTTGTCGATACAAACAGTGCAATAACTTTGCTGATGTGTGAGTTTTTTGGATGGTTTTCTTTGGCAGTGTTTTGAGCAGAGAACATATGGCTGCAAAAAAAGCTGACAAAGTGAAGACAGCTTTAAAAAAATCATTTAATATTTCAAAGTCTGAAGAGTTTTCTATATTTCATTGCAATGAGTAAAACTAAGTTTCATTTTTAATACAAACTATAAAACATTGACGTGATTGAGACACCAAAAGTGTCCATTTGCATTGTAGGATGTGTAGACTTCAATTTGTGTAACCATGCTTTTATTTTGAAAAATAAGGTTATGTCATATTAACTCGTTCAGAACAGATTTTTGCATCAGGTATCAACAACAGCATTTAAAATGTTAAAATATTTTCCTAAATAACCACAAAGCAGTCAAGACTTAGTTACAATTTCAAGAATACTACCTGTTTTGCAGCAGGTACTCCTGCTTTGTGTATGTGGTTTCCACTAAATCAAAAAGTAAAAGCCTCGTCAAATTGGAAAAAATCAATGTGAATCCAAGGATAAATTCATAAAGAAGAATCTAGCAATGTTAAGAAAACAGAGCTCTCTGTCATTTTTAAAATTGATTTACTTTTTAAAATACACTTCAAACGTAAAATGTTGAAAAAAAAATCCTTTATTTTACAGTTACCTTATTTCTTAGAGTCCCATCAGGGACCTTAAAAATATTTACATTTCTAAAAATGTTCTTATATATATATATATATATAAAAAAACAGCATAATTGGAATGAAAGAAACACGTATAAAGACTGTGACTATGTTAAATTTAAACATAGACCAGCACACAGTGACCACCACGACAAGCAGAGATAATCTGGGCAGATGCTTGTATCTGCAGAGTCTCTGGGTGAATGGCACAAAAGTCGTCATTTACACTATGGATTAAATGTTAAAAGGGTTTTACTGCGGCAAATACTTTGAGGTTAAAGTTAAAGTTGTGTAATAATGGAGCATCCACCTTCTCGCCTCCTTTCTCCTCTCCCTCCCTGCCTCGCGCTCAGTCTATCACCATATCCTTCTGCACATAGTGATTTGTCAGCAGTCGAGGTAGCAGCTGTTCCTTTTGCATTGTAATTTCTTTGATCATAATTATTCGTGCCAGCTACTCCCAACCTTGGCATCTTCTACCCCACAAAGCCATATGGGCCAAGAGGAAGCGAGCAAAGAAAACATGCAGACTTCTTCTAGGATAACTTCTTTCATTTTTTGTGAGCAGTGGTGTGAGAATTATGGACATATGTGCTTTGCAGCTTCACACAAAAGCACTGCATTTTTCATTTCTGATTATTTTTTTTTCATTCAAACTTTTTCTGGGGCACAGTGTCTGCCAAATGTAATGCAGTTTCTCTTTTAGGTGCCTATGATTTATGCATGCAAAAGCAATACAGCCCTATAAGTGAATCGGTCCATGGGAATGTATAGCTTGGTTTTGCGGAGAATACGCATGAACAAGAAAAGACAGACTTAGAAAAGAAGAAGCAGGCACATAAATCAATCATTTTTGAGAATAAATTCCGTGCTAGTATTTACAAGTATAACATTTCACAGTCATAAGAAGTTGCCATGTTTGTTTTAGTGTACTTGGAGTGCACTTAGGTTTGATCTCCTATGTTCTTTTATTTCCTTCAGCATGTATGTTTGTTATCACAAATCTATATTGAGCTTCTTTTTGTTAATTTGTTCCACTATTTGTATCAACAAAGCGCTAAGACGGACGCAGTTGAAGCAACACAGCACAATACATACATACTATCTGGCTCCAAAGCAACTCTGTGCACCCCATCTTCCTCTGCAGTCACTGAATTATAGAAGACCCCCGATTGCACTTGAACTGCTTGGGTTTTCATCACAGCGCTGGAGGTCACTCTGACTTTTGCCTTTATGCTCATCATATATGCAACTCGAAGGCTTTGGCAGTTAAGACAAGCCACTTTGAGGTCACTATTAGCCAGGGAAGACCGACAATGAGATTTATGGAAAAGTCAGCTGAGCCATAGAGGAGGGAGAGAGGAGCATGCATGGTTAAACAGTGGCAGCAGTGGCTGCTCTTAACATTAATTTCAGACATAGTAGTGTATCTGCATGTATAATGCATAGGGCCTGAGATAATGGCATGGCTTGCAGAGCGGGCTGCTGACAGTGTTGTGGTGATGTGTTGGAATTGGTCCCCTATGTCACATTTGCCTCTGTCCAGGTTCCCTGCAGCATCATGCAGTTAATACAAGGCAAGCGTGTTGCAGTGACAGTGCCGTTTTAACTGCTCCCTGCAGACATCCTCCGGTACTCTACCATCAAGATTAATGGCTGGCTGGAGAGTCCTAAAGCCGGCAATAACTGAGCTGACCAATAAACTAAACAACAGGCATGGAGAACAGACAGTTATGGGCAATGTTTGTGGATATAAAAGAATACAAGAAGAATAACGACAGCTTAGAAGACCTGCCTGCAAAAGTAAATTAATTTAACTCAGCTTTCACTGGATTCATAAGAAATCATTAATATAAAGACTGCCTGTAAGAGTTTCTTTTTGTCTGACTGGAAGATATGTCTGGGGAAGCACTGCAATTTGATCTGACATTGTTGAACATAATGATGAAAATGAACTACAGGCCAACAGTCATAAAATTCCACTGTGTGGCATCAAAGTGAACATATCCTGTGGGTGTGTGGAGTGTAGACATTTATTCTACGCATTATGCCCTCTGAGGCCCAAGTCTGCATGTCAGTGACTTTGAAGGCGGACTTCACCGCTTGGGGCCTTCTCTTTCACAACGCAGCCGTAGATGAAAAATAGGCTGATCGCAAAATGTTGCTTTTTCTAATAAACCCCGCAGGTCCCTTGCGATTGAATATGACATTAATTTAAAAATCATGGTTGATAAAGACGACATTCATGTCCTAATTCCCCGACTCATCAGTGTAGGTACCGGCGACAGCCCCTGGCTTGCTGGATCTCTCTCCTCCCTACAATCTACCACGTTTGACCTACTTCTGTCTCCACAACACTGTAAACAGATCTACTAATTGCCTTCATTTATTCATTTGGAAGTCAAATTCTGTTGTGACTGGATTCTTTCAAGCCCATTCATGTTTAATATGTACAACACGGACCCCTCCGCCTGCTGACTTGCTGAAAACCTTCGACAAAATTGTAGTTTTCCGCATATTAGCACATACAATACTGAAAAACTTGAAGTTCTTCTGCTATTTTTTAAGGCTGCCATGCAGAAAGTTTCTAAGCATGCTTCAACTGCCACAAAAATCATCAAAAATCTGAAGTGTTTCATCAAAGCCAGATTGTATTCATGAGTGCAGAGGCAGACATGACTATTGTAGTCTTTGCAGTTTTTCACTCCTCGGACTTACAGTGCTGTTGTCTTTGTGCGGTACAATAAATCTAAATCATAAATAACATTGACAGCAACAAAAAAAAACAAAAACATGTTTTCTCTACCTTGGATCACAGTGACAATGAGTCTCTTTGTTGACTAAGTGTGAGGGAAGAGATCTTGCTTCTGACCTTTAGAAAGATTGCACCACAGTCTGTCAACAGCATTTCCAATCTCACACACACTAATTTTGTGCAAACCTGCTCTTGTATTCAAAGTGCTGCAGGGCACACAAAAGAAAATGGTTTAGTGTGTATGTGAACATTTGGAGAACCTCTTTTGGCTTTTATTCCTGATATGGTGCTACAGAACTATTACGGCCTTTACCACAATGAAAAATGAACTTCAGGGACGGATTTAGTTCCTGAGATCCTGATCCGGGTCAAAGGGCTATGTTTCTGAATTAAGAGATTCTCTCTTCTTTACGTGGTGCTGGCTGCCTGAAAGCTGCGTCCCCAGAGGCTTTGGCCAACCGTGTTCCCGGGTGTGAGTATGAATGAGTCACGTCTGGGCCTGGAGCGTGTCTGAGAGTGGTGAGGCGAGGAATTCAGCTGGGAAGACAACGCAGGGTGAAGAGCTGTCTCTATAATTTAGGGTAAACACTGAGCAGCATGACTGCATACCTCAGACGTGACCAAAGCTGGCAGAGGAGAAATTGATGAAATGATGAGGATGCTTCATGCCTGCTCAGTCTGACTCTTGTTTTCTTGCTTTGTTACACCTTAGAGAATTTGAGAGGCCGATTCTCAACAGTAAATTAACCTCCGGATGGCATTACAGGTGTCTGTTATGAGAGGTCATTCTAGTCTCAGATGTGGCACCGGAAATATTCCTCAGTCCTCTCTCTACTCATGAAACTCGCAAGGATATGTCCTATTTTTTATCATTTGTAAAAAAGAAAAAAAAGCTGAGGCTACAGTTCACTCTACAATAAAGCACCGCCGAACACTAAAAAGAAATGACAGTCCAAGCAGCTAACACAAAATCCCTTCTTTGCTTCTCTCTGTGACCAAGCATAACAGACTCCATCAGATGTCTACGATTCAAACAGTTTTTAGTACACAGGATGGCATTGTACAAAAAAAAAAAAAAAAAGCAAAAGAGAGACTTGGAGAAAATTTTATTAAAAAAATAATAATTTAAAGACCCAGTATAATTGTGATTAGAATTTTTTTGTGTGTTTTTAACACGCTCCTAGTGTTTTCTCATGATAGAGAACATATTAAAAAAAAAAAAAACTTTTAGATAAAAAAATGCATTTTTGAATGTATCTTTATTCACATTTTTGTGAATCAGGAGCAGATGAAAGAAATGTCGTTTGAAAAAGCTTGTAGCAGTGACGTACGTGCTACAACCAGCAGGCCAGAAGGTCCCTGCCCTGCTCCATTCTAAATCATTCACTTGTGGGTGACTAGATTGACGCATGTCTTTGTTTTCCTTGACTGAGTTGGCATCTGGATCAAAACGGCACGATTGGATAGTTCCAATATTGCTCACTATTTTTGTTGCACGGTTATTGTTAGGTTGGGGTTGTGAGGGACTAGCTGGAGAGCGTGTAAACAGAGGGACGATGGAAGTAGGAGTAGGCTTACTTCTTACCAAGAGTTCCACCTAGAACTCAGAGGGGAATTTCTAGTGAACTCCTGCTGCTCTGCCAACAGAGTCCAAGAAAACAACAGGTTTTGAATTTTGGCTTTAAATGGCACAATCATTACAAAGACCATTGGGAATGCTATTACAATAGATCAAAAGATGATAGGAGTGGGACTGTCAGATGAATGCGTTCTTTATTATAAGAAGCAGATAATGTAGAAACAAAAAAGCTTCCTTTTGAGATGTGCAAAAGTTTCACATACATTAAAAAAAAAAAAAAACGTATGTATCGCTAATCTTCCAAATGAAAAACAAACACAATGTGGGGTTCACGTACTCAGTGGCTGTCAAAGCCTGCTATTTGAAGGTTTTTTTTGGACACAATTTTCTAGTTCTCCTTCAACAACATCATAATTTTGAAATTGGATAAAAGCCCAATGGTTTTAGATTAAAAAAACTAGTAGGTTGCGGGTTACCAAAAGGTCGCTTGTCGGAAACATTTGACAATGATCGTTTTTAAGCAACTAAAAACTTGAATTATCGCAGAGTTACTGCAAAACAAGTAGTATTTCTGCAAGAAAGAGAGCTAACCGTGGCCCCGAAGAAGAACTAAGCGTCAAGTGACTATGACGATATATGAAAACGACTGTATGATATTCAAGCTCAGCTAACTCCGAACAGACGAAATGAACAACTAGATAATCGGCTTGACCTCCTGGAGAGAAGAGTGGATGACGTGGAACGACAAGCAAGAATAAACATTGTCATTATAAGTAAATTACAAATTCAACCCCATTTGATACCTCACTCAGCTAACGTTAGCACTGAAGCTAGCGGTAGTGCTGCTGGGTTCCGCGGGAGAGAGTGTAGAAAGTTAAGTTGGATCATTTTTCACGTCTAAAGGGATTATCCTGGATTTAAATACCATCAAGATCTGCAACCTGCTTCCCAGGAGAAAGAAGACAAACAAGCAATTCCTATCAGGTTTGTGACTCAAAAGCACAAGATAGCTCGGATGAAGCAAAAACAAAATCTGAAAGGGTCTGCTGTCTATCTCAATGACCATCTGACCAGAAGAAACACTGAAATGGCAAAACATGCCAGGCTTCTCAAACGGGACAAGGAAATACAAAATACATGTTTGTTGAACTGCAGGATCTTCGTTCAACCACTCGGTCCACCGGACAGTCCAAGGTACTGATTGTTGACAACATGAAAGACTCTGAGAAATGTTTGATCATGGACATGTGAGCAAATAAATGAACCAGAATAAGAGTCAAATACAATTTCAAGAAAATCATGGTGCCTGGGATCTACCGCTATCTCAAAAAACTACTGTGACTCTGATTTTCAGCTGAGTTCTGACCTGCAGACAACTTGAGCTCATCTTACTTTGCTGCAACATCAGCTGAAGGACAATGGACCTGACAAATAAAGTGTCAGGAAGTTGTGGAGGACCCAAAATGAAAGAGAACAGACTTGTGACGGAAACCTAAAACATTTAATAAATAAACTCAAATGTGACAAAACCAAAAAAAGGAGGCAAAGCAGAGCAGATGACCTGACCATGATCAACAGAAAACCAAACACTTCTATGCACTGAGGTGTGGATGATTAACCTAAACCTAGTGAGTCTGTCAGGGAAAACAGAGCATGACAAAAGCATCACAAAACCCAAGCACAGAATCCTCACACAAAGTCTGTGGTCATGTCACGATAAGAACTTATAAACTATTAAAACCAGAAGGACGGCTGTTAATCAGGCAGCAGAAGAAAGAATATTGACCTTGGACAAAGGCTCTAATCATGTCAATACACTCGGTTTCCTAAAGAGTGATTTATGACTTTTCTAATGAAAATAATCTGCACATATTTTTGATACTAGATTTATATTAGTGATTTTTCTAATTAAATATAATCTGCACATATTTCTGATTTTTGATTACTGATCTGCAAATGCTATGATGACGTGTGAAATAGTATTATGTGTATTTGCATCGTCTTGTGATTTATTGTCATTAAGGACTCTTAATGACTTGAATCTGTGTTGGTAAGGTATAAATATTTGATTATAAGTTATGAACCGGATAATGATGCTTCACAAAGAGAAAATGGTGAGGTAGTGCTGGGGTGGGATTATATAAATTCACTTCTCCTACTCCCTTTCAAGCAATCCATAATTTGATGCCTAGTTATCCTATGTTTGACATGTCTTTGGATGTAAACCTCTGTTGGTTGTATTGCACATGTATTATTTTTGCTTTGATTGGTTGAAATAAACTATTTCTAATCTAGTCTAATCTAATCTAGCCAAATTTAATCAAAAACATACAATAAATATTACTGGTCAAGTCAGTGTGTGTATTAGCAAAGAGCTAATCTTTAAATGTAAACCTTTAATGTTAATTATCATTATTACTGTGGGAAAGATACGTATCTTTTTAAAATTATATCTGTTATAGAAGTACCACCCTGAGCTTTTCAAACTGAGCAGAGTAGGTCGAGACACTTGAGTGACTTGTCCTCCCATGGTGGAGACAGATGGACAGGAGGTGTTGAAGTGGACACCGAGTCAGCCCAGCCTCCTCAGAATGAGGCCTGGCTGCCGTTCAACTCAGCCAGACATCCTGCATGTCTGCCAATGGAGAGCAACCACCGGATCATAACCCCTGCATGAGAATCTGACATGGCTGTCTTCATTTAACCTTCACTTAGACCAGGAAGTCTCACTGAGGAAAACATTCTGTTTATGAGAGCGCCAGCCAAAAAAAGAATCTCATGGCTTTTAACAGTTTGGCAAGAAACTCAGGGGGACGGATACTAAAGTTGAAGGGATTGATTTTAAAAAGTGCATCAAAGTGCTTTAGGTAAGGTAACGGAGAACACTGGAGTCAAAAGCTTGAGGATAAGTTTGAAGAAGCCTTTGGCTGAACAAAAGCAAGATTTAGGTTTATGTGTGTGTCTAATTTATGATGTCTGTTTTTGTGCAAGTAGGTTTGTGACTCCATTAACGGACTTGAATCACTGTAAAAAAATAAAAAAGGAAAAATGGGAAACTGGAACCACTGATATTTGCATCACATTCAGAAAGCATCAGCACTCACTCTGAGATGAAATCAAATTGTTTTGTCCATGTTGAGTTTGTTTCTTTTATGTACATGGGATCAGAAACAAACACAATATATGAAAGTCAATTGTGATTCAAGTTATGTATTTGACAGGTAATGCTTCTTCTGGGGAAAAATAAACATAAATAATGTTAATGAAATTAAAAGGGAAAGTGTGAGCATTGACAATGCCTGGCTGTGAGTCTCAAATGACCCTTTGCCATCAGTGGAAAAGTCTGATTAATTAAAGAATTGGCAGCAGTGGAGGGTGATTAATTCCTCCTGGGTTTAATCATTTAAAGGAACAAGACAAAGGAGGAAGTGGGGAAGAAAAAAGATGAAAGTATGGATGCATAATTAACACGCTGGGATCATATAATTAGCCACCCGGATAAAGAGAAAGTAAGGCTGCATTGTGCGTTGTTTTGTTTCATTTGGCAGATCATTTCTTTCACAGGCAGGTGAACATGTCAAGACCCTATGTATTTGGAGAGGGGCGGGGATGGGATGGGCAGCTCTCAGACAATGAAACATTTGGGCGACATAAACAAATTAGTACTTGTTTCTTTGATTTTCACCTGTCTACCTGAGCTGTTATTGAGCAAAAAAAAAAAAGAGCATAAGTATTTTCATGAAATTCTTAAAGGAAGTGTTGTCTCCTTTCTGAGAGGAAGTTTGTAATATTTTAGAGAAGAAACAAAAATAAATTACATTTTCCTTTCTTCTTTTGCAGGATGTTGTGAAGTGCTCTTAAGAAGAATAAGACACAATTCAGTACAACTGCTAGTGCAATCCCTGCAAGCACACAGTCTTGTTTGTCCAAGCTCGCCATTTCCAAGAGCCCTGTTGGTATGGGGACGCACTTGAATAAAGGATGGACTTATTGCAGTCTCAATAAAGGTCACTGCCCTCTAAAGGCCATGTCATGGTGCCTGTCCCTCTGGCTATTGACTCTAATCTCTGCAAATCAAAAAACAGCTCTTGGACAGACAATGAACTCTTTTCAATCAGAGAGAAGGGAATGGCCGTTGAACCACTTGACGGTGCATCAGTCTACTGGAGATCTGTATGTTGGAGCTGTAAACCGAATCTATAAATTGTCTGCTAATATCACCCTGTTAGTATCCCATGATACTGGGCCGGAGTATGATAATAAGGCATGTTATCCCCCACTGATTGTTCAGCCCTGTTCAGAGCCTTTAGCTTCTACTGACAATGTCAACAAACTGCTGCTCATAGACTACTCTAACAACCGCCTGCTGGCCTGTGGCAGTCTCTACCAGGGCATCTGCAAACTGATGAGGCTAGATGACTTGTTCATTCTCGTGGAGCCAACACATAAGAAGGAGCACTACCTGTCCAGTGACAACCAGACAGGAACCATGTATGGAGTCGTTGTGCCTTCCTTGGGTCAAGATGCCACTCTGTACATTGGCACTGCAGTCGGTGGCAAACAGGATTACTTTCCAACCATCTCCAGCCGTAAACTGCCTCGCGACCCAGAATCCTCTGCAATGTTGGACTATGAGCTTCATACTGACTTTGTTTCATCTCTAATCAAAATCCCCTCAGACACGCTTGCTCTGGTCCCACACTTTGACATCTACTACATTTATGGCTTCTCCAGTGGAAGCTTTGTCTACTTCATGACAGTGCAGCCAGAGACTCCAGAGAACGGCATGTCTGCAGGTGGTTCCCCTGGCGACTTGTTTTACACATCTCGAATCATTCGCCTGTGCAAAGATGACAAGAAGTTCCACTCGTATGTCTCACTTCCTGTGGGCTGCATACACCGAGGCGAGGAGTACCGCCTGCTGCAGGCCTCTTACCTGTCCAAGGTTGGAAGGGTGCTGGCAAAATCTCTTAACATCAGTGCTCAGGATGACGTGCTCTTTGCAGTGTTCTCCAAGGGACAAAAGCAGTATCATGACCCTTCAGATCACTCTGCTCTCTGCGTCTTCACCATCCAAGACATTAACGCTCGGATTAAAGAGCGGCTGCAGTCCTGCTATCAAGGAGAGGGAAACCTGGAGCTGCACTGGCTGCTGGGAAAGGATGTCCAGTGCACCAAAGCGGTAAGTTCAGTGCAGAAAACACTCGTAACAAGTGGGGGTAATAGAATATTATTGGCATGTTGCATAGATCAGTTTCAATCATCAGACAGATGACTGGACTTCTATCGTTGTCTGGTGGAATTTTCTGATTTAAATCTTTATGACTGCACCAGTGAGGTAGTCATATTTACCTTGAACTAATTTTTGCACTATTGAGGCATCATTTTTCCCATCTTTTCAAAGGATATTGTTCCACCTACTTTTCCATTTATTTGGATTTGTTTTTTATTCCATCGTGATGTTATTACTATAAATATGATTTCATTTTAAATGCTTAAGAACATAGCAATGGAAACAAACTTCTGCCAATTTTCATAGCAGTGGCACTTGCATACATTTACTAAAACCTAGGAGTGCAGTTACAAGTAAGATGTAAAAACAATTACATCATTACATTTTTACTAAAGCAGAAGATTTTGGTGGATTAATTATGGTAATCAGAGAAGTTTTGCATGAACTTTTGATTTCATTCAGACACAGACTCCCACATCCCCATCTTCTAGTTTCTATCATTGTTTTTCCCCCATTTTCATCCTCTAGTCAGTGGCACTTGAACCCTCAGATGCCTGTTTTTGATCTTGAGAAAAGGTCTTTCTTGTAAATGTCCGAGCCTGAGCCTTTGTGAAAGCTATAATTCTGTGTAATGAGCTGCTCTGGTGGAAAAAAGCCAGAAAGGGAAATAATATCCAACACAAATATTGTTTTGGGGATTTCATTGTACTATAATATATATAGGATGTAAAGTTATTCAAAAAAATAATACTATAGTATTATTTTTTCAGAAAAATAATACTTCTCATGTTTAATTGACCAAGGAGAAGAGGACGACTAAAAAGAAAAGACAAATCCACAGCAAAATGAGAAACTCACTATATCAGGCCTTGATATGTTTGATGCTATGAGAAAAGGTAAATAAGTCTTAAGGGAAAACTGAGGGTTTCCTAAAACGTGTTTGTCTCTCCATCCATAAGCATGGAGGTCATAAGAGAGTCGGGTGGGGTCACACATCAAATTTGATTATGCTGACTTCCCTCCACTAATCAGATTCAGTAAAGCTCAGCAGCATCACATGGCATGAGAGAAAAACTCGTAAGGACTTGCAAGTGCATAAGAAGCAGGAGATGTGGAATAACAAATTAACATTTCCAAAAAAAGAGGCCTTAGATACTAAGTGACAGGCAATTAGCAAAGGTTTGAGGTGCATGTTTGCAGATCTAGTAAGGCTGCAGAGCATTCATCTTTCTTTGATGCTTAATCAAAACCTGACATTTCTTGTGCTGCGTTTATGTGATGTTAGATCAAGCGATCTAAAAATCATAGAAACTAGCTCCAAATACACAGCATTTCTGGAGTTTGCCATCAGCAATTAGGTTTGCTACATAAATTTGCCTGCTCTGTGGTTTGCCAAGAAGCCCAGCAGCTTGAGTTCTTTTGATGTAGCATTTTTAAACCTGAAAATTGTGTACTTCACGCTTGTTAGGTTTGCCAAAAGTCAGTCTGGATTCATGTTATAGTTACACGTGTCAACAATGCTAGACTCTCCACACTCTCATTATGTCGAGCTCCTTCTTAAAATTTCTCTATTTCGTTTCTTTTTTAATTTTTTTGTTTTCAATCATATCTCTCATTTATTTTTTCAACGTTTTTTCTATATTTGCACTCACATCCAACCTCTCTGCCCACAGCCTGTTCCCATTGATGATCACTTCTGTGGCTTGGATATAAACCAACCCCTGGGAGGGTCCCAGCTGGTATCGGGTCGGACAGTGTTCACTGAGAGCAGGGACAGGCTGACCTCTGTCACTTCCTACATCTACAATGGGCACAGTGTGATCTTCCTGGGATCCAGAAGTGGACGTTTAAAAAAGGTAACAGTCACCTACAAGCAAGATAATCAACTGGACAATCACGTAACACAAGCGTAATATTTGTGAGTTATATGCAGAGGTCGCATCACATGTGTGAGAACACCAGATGCATTCGGTTTCTAATTTCCTAAGGAAATATTTTTTTCCAAGAGATCACGAGCAGTTTCATTATAGAGACTTCAGTATTCAAAGAAGGGAGAGACTGAAGTGTGCATTTTTTTATTCTAAGTCTCAGAACATGTTACATGCCACAGGTATCCTTCTGCTTTGGACTTGTATTGAGTTTAAACTGCACAATCAAAAAGATTTTGTTGAGACTTGATGAGACATTTCCGGTCTCATGATTTATTTCCTCAGTTCATATTTTTTTCTGTACCCTTTAACAAAGGGTAACTCTGCAGCTCAAACCAACATTACGTCATGGTTTCAGTAGGTTTATTTATAGAAGTTCTTGCTGCTTTAAGTGGGTAAATGGATAATCAGCAGTTGTTTTGACAGGCGTTTAGATGGTACACAATAAATATACAAACATCTGTATAACATTTGTGAAATTGGTTTGTGGCTATAAACAATAAAAACCTAATCAACATAAGTCTTCAACCATGAATGTAATAATTTAAAAAGATTTGGCATAAAAGGGGCATTAGTTTACAATGAAATGCAGATTATGAAAAATGTGCTGTCTTCTTATGATGTTTTTTAGGGTGTATTCAGATTGGACACTTTTGGTTCCCTTATAGTAAATCAGTGTGTTTCCCCTGATAATCTGGAATGCATTTTCAGTCTGAATACACCCAAGTAGACCCTGGTTTGGTACTTGGAACCGCTCTCTGATACATTTTTCTAGGTGATCTCAGTTTGTTTCAAATCGGACTGAGCTCTTTGTTTCCTCAGTCTGAATAGACTCCATTCTCGGAGCGGAACAACTGAACCAAAACGGCCACCGTAGCCAGTCGTCACATGATGAAGGGAGAGAGGCACCAACTCATTGAAATTTATTTGGATGAATGCAGGTTCATTAAAACACATTTTACACTTTGCTTCTCACTGTTTTCTTGACAATCTGTATGCCATAAACAGTTATCAGCTTGCCTTCTTCGTTGCCCCCTCAGTAACTGTCTTGCAGCATGCCTCCATCGCACCAAAGCAGCAGTAAAAGTGTTGTACCTGACGTTGACACAGATGTTCAAAATAAGTGAAATTACTCCGACAAGGATTGCAAAGCGCAGGACTTCCATTATTCCTTCTCTCATTGCTTTGCTCCAATGACTGAAAATATCTTTAGTCATGTGGTTTTGTTTACAAGATTTGGTTCGAAACATGAAAGTTCACTTGACGTCAGTCTGAGTACCAACCAATCGCAAGGTTTAGGACTTGATCTGGGCCAAAGTAGCCTGAACCGGTCCAGGCAAATGGACTTTTCCAGTCTGAATACACTTTTAAAAAAATGTTCCTTTACATTGACAGGATTGTTGTTTACAGCATAGAGAATAGAAGACATAAAAATATGCTGTGATTTAGTTACATTTTCCTCCTGTTCTTTTGAAACTGATGGGTGACTGTTAACATACATTATTAACCCAGTCAACATTATATGGTAATGCACATGAATGCACCTCATCACTTGTTCTTACACATGATTTTTAAAAAATGGTCAGAAAATGCTTTCTGTTAAAATAGACTCCTAAAATTGTATTTATTTAGGGCTACAGGAAACACTTGCCAGTTTTGTAGTAGCATAAATGAACACAAAGAATGTATAGCTTCAGCTAACAAAAATGAGTTTATTAGCTGATCTGACAAACAAACAAAACCAGTGCTTCATAAATGAGTTTTTGAAATTAAATTACAATAAACAGATGATTTTTGTACAGGAAACATAGGAGACTCTTGAAATGTATCATAACAAAGCCTCAGACAAAAGATTGCAACTGACTTTATTTCTGATTCATGTTTTATTTCAAGTTTACTTTGTAAAAATGTACCATAATCAAGTTCATCTAAGTTCATGATCTAGTTTAAATGACTTTGGAGGACCGCAGGCTTTGTTTACTGCACAGCAGTACAGCATGCAGCTGACTGAGGAAATGTGTGAGAGGAGCGTTGTGACACTAGCCTGGGGGCCTCAGTCTTATGAGGAGTAATGTGTCTGACACACAAGGCACGCGCGCACACACACACACAGGTCCAGACCAAGGCCACAGATAACATCTCTGCAGCTCTTTCATTAGATGAGCCGTCGGGGAAAAAGACAAGACACCCTGACAGTGAGAGGGAAGGAAAAAAAAAATAGGAAGTGTGATGCAATTCCATGGGAAAAAGAAAAAAAAAAACAACAGGAAGAGAAAATGAACATCTTTTGAAAAAAAGAGAGATGGAATCTAAATGAAACTGAGAAAAAAACAAACCTTTGAGGTGAAGTTGGTTTTAGTATGTGCTCAGAAAGTAGCTGTGTTTGGATAATCAGTCTTTAGACTCAGTTAAGTGCAGTCTAAAGGCAGTTCAGTCATTACACTGACTGAATGAGCAGCCATGATCTCAGACTCCCGGGAGCCTTTGAGGAGCACAGGGTCAGCTCTCCAATTCTATTCAATCACACCCAAATGGACATGTTCAGTGGAAATGGGGCATGACAACAAATGCCATCAGCAGATCACTCCACCCACAAAGGTCAAGCCTGTCACAGAAAGGGTGTCACCAAGGTGAAAGGTCATAGGGATAACCAACAATCTCACTATCTTGGCTCCGAGCGGCATACAGATGTAGTCATCAGTGACTCCTGATGAGTCTGTTACCGACATAACAGGTCACTCCTGTCATCATGCAACACAGCTTTGTTCCCTCAGGTGGATAATTTAAGCTGAATGGCATGACTCTGTTCAATAACTGCAGGCTGAAAACAAACGGTGCCTTTACACTTTGCAAGAGAAAAACTAATGAGGTGGTTCTAGGTAAAAGTCATTATCCCTCACTGATCCGTATTTAAATGTATTCTGCTCTCAAGAGGGCCTGTAGATGGATTCAGTGGCACAGTTTCCACTCAATACTGTAGCAAAAAATGCAAGCAGAAGTCACTGTAGAGGAAAATTAGCATTTCAGTCAGTTCCTCTTCATCAAAGTTTAAACAATTTATTGCAACATTGATACACATCTGATGTTGTTGCATGGCTCATGTGATGCTTGGCAGCATTTCTAAGCAGTGACGGTGCAACACAACATACGAGTTCCCCGAGTCCTTCTGTATACACTACTTGTTCATATTGGTTTGAAAGGCATCAAAAGCAGAATTCAAACACACGCCAGTGCTCACACACAGGAGGATAACAAGCAGAAAAAATGGAATGAAATGTATGAAAAGATGTACAGGATTATTTTTATTAGTATTTTATCATAGGTCAAGCCTTTTCACGTGTCCATGCTTTTTTTAAAAAGCTTATCTAAACAGGTACAAAAGTACTTTTTTAAATTCAGTTTTTAAAGCAATGAATCTATTATTTGAATTAATGATAATACTTTTTTTAATTAATGTAACTGTGACTGTGATCACTAAAGTAGAAGACCTTGAAAGAAGCTCATGTCTGTGCTTCTGCAATCAGAAGTTTTAAATGAAATGTGCACCACCCCCTACACATGACATGCAAGTGTTCTGCAATGTTCCCACATTGTTGATTTTTCTTTGAAATGGGACTTCAGCTTTTATTTAGCATGAATGCAAAAACTGGAAAACCATCAGATGTTAAGTGGAGATGAATTTATGAAATGTTTTCACAGAGCAAAGGTGAAATCTGAAGTAGAGTTGCATCAGATGCTCTTTAAGAGCAATATTTATTTATACAAAAATATTGGTAGCTGCTAGTAATACTTGCATTTCTTAATGTGAGTTTATTGCAACATCCCTGATGTGTGCATGCATCCTTATTAGCTTTAAAGACCTACTCCAATGAAAATCCTGTTCTGGTGTTTTCACATGGCCTTGTGGCATTAATCTCATGATGGAAGACTTGTATAAAATAATTTAAGACTATAACTATGTTTCTTTATGTTTTTTTAATTAAAATTGCATTGGAGCAGGAGTAGATGAAAACCACATGTTTGAAAAAGCTAAAGGTTGAGTTTATCAATAGACTAAAAAGATAGTTGGAGTGTGACTTTAAAGCCTTGTTTTTTAACCTGACACCACGACAAATTAAATGCAGAAAGTTGCCCGAAGACCGTTTTTGACACTTAAGTCTCACTTTTTATAACACCTGCCCACAGTGCTGGTAAATGTGATTTGCAGGATTCACAGACAAAAGGAGGAGAGTTTTTCAAGAAAATTAAAGTGGAGGATTTCATAACTTCTGTGGCTGCTGCTACTCAGCAAACCTATTTCCCTTGAAAGCTCTCAAAATGTTAAGCATATGGCAAACAAAGCTGTAGTCAAATACTCTTGTGCAAATTGTGGATTCATTAAGGCTTATTGAGAGAGTTGAGTGGGTGGGGGAATATCCCAATACATGGTAAAATGAATTGAACTTTTCAAAGTCGTGGTTTAAAAGGTGGACTTGGAAGGGGAGCTTTACTGTGTTGATTGAAAAGAAAAGAATGGGGTCTTAGGGCAGGAAAGAACCGATGTTTGATGCAAAGCTGAGAGGATTTTTTTAAACCACAAAACCCAAACCTGAGGGCAAAATCCTGAAGGAAGGGGTTCATCATTAGATGGCTCAAATGCGTGATAGACTCACAGTTATTTATGGCAACAATATGTGATCGGATTGTGTCCATTTCTCATCTTCTGCTAAGCAGTTTTTTTTGTAGCAGATCCAAATTTTTCCTCAACTCCTTTTTTCCCCTCATTCTTTTGTACTGTTTGGTCACACAAATGGAAACACTTGAGAATTGTGGTTAGGAAAATGAAAACCATACGGTTGCTATGAATTGTTTCACAGTCCCCCTTCCTTGGTTTCCTTTTTTTTTTTTTTTGGTGGGCTATGGGAACCTGACAAACAATGGGAGTGATTGAAGGGAGAGAGACTGCGTGGAGGAGGACAGGAAACAGAGAGCAAGCAAACATGTCTTCTAAGAGAGGGAAAAAAGCATGAACACACAGATGAAGAGGAGGCTGCGGTCAAACTGTAGGATCAAGTTTGGGAAGACAGCCATACAGCTGAAGGCTTAATTGAACATCTAGCAGTTTTCGCTGGAAGGCTTTCAAGAAAAACCCTTAAAAACACATATTCGAACACACCATTGTGGCTTGATCTCATCTGTGACCCAGCCAGTAATCATGTTTTGCCAACACTTAGATCATATCTCATGATTGTGATCAATATGCCTCTCTTTGTTGTGTCCTGTGATACACATCTTCACACTGAGGATGCTGTTTGTTTAATAGGCCGCTGCTCCTCAACTCCATCCCTGCTTCACCTCTTTAGCATTCACAGGACCGTGATAAATATATGAGCTAATCAATGTGCACTCTCCTCGGCTGTCATCCGCAGTCAGACCATATGCACAGCCACTGAACCTTAAAGGTGAACAGTTGTCAGGCCTTTATGTCACTGCATGCCCTGTGCTGTAATCGAGATAAAAGCCCTGGAGGATCCTCTGAAGTCTGTGCATAAATCTGTTTTAAAATCCGATCTGACATTTTTGATGGGGTCCTGCAAGTTTTCTGTTCTGCACCCATTTCCCAATATGTGAACCCATATCAAGTTTTAATCAGGTTTTACACAAGAAACTACATTTTAGTCACAGTTTTTAGGGACAGCTTCACATTCAACAGAGTTCTTTAAACTAACCTACTGACCTTTGCTTGTCTCTTTCAAAGTATTGAAGACAAACTGGTCTTCAGGGACAGACGAAGCCCTGTCAGCACAGCAGATTGGAAATGATTGGTTGAACAGATTGCTCCTTGCCTCCTGGGTCATCTTCCATATGTTTAGGTTAACTGGGCACAGATCAGTGTCCATATATGGATGCTACCCATCTCAGAGTTTGATTGTTTTTTTCTACATGTAAATAACAAACTACAAGGTCTTTCCAAAAGGCTTCTTTTGTTTGACCTTACAAGGTCAAACAAAAGGGAAAAAAAGAAAGAAAATTTGACATTTAAACTTGCCTGTGCTAACATAATTCCATGTAAACAACCCATTGTGTTCACACTCACTATAGAGACATTTTGGAAGGTCGTTTCCTAAAACAATGGCTGGCAGCTTTTATCAAGATTCTCCTGATCTCTCACCATTTTGGCCCTTTTGTGTCTTCAAACTCTCATCCTCTGCAATCAAGCTTCTCACCTGGTCACCCTCGTATAAGATGATTCCAGGTTCTCATCTTCAGTGCCAGTTTGCAGACATTCCAGCTCTCTTCTGAATTTTACCTCTCGGTTACTGACTAGGTTTTCATGCCAACCACACTCGAGTCTCCAGACCTGTCTGTGTGGATTATTACTATTTTACAGTTTACGTTTTCTTGTCCGTCAGCCTTCCTGCCAAGAAAAGACCTATTCCACCCTTCTATGACCAAAGCCTCCTGGGGATTTATTAAATTATAAACTTTCTTCCTGGTTTAGCATTTCTTTTGGGTTGTCCATTCCATAATCACCGCAGCTTTACAACAGAGCCCAACTGTAAAGCCAAGTGACGTCTTATAGGATTTCTCATTTTCCTTGACTTGCACAGAATAAGATTGCTCTCTAATGGTCAGGATGCAACTTTCTTGGTTTGGCACACACAGGCTCAGGTTGCAAATCTGTTTGTCAAAGCCAAGTTGAGCTGGCTTAACCCTCACACGTCCTGTAAGGGTATTTAAAGACCATCTTTGTTGGAAATTGTGCTTGTTTGGTGTTTTTAGCATGTTTTTCTGGCATTTTTCTCATGATAGAGGACACATATAAAGAAAATTAAGATTACCGTTATGCTTCTGAGGCTTTTATATGTTCAAATTGGTGTGAATCAGAAGCAGTTGAAAAAATGCCATTGGATAAATGTGTAGCACTGACGTAGGTGCTACAAGTTCTCTGCTCCTCTGCACTCTGATGCATCCACTTGTAAACGACTAGATCCATGTATGTCTTTGTTTTCCTCGTCCAAGTTGGCACCTGGTTTAAAATTGTACGATAATCATATTAAAAGACCACTAGAAATGCTTTTATAATAGATAAAAAGATGATCAAAATGGGACTTGAAAAGCAGGATGGTGAATGTTACTGTTTCTGGTTTACATACATATGTGTTAAAGATATACCTTTTTCATCAGTGAAATAGTGAATAAAAAAGAAAAGACAGGAAAGTCAGGTGGTACCAATGCCAAATTGGAAACATTTTTTCTCTCAAGTATAACATCGACCACACAAAGAGAGACAGAAAAAATGAGGCATCCACAGTCTCTTTAATACTTTTTCATGATGTGCATCAGACCTATAACTGCAGATCAAAAGAAACGGAGCACAACCCAAAAAAAAAAAAAAAAAAAGCACTTGAAATCAACTTGAAATTTGATTGTCACATTTGAGCAGAGCGACTTCAAAAGGCTGAAATGAGTTGTTCTTCCCCTCTCATTAAAATGACAGGAGAAGTAACAGTGCTATTAAACTGACAGGTAGAATTTGCTTCGAGCTTTTGTTGCATGTATCTGATCTCTAGTCAATCAAACCATCTAATGACCCAGCTGTCTGGTTGACAGACAATTATATCATATTATCATATTTTTTTCTTCGAAACGTTGGTATAATTTATGCTTACCTGTGAGCAATTTAAGATATAACCGGTTAAACATGTCTAAATCAAAGTGTCTTTACTCTAAGTAGAACTACTATTATAACAACATGTGTTGTTCAGTGCAATTCAGGTTGATGCAAATTAGGGATCGTGCTCTCGGTTTGCGACTACATATTTTATGAGCGCAACCAACAGGAGAGAAACTGCCCAGAGTTTAATTATATTTGTTTGCAAGCCTGTGTTTGTGTGTGTCACTATGTGTGCAGCTTTGTGTGTTACTTTAAACAAGCAGGCTCATTATAAAACCAATTTAACCCCCGTTACTTTAATTATGAATCTCAGGACTTAAGTGGACATTGAGGACTGCCAGTACTCCCATTAGGCTTCTGCTTGGTCTGATCTGCTTCATGTGACGGAAACCACTTAAAAGTACGAAGCAAAATAAAATCGGTCACGATGGGTCAGAGTTTCTGTGAGCTCATCTCTAGCTCTTGTAACCCTCCTCATGCTTAGTTCACAAAACTCAATATCTATTCTCTTGGTGTTTGGGTTTACTATAAAAATAGTTTAACCACACAAATGCTTTAATTCTCTCATTTCTATTTGGGAGCAGATGGGTGTGGGAAAAACAAAACTGTGTAAACTTTCCCTAATGTTGTGTGGGAATGTGGTGCACAAGGGGAGAAAGAGGGATGAGAGAAGCTTAGCTCTGCTTTGTTTTTCAGCTCTTCTCTTTAGGAGTCACCACAGCAAATTGTCTGCATCCATCTAACCCTTTTACCAACATAATCACTGTCCCTCCTCTGAACATGTCCAAACCATCTCAGTCTGGCTTCTCTGCATTTATCTCCAAAACATCTAACATGAGCTGTTCCTCTGATGTATTAATTCCTGATTCCATCCATCTTTGTTACTTCTAAAGAAAACTACAACATCTTCATCTCTTCTGCCTCCGGTTCAGCTTCTGTCTCTTTCTCAGAGAAACAACTCTTGTCCTTGTGAGCCACTGCCCTGCTTGTTTTGCAGCTAACCCTGCTTCCGTATTTGCTGATTAGCTGGAATGAGTGAGCCCAGTTTTCCCACACCTGATCTAGGTGACCAGTTACTACTGAACAAGGGTTAGCTGCAAAACAAGCAGAATAGTAGCTCACGAAGAACAGGGTTGGAGACCCCTGAATCAGACATGGTTGCTCTTATTACACCTTTTCTTTCATTCTTGCTGACACTATTTAGTCACACATCACACCTGAAACCTTCCTCTACCTGTTCCAACTTGCTTGCACATGCCTCTTCCCCCCTTCCTCTTCCTCTCACTCTCTGCTCTGGACAGACTAAAGTTCTCCACCTTCTTCACCTCTATACCCAGTTAGCTCATTGTTCCACTAAATCATCTCTCATTTACACAAATATATTCTGTCTTTCTGCTGTTGACCTTCATTCCTATCCTTTCCAGAGCAAACTTCATTTTCTCTTGATGTTCCTCCATCTTCTCTGAATGCAGATCCCAATGTCATCTGCAAATGTTGTGGTCCACAGAGATTCTATTTAACCTCATCTGCCAGTCTGTCCTTCACTACATCAAACAAGAAGGGGCTTAAAGCTGATCTTTGGTGCAGTCCCACCTCCACGTTTAACTGCTCTGTCACACGTACCTACAGCACATCTCACCACTGTTCTGCAGCTCTCATCCATTTCCTGCACAACTCCAACATTTTTCTCTGCCACTCCCACCTTCCTCATATGAACCAAAGCACCTCCTTTCTGTCATAGACTTTCACTAGACTAGATCTACAAAGACCTGATGCAGTCCCTTTTGAGCATCCTCAAAGCAAACATTGGATCTGGAATTCTCTTCCTTGGCATGAAACAATAATGTTACTCACACACGTGTTTTTCATAACTTCATTATGTAACTCATATTCTTCCTCTGTGGTTTTTGTGTAACCCACCTTTGCCCAACAGCAGGCTCTAGCGACTCCATGACCCTGAAAAGTATGTAGCGGGTTAAGAAAATTGATGGATTGATGGATGGATGGGACTAGCAAACAAAAGCACTCGATTGTGCCCCATCTGAAAGAAAAAAGCTTAGTTGTGGGATAAATGTTTAATTAAAATGCTTATTTAAGGGGTGCAATTTCACTAGTTAGCAATGTTGGAAAAGCTGACAATTAAAAGACAAACTGTGATTTAACATGATTTTCAGTGGTGTCATTACTGATTGTTAAGGTACTATTGTTTAAAAATAGAGACATATTTCTGACTCAAATCACAAGCATCATCCCTCTCAGATAAAAGACTTGTTTTAGGGAATGCATCCTCTTTCCGTTCTTCACTCTTGGCTGCCAAAGATGATCACTGGAGAGGCGCAGCTGCCTAAAAGGTAAAGCCATGATTGATCGATGAAGTTTTGGTGCTTCGGGGATTCAATCATGTAATCAGTCTGTATTGATTAACCATTCCCACAGAGAGAAATACTGAGGCTCTGCCACCATGTGTGGGGTGGACCTGGCACACATTCAAAGTCTTTTGCAATCAAACTTGATTTGGGTGTTGAGGACACGTGTTAGGATTCATGCAGAGACAATGTGGCATGATCACTCAGCAGACACCCTCACTTCCAGCATTTTCTGCTACAGTTCCTCATGATCATTACGGGTTTTTTTTGCCTCGTACAATTAAGTTGTTGTTTCAGCTTCACTACATCACATGATACATAATCCATTTCCCTGGAATAAAAAGCAGGCTTCAACTTAGCTTTACTGATGGCGTGTTTCTTTTCCTGCACAGCATAGCTTACATTGTGTAGACTGTTCTGAGTTTTATCTGAATCTAGCTACAACAAATATTTATACAAATATTTTTGACAGTATAAAATAACAATTGTTGCAGGAAAATTAATAAAAACTCAAAGCCGCCTCGCTCTCTCTCTTCAAATATGTCAGCATTGTATTTCACATCAGTGAGATGCATGATATACTGCAATTATATATTTATCTTATTTGCATAATTTGTAAAGAAAAAAAAGAAAAGGAGAATCAAAACCTGCTGAGCCTCTGATACATTTTGTTTTTTGAGCCCAAAAGATTTTGGGTCTGAAATTCCTTCTAGAATAAAACTAGGGTAGCTATGATCATCCTTCAAAACCTGATGTCAGAGCTGAATGATTGCTAAAGTCACAATGGCCAGTAAGAGTACTGAACAAGTGGCTGCAGATCGATTCGTCCTTTTTCTTCCTTCCTTCTCATCATTTACCCTAATGATACCACCACAAAGTACACACTTGCAGAAGTGCTGAGCATGATTGTGCCGCCTCAAACCATGCTTTGAAACAAAATCCGTGTCCACATTCAAATATCCATTTCAAATTCTTGGTGTACTGCGTTCGCTCACATGTGGAGGAACAATTGAGAGGGGATGCAGCTTTAGCCGCTGTAATCTGGGAAGCACACGTTTGGGAAATTTGCTTTTTTCCTGCATGAGAGGACGATAAGAAGATAAACTCCAATTCCAACTTTGCAAAATCCAGCTCTGATGTTTTAGCCAAAACTATACGAGTATTAATACTGGCAAATGAGGAATATGGATACATGAAAGAAGCTTTTAAGCAACTAAAGCTGTATCGACACAATATGTGGTTTTACTGCAAGTAGAGAAAAAGTCATGCAGCAGCTTACAACCATATTTGAGTATCTTTGAGATGTTACTCTAATGGTTAAGCCAGCATTTGAAGTGTATGCTTCACTTACATTTAAAGCTATTGAATCAAGATAAACATTTTCAGAATAATTTTGAAGGCAACATAGATGTCCATTGTTATCTTGTCATACATATGCAAGCAGAAGCATTGGTCATGATCGTTTCGTTTTTCAGGATTTAAAGGGTTTAAGGCTTTAAATATTTTCATTTTTAGCTGTAAATGCATGTATAAAGCATGGCTAGATTACTGAAGTAAATTGTTCAACTTTAAAAAAATGACAATTTTAAAAACTTCACATTTTAGTTTATACTTATTTATTTCGGATGAAAGCTGGTACCTTTGAAGTACATATATGTATGTTGTGTGTGTATACGATGTAGTGGTTATCATTTGCTTTACAGTTTTTAAGTCTCAGGTGGGTTCTTTCTTTGTGATGTTTGCATGTTCTCCTCATGCATGGGTGTGTCTGGGCTCTCTGGCTTACTCCCGTGGTCCAAAAACATGCTTCATCAGTCAATAGGTGATTCTGAATATGTCCCTTTGTGTGACTGTGAGTGTGTGTGTAGTTGTATGTCTCAGTGTGGCCCTGTGATGCACCGGCAACCTGTTCAGGGTGTTCCTCGCCTTTGCCTGACAGGGAACCTGGATAGTCTCCAGCATCCTGATCCTGAAAGGGACGCAGTTGTTTTATAAAATAAGTGGATGGATGGATGCCTTCCACATGTTATGCGATGTTCAAAATATAGTTTCTTTTAATTTCATTTTGTGCACATTTTTGCAAAGAATGTTTATCAAACTATGTAACAAAAACAAAAATGTATTTTACATATATGTAAAATCAAATTACAAATGGTAAAAGTAATGTAAATCACACACTGTATCTTATCTACACATGTACGATAATCATTCATGGACTACGTCTTTGCACATGACATTTACCATCTGTTTGTCGCCATTTGCCTATGTCTTTGCAGATTAGACTGGACAATGCTCTGGAGGGAGGGGTTCTGTATGAGACAGTGACTGTGATGAAGGACAGCAGCTCCATCCTCCGGGACATGGCCTTCTCTCTGGACAGGAACTCTCTCTATGTCATGTCAAAAAATCAGGTGAGAAAACACATCCATTGTGTTGTTCCTGTCATAAGACACTCTGCACTGTGAGGTGATGAGGTGTGTGCTGAGGGGATTTTGGACGCTTCAGGTTTATGACTCTTTGGCAGATCTGGTGTCCATGTATTAGAAGCTGAAAGTGTAGCATAAAATTGCTAGGTTAAGTATTTACAAAACTGAATGAGCCAACAAAATGAGTCTATTTTTTTTTTTTTTTTATGAAATAATTGGCAACAAACCAGCAACCAACAAAACAAGAATCTTCTTGTTGGGATGTGACCAAAAAAGGTCAGCTGACTTACAGAATATACTGAATTATTATTTTAAGAAGAGAATACCAGTATTCATTGGACTCAATGTGAAAGAGCAAAACTTTCACAAATGCCTCAAAGAGCATGAGGCATTTTCACATTAGAATTCACTGCAGAAAAATGTAGACCTTTAACTCACTGAGAATTTTTGGAATGGGCAGTAAAAGAGTCAACTCTTCAAACATCAGCACAATAATATAAAAAAAGGACGCAATTTAGAACTGGACATTTTTACAATGCAGAATATAACAAATGTTGGCTTGAATGGATCAATTATCCATAAATGTCATCAGCTTTTATAAGTAATAATGATAGAATTTGGATTACTATTCGTGCACCATTGGGAAATAAAGCAAATGTCCATAAATAACATTAAAGCATTATAATTATGAAAAATAAAGGCTATTTTTCATTCAACCAGTTTCTGATTGATCACCAAAACCCCATGCTGACATTTCCCCACACTGAGAGTCCATGTCTGCAGAATGAGCTTCCCGAATATAAAGGCTGCATAAGAGGACAGACCGTTGCTCTAATTACTTACCCATGCGAAATGACTTACAGTTCATGCATCTTTTGTATGTGCTGCAGACACACATTCTGCTTAAAACCACTGGAGGCTTTCCTTTTTTTTTCTGTTTGACTGTAAACCCCCCCCCCGTCTGCTCCTCCCTCGGCCCAGCATCACAGAGGTGAGCGGTTGTTGTTACTGCTGGACGCTATTCTCTGCACTCATTGCAGATAAGGCTGAACAGCGGTAATCACTTTCAACTCCCATCAAGTGATTATTTTGGCACAGCGGCAGGCCACTGTGAAATGGGATTAGGTTTCTGTGTGGCCAAAAAAAAGCCCCTATCACTGCTCTCAGCTGTCTTCTGTCTGCTGAAATGTATTGATCCAGAGTCACAGGACAAAGAGGCAAAGGGCAGTGGGTCAAAAAAACATTTATGACACTTTACATTTAAATGCATTGCTCTCTGAGGTTCAAGTTTAAGTGATAAAATCAAGAAGGCTACAAAACAAATAATATATTTTTTAGATATTTTTTTGTAATGACCAAAGCTACTTTTTCTTCTTGTGATAGACCGGAAGAGACATGGCATCACTTATTAATGAGCTCTGGTTGTTCAAGGAGAGACATGCATCCTGCAAGGAGCTTACCAGACATTATCTTCACTGGTCGCCTTCAGATAATATTTAAGTAAAGCCCAAACCCAGCTTGACCAAGCAGATTCTCTCCATATTAAAAGAGCTTTGGCTTTCCGGCTCCAACATGATTGAAGCAGAGAAAAAGCTTCCCCCCTTTATGTCTCTTTCCCCATCTTTGCTTAGCTTTCCCTTCAGACTTTCCTGCAGCTTTTGGGCAGAATTCCCATGAGCCAAAGGGCTTCACTCACAAATTTCCCACATTGCCAGTGGATCGCGAAGATGATAGATTTTTAAGATTCTCCAGAGCCGCACAATACAGGAATGATGAGGAATGAGGAGTGAGGCACGGGCACATTTAGCTGATATCGGCAGACCCTTGTGGAATAACAATGAGCCCCTCTGTCTCCCGCCGGGTTGAAGCACGCAGGGTTAGCATGATGATATAAAGTGAGCAGAAGAGGAAAAGAAAAAAAAATGAAGTATATATTTCTGTATGTGTGTTTTGGAAGCTATTATTGACATGAACCAAACATCTTTTTTGTGTTGTGTGCCCTCAATTTGATTATTAACCAAGAACAAAAATGCACAGAAAACACATTTTCTACAAAATGTAGCTCAGCGACTGAGGGCTTTGAACCCCAAAGGAAAAGGAAAGCTGCTGAAAGGATTTTTACGGACAGTGTCTGCTAACTGCTAAAAATCCTACCCATTCACATTTTCATTTCCCTCCTGTTTTTAAGTCTTATTTCCCCCCAGGCTGTATGCAACCTTTTCTTTTTAAGGAATGTTACCCAACTGTTCATTTACCAAGTCAAAATGTGCTCAACTGAACAACTCCTAATCAGGAGGATTTTCACAGATGTTAACTATTCAAAAGTGTATATTCATCTATGATAAGATCGCCGATGAATGGTTTGATAAACAATGTTCCATGCCATTTGCTGGTTTTATAAACTTTGCTGTGTTCATTTCAAGCAATACCTTCCAAACAGTTTATACTGCATGTTTTTTCAAAAGGTTTTAGTTTTGCCAATGATAAAACAACATAGATTGTTAGTGAAATTTATTAGGATTCCCCACCCCTTCAAACCGAGTCTGCACTTGTAGTTATGATGTAGACAGAGTCCTGCCTCCTTTTGGTTGTTGTTTCATGTGTGTCCATCAATGTCACCTTCTGATGGGGTTCGTCTTAGCAGTAAAATAATAGACTCTCAAACAAAGATGACCAAGCCAGAGATTTTGGAGAAAAATACTAATGGATTTAACAAAACAAAGAGAGAACACACCTCATATTTCCGGAAGAGCTTTTTACCATTTTCTTGGTGTAGTATAAATGGCAGGAGGCATCGACGTCGAGTTGCATTTCCGCCACCTATTGTGTGAGAGTGTGAGTCACAATGGAAGACAACCTAAAAAAGGCCGACGCAAAAAAAAGATGTCCTCCGCAACTGCTCTCTAAATTCTTCTTCTTGTATTTTATATGGCGGTGTGGAGGAGTGTGAGTCGGCGTGGGGGACTATCTAGTTTATTTATAAAAGAAAAGAGGAAAGAAAGGTTTTCTCCTCAGCAACCTCTCTCTAACTGGACAAAGTTCCCTCTTTTCAAGTTTTATCCTTAGCTCCTCCCACAGGCTAATTAACCAAACATTTCTACTAAACAAACCCCTGCGTTGCAACTCGCAGAATTCTAAAACATAAACTAAGTTTTTAGAAATATGTTAAATAGGATTTTACATGTTTATATGCTGAAATAAATTACAGACATAAATCATTTAGAAAAACAATTCTGACTTGTGTCGTCACTTCCTGTTTCCTGTTACTAATGGATATGTATGATGATGTGTACAATCCTCTGGTTTGAATGTTTGTGGTGGGAACCCTGGATGGTGAGTAAAGTTTTATTCAAAACATAGAGTCCACCCTTTGAGTTTAAGAAAGTGGAACATAGGGGTGTGGCAAAATGTGAGTGATTTATTTGTGTGCGTGCATGTGAAAAGTGAGTGTGTCATCTGCGACCTATAGACTGTAGGTGGGCTGAGACATGGGGGTGTGTGAGTGTGTGTGTGTGTGTGTGGGGGGGGCGTGTGCGCGTGTGTCTTATGTCTTTAAATTACATCAATCTTGTGAAAAAATGTCTGTGTCGTTCACGTCATTGTATAAAATATATACTCACAATAATTTTTAATAATAGACACAGAAACTACAACAGAAGTAGATGACAGAAATGTTTCTTAAGCTTTTTATTTAAGAGCTTTTTAAAAAGTGTTTCTTTTATTTGAAAATGTACTTGGTTTTTAAAACACTGGGACTGTCTTAAAAGCACAAACAGACTAGTTTTTCAGCTTCTGTTATCTAAACAAAATGAGGGATTTTTGTCAAAGCTCTAACTTAGAGACATTGTAATGAAAGCATATAAGATATTAGGATAGTTATTTGTTGTTAAAGTGGCTGGTGAGTGTAGGGTCCTGCACCTGTCAGGGGCCACTGGCGCTGCCCCATCTCAGACTGTGTTTAAAGATCAATATGAAATGTTTGATATTTTAGAATAAAAATTGTGTTGTCTTTTACTGATTTTCCAACTACCGAACTATTATGTCCACTTTAGTTTCTGCAAACACAGACAATTCATCCCACCGCCAGCATTTGATTGATTTTGACTTTATTTTGACTCAATTAGAAACCACTTTATCATTTGTGTTATAAATTGAGCCTGTTACATAAAATCTGTTTATCAGATCAGCTTTATAAATCAAAAACTACTTTAAAAGATGGAAGAAAAATAGATGAAGACAAATAAATAGAATGAACTATGAAAACGATGTTCACTCGTGCACCCAGCTGCTATCTTTCTGGTCCCCTGTGACCAAACGTAAGGACCTGTCTTTTGATCTTTTCTTGATTTAGTCGAGTGAGCTTCTAATCAGGTCAGTTCCACTAAACAAACTGAATGTTATCTACAGAGCAAGCTTCACATTTGATTCCTAACAAGGCAGCAGGAAGAAGATATCCTGCACTCTTCTTGTAAAGGTCACTCTGAGTAATGGTCACAGAACAATTAACTTAGTTTGGATGAGCTCCTGACCACAACAGTTCAGATTAGAGCCCTCGGCCCCTCCCATGCTGAAAAATAATTTTGCTAATGGAATGCTCTGAATAGGTTCTGAACTGCTTGGGGGGTGGGGGGTGGGGTAAGTTATTTGTAGGCAGCAGCAGATAATCCATTTTGCCAGCACAGACCTGAGAGAGCACCCACTTATGCTATCACAAGCACCGGAGACACTTTAATCCATCGTCCACTCTTCATTTGTGATTTGCTTACATCAGGAAATAGCTTGCATCATATGTCCAGACCTAGAATAATAACCAAGGACAAGAACGGTCCGGCAAAGGCTGCTGCTCTAAATGTTTTTTTTTTTTTTTTAACTTCGGGATGGTGCAACAGCAGAGGCTCTCACTAATGGAAGGGGGATGCCTTTTGCCAGAAATTCATGGACTGACATAATGGCAGTGGTATAGTTTGTGGTGATCTGGTTGTCAGGTCTTCTGTCTGCTGAAAAAAGCGAAAATATGAATCATCTTACTTTAATAAGAAAAATACATTTAAATAGGAAGACTTTTGCTGGAGTCCACATGGTGCTTCTTTGGTGAAGAACTTAATATTAATGGTTTAAACTTGTGCCAAAAACTAAAAGGAAAGGCATGAAGAGGACATTTTTCATTATTTAAGTCTTTCACACAAAACTAACAATGACATATTGTAATATCCAATCTGAACATGTTTCTTATTGCATCCAAAAGTTTTACTTGTTCGTTCTCAATTACATGAACCTTTCTTCACCTCAATATATAATTTATGACAACAGTAAAATAAATTATAAATTGAACATAATTAGCAATTGTACTGTACATTAATTGCACTATAATTGAAAACATTTTAAAAAGCTGTCAATATTATACTAAGTGATTTAATAGCTGTTTCAATCATGATGTAACCTTTTCTTACATTAGCATAAAAATCGAGTTTTGGTCTTGTGATCTGATGAATTTTTTTTCTTTGGCATAAAAAACCCTCATGTAATGGATTTGTCACAGTTTTAGGGTGTCGGTCTTACTGGGAAATTAGATGAAAGAGTATAGTTCAGTTTTACAACCTAATAAAATGTATAATAAATGAATGATGTATGAAGCTTGTGACCACATCTGAGTTCTTAATCTTCTGACTCATCTCAATTTAAAAACACTATACATTCTTTGGTTAGAGCTCAACAGACAGAAGATATAAATGACTACCTCTGTCACCTGTAAATTAGAACAATTGTCACGTTTGTGATTCTCACTCAATGAAACCAAGATTTAAAATAAATATAAAGTACATGCTTTTCTTTAAAGGTTAGATGATTGTTTGTTTGATGATTGTCCAATATTTGCTAATTGGAGCATCATGTGACTCAGGTATTCTGGAAACCTGTAGAAGTGCAGCTCTTTCTGCAAAATCTAGGACCCACTTTTTTATTAAATTAATAGAACGTTGAATATTTATTTGCTTTTTCTGAAGCAACTCACCTGGACTTGCCAATATTTGGTCTGGTCTTGTTTCCACATAGACGTGTTCATTGTAACAAAACAGACAAATCACAAATACCTACCGCTTTGTTCACCTTTTTTTTTTTTTACAATATGGCAGAGCTGTGACCAGTTGTCCTCCTGCTGGTGTCTGTAAATTGTCTCCACCCTGACTTGGCTTGGTTTTGGAAGCAGTAAATCTCGAGATCGCAGGCCAGTGGGCCTCTTGGTGGAAATGTCTTAAATTCAAGTAGCACCAGACCGAGTTGTGCTGAGTCTGCGCTAATGGAAATGCACCACTATAGTTCATCAAACTGTCTTGTAACCTGTTCTATGGTAGCAGCACATCTGTAGGCCTCATTAACACTAATTAATGTTTCAGTTTGCTCTGCGGATTCTAAATGGGGCATTGGTTGAGAAGTCAACTTCTGATTGGAAGATTACACGTTCAATTCTATCCCTGTGCCCACCTTTGTGTCAAAGTGTCTCTTGGCAAGACCCACATTGGTCCTGGTGGTTACAGGTTGGTGCAGTGTTAGCCAGCAGAGCCACCACCAGTGTGTGAATGCATGTGTGCATGAGTTAATGGGATGTAACTCTAAAGCGCTTTGTGCCTTCAAGGAATGTAGAAAATGGCTATATACTGTAAGTGTACACCATTTACCTGTTTTAACAAAACCACTAAAACCTGCTAAAATAGTTGTTTTTGTGCTGCTTTCAATTCTAAACAAACAACCGGTTTTGGTCAGCTGAAATCATATAGGTTGATTTGAGATTCCAGATCATAATTGTGTCTCTTCAGGAACATGTACATACATTTTAGAATTCCATCCAGGCAGGAAAAACATGCTTTTTTATTCATGTGTTTAGTGACTAGTTCAAAACAAGTCCATTTCTCAGGTTAAAATATCAGCGTTCAGTGTGGTGTTTTGCATGTTCTCCCAAACAGATGTTATTTAATTTGTGTTCATCTTTTATCTGCATTGGAAACATGTTTTATGGGATTGGTAACAGGCTCCATAACAAATAGAATTCCTTAAACCTCAAATTATTGAGTTGTTGAAATGAGGAAAAATAGGCTCTTCTTTGACCAAAAGTCTTCAGGTTTTCATATTTTTTAACAACTTTTAGGTTTCAAATGTAGCTTATTTCCTTTTGTCACTCTTCTGATTCAGGTGGTCCAGGTTCCGGTAGAGTCATGTGAGCAGTACGGTACGTGTGCCGAGTGCCTCAGCTCCGGTGATCCCCACTGTGGCTGGTGTGTTCTGCACAACATGTGAGTTTGTTCCCATTATTTTCTCCCTTAACATACACACATCATTAAGGATTAAAATGTGGACATTAACAAAACTGCTCAGTGAGGATCAGAGTGTAGATGATTTGTGTAGTTTAAAAGAACGCTTTTCTGCCGATCGGCTCATCCTCATTGGGGCAAACTCAAAAGTGGTTGCTAAATAGGGTTGTCCCTTTTAAGCAAAAGCATTTAGAACAACAGAAGCTGCATGGATTCTATGTGTTATTATCTACTGAGTGAAACGACAACTGGTGTTAATGGAGGAGGGAGGGATTAGTCTGGCATTCACTGTGGGTGCACAGCTGCAGTTGTGCATACCCGGGGAGAGTTTTGGACCTGATGGACCAAGCTTATCTCCCCCATCTTAATTATCTGACCCCAGGTTAGCTTGCATAACACTTCGATATGGAGCAAAGGGGATTCAGAAGATTAAAAGCCTGCTTCTGAACCCGCTGTAGTGTTTGAAGCTGCCCTCAGCCAGGGATTTAACCCTGTCTCATCATTTCACATCTGCATTTGAGCCAGCAGTATTTTGATGGTGATCTGCATTATTTAAATTGCTGCTTTTCATTTTATGCAAACAGCACTGAAGTGTACAAAAAACATTTTAATTTCAATCTCAATTACAGGATTTAGCAGATTTTGTTTTCTTGAGCTCGCTTTATGTTTTTAATTCTTTTTAGCATTGACCCCTGTTTTGACAGGAATCACCTGAAGATAATGACCCATCGCACTGCCAAATTAAGTTCCACTTTTATGTCTTTTCTAATGCAGTTTAGTGGCTTTTTTCTTAAAGAGGATAACTTTCTGATTAATCTCCTGTCAAATTGACTGCTTTCAAATATAATGTCCTTGTCCATTGTGAAATAAAATGAGATCTAAAATCCTGCAGGGTGGCAGCAGGGTTTTAAGAACATGTACAAAAGCTTAAAAAAAGGACAGGAAATGGTTTGATGAGAAAACAATCTTAATACAAGGACAAAATAAAAGACCGACAATAACAGACAATCCATGATGAAAGGCATCTCATGTCTGAAAACACTTTGGTTGATGAGGGGTCAGAGGGTGACTGTACCCTGCTGGCTGTGGTTTGCCTCGTAGAGGTGAAGCAGCAACAGCTGCCGCTATGTTTCTACACCACTGTATATGTGAAGCCGTTATTACAGCAGAGGCTAAGCCTTCTCAAGGTACACCTCCCTCTCAGCAACAACTGAGCATGTATTAAACATTGTTTGTCTTTATCAATGGCATTCTGAACTCAAAAGATACACTTTATATCCTCCTTTTGAAGATACATTGATGACTGTTTTAATAGCTAGCTGAGATCAAAATGTATTTTTCATTCACATAAATATTGGCTTGGTTACAACAAAAAAATTCCTAGCAACTAAGTAACCACTTTTCATTTCCAACACAAACAAATTGCTTGAGATGTTAAAGTTATTCTGACTTCTTACATGATCTTTTCAGAGTCGCCCAACCGTGATGACCCTTTCACTTTATTGCCTCTAGAAGCTTTTGTATTCAACATGTTATAGTTTCTCTGAGAAAAAAAAAAAAAAAACAACAACTGAAAAACACTGGACCAGCTCTTTGCTCTTGATCAGATTTCCAAAGATATCGAGAGTTTGCAAATCTAATGCACATGTTGTTTTTAAACCTGATTTTGTAGAAAAGAATTGGACTGTGTCTTGTCATTGAATATCTAATGAGGGCCTCGCTTTAGGGTTGCATGTCTTTGCAGAATATCACACATTGAACTGTAATGATGGCTTGATCATTTTTTGCTGCCTTTTATTTGTGTGTTGTCTGCTGTAATAGTTGGTTGTTTTATTTTATGATCTGGTAAAATAAACCTACTGTGTCTCAATCCAAATTACATTTTTCCAAAATGAATATAATCAATTTGTTTAATTTTAAAACGATTTTTTAATGGTATGAGTCGATTCAATTAACAACTTTAATTGAATCGACTCAAGCAGATCAATTCTATTGAATTGTAGAAATATAAATCGATTCATCAAGTAAGTCGATTAATTGTGACACTCCTATTTTTTATGCAAACAGAACAGGAGCTCAGTCTGCATTGTTGTTAGTGAGTCAGGGTTGTTTGATCAGGGTTGATCCCTTCCGGTGTTGCCCTTTGTCACAGATTTTAACTTTCACTTTTAAAGACAAAGTTCCTTGTCAAACATAATGACAACATTAGTTTGGTTTGGAGACTTTGAATTTTGTCTTTAGATGATGTAGTTCTTTTGGCCTTCTGAAGTCATGGTTTGCACTGAAATATGACATAACCAGGGAATTCCCTCACTAGCAAAGCAGGTTTGGTTCATATTTCATCAAATTGTCCATTTTGTGGTAGAAGCACCACATTTGACATGGATTACCTCAAGATCCCCTCTGTCAGAAAAGCACGTTTGCCATGAGAAAAATTCAAAATGGTGGCCATTTGTAAAGATGGCAGCTATACACTCAACTGTTGCAAAAATATTCAACGTCTTCAGCTTGGGGTGGGATAGCATACTGAACTGTCAACTACTTTTGTTTATTTTTATTCTGTTCGTCACACTTAATCCAATAAAGTACTATATCGATCAATATATAGATACATACACACATATATATATATATATATATATATATATATATGCAAACATATAGTGTTTGCGTGTTCTCCCTGTACATAGATGGGTTTTAACCAGGGTCACCGACTTCCTCCCACCATCCAAAAACATAAATTGTCCCTATGTGTGAATACAAGTGTGCATGCGTGTGTGATTGTGGCCCTGCAACAGACTGGTAACCTGTCCTGGGTGTACCCTGCCTACGTCCACGAGTGGCCAGTTTAGCAGCCCTAGACCCCGAAACGGACAAAACGGGTTCAAAAATTGGATGGAAGAGGGGATCTTAAGGTACATCCAAGCCAAATTGGGTAATTGTACCAGAAAAGGCACAATTATTTTAATAACCAGCTCAAAAACACTGAGTTAGGAACAAAGAACTTCTCCAAGTGAAGCAATTTAGGTGTTAGAGCATTCTGTTCTCCCAAGAAGGAAGTATGAAAAAACGGACAAATTTGTGTAGCATCCACAGTAAAGTAAATTTTAGTACTGATTTTTTTGGGAGAGAAAGTTGAGTCAGAAGACAAAACTTCCCAGTTACCAGTCTGTGTTCCTACCTTCACCTACAGCTATGTGCTCTGGGCTGTGAATAATTGAGAGCACAGTCACAAGAAGCCAAAATGAGCTTTCTTTGCAAAAAGTCTAAGGTTTCTCTACCCTAGAGGTAGAGTGCAAAACTCAACTATACCAGAGGAACTGGAGATTAAGCTTTGGAAGTGAATGTAATAAACATAAAGTAGTGATTTTATAATAAATCTCGCATTAATTAATGTTGATATCTTTAATTCTAACAGGTGTTCCAGGAGGGATCGCTGTCCAAGGATGGATGAAAGCTTCCGTTTTGCCACTGACATTGACCGCTGTGTGAAGGTCATTTCTCATCCGGACAGCATCGCTGTATCAGCACATAGTGTCCCTGTAAGTCTGCTCATATTTCCGACAATCATGATACAGTCACTCCACTCAAAATGTCACTGTGCTTCAGCAATCAGCGTGATTAGCTTTAAACAGGCACTTGTAAAGTAAGTGTTTGCCTAAATCCAAACATAATCAGAGATTTTCTGTCTCAAACTTGCTTGACAAGATAAACTAAACCTCGGATAATAAAAGCATATGTGACACTGTATCACAATTAATGTCACAAGAACCACACTAAAAAAGCAAAAGAAATTTGAAAATCTTTACTCTCGTCTAAGAAATTAAAAGTGTACCTCAATAAAAGTCCAGGTTTACCCTGAAGTAGTTTATTACGTTCTACGTCCACAGTGACGTGTAAGAAAAAACTGCCAAGGCATTGGAAAATTCTTTATTAATGTTGCCTTAAAATGTCTTTTAGCTCCTGCTTGAGGTGAATAATGTCCCAGACCTTTCTGCTGGAATTACATGCTCATTTGGACAACAGACCCAAGCGGATGGCCACGTAAAAGGAAACAGAGTTATGTGTCTCTCTCCAGCTGGAAAGGAGGTCCCACGGATACCAGAAGGACAAGGTGAATGCGCCAATGTTAGAGAAAAACTATAAAATTAGCTGTTTGGATGTGTTGGTGTGAAAATATAATGTAGAATTCGATATAAATATTTTTTAAAATCAATTTTTTAAAAATAGCATCTGATTGAAGTTTTTTTTTTCCTTTTTTTTAATCTTCACTAGGAGAGCAGACGCCTAGTAACTTTGAAGTCCCAGTCTGATTATCTTCCCAATTCTAATCGGTCTTTTAATTATGATGATGCCATTTTTAGCCAAATCCAAAAATTTGCCTCTGAGTTGTGGGCCTTTAGTTGGCATGGTGTAATCCAATTCCCATCATCCTTTTGTTTACATCTTCTCCTGCTAGCTTACAGCCCCTCACACACTCCAACCTAACATTACCAGTGTAGCAACAATGGCGAACAATATTGAACCTATCCACCTGTACATTTTTAACTTCTAGGTCACACCTACGAGCTCTTTCCTAGGACATATTTTCATTTGCTCCTGATGCACAACAATTTCAATAAAGAAATACTCAAACGTGCGATTTCAAGCTTGTTTTTCCATTATCGTGAAAAAAATGCCACAAGAACGTTAAAAACACACAAAAAGACAACATTATCATTGGAGTGGATCTTTAACAGAGGGACTATCACTTATTTATTTTTTTCCCCCCAATCCTACAACTCCCATATTAATCTTGATTTTTCTTTTGGACAACCTTTTTTAATTACGAGTTTTGCTGCTCCTCACTCTGTTTCAGACTGGGCTGGTGTAGAGCTGCGGCTGAATTCAAAGGAAACGGGTCAAATGGTCGCCAGCACGGAGGTGAAGTTCTACAACTGCAGCACACATCAAATGTAAGTGCGGCTGCCCATCCCCCCCTTCCCCCTCCCCAAGCATTTGATTTGTTCGATAAATGGAAGAGCACAACTTAATTTAGGGCACTGATGTACTGATGCTCACAACCCCACTTAAGATTGCTCTGTTAGATAACCTCTGAGTTCAATTTATCTGACAGTTTTCATTTAAATCAGCAAGATGCATTTGCTTTCGACTTTGCTTTTTAGAGTGGCTGTGTGTAGGCTTAGTGGTTTCAGGTTTGGAAAAGCTTGCACGTTTATTCTAGCAAATGTACATGAAACATACTGAGAGAAATTTATGCAGTACTGTATTATATATTTTTGATTTTGTCCTGAAATGTATATCCTCCAAACCACTACAGGACTTTGCTACTACCCTACCGATTTGAAGAGTTTGTTCTGCATATCTTTTTAAAGATTTTTTAAACCTTTTTTTGTTATTAAAAAAAATAATAAATAAAAAAAAAAATTTCTCTGTAATTTTCCTTTCAAAGCAGTGCAAGCGTACCAATTTATAGAAAATATTAAGCATGAATAAAGAAAAATATCGATTTTGATTTGAAGTTACACTAATTCTTATACTTTTTTATTAACATAGGCTTTGTTGGCATTCTAAATGTTATCCCAGAATTTGCTATTTTAAAATGATTGAAAAATGTAAATAGACTTGATGTTTTTTGGTTTTTTTCATTATATTTCACTGTTTGGGACAAACCTACATCTTGCTGAAACACAATGCTTTGATAACAAATGTAAGCTATCAGATGATCATCAAAATGTAAAGGGTTCTCAGTCGTGTGATGCAGTTATGTTGGCTACTACTGGATAAAGAGAAGTTTGAGTTTGACAAAAAAGTAAAAAAAAAAAGAAAAAAAACTACCATTGAGATGGAGTTTGATGTCTCCCCCCAAAAATGTGTTAAAGTTCACAAAGTGTACCAGCAAAATACAACATAAAGCCTGTTTGTAGCTGTTTTGAACAATGGTTATGTTGGTGAAACGATGCTGAGGCTGGAGCTACTGAGAAAGAGGTCTTAAGGATGACCAAGGAGGAGGTGGCTGGGTGGGTGGAGTCAGTTGGGGGGTTGATGTCAGACAGATGCTGAGGACAGGGTTATTTGCTGTGAAGACCCGAAAAGTATCAAGCAAACTAAAAGAGTGTTTGATTACTTCATGGTTTTATGCTATGGCTTTGTATTTATAGCAAAGAACACAGTTTATGTCAGTTACAGATTTGGCTTTCCTTTAGGCTCGGCTCAATTCCTTTGTTCATTTAATTTAGTATTAAATCAAAGATGTGACATTGAGCATATTTTTTCTAATTATATTGCAAGAAGCAGTGCAAAAACCAAAACCAAACAGGGGATTCATAATGGTTTTCAATCTTACATATTTCTTTTAAATGTCATTCTTGGAAGTGACTTCTTGTGAGCTGTCATTCTGGAACTGTTTCATAGATAAGCATTAGTCTCACAACACCCCTTTTTGTCTAAAGGCAGGCTGTCAGAAAATTGTATTTGAGAGACATAAGATGCTCTATATTTTTGTCCTTTTTCTAGTGCCTCCAGGGCAGGTAAAATCCTGTAAATTAAAGAGCCCTTTATTTAAATGCCAACCAATATAAGCCCCCTAACTGGGTGAGGAAGCTGTTATGACTTGAGGGCATTTCTGCAAATGTCAGCTGTATTAATCATAATGGTAAACTATGACACAAGTCTTTCTTTCTCAACAACAATTAGGAACAGTGACGATGGTGGATCTTATTAGGATGAATGTCAATTAGCGACATTTGCCACCTTTAAAGCACATCTACAAGAGACGGCAACTTGCAATGTTTTTTCAGCAACTTTAGACTCCTAACATTAAAACTAACATTTAACATTTCATCTCCAGATAGGCCAAATCGTACAAATCTTGAAAGGTCAAGGCAAAGGTATTTTTTAAGCAATATGAGTGCTTTTTTATTTCATTTTTGATCTACATTCAATGACTTGTGTTTAAAATTCAGTCCATACAATTAAAATGGGATTGACATGACAAAATTCTATGTACTTGTTATATTTTTTTCAAAAGTCATACGTTTAAGTTTTGATCCCTAAAGATTTTGTGCCTGTATATTTTCATTAGGTAACAAAAGACATTTAAGCTGCAGACATCCACTTTAGCATGCTATATCAGCTTCAGCTACAGCAAAAGAAACAGAAATGCTGGAACATATTGCACACGTATACATTTCTACTAGAGGATTCAAGTAACGTTTTGGTTAAAGTAACTAAGTAACTATTTTCTTCATAATTAAGAAATCTTTTCTCTTCTTTAAGAAGTTTACATTTAAATATATGAATATATTTACAGTTCAGAGAAACTACTTTTAATACTTTTAAATGCTTACTCTCATGTGTGATGATACTCACTTTTGAACAGATTAGATTGGTGTTTTTGCCTTCAGTTTCCAGTATAACAGGGTCAGTTCATTTGAATATGTAACGTTGGCATGGGCCAAAAGGGTAAATAAATAACCAATTAATTAGAAAATGTTACCCAAAAAAGATTTTTCCTTTCTGATACTACAAGATTAAATTTATTCAGAACATATCAATAATCTATCCTTTTTTGCTGACTTTAATCCGGGGGGAATTATATACGCATAAAATGAATTTGGTTACCAAAGATTTTTTGAATAACGTTTGACGGCACCGCAGATCCAAAACCTGAAGAAAAATAGCTAATTCATGAAAAAAACATTAGGTCAACAGGTGGACAAAACATGTGATTAATAATGCATTCATAAATAAATCTAGTGCATTAGCTCACTGTGCATCCACATGACATCTATTCATATTAGGCTTTGAAACCTGAATGCCACCATGTCACCACCATATTAGGCTATTTCACAGAAACAGCGGGAAGCTCATCACAACTGCTTCACACCAGTATGGCCTCTATTAGCTGCAGGGCGACCCTGTGTACTCCTGTGATTAATATTTCATGCCAAACATGCTCCAAATCCAGCACCTTTCTACTCACAACCCCCACCATCCCTTCAGCATTGCATCATCCTCTATAATTAATTATAAAGTGTTTTCAGCTCCCTACCAGTCCAGTTTTATTAATACCCAACCCTCCAAATTCTTTTTTCCTCACAGAGCAGCACACGGTTTCATGTCCACACTTGCCTCAGGCAGCAAATTATCAAAATGTAATGACGCTGAACTACATTTATCGGCATTTGTTGCTTGCTTGCACTCATTGGTTTTGTTGAATTCCTTGTGCTTGCATTTTTTTAACTGAAGAATACCCAACAAATAAGGCGTAAGACAGTTTCTCCTCCTTCACTTCCTTTTAGAGAAAAGCAGGAGAACATTTACAATGTTGATCCCCTCGGTGTCTCTATTGGCATATCAGCTGTGCCCAGCCCATCTCTGTTGTTTCACCTTTACTTCCATGCTTCATATCCAAAACGTGATTAAAGTAAGTCCAGTGAAGCTGTTTAAAATGTTTTTAATCTAAAATTGACCGCTGGCTGTAGACAACTGGATCAGAACCAAGGATGTTGTACAATTCTCATTATGTACTCGGCTGTTGTTGTTGTTTGCATTGCAAATGTATAATATATCAAGTCCTTAAGGATAAGGATCAGGTCATATGCATATTTTATTGTTAAAACATTCCAAGTTGGATTTAAGTCTTATTGTAGCCTAACATTTCTCATCTTCTATGGTTTTCTTTTAATCCAAATTATTCTCAGCAAAGAGATGCTGCATTTTTTTATGCCTGCAGAAATGTATCCCCAGTTAAATAGCCTTTTAGGGTAAAATGTGTCTAACCTGAATTGCATCATGTTTACTGTCTAAAAACCTAACATTTTAAAAATATATATATGTACATTAAAATGAATTGAAATGTTTGCATGCAGTATTCAGTGTTTTTACTGTCTCCTGCAGGTGTCTGTCCTGTGTGAACAGCACTTTTCGCTGCCACTGGTGTAAATATCGCAACTTGTGCACCCACGACCCGAGCAGCTGCTCTTTCCAAGAGGGTAGAGTCAATGCTTCAGAGGTAAAACTGCATTCAAATCTATATCAGACTGAAGGAAAGATTTTGAGGCCATCCACTGAAATGTCACACTATAAGAATTTTTTTTTTTTAGAAAAGTGCAAATAAAAAAAAAAGAAGGAAAACATTTAATGTTAAACATTCAATGTATACATGCGTGTTAGCATATCCGTTTACCTCCTAATACTAATAACACAAGCTAGTAAAGATTGCCTGATACTCATGGATTACTTTCCCTATTCTTAAAGTATTTTCCTGAAAAAAAAGTTGAAATAATCAGAGTAATATTAACTTTTTGTGCATGCCTTGTGTGTTCTCAAAAGCAATACAGCACTTAACTAAACTGTGGTTTGATAGTGTTTGTAAACCAACATAAATCCCATGGAGTCAAAGGCCGGTGGGTACAAAGCAAAAACAATCATCTTAGTATCGCAATTTAAATGTGTAAATAAATGCTTTTAATTCTATTTTTAGATACTTTTCTGATGGAAAACAAGCATGTCCACTAACTAATGCTATTAAATGTCATCATTGTTAGAAGGCCTCATTTTTGTGGCACCAGTCTATTGAATAATGATGGATGTAATTTGGTTGTGTCGTAAATGGAGCACAACAGAGATACTGCTAGAAAGCATTGACTGAACTATTATTAGGTTTGCATATTCTGTTTTTTTTTCAAAGAAGTTATGATGTCAGCTGTATATAGTAACATAATACTCATACAAATTCACAGTGAAAGAACACATTATGCTGAAGCTTATCTTACATACATGCTTTTCTAAAGAGTGAAGTGCAACATGCATTTTGAAAATGGAAATGGCATTAAGATGGTTTATTGCCCCATTTGCCCTTTTAATCCCTGTGCAACTTTAATCTTGCATAAATTAGAGGGAAATTGATGGAATAGACAACAGCAAATTCATTATGTAAGTTATGCAAATAAAATATATAAATATGATGCATGCTTTTGGGGTTTAACATTGATATTCATTAAAAAAAAGGTAAAATCCCCATGATGGAAACATGGGAATTTAATTTTGTTTTGTAAAATATTACAAGTGTTTGTTTTTTTTCAGGATTGCCCTCAGCTGCTTAACTCTGGGGAAATCCTCATTCCTGCCGGCGAGGTCCGACCTATCACCCTGAGGGCCCGAAACCTCCCACAGCCACAGTCAGGCCAGAGGGGCTACGAGTGCGTGGTTAACGTACAGGGTGCCAGCCATCGTGTCACCGCTCTGCGCTTCAACAGCACCAGTGTGCAGTGCCAAAACAGCTCGGTATGACCTCAAACACTCAGTGGGAGCTTCACAGCTGTGAAGAGAGACAGACAGTCTGGATG
The DNA here is from genome assembly GCA_014656515.1 of Oryzias celebensis. Taxonomy (NCBI): domain Eukaryota; kingdom Metazoa; phylum Chordata; class Actinopteri; order Beloniformes; family Adrianichthyidae; genus Oryzias; species Oryzias celebensis. The sequence continues at coordinate 16,131,551 of BNCR01000005.1, forward strand.
CTGTGTAGGAAATGTGCAGAGGGTGCATCAGCATTTGTGAATACTGCCTGAGGTGTGCAACCTTCATGGAAGAAAGAAAAGGGAAAGTGCTCAGAAAAAGTGCCACACAACAGTGAAAGGAAAACAAAATGAAAGGTGTTGCATGGCCGCAGTGAAACAACATGGCTTCACCGCAGCTAAATACATTCAGTAAAATTTACTATAAGATGAAAATGTCAGTCACACATTACATTTCAGCTCAGAGTATATCTTGCCACCATTGGCAATATATGAAATCCCAATTTTTCTAAGACGTGGAGGAAGGGTCGCCCAAGCCAGGCTTTGTGTCTCTACATGTCAAAGAGGACAGGAGCAGACAGCCAAAGCAGAAAATGACAGATGGTTAAAAGCCTTGTCTCTCTGCTCCCCTTTCATCCTCTCATTTCCCCCACTCTGCTTCTTTCTGTGCCTTTCATACATTCTCTCCCCTCTGTCTGTATTTAACCCTCTCTCCCCCTCCCTGCTTCCACTTTCTGGACACTTTCTCAATCTCTGGTTCTGCTTTTCAGTACATGTACGAGAGTGTGAAGATCAGTGATTTGGCAGTGGACCTCTCCATCATATGGAACGGCAACTTCATCATCGACAATCCTGAGAAGATTAAAGGTGCCTTTGCTATCCATCACTGCTGAGCCAGAAGCCTGTAAAGTACTCAATCCACAGGAGAAAGATACTTTATAGAGAGCACTTCAAGGCTCCTAAAGGGCCTTGGGAGAAAGTTCTCAATAGGAAGGACTGTTATCAAAAAGCACCCAATCATTTGGGTGCTTTTTGAGCACAAGGTTCATCTTCATATTTGTCCAGTTTTACTCTCAGTCCCTTTTTTGTTTCCTGTCATTCATCATTCCAGAGGGAGCATAAGTCATTTTTTATGATGGGATTTGCATAACATCAATGTCTTTAAGGGTTGACACTATAAATGGCATCAATTGTAAGAATATAGTCAACTATTTTTCATGCGCCGTCTTGGACATGGGATTGTAGATATTGGATGCACATCAGTGAGTTTATATGACATGTTAATCTCTTAGTTTCCAATGTAACAATCAGGTTGGCTTACATCATAGTTTAATACATCTCTCAATGGTTTTATTTACTTTTATTATCTAAGACCCATCAATCCATTTTCAGAATCCGGTGAATCCCTTTTGGGGTCACAGAGTTGCAAACAGTTGTTCTGTGGTCTGCAAATTAGGTCAAGAATATATAGTTTCATGTTTTCTAACATATTGTAAGTCACTGTCTGACTCATAGCTTCCATCCATCCATTTTCTGCCACCTGTTTGGGACCAGGTTGTGGGGGCAGCAGTCTAGCTTCTTTCCATTTAAACTTTTTTATGCCTGACTTGAACAAAAAAATTGACATTTCTTGTCTTCGTTTGTTTCTAAAAGGCCAAACCTTCTTCTTGCTTTCCTCTGCAGTACACCTCTACAAGTGCAGTGCCCAGCGGGACAGCTGTGGCATGTGTCTGCGGGCAGAAAAGAAGTTCCAGTGCGGCTGGTGCAGCGGCGAGGGTCGATGCACCATGAAGCAGCACTGCCCTCCCATCTCCCCCTACGCCAGCCGCTGGCTCTACCTCTCGTCCAGGAATGTCAAATGTGCCAACCCACGCATTACAGAGGTCTGCCGTTCATTCAGATCATTTCTCCAACAATAACAAGGCTTTTTTCAAACTTGAGTAAATCCAACATATCTTGACAGTTTTATTTTTCTGATTCATGTCAGTGGGTTTAAATAGAAGAATTAACATTTTCAGAAAATCAGACAATCAAAAAAGAAAACTTGCAGTCTTTTGTGCAACATATACACCGGGTGTGTTATGTGTGTTTAAGAACGCTGTAAACGGACCCTCTTAAAAGTGCTTTTAGCATACGGTGTTTACACTGATCTGTCACTACCTGATACTTTCACATGAACTCACAGTTGGAAGAGGCTTCATGCAAATTATAAAAGTGGTGTAAATCTTGAGAATCTTTTTCCAGGTCTTTTCTTTCACAGTTCTATTTCGATATGAAAGACTTAGGCCGAATCTGAATTGCTTCACTGCCCCTACAGCTTCTCCCTACCCTTACATTTATCCCTCCAAGTGGAGACAAATGGAACAAATAGTGACTTCAATTTCAGACATTACTACCACCCAATGATGTCATCAATAATCGCCAGAAAAATCTTCAGGTTTTTTTTTTGTAGAGCCCAAAAACAGACTTAAATTTTTGCATGTGGATGTGAGCATTTTGAACACAGAATCCTGAAACGTGCATATACATGCATTTACATGCATTTACATAGACTTTTCAATTGAAGTGGTCACTTGAACGCGCGTTTCCAAACCCGGTGGGAGTATAACATAAGTCTTATGTTTAGTGGAGCATTTATTTATCTAAATGCTCTCTTTCTTTGCCAAGCAAGCAAATATTGTTGCAGACAAGACTTTTTCTTTTTGCCCACTACTTTTCAAAAGTCTTTTGTATATGTTAATAAATGACTGCCAGATTATGTTTTAATGAGGAAACAAGTGTTTTCATAAAACCTAAAAAAAATCTTTACATGAAGGCTGTAGTGACATATACCAACCTTATGTAAACTTGTTTCTTTACTCTTTAAATCAGGTTTGTAGATGTCTTTTTTCACTTCACTGATGAGACACATTCGCCACTTTTGTTTGTACTCTTTTGGTACTGTGCCAAAAAGCATGCCAGCTTCACTTGTCAGATATAAACAGCAGACCAGGCTGTAAATATCAACAACAAACACATTTTGTCTGTGGCCAACTTCCAGTTTTCCAGCCAAGTTTCTGTTTACCTGAAACTGGCTTACATTTTGTTCCATGCCTGCTGAGTACTTTAAGTGCTTGACGGCTAAAAGAATTCATACTGCTTAGAAAGTGGTGATGGACCCTTTATGTCCCCAAACTCCCGTTCATTCTCTAGAATAAGGCACAGTGGGTCAGGCGCAGAGATGCAAGGCTCTTCCACTTCAAAGAACTGGGAGCCTTTGATGTCCCTGTCACATTATTAGTGTTTCTGAGGGAAGTGCAGCAGAATGAATCAACCAGCAAATGCTGCTCGGGAGGGAAAGGCTGCTTGCTCTGGCATTGTTCCCGATCTGCTCTGTAGGTCCGAATGTATCCAGCTTGGATGACTAACTTTCCACTGGAGAGGACTGCGAATAGATTCTCAAGGCCTTTTATTCACTGCACTATTCATTACACTTTATTTTGAATTATACACACTGTCAAGGCCTATTTATGCCTAAAAATTCATTTTGTGAACATTTTCTTTATCCTACAACTGTAAAGTTAAAAAATGGGAAATCAGTAGATTGAATTAAAAGCAAAATAATACTTATAAATTTGGGATTAAAACAAAACATTTTCAAAGAACTGAAAACAACCATATAGTTTATGCATGAGGTTTATCTTAGTGTCATTCTCTCTTTTTTTTTTTTTTTTTTTTTTTAAGGTGAGCCCAGTGGCAGGCCCATTGGAAGGAGGCACACTTGTGACGATCAAGGGCCTGAACCTTGGCCTTTCTTTCTCTGAGTTGGAGGGTAATGTTAAAGTGGCAGGGGTGCATTGCACCCCCAAGGAGGAGGGATACATCACTGCTGAACAGTAAGACACCCCCCTTCTCTTTTCCTTTTCTGTAACTTACAAAAGTCTTCTGTCCATAATGTCAACACACAAAAACGCCCAAGCAACTTACAAAAAAAATAAGGCAATCTTCTCCCACGGTGACTTTCTCTTTCTCAAAGACGCTAAGACAGTGGCGTGGCCTGTGTGTAAGCCAGGGTTTTAGGATTGTGACAGGCTTTACATCGCTCAGCTGTAGTCAGAGTGGAGGGAAGAAAGAGACAGCCTCTGCCGTTGCTGTTTTGAGGCTGTCGGCACAGCTGTAATTGAAATGCGCTGCGTGTCGCTGACTGGAGGGACAATCTGTTAGCCATGTGTTTCTCTCACAGCCATGTAATGTGATTTAGCTCAGGCTGCAGGGACTTACTTATAACCTTATGAAAAAATAAGCATAAAAACAAAGCAAAAGTAACATGCCAGCAGAAAAATTGGAAACTCACATACTCTATGAATATAAATTTGGGCAGGAAGGATTCATTGCATTGTCTTATTGCACTGAGATGCGAGTTTCTGGAGCAGAGCAGTGACTTCAGAAGGGGCCATTCATTTGGCTCCCACAGTGCTTTAAACATGGCATTACAGCTGTTGCAACCATTAATTTCAGCATGGGGTCAGTTGCTATAATGACTTATTCATGGTGTACTTCATCTTATTGACCTGACAGGCAATACTGATTGATTAAAAAAACCTCTATGTTGTCATAGTAACTGAAGGTAATGGTGGGTGGCAGTCGAGCAGGAGATGGTGCAGGGTATAGTTTATCATTTGAGTTATATTGCCTTTATAGGGTTTCCATTAGGAAGAAAAATAGCCCTTGTATTGACCCACAACTTCTATGACCGCCTGCTTCACTCAGAGTGACCAGAGGAGGTCATCTTCTAGCACTGAAGCTCCTGCATAGTTCTTACACTAACATGAATGACATCTATGGTCTTAAGTGGCTTAAAAAAAAAAAAAAAAAAAAAAGTTTTGTATTGTTTTCATTATCAGGTAAATCTAAAAAGAAAAGCAAATCATTTAACTGCAGAAAAGGAGCAGAAACTTTGCCAAAAATTAAATGGACAAGATAGGTGTCCAGATGCTGCTTTTCAAATTAAGCAGCTGATTAACCCATCAGAAGCACTGTGCAGATCTCTGAAGAATTTATTTTCCTGTTAGCTTGTTTGGAATTGGTAGTCGACACTTATTAAAATGTTAAGATGAGAAGACTTCAGCAATCATTTTAAAAAGCAAACATTGTTTTCTTTCAGCGTGCAAGAGAAGAGATGAATTATTGCTTTGTTCTCACTGTTTCTTAAGATTTTGCTTTAAGCTATTTTCTTACTTTTGTTTTCCCACACAGTTACTTTGTTTTCTCTGACACAATGTGCTTTTCTATTCACACATACTGATGTAATTATCATGCTTTAAGTTCTGTTTGTGGCCTTTTTGTTATGTGCTATCCTATACATTTTACACAAGTCCTGTTTCCCACATGGTTGAATTTGTGCTTTGGTTTTGACAGGATTGTGTGTGAAATGGCTGTAGCCTCTGATGGAAGTGTACCAGGTCCAGTCAAGCTGTGCATTGGTGAATGCAAGCCAGAGCTACGGGCACTCTCCACCCAGCTTTACTCTTTTGTGGTAATTTGTGGCACATTCAAGTGACTTTAAAATGAGCTTAGAAAAAGTCAGTGGACATTTAATAGATTTATTGATACAGTATTCATTTGCAACATACTGTTATCTGTTACTTTGTTTTAATCTTGTTAGGCTTGAAAGTCATTTTGAGTTACATTGTCTTTATTGTGTATCAAGTGAATAAAAGCTTTGTTCTTTTTACTTTAAGTTACTCGTTGGTAGGCCTTTTTCTATGTATATAGTGATTTAATGATGTAAAATTTGAGCTAGAAGTAATATTGTGCATGCTACATTGTGATCTGTGTTGAAGGATGTTTGATTAAACTCTAATTTTTTGTAGAGTCCATCCATGATGGCACTGACCCCAGGCAGGGGACCTGAATCAGGAGGAACCAAGGTCACCATTGTTGGAGAAAGTCTGGATGCGGGAAGCACCGTTAACGTACACTTTGGGAATCAGACCTGTGAGATTTTTAAGTAAGTCAGATCATTTTTGTTTGTCTCATTATTGATCGTTTAAACATGTATTTATGAATAGATAAAATACTGACTTAAGGCAATTTCTTATTTCTAGTCAAACACGAGATGCAGTTGGTTGTTTGAAAAGAATAAATCATGTTTGTGTCTCTTTGTTAGCTAAAAAGTTTCAAGATTGTTTTTTTTTTTTTTTGTTATAAAACCAAAGGCAGTAGATTTTGTTCTGTGTGTATTTATAGATACCTATTAAAATGTGAAACTTGTCATTTGATAAAAGTCCATAAAGTGAGGAAAGGAAGCCATTAGCCAGAGAAATCTTTAATTATAGTTTTCATCCATAATGTGTCTGTGAAGAAGAGGAGATTGGTCAGACTTTAATGACCTCTCCCCTCATGCATGGCTTATAACTGCATGAAGTCGGGGATTTGCTGCAGCACAAGTGAGTGGGCCGTCGCAATCAAAGACATGAATAAAATCCCTCTCTTGGTGCTCCTGCTAGGAGGACCAATTCGGAAATTGTCTGCTTCTCTGGTCCATCGGTGACAGGAGCAGGGCCAGTACAGGTCAGTTTGACTGTTGACCGAGCCAAAGTTCCTGGAAGTTTGTCCTTCGAGTACATAGACGACCCGACAGTCCAGCGCATTGAGCCTCTCTGGAGCATCACCAGGTAATACAAAGCAAAAAGGACAGCAATCAGAAAGACTGTTGATCTTTTTATGTGATCAGGCAACCTCACTGAGTATGTCTGTCGCAATAACAAAAAAAAGCTATTTCAAATTGTCGCTTTGTATGCAGCAGATTTAGCAGTCCCCGTCCTGAACTGATTACAGATGCAGTGAATGTGATTTGGACCAGAAACTGCTCTTCCTTTTGCTCTGTTGTGTTACCGCATGTTCACACTGTACTGATACCACCTGAGAACAAGAAAATTCAACATTTAGAGTCAAACAGGTTCATAATATAACCAACACAGATTTATATTTATCAAAATGCTAAACACAACTGCATAGTATTAATGTCACTGTAAACTAAAATGATTAAATGAAGATGTGAGCTTTTAAATAAAAACACAGAGAAAGACAGAACTTGGTTATGTTAGGTCAGGTCCTACAGATGTGTTTAACATCCAAAAGCTCATTCCACTACTGACTGAAACATTTCAACAGAAGTGGCACAAATTACTGCACCTTCTTGATCATGATTAGAAAGCACTCTTTTGTTTGTTGCAACACAGTACAATCAGTATGATGACATGTTGTGTTAAAAGGTTATACTTGGTGACATTTTATTACTTTTATTTTGCATTGCAAACTGGTAAATTTGTTTATTCACATTTTATTTAAATAATCCCATCTATCAATTTTAAGATTTGAGAGTTAAACATTTTTTAAAAAATCCTTCTGCATATACATGCTGTACATAAACAACAAGTGTTGATTTCTTAGGTCGAACTAGAAATTTGGTGTTTAAAGACCCACTCTAATGAAATTGTGTTTTTGGTGTTTTTAACATGTTCTTGTAGCCTTTTTTCTCATAATGGAGGAAATGTATAAAAGGTTAAAGCTTAAAACTGCAGTTCTGAGTATTTATCTATTCAAATAACTGTAAATTTGATTTAAAATTGTTTATTTCAACTGTAAACTGACAGTTTGAAAAAGCATGTCATGGTTACGTGCAAACTATAATCAGCAGGCCACATGCTTTATATTCGTTTTGATGCATTCATTTGCAGACAAATGGAAATGTGTGCGTCTTCATTTCCCTCATCTGACCTGCTATCTGGCTCAAAACTGTACAGCTGGATAGCCCCAATATTGCTCGCCATTTTTGTTCCACTTTTAGTGTTAGCTTGGGCTCGACAGTGCAAGCAAGAGATGATGGGAAATGAGAACAGGCTTACTCCTGCCAACTGTTGTGCATACAACTTAGAGGCGAATTTTGAGCTACACTTGAAGCACATACTAGTAAATAAGGTTTCGCAGTACTTTGTTAAAGCCTTTGTTAAATGATCATTTCTAGACGGAAAATATATATAATTCACAACAACAAAAAAAAAACATTTAAATACAGTTTTGTTACAATCCCAGAGGGAAACATTACCTGCACTCAATTAAAGAAATGATGGCACTTAAATTTGTGTTTGAATGGGATTACCTAGCTCTGCGTTCCTGAAGATTAGACTTCAGAGAAGTGGCCTGGCCTCCAGCTTGGTGAATAGAGGAGCTTTGTAGTATTGCAATAAATAAAGTGCCCCCACATGAATGTGTCTTCCAGTATGAGGCCCTATGAGCTTAGGCAGCTTTTGAAGGGTAAGAAAATAAGAACTAGCACTCTGTCAGGTTAACTAGACTCATGTGTTTTTTAAATATGTTTTATTCCTCTCCTTTTCTGCTTTTCAGTTCCAGACTTATTTTTGAAGTTTTCTCCACATTATAAGTTATGCAAAGACTTCATGTTCTTGTTTATTTCAATCGCATCTAGCACAGCTTTGTAAACAACCGGCACCTGTGTCCATAATAAGCCAATCTCGCAGTTGCGGATGAATATGAAATCGCAGCCAGCTGGTTCTTCGTTTGATCAGCGTCTTCTGTCTAATAACAAAAATGAGCTATGTAAGCTATATCGCAGCAAACAACACATCAAGGCAGATCTCCAGAATATGTTGATGAAGAAAAACCTTCTTTCTGTGATCGCCTCTCTAATGAAGTCATGGTGGAAAGATCTTTTGTAATCACTATCAAGAAAGTTTGGGAATTTACCATTGTGAGATGGTGAAATACATATCATAATTATGTTGTTATTTTGTTTTTGTCTGATTAGTGGACACACCACCCTGACAGTGACTGGAACCAACCTGGATGTGGTGCAAGAGCCTCGGGTCCGAGTCAAATATGCTGGACAGGAATCTGTCAATGTGAGTGAGATACCTCTCATTGTTTTGTCATTGCAAAGATGATTCAATTAAATGAATTTAGTTAAATTAATTGTTAGGTTTTTCAGCCTGCTTTTATTGTTTTGAAAAAGTGTGTGTGTTTTACAGCCCTCAGTTCAGTTGGCCACTTCCAACAAAAATTCTATGTAAATGCTAGTTTTGGATTTTAGCGTTCAAAACGCTGGAAGTGCAGAGAAAAAGCTTGGAGCAAGATTTCCGAGATTTTCACAGCTACATTTCTCACCAAGCCTTTTCCTATTATAAGTATGCAATCCTATGCTAAGCAGCCGCCCCTCTCTCCTTGTCCAGTGTGAACACCATGGGCTAAATGCATGTTAAAAAACAATGCTTAATGTGTTTTTCAACTATGCCACATGCCCAGTGTGTACATAGCTTAACAGTTGATTAAGATCTGTTTGTTTATTTTTTTTATTTATTTTTTTTTTTTGCAAGAACTGCTCAAACTAGCAACCTTAGGGGTTGATTGTGCTGAAGTGTTGATTCATGCCAGAAAAAGTACAGTCACCAACACAGTTTTTGAGCAGTCAGGGATTTGTTTGCTGACAGAAATTAAATCTTAGACTTCCAAAAGTCACTACTAACTGGATGACTGATGAAGTGTCAGAAAGAACATGATTCAACTTTCAGTTTTCTTGGGTGTGTGTGTGTGCTTTGTTTCTCAAGAATTGACCTGTTTTTTGGGGGTTTTTTTTTGCTAAAACTGATGTCACAATGGATTGAGGTGTGGGGGGAATGCATACAGCGATACTGTACAGATGTATCTCTCTGACAACAGAAATCGTTGAGAGTCATCAGTTATAAAGGACAGAGAGCGCACAAAAGGTTTACTCATGGGAATTTAATCTTTTAAAACACAAAGATATTTTTTATTTAAAAATTGTGTTTTGTAAAAAAAAAAACACTGACAATTAATTGATGTATTTGTAGCATAATTTACTTTATCACAGACTAAGAAGACACTTAAGATGTCATGCATTACTGAAACACAAAAGTGTTTTTTAATGGAGTAAAAAATTGTTAGCAAATCATTTAATACAACTTTTAAAAGATACAAAAGCCAACAAATGTAATTTGTAGTTTTAAATGGAATGTCACTGAACCTACAATTGGTTTTTGTGTTTGCAGTAAATGGTTACAGTCTATTTTTTTACAGTTTACTTTATATTTCAGTTCGCTCATGTAAAGTTTCTTTTAATTATGATTTAATGAAAGAAATGTTAATTATGGCTGAAGAATAAATAAATGTAGGAAATTGAATAAAATATATGTGCAATCTCTGCCAACATCTCTGTCAATTTGCTTACTTACAACACAGGAATGCAAAAGTATCAGTGCTGAACTTGCAGAAAATCAGTACATAATAAACAAGTGTACAGATGGATTGAATATTTACAAAACAAGTTATTTTAATGAAAACATAACTTGTAATGTTAACATAAGTGTAACACGAAGTTGTCTAAAAGGGAGATGAGGAAACTTAAAGGTAAAAGGAGGATTTCGAGAGAGATACACATGATAGAAAATAAAATAAAGAAAATAAGGTTTGTTTTGCCTGTTGGTCCCAGTTCTGTCATGACAAAATGACTATTTTGGCTAAAAACAAACAAAAAATTAATAAAATTAACTCAAAACTTGCAAAATTGAAACTTTTTTGATACAAGATAATTACAATTAAAATAAATGACAGAAAATGTAAAACAAACTTTTCCAATCACCTCCTAATTGCTTTAAAAGCATGTAAAATTGGAGGTGTGCGTTTCTTTGGCAACTTTTCTCAAGTACCAAAAAACCTTAAGTGGGTTCGCTGGACTGCATTTTTTATTGACAAATATATTCAAAATTTCTTGCTTAAACCAATAAATGCAGTATTTTCTAAAAACTGGGCTGAAAGTTTTATTGTGTGATCATTTGTCAACAGGAGGACATGCTCACATTTTATTTGACTGCTTTTGAGTGTCGATCGGTTAATAAAACTCATAATATTTTTCCTTTTGTCGTTAGTTGCTTGATGTTTAGCCTGTGCACCTGATTTATTTCCTCTCCAGGTGTGCAAAGTCTTAAACACAACCACCATCAACTGTTTCGCTCCATCTTTGAAAGCTGACCACACCAACGATCAGGAGTCGATCAAGCACGTCGATGAGTTTGGTTTCGTCTTCAACAACGTCCAAGCTTTGCTTACTTTTAACAACACAGGCTTCGTCTACTACCCAAATCCTTACCTGGAGCCCCTCAGCCTCACAGGTGTTCTGGAACAAAAACCTGGAGCTCCAATTATTCTTAAAGTAAGTAAAAGTAACTCTAACCAGACAACAGACAGAGAGCAGTTTAAGCTAAGAGTGACTTTAAAGTTATTTTTAACACTGACTACAAATCATTTAATTTATTTCTTTGAAGATTTTTTTAAGGTTGTTATCACCCAGAATCCATCTGCCACACACCAACACATACTATTAATTATACCTGTTTTGACTCATAGTAGATATATCTGATGCAGTCAAATGTTGTTGATGTTTTTTTGTTTGTAAAAGCTTCTTTTGTCTTGTAGGGCAGAAACTTGGTGCCGTCTGCATCTGGTGGGGCAAGGCTCAACTACTCAGTGCTGATTGGAGATGCTCCCTGTTCGCTGACGGTGTCTGACACTCAGTTACTCTGTGAGCCACCAAATCTCACAGGACAGCATAAAATCCTGGTCAGTATTAGCATGCAGCTAAGCTGTCCTTTTTTTTTTCTGCGTGAATGTGGGTCGAGCTCTGTAGGTCAGCGTTTTGTCTTTACGTCACTGTGTTTATGGGTCACTGCCAGGCTCTCCGTTACTCGCTAGCTTTCTGTCATTGTCTGTCACTCATGGTCTGTTAGGTTCCCCATTAAAGCTCATTGTCCTCTATAATTATTGACAGGCGTTCTCTTGTAAATAATCTGAGAAACAACAGAAAATAAAAGCTTTTGTGCCCGGGAGCAAACTGTTGTACTTTAAATCTGTTAAGAACCATACTAAATGTACTTTTTTCTTCCTAAGCATGTCATATTTCATTTATTAATTTTTTTATTACCAAAATATAATTATTCAGGTACAAGTGGGAGGTCTCCACATCTCTCCAGGAGAGGTCCACATCCGGTCAGACAGCCTCCTCACCCTCCCCGCTATCTCTAGCATCACAGCTGGAGGAGGCCTGCTCCTCATCGTAGTCATCATCGTTCTACTAGCATACAGGAGGAAGTCACATGAGAACGACCTCACTTTGAAGCGTCTGCAGATGCAAATGGACAATTTGGAGTCCAGAGTGGCTCTTGAGTGTAAAGAGGGTGAGCAAATGGCGCTTATCTTCATATCTGATGTTTCCAAAATTGCAAAAATTGTGAATGTTCAGTGTCCTTGTTTACAAATTACAACAGAAACATTTTAATTTAATTGGATCATTTGAAAGCTTGTCAGGTTTTCACTTGGCTAGCTGTATTTGTCACACTGAGTCATTAAAGTGAAGCTCTTCAATTTACACTCCATGTCTTTATTATTCGATTAAATTGACTTCTATTTTACTTCTCTTGGATTATCTCTGACTTTCCTCTGCTAAAAATACTGCTGTTTAACAGTATAATTAACACATCCGTGTCATTTGCAGCCTTTGCAGAACTTCAGACCGATATCAATGAATTAACCAGTGATCTGGACAGAGCCGGCATCCCTTTCTTGGACTATCGCACTTACGCCATGAGGGTTCTCTTTCCCGGCATCGATGATCACCCTGTGCTCAGAGAGTTGGAGGTAAGAGGCCTTTAAAGCAGGGCCGGAGCGGTCAACTGCAGCTTCAACCTTTTGACCAAACTCTGCTTAATGGTTCAGAATAACAAACAGACATGGCTTCATTCAAGAGCTATTAAAATGCTGTCTGACGGTGAGGTGTGACTGTGGGTTATGGAGGTCAGAGAGCTCAGTCATGATCACATACTTTCATGTTTTTATTTCTTCTTCTTGGTTTATTTGCGTCAACAATTGGAGTGTTAAATTTACAATTAAGCTTCCAGTTAGATCATGGTAAGCCACTCAAATTAGCATGGCAGAGAAAATGATAAATACATTTACAAAAATAAAGATTAAGACAATGGATGGATAGATGGAATTTTGTAAAAGCTATGAAAAAAGTTGAAAAAAATTATGAAAAAAAAGACAGGAATAGTCATAACATTCTGTGGAGGAAAAAAGTGAATAAAGTTGTAAAATAATGACAAAAAAGTTTAAAATCTTACAAGAATAAATTAATAGAACTCAGTAAAAAGTCAGTATCTTATGATAATTAAATTAAAATATTATAAATTATAGGTTGAGAATTTAGAGTTTAAAGTCCTAAATGTATCAGGCAAAAGGCTGTTTGAAAAAAAAAAACAAAAAACAAAGAAAAACAAAAAAAAAGGCCCAATATTTTGTTTCAGTACAACAGAAATAGAGCGTTTTGTAAGTAGTACCTCTGCATTGGTTTCACAAATAAGGAAATATTAAGTCTTTTAGTTAGTCAACATCATTTTATTATAAGCATCAGGACAATGAAATACAGTAGCTTGAGAAATGGCGGATCAGGATTTGATTCCTAGGGGCGTGATAAGCTGAATCCAGTGTGGGATCTTAAGTCCGGTATACTTCAAAGCAATTTGTAATCAGTGGTTGCACCAACACACCCTGGTCACTGCAGAATGTGAAGCTTGCTGGCGATGTCACCTGTGACTAGAATTTTGCACGCATCGTGCAATTGCCTGCAAATCGCATCATTTAACCTGAACTTAATTCAGATGACGAGAGTATGTGATTATGAAGCAAACACATCCAGAATCATTTCTTTTTTGCAGCGCAGATGTTGAAAACTTAACTGAAGAAGTCATAGGAAACACTGAATTCACACACAGAGACAGAGAGAGCCGACAACATTAAAAAAAAAATAAAAAACAAGACTAGAAATAACTTATTTATCATATAGAAAGGTCTTATATTTTTCTCTAGACTTGAGAATGTAATTCACCTCTTTGTTTTTTTTTTTTTCCTTTTGGATTGCCTGCTCAGTGGACGAACACACCGCACTCCTGCGTTAACGCATTCGCAGACACAGCAAGTGTCTGAGCAGGATGTCGTTCCTGTTAAAAATAAATGCTACATTGTTTGAAAAGTATCAACTCTACTCAAAAGTTCATTGCAGTTACTTCTAAAAAGGCATGCAGTTTTGTTGTAAAATTGCCAATTTTTTCTCATAATTTTACAACTTTTTTCCTGTAAAATTTGAACTTTTTTTGCTCATAATTTTATGACTGAAGTCTTATGTTTTGGGATCTATTCACTGTTACATGATGTCAAGTTGTTTTCCTAATTTCTGTGTCGGTGTGACGAAATTAAGCTGGAGTCTGTCAACAGCTCATAGCTCCTCAGCTATGCTTCTTTTGAAAATGTTATTCCCTGTCAGTGCAATAATGGCCGACTGTTTTCATGTCATTTTTAAGGATTCCATTTTGAAGTACTTGATCGCCCCATTGAAAAATGGAAGTGATTGCAAGCCAGACGCCACTTCATTATTTGTGGGCAGACTTGCAGTCATTTTTAGAATATGTTTTAAGTTGAAGTAGGAGTAATCAGCAACTACTTTGTTTTAAGTGGACTTGTTTTTACATAATTGAATCATATTTTCTTCATAATAAAAGGTCGTTCATTAGTTAAGAAAAAAACTATCATTATTTTTTAAATTGTATATATGCTTTGTTTAAATAAAGCATGATCTGTACTTTTTTTTTTTGTAAAACCCAAGGAGATAAAGTACATATACAAGTATATATATTTTCTCTTTATGACTTTGTGTGAGAATTATTGTCAGTTTTTTGTTGGTTTCTCATCTATTGTGATTCATCTTGAAGTCGGTATCGTCTATTGAGCACGTGCATATGTGTGTGTGCAAACAAATACATGTAGGTACCCGGGAGCGGCCAGGCGAATGTGGAGAAAGCCTTGAAGCAGTTTGCTCAGCTGGTGAATAACAAGGTTTTCCTGCTGACATTCATCCGTACACTGGAGCTCCAGCGCTCCTTCTCCATGCGTGACCGCGGTTATGTGGCTTCCCTCATTATGACCGCCCTGCAAAGCCGGCTGGAGTACGCCACAGACATCCTCAAGCATCTGCTGTCAGACCTTATAGAACGCAACCTGGAGAGCAAGAATCACCCCAAACTTCTCCTCCGCAGGTACAAGATGCTCTTCACAAATGTCACTTCACTACTGTAGTTGTAATGGTTAAGGGAGAAGGGTTCAGTAAATCTTGGTAGCTAAAGGTTAGGTTTAGAAGATTGGTCATGTGCATATTTCAAAGCAAGGCCTTGTTTAAAAAAAAAAAAAAAACTCCTATGGTTGTGTATTTAAGCAAGAACTTTTCTGCTTCAAGCGCCACCAGTTTTGATCAGCGCTGCTTATCTTTGGGCATAGATAATTCATGTGTGCATTGTTCTTTCCAGCCCAGTTACCACACCTCCAATGGATGAGCAACTAGGCCAGTGACGGAAAAACCCCAAGTTTTGCGCAGCCGTGTGAAGCATTTGGTTACGAGTTTGAGAGATGGGTAGAATGAACAGACAGGTGAAAGACAGGACTGTTGGAAGAGGTAGAGAGTGGGATGGACTGACAGAGGAAGAGAACCTAATGGGGAAGAGAGTGTGCAGCAGTGGCTGAGCTGTTGTCAGTCTGACTTATCTTCTATGTGCCCCTCATGAAACATTCAGCTGTAGCTTATATTTCTTCCCCGTCACCCTCTCCTGTCCTCTTTTTTTTTTCCCTTCCTCTTTCCCATTTTTTCCTCCATCACTGGTTATCAACAATAGCCTGCTCAATGGCTGTACTGAGCAGGTATGCATTTAGAATGCAGGAGTTCTCAGTCGGAATGGTGCCCTCAAATGTAAATAATGAGTTCACATGGACATAACATTTTCCATTGGAGTCATTTTTTGAGGATTTCATCTATAGCAATCAATATGATGAAGATTTACAGGTATACTACAGCAAAAGGGAGTTTTGCTTTGCAGCTGCAAGCTTTTCAGCTATATTCGAATTTCGTAGAGGTTCTAATCTGACTTAGTGCTGCACTTTTAAATAATGCACTTTCCAAAATCCTTCCAGTCTCATGTGGAAGCAGCTAAGCAAAGACGCTGCAAAAATGAAGCTGAGTCAAAGACGTTTAGAGCAAATGTGTTTTGTTTTCAAAATTATGCCAAAATCCAAATATATTTCACACAAGCACCATTGAGCTTTACAGCGTACTGAAGTTTTTGTCCTTGGAGACGCTGAGCAGAAACGCATCTTGTCAACTCTCCATGTCATATCTTCTGGTTGCAACACTGTCAGGCTTTTACGGTTTAAAATTATAAGGAACAGCCAAAGCACCTGCTGGGCTCTCTGTGGGACGTCTCTTCACAACAACTGGTAGCTTTTTTGTTTTTTTCTTGCAGAACAGAGTCGGTGGCAGAGAAGATGCTGACAAATTGGTTTGCCTTCCTGCTTCACAAATTTCTCAAGGTAAAGGGAAACCTTAATCTTACGTTATTGCTACAGGTGACGGTGAGAAGCACAGCACCACTGTCTCTTCCAATGGCATGCATTGATTTTTTTAATAGACTAATGTGCATCCATTCAAAGTAGCAAGGAATTTACTGGCCTTATATTGACATGTTTTATACTTGTTGTGAGATAATGTTGCCCGTGAGGCTAGACTTGTTTTGAGATGTCGTAACTTCATGACATTTGATGTGTCATGCTCTAGTTGCAGAGTAAAACAATAACAAATCTCCTTCCTTCCCTTTACTTATTTCCGGTGCCTATTTTTTTTTCTTCTTTCAAACTAATCCCTTGTTTCCTTTCCAAAACAAAGGAGTGTGCTGGCGAGCCTCTCTTCATGCTGTTCTGTGCCATCAAACAGCAAATGGAAAAGGGGCCCATAGACGCAGTCACGGGAGAGGCGCGATATTCCCTCAGTGAAGACAAACTCATCCGCCAGCAGATTGAATACAAGACACTTGTGAGTCACAAAGGCATTCAGGATGAAAAAAAGTCCTACATTCTGTCTCTTAATTTTTTAAATATTGGCTAGGAGCGCTCACAGAATCACAGAACTGTGTCACATATCCAGACTGGGAATGCACTGTTAGGAATGCTCATTTTAGATAAAAGGTATGTGGACAAATGATGTCTTTTTTCCAAAATTTCATCAGATCAAAATTCAAATCAAACCCAATACTATAAAGAAACATTAGCTTTGACCAATCATGAGTGAGTTTGTTGAAAGTACACACCCCTCCCACTTGAAAGCGTGCTTATAGGAATATCTTCATAAAACATTTTGAATAGTCACTGAGTCCAATTTTCATATACAGTCAATGTTACCAGTCCCTGATATTCATAATACATCTTCCCATGGGCTTAAAAAAAAAAGGTTGTAACACTTGAGACAGCCTCTCCTTTTCCTTTGGAAACATAAAACAATGTTGAGTTTCTGCAACTCGAAACATTTATTGAAGCCTCACATTTTTCATGTGATCCAGTCTGACTAAGTGAAAAAAATGAAAAGGTAGACAATTACATATTTTAGTGGTAATTAAAATAACGATATGGCATCTGCAGAATTCCATTTGGCTTATGCAAATTATAGTTACACGATGATGATGTGTTTTACATTTCTATTAAAATGGAGCTGGCTGGGTTTCTCTGGCAGCTCTTCCAGCTTTAGATGCAGAGCAAAGCCAGCCAGCGACAGGATGACACCTCTCTGATCGCCATGTCGGAGGGTGTGAGAGGCTGTGTCTCATTACTTGTTTAATGCTCCTACCGGAGCTGCACAGCTTCATCCTGAAGGTGTGAAATTACATTTCAAGCCAAGATGCTCTGCACCAGGACAGTGTGGTGGGGAGCAGGTAATGAACGGAGTGCCCAAACAACACCTCACTCAGCCATTTTATCTTGCTTTCCCTACCTTGTGTTTTGTCCTGGTTCCCCAGACGCTGAGCTGTGTGAACCCCGACAATGAGAACAGCCCAGAAATCCCTGTCAAGGTGCTCAACTGTGACACCATTACCCAGGTGAAGGAGAAGATCCTGGATGCTGTGTACAAGAACATGCCGTACTCCCTGCGACCTCGAGCTGCAGACATGGATCTAGGTGTGTCCCTGAAAGACTCTTTTTGATTTTTATATTCGAGGCAGCAAATATGTCCTGACACATGACCTGTTGGAATAGGGAGCAGGTGAGAAGAAGGATCAAGGATCTCAATACAAACAATGGCTCCACATTCATTTCCGTCTCCAATCAGAGCCACACTCTAGCAGTGACATTAAACCTTTCTGACAGCACACCTACACTCAGCCTTACACCCACCTCATGACATCCAGTACTGAATGATGTGGAACAAATCCAGGTGACATACTCCTTCAAATGAAGTAAATAAGACACCTTGTTTGTAGGATCCGTCGCTTCTTTGGGTTGGTAGCTTTGCACCTTCAGTGGGTGCTGCGGAATGACGATTCATAGAGAATGTTTCATTGCTTTTAGCAGTATAAATGGAAATATATATATATTTACAAAAGGCAATGCAGACTGCAGTCTGTGACATTTGCACTGCTGTGCTCAACAGGCTCCAAATTGTTTCAATAATCTACATTATTCAGAAGATTAATGCAATTTTTCTGGGTTTTCAAACAAAATGATTGAACTGTGAAATAATAAAAAAAAATCTATCAGGTATGTAGAATTCAAACCCACACAGAATTAATCAGTCAAGATTGCCTATTTCTACAGAGTGGCGCCAAGGCAGGACAGCACGAGTGGTTCTTCAGGACGAAGACATCACAACGAAGATAGAAGGCGACTGGAAGCGGCTGAACACACTTATGCACTACCAGGTATGGAAATGAAATTAATACATGGCACCATTCAGCTATTCGTTTCATGAGGTGCAAAACTAACACTTTGGAAAGCAAATAAAGTCTGACAATGGTGAAAAAAAGAATGAAATGACATGAAAACCTTGTGTTCATTTATTTTGTCCACTTACATAAAGGAAGTTTTTAAAAAGTACTGCATCCTTGGAAACTGAAACTTCAATCCCTTCTTGTTTAGTCTTCAGCCAGCCTTCAGTTGCCTTAAGCAAACAGAATTTCGATATAAAAGCTGAGAAAGGATAAATAGACCTTGTGCAGACACATTCAACTGAACTTGATCCTGTGCAACACTTTTTATTCAGCCCTTCAGTCTGAAAACACACGTCAAGGCTTTGGATGAGTCACTCTGTGCTTTTTTGTCCATTGATTGTTTCTTCTGACCATCAGACTCTGGGTCTCTTTGAAACAGTTTTTAAACATTAAATCAGACACATCAACTTTTTTTTTTTTACACAGAAACTTTGTTTTAATGGAAGATGATGTGCTCTAATTGTGAGTAATCAGAAATCCTTTTACAAAGTTGTGAAGCTTTGCTGCTGTTTCAAGAACGTCAGGGTTGAAAGAAAATAAAACTTAAATATAAGATGTAAAATAAATAATAGTAAAATATGTAAAGCCAAAATATACACATGTATTTTACTTAGATATTAATTGCACTTGCTGTGCCAAAAATTGCATATGTTTGATTAACATATGCAGTGTTGTCTTTTTTTGTTATTGTAAAAGAAAGCCATAAATCTACTTTTGACAGTTGTGTCTGTGAAGCTTAAGTTTTGTTACAATAGAAGTTTGAATTCTGTTGCTGTTGTTTTACAACTTTGTCATGCAGATGAATAATAGAAATCACCACCGTAACAACAAAGTCTTAAGCAGTTTTTTATGTGAATGTCTCATTGCGTTCTAAAAACACACTACAATATGTATTAATCTTTTCACTTGTGTGTTTGCTTTTAGGATTTTAGACTATAGCTCTGTGATTTCATAATTTTACAATAATAAACGACCATGTTTTCATTTATTTGAAATAAAGATTCCCATAACAAAAATATAATTGTGATACTTTGTTACCTAAGTTTAGACAGCCTTAGTCTAGAGTGGTGATAAAAAAAATAAAATTACAAAAATGTGAATCCTAGTTCACCACACATTTCTCATTCTGGTTAAAAGTATTTTCTTTGTTCCTATCTTTTCGTTTATTAATTTATTTTGCTAAAAGTTGTTCTTTGAACTAAAGACTAGTTCTTTTAAGGACAGAAAGAGCTTTTTTTTTTTGTGACATTCATATTTGAGCAGATATTCAGCCCTCGGTTTTCTGTATCTGATAATATTTAAAATTCCTGTCATTGCGTCTTTTGGCCAAAGCAAAAACTCACGAGGCATTACCTTTGTGTCCCAGGTGTCAGAGCGCTGTGTGGTGGCCTTGGTGCCCAAACAGATGTCCTCCTTTATCATCCCTTCTTCCGCCAGTTTCCCTCGCAGTATCAGCAGATACGGTCAGTACTGTTGAATAAAGATAATGCAACGAATGTCGCACCATCACGTCCTTCAAACATTAGCCTTTTTAAAAAACACAGTTGCATTGCACAAAAACAATGGAATACAAATATAAGAAAACTTCTAGGGAAAAAAAAATATTGCTTTATTAAAGCATGACAGCACTTGTCCTGTAAGGTAAAAGAAGTCTGGTCATGTTTTAGAAAGGACAGTTCATGCTAATGTTTTCCAAAAACTTTTTTTTTTTTAATATAACACAACCAAGCAGTAGAAAGGAGTTAAAAGAATTAAAATGAGTTGCAGGAAGTGAAGACCAAAGCTCAGCTACATGATGAAGCTTTACTGAATTCATCACCATGTGACATTACCATGGAAACCACTGACATAATGACTGCAGCTGATTATTCACTCATATCCCAGCTGCTCAGCTGCAGACTACAATAAAGACAGCCTTAAATTGAAATCTGAGAAACAGTTGGAACTTTCTCTTCTTTGACTCATTTGACAAAACAATCACACAAATACCCACACAAACAGGCATTTATGCTCTTTTTTTTTTGTTTTTTTTTTTCTATTTGGCAAAGTAGGTGTGGATGTTCCCTTTCGCTCAACCCCCACCAGTCCCGACAGCCCCCACTCTCGTGTGCCCATGCTCACCCCTGATCTGGAGAGCGGGGTCAAAGTTTGGCACTTAGTCAAGAACCACGACCACGGGGACCAGAAGGAGGGCGAGCGTGGAAGCAAGATGGTGTCTGAGATCTACCTGACAAGGCTGCTAGCAACAAAGGTGCTGTGCAATGTTTACAGTGCATCAAAGTGACAGATGCAGTGAATCATGCTGAGAGCTAACACAAGCACTCAGTTCAATGAATATAATAGCACAGATTTAGAGGCAATTTCTTTTATTTTGTGCTTATCATTAAGCAAATTTTCATTTCTTTAGATCTTGAAATGTTAATAAAACCATAAACATTACATTTTACCCCTAAATGTATAAATACTTTAATTATGTGGTTTTTCATTTGGTCTGCAGGGGACTTTGCAGAAGTTTGTGGATGACCTGTTTGAGACGTTGTTCAGTACAGTCTGTCGGGGGACCGCTCTGCCCCTTGCAATCAAATACATGTTTGACTTCCTTGATGAGCAGGCAGACCGCCATGGCATCCATGATGTGGACGTTCGGCACACATGGAAGAGCAACTGGTGAGGGAGATTTGGGTTTTCATGTTAGCTTTGTGATGTACATGTATACTTATATCCATTTTCACTTTTAAAACAATATCATCTTGTCTTTTTAAACTAAAGAAAGAAACACTCTGTTTTGTTAACCTTCCTGAAACAATAACTCCATGCTTGCAAAGTATAACCTTGCCAGCTATTACAATTCTTTGACATAATCTCTGTCTTGCAAATATTTCCAGAGGTATTCTGTTAGACACAACATTTTATGTCTTTAAAAATATTTCTGCTCATTGCATGGCAATTCAGCCTTCACTGGACTTCATTCACTAAAGTATAAAATCTTGCCTTTAACTTTGGCACGCAACTTGGTTTAACTCTTTAATCTCTAACAAAGTTCAACAAAGGCTTCAGTCCATTGTTACATTTTTCTTATCGAGCTTGAATTCAAGTAGACTTGTACTCAAATAAAAGTAAAAGTAGTTATGTTAAAGTGAAAGCAAAAAACACCTCAAGCACTAAATAAAAGTTTAACTTGTAACATCCGGGGTATAGTCTACAGTAAAATTATATCTTCCATGTCTGGTATTTTTTAAAAGTAGAATAAAAATTGCACTTATTTGATTTTAAAAAATTGCAACCCTCTTGTTTCCCTCCTGTGTCACAACCCCAAGACTGTCACTGATCTGCAGAGTAAAAAATGCAAAAAAGTATTTAGAAAAAAATACCTCAATGAGTATTCAAACAGGAGTGCTAGCTCTTCATCTCTAATCTAATCCAGTAGAAGGGTCTGTTTTAAGACATTCTTTAGGGCTGCAGTTCCTCAGTATTTGTTCAGATTTTAATATAAGGGTTCCAATTGGGTAACTGGCTGGGTGGGATGGAGGGTGTTTATTTTGAATGAATGTCCTGTAGTTTTTTGTGTCTCTGTTCTTAAATACTTTGCATTTTTAGTGAGTATTGTATTTGCTTTTATTTAAAGCGCTTTGTGCTTCAACACAAATGAGAAGCGCTAAACAATTAAAGTTTGAAGGGAACAAAGTGTTGAAAAACACTTTTAATACATTTATAAAAATACATTTTATTTATGTGGCGCCTTTCTGGGCACCCAGTGTCGCCTTCTAAGTAAAGCACACAACACAATTACAGGAATAAGACAATTCATAATAATATAAAAAAGACAGTAAAATTATGAAGGATCGTTACGCAAGTCTGAATATGTAGGTTTTGAGATTTTTAGAGAACTGAGGGAAGTGCATCTGATACATGCATCAGAAGTACATTTTCTTTTGAAAAGTAACTGAATAAATAAATCTTCATAATTAAACTAGTGATTTCTGATCTTCAAATAATAATTTAAAAAAAGTAAAAGAACTTGAAAATGCTTGCAGTAAAACCTTAACTCTGATTTTTAATATGTTCTTATTTTTTAAGTTAGAATTGTGTATTCTGCTCTTCAGGGCATCTTGCAACTACACACATTTTGCATTTCTTACACTAATATATATTATATATATATATATATATATGTATATTAATTGTGTATATCTTTTTTACAGTCTTCCTCTTCGCTTCTGGGTGAATGTCATCAAAAATCCCCAGTTTGTCTTTGACATCCATAAAAGCAGCATCACAGATGCCTGTTTGTCCGTGGTGGCACAAACCTTTATGGACTCTTGTTCAACTTCTGAGCACCGCTTGGGAAAAGACTCGCCCTCCACCAAGCTGCTCTATGCCAAGGACATACCACATTATAAAAGCTGGGTCGAAAGGTTCGTACAAGGTTCAGTGCATGTGCACAGAATAAAAAAATGAATCAAAAAGAAGATACAATCTGACTACTATCCTAAAATTGAATAAGATCAAAGATGGAAGACATTTTAGAGGCCCAATTTTGTAGAACTGTCCCTGATGAAAATTGCACAGTTACTGTGATTTTTAGAAGCCTTGACAGCATTTTCTTTCAACTACCATTCCTAGTGAGTAGTCACTTAAATGTTCATTTTGTCCAGGTTATCAGATTTAGTCATACTTTTTACATTTTAGAGGACTTCTGTGATTAAAAAAGATTTTTACTTTTTGTTGCGTTGATTTCGAAGTCTTTGTTGGTTTAGCTTTAGGAGCAGAATACTGTTAGACTTGGTTTATAGTAAAATCTTTTTTTAAAGATTTTGCTATAGGTAGAATTCTCAGGATAGGGTTTTCAGTTTCTCAAAAGGAACAGCAACTAATCACACTATTTAGAAAGCTCTTTCTTAATTTTGCTGATTAGTCATCACAGTAAAACACAGTTTCACCAGAACTTTACTTTACTTTAATTCTAAAAAGCTTTTACATCAATATTTACTTTGATCTAGACCTAAGAAGATTGACCAAAAAAATAGTTTGTGTTGTTACTTATTTTGGTTTGCATTGAGATCCTGCTGTCAATTCCACAGATTAGACAGGAGTTTAAACAAACTTACTTTAAAATCAAGTTAAGATGAACTTCAGCAAAGGCCACGACTTGAAAACAAAAAAAAAAAAACTTGATGACTGGTGTCTTTTCGAACATTTTGAACACTGGTAGAGATATCAGCAGCAAGTAATCAAACCTAGTCCCTGCACGTACAGTAATGCAAAGTTGGATGTAAAGTTTAAAAAAAAAATACAGAACTGTATGTTTGTTTTGAAATGTATTTGGTTTAAAGCCAGGTTTACAATTCATTGCGATTTGTACTCACTTGGGTCACGTTGATCACAAAGCCATCAGAACAGAATTGCCTCAATCACTGGGAAATGTGACACCTGCTAATGATACCATTTGTGAGTGGAATTTCACGCCCGTAGTTTACCCTTTAACCTTTTAACCTGAATTTTTTTGGAACGTTTGATTTCTACATCAGTGCAAAAAAATCTGGCCAGTGCAGAAGCCAACAAAAGTTTTGGTTTGGTCATCCCTTAAAATTGCTCTCTAATTTTGAAAAAAAGCATTAAAATGAAGCATATTCTCCGACTATTGTAACTGAGTATTTCACAAAAGGCGCTTTTAGAGGCAGGATCTTCTATTTTCAGTTTAGTCCAGGTGCTGCTTTGTCCCTTTAACCATATATTTTGAAAAACCTGTGAGGTTTGCAATGAATGTAGAGTTCACAATGCAAGCAATTTATTTTGTGACTGACACTTTCTTACATTTTTCCCACTAAAAACCACTGATGTACAGACCCTTCCATCAAAGGGATATTCCCTCAAATGTTCAACACGATGGACTGAATTTGACTGAGCAGAAAAGCTTTAGCACGAAAGACTGTGTCCTTAATGCTGACTGTGTGTCTCCTTTCAGGTACTACGCAGACATCAACCGCCTACCTGCCATCAGTGATCAGGATATGAATGCCTATCTGGCTGAACAGGCTCGCCTTCACTCCAGTGAGTTCAACGTGCTCAGTGCTCTCCATGAGATCTACACTTACGTCAGCAAGTACAGCCAAGAGGTGAGGTTCAGCCGACGCACAGATATTCTTAAGGCTTGTTTTCCAGTCTCATGTTAACATTTAAAAGTTCTTAACCCTGTAAAGTCTTTTATATCAAGAATTGACAGAATTCATTTATTTGGAATTAAGATGTTTTTAAACTGTTTGATGAAATCCATAAAAAGATTTAGCAATATCGTTTTTGCATTGATGATACCGTAGGTGATTTGGTAAACTTTGCTCACAACAGTTTTAGTCCTAGATGGGAAAATATTTACAAGGGTTCCGAAAAAAAACCCACCTTATTTAACCACTGTCTCAAATTTGATACACACATTTTTTACATGGTTAAACTGTATTATAAAGATTTATTGATCAACAAATGTAGCATTCTTTTCAATACAGCCAGTAGTCTTTAAAAAATGAAAAATGAGCTATTCTTTCCATAAAGTTTTGAAAATTAGCTAAACTTTTCCCGCCAAAAGTGATTGAGATTTCATGGAGGCAGCCATTTTGATATGAGCTGTAAAAGCCCTTCTATTGTCAACTAAAGTTAAATCATGCAGCAGTTCCAAAGTTAGAAATTTCTCTCAGGGATTTACAAAGGCTGGAAGTATGAATGTTGAAAACTGAACCAGTCTTAGTCAAACACATTCGAATTATTGTGTTTCGAAAATAAAAATGACTTTTTTTTTTCAAATGTAATGCTTTCTTTTGAACAAACAATAAAAAATGTTATTAAAAAATGTAGCATTTTTGCAAAAACTATTATTGATATCCTCTTAAGAGTCAAGCTAATATTGAACTAACCCTCTGTCTACACGAGTGTATTAGTCACAGGGCCACGGTTAAGCAGAATTATCTACTGTGGTGATAGAACCCAAAATGTGACGCCGGGTCCACAGGATGCTAGATTATAAGACTTGATTACCCAACCTACCTTTTGCTCTCATGTTCATCTGCATTTTAAAAGATGGGATCATGTGAAAGCGCATTTTGCCTCAAGTCTAAAGATAACATGAATGTTCCATCTGCAACTACATTTTAATGTTATTTCTTCTGTTTTTTATTATCACATCTACATAATCATGCTGTTTAGGTTTCCACATCTGAGTGTTTTTCCGTCAGAAATACTTGTGTGCTAATTGCCACAGGAGGATGCACAATGCTATTTCATGGAGACAATTGCCTCAAAACTTTTTTTCTCCTGAACCACAGCTGTCACAATTCTTAGATTAATTGGTGAACAAGTCAGTCAGAATGAAATAAAGTACTGAAGTCTGTTGGAGCATAACTGTATGTTGTCAAAGATGCTTTTATTACTGATGAATAAGTAACTTGAATTTGTAGGAAAAAAAATACTGAATAATGAAATGCACTTGTGATTTTTCCAATTATTTATATTTGAAGCAAATATTGTTACAAGGATTTTGCATAGAAATGTTTGCCTCTTCTTCATTTGACTACTGACAAACGTGTGTTCTTGGATTATCAACGTGTTTTATGTATGTTATTTTTATGTTCGTGCATTTTAGATCATTGAAGCCCTTGAGCAAGATGAACAAGCCCAGAAGCAGAGGCTGGCATATAAAGTGGAGCAGATCACCTTAGCCATGTCCACAGAGAGCTGAAACGAATACACACCAAAACAGCAGCCCATGGGCACGCACACAAGATCCGATTGCACACACTGTACACTGTGCACGCTACAAATCAAACTGCAACACGCTGGGGTCACAGCTTGACATCACCGTGCATGCAAATCTGCATGTATGGACCTGCAGGAATCAGGCAGAACATTTAATGCTGCAGAGGGACTGCAGATTTAATGGACCTATTGTGTGAACACCTGGATACACAAACACTCAAATGTACATACACAAAAAAACAGCACTCATCAAACAGCGGAGCATCCCAAAGTAAGACTTAAAAAAAATCAAGTGTCACTCTTTTTTTTTTCCTCAAAGGTACTGAGACCAACGCTCAACTTCCTCTCCAAATAAAAGAATGAGAAGATGTATGCCATCATGACTGCTTATCTCACCATCAATCTCATATGCTGAGATGGTTTGTGTGTTCTGTTTATTCTAGGACCAAGAGTGTGTGGTTTGGCTGGAGTTCTGAGAAAATCTGTATTGTTTCAAACGATTTGATGAGACAAAACTCAAAGTACTTTTTAAAAGTGCAAAGATGAAGGAATTAGACATTAAAATTGGAGTACCTATTCCCAAAAAGGAGGTTGCTTTTGTGTTGCTGACTCTTTCTGAAGGACTCTTAGAGCCTTATAACACTATTCTCTATTCAGCAACCAAAGTCTAACCGACCAGCTTTTAAATGCATTTAAATCTCTTACTGACAAGGTTAGGGTCTAACTGTTTAATAATCCAACACACAGACGTCTTAACTATCCCAGTTTAAATATATGGAGAGATATTTTTGGCCCACTCCTTGGCTTTTAGTGCCAAATATAATTTACCTTCAGTTTCATTCATGTTAAATGTTCCTGTAGAGGCTATTAATAAAACATGCCATTGTACGGAAGAGATCTCGCTCAAGATAGGGAATTTTTAGTGATAATCTATAGGCCACTAATTCAGACATTCAAAGATAAGTGGAGACCAAATTGAACTGCAGTAGACAGCATGATTAATTATGTCACAGGCGTGATCGTGGATCAGATTAGCCAAACCCTGACCCTCAGCGCTGCTCACTCATAGTCACTTTCTTCTCAGTTATCGTTTACATTGAGCTTAATACTTGAAATGCACTTGGTTTACAAGATACTAAGATAACTTGCAGCTCTAGTGAGGTAATCTAAATAGATTAAGTTTGATAAAGGCCTTTTATGCCTTATTGATTTTCCTAGTATACCTAATGT
Source organism: Oryzias celebensis (assembly GCA_014656515.1). Lineage (NCBI taxonomy): Eukaryota > Metazoa > Chordata > Actinopteri > Beloniformes > Adrianichthyidae > Oryzias > Oryzias celebensis. Next base: position 16,159,225 of record BNCR01000005.1, read on the forward strand.
GAGCGTGACCTGAAAATGGAATGTGAGTAAAAAAGATTTCTGCTTTCCCGCAGACATAGAGATCAAGAGCTGCAGCTAAATGTTTGAGAGTTTCTTATATTTTGTAAACGTTTGTAGATATTTATTTTACGCTATATGATTATTGCTTTGCCTTGTAAAGTCTGTCTTTGCTTTACATCTAGACTGTTTTTGTGTTTCATTTCAGAGGATATCCTTTTGCATTCTGGTGTACATTTTTACCTAACAGCTTGTTGTATCCTTGCTGCTGTAGTTTTAGTGCCATGTCCTAACATTCAAGTATTTATTACAAAAAAAAAAAGTCAGTCTCATTTCAGCAATTGCAGCGATGAAAGATGAATGCCTTTCTGTGCTTCAGGCGCTGTAATCGCTCATATAAACTCACAGCGATTATGATAAGATTGTGATATCTTTTGTGGTGCTGGTGATTTTACCGTTGCAGTATTTGTGGGGCTGTTACACTCCCCAAAGGACCTTAACTCATGTTGAAACAAAAGGACAAGATAAAACGAGACAAACAACAAATGCATTTCATGTTAAATGTTAAAAGATGACAGAATTCATCCGTGTCATGCGTGGTTTGATGATAAACTTTATAAATGTGTTGTGCAATAATCTGTCTGACATTTAAACTGTACGTTTTTTTAAGCTGTCTATTACTGTATAAATACTGTACATAAAAAACACTCCTATTTTGCAAGCAAAAGATTCACTTTTTACTGTTGTTATACATTAAATGCGCAACTGATGAAACTGATCTTTTTTGTTGGAGTTATTGGTACATTATAAGGAAAATGCACATTGGTTAAATAATTGTGAACATCTAGAACACTTTCTTGCCAAATTGCATATAAAAAACATTAGAACATCAGTATATATAATCACTTTGACTCATTCATCTTTTTTGACAGGGCTTTGGTTTAGCGTATTGGGACAAAATGCACCAGTGGCCATTGTAAGACGTGGGATTTTTTTTTTTTAAAAGGCCTGCGTGAACTCTGCCACCATAACTCAATAATCCTTTTTTTTCTCACAATGTAATTGGACTTTCAGCAGACTAATTCAATATTTAGAGTTTTTTTGTGAAATCCCACGAGGAGATCCGTCATTCAATCTCTATTGTTTCTTTTTAATGCAATCGCATTCTCAACACCCAAATGACATTAAAGTGCATGCTACAACTGCAGAAAATTTAGATGAGAAAACAAACCCCAGTGTGTCTGTCAACCAAATGCTTTATACTCACAAAAGGACTGACAAGACAAAATGTAGAAGTAAAAAGTTTTTGTTTTTTTTGTATATCCAAAGAAAAGTTTCTCAAAGTGACTATGCAACCAGCATTTCAACTTTGAAAAAAAGATAAAGAAGAGTCCTTCACATTTGGCAGAGATTTAGTCAGATGCTTAGTTGGATTTCAGTGCACATGTGCTGGATTTCAGTAAAGCCTTCCATAAGAAGAGGGCACTGTGTTTCCAGCCCAAACACTAGCAAAGCCTATATGGAACAATCAATTGGAATGTGTTTAGCTTGTTTGTACACTCAAAGACAAATGTAAACAGTGAACAAATCATTAAGAAGCAGTTTCTGTCCTTTATGGGATTGGGTTTTTATTTAGCAAAAAATGCCCTACCTCCGCTAAAGAAAGTGCCTTATTTTGAATTACCATCCAACAAACAGTTTTGGTATTGCATACAAAGTAGAGTGAGGGTTCCATGTTTAAAAAAAAATTAAAAGAGAAGCTTCTGAAATAATAAATATCCTGGCAAAAACGTGTTTGAATTGCATAAAAAAACACTGCAACCACTCGACGAACAACTACTCAGAATGAGGAAGAAGGATGCTGCCATCATTCCCTGACAATATTTGGTGTGACATATAGGGGCTCTCTAGCACTTGCCATAAGGAGCATTAATTCATTATTCATGTGGAACCCTTAGGGTTCTGTGGCAAGCTTAACAAGGAAGGAAGAGAAGAAGGATTGTACGAACAGCCAAGGCACCCCAGTCTTACCTGTCAGATCCAGCATGGGGTGTCATCACTGTGTCCAAGGGTCTTTTGTACACCTGCCAGGCTTTAACCCCCTCATGGTGCCTCTCTGCTTTCCTAACTCATCAGAGCACCAATGCACAGCAGCCAACTGTTCCTTCTCACTTATGTCGTCTTCACACACAAAGGCAGAAATGAGGATCATCACAACTCGCACTTCTTCTGCTGACAGCTAAGAGAACTGCAGGATATTTTCTTTGTAGACTCTGTAGGATGAGACCAGACAGGTTTATGAAGCTGCTGCAACCATCACAAATTATCCTCGCATCAAACTCTGATGGTTGTCATAATATTTCCTCCTGCCTTGACCAAAATTGATCTAATTGAAATTTGAATGCGACAACACTTCATTTCTGTGGTGCTTTGCTGCCAAATACAGCAGATTGTCAGCTTCTCTCTCTGAGTATTTGACTCAAGAGCAGGGAATATTCCTAATGCCACATTATAAAGATATGTTTCAGTTATCTTTAGAAAAAAATGTCAACAAAAAGCTCTCCCTTTTAATATGAATGTTTCAAAAGTTTTCTACTGAAAAATTCTGCACAAAGACACATATAAATAAATAAATAAGGAATGTGGGAACAAGATAAAGCAATACATTGAGCACATTCATCAGAAATCCTATTTTTTGTTTTTATTTTTTGCACAAATAACATTTTCTGAAGCAATACTTCCTATTGTAGCAGTGTCAAGCCTTCTGCTGCATTAACCGAGTGCATACAGCAATATAGGAATATAAAAATTCAAACAGGTTTATTTTGTTTAGAGCAAAAGTAGGCTTTTTAAAAATGCTAGGAATCTTTTGCCGTGAAAAAAAAACAACAATTTATTAATGACTCTAAAAACTGATTACTAAACTGCTCTATGACATCACATCATGTTGTCAATGTAAACTCACTTTTTCCCCAACACATTCTTTTCTTTGTTAATATATATAAATATATTTTAATTGTTTTATGTCTTGAATGAATTCAAAGAGAATTGCATTACATACAAATTAGAATATTAATAACATCCTGCTGACAGTTTAGTCTTGACTGCTGACCAGTCCACTGGTGCCATCTCCTGGTTGAACTTTTATTGTTGGTAAAAATTTGGGATTTTTATTCTTGTTCATATTTATATGAGGTAAGTAAAGTTTGATAAAATGATGTAAAAGAGAAAAAAGACAATGTTTAAGGAGCATAGGTTAGGCCTGTGTCTTAAAGTATGTTTCCTGTGACATTTGATACATACATCTGTCTGTGTGCATGACTGCATGTAGGGCACAGGATAAAGAGATATGTAGGTCGTGTTCCAAACATTTGAGAAACCCAGACATAACTCTTTGTAAGGAGGACCCACACAGACATTCCCATAGTCTGTTTTGTTCTGGGAAGGAGTGACCTCATCGGTTCAATCCAACCCCTCCTCCTTTTCCTGCTTTCTTGGCGGGGGTGAGACATTGCTGCTTACTCAGTGCAGAGAAGTAACGGTCCACATTTTCTGCAGTTTAAATTTTAATCCCCGCCCACTGCCCCTCCTCCCCAGCGTTCCCTCAATTTTACCTCCTTCTCAACTTTCCTCGCACAAGAAATCACTTCAAGACAGACTCCCTCCTACGCAACCAATCAGTGAGCTTTGAAGGATTTATGGCTCCCATTTTCAAAGCTCAATAAATCCTATATTATAAAGGCTCTGTGTTTGCTTCCAATAGAATTTTAAAAAGTCATTATGGCTGAATTTTTGTTTTTGTATTTTCTGATTGGAACATAGGTTGAGAATTTTTTTAAAAAGAGAGAAAAACGCTTTATATTTACTTTATTAAATATTTACAATTTTCCTCGCTGTAGTTTAATTATTTAACTCAATTAAAATTACTTCATAGTGGAGGGTTTTAGTAGCAGTAACATGAAAACAGTTTGATAGGCCTCTAGAATTCAACTTTGTAGGCCTGTACTTCAAAACTGCTCAACTTCATGGAAAGCTACCTTCAAAATCAAATATACATAATCTAGAGTAGGGCAAAATGTATAAATGAGTCACTCTAGGTGATAATTTTGCAAGTTGTCCCAGTTAAAAAGATGAGGTCTGCAATGTTTATTAAAGATACATCTAACCTTTGAGAGACAGAATGTAAAAAAAACAGGAAATCACAGTGCTTTAAGTTTTAAACAATATATTTGTATAATGGTGCAGAAAATACATACTTAAAAGCTACAAAAAAACAAGAATTATTTTCCTCACAGACCAGTAAATTGTTTTTGAGAGGCTCCTCTATGCTCCACTCATCATCTGTTTGAACCAGTTCTCTGTATAAAAGGACACCAGCCCACAACTTTAGACAGTCAAACTGTAACCTTTCCACCAAAAACAAGATCAAAGAACTGTTCAAGGACACCAGGGACAAGATTGTTCACCTGAACAAAACCATGATGAACCAACTGCTTGATGAGAAGAGATCAACTGTTAGAGCAATTATTATAGAATGGAACGAATAAAAGATCACTGACAATTTCCCTCCACCTGGGGTTCTTCTGAAATATTGGATTGATTTGGTACACTTTCTCCAGAGGAGATTTTGAATTTTGGATTGTGATAGGTTGAGCCAACCAGAAGAGGGCAGTGCCACAGCTAGCATCAAAGCTGGTTAGCCATTCATAGTATACATTGTTTAATTCTCTATGCATCAAGGAAGTGTTTTCATTTGAGGTTTTTTAAGAATATTTAGAAATGTATTCTTGGTTGTGAAGGCTAGAAAAGCAGTCTGTTGATCCCAGTGAATTTCTAAAACTCGCAGCAGCAGTGGGCATGGGCATATGTGGGAACTCACAATAAGATCTCTCCTGATTGGCGACAGTACTTTCCATAGATTCTATGACTCACAGCGACTCAGACCAATCAACATGGACCGGTGCAAATGCGACGATAGACTATCAGGAAGTAACAGAAAAGGCTCTTGCTTCATTTCCCGAGGGCCGGAGGTAAGGCATTTCCTATGGGTGACGTCACACTAGTCAGGCGGCAGTCCTCTGTCTCCCCCTCTGGTGGCCTGAACACACAGTCTCTAGACTGAAGTGCTGAAGCTCCTCAGCTTCTTCTCATCACCTATCACCCTCACAGTATTTAGTCAAAGCTTCCAGCTCTGCTCAGTGCAAAGCATTGTTCTCCTCATGACAATCCTGAGCATTCATCCAATTGTTAGTTCTCTACCTCTGCTCTGAACCTGCACCTGTCTGTCTGCCGCCTGCCTCAGCCTTTCCCTGACCAACGCCTGCTCTGTCCTCTTCAATCCCATGCCGGTCCTCACCCACGCCTGCCTGACTATTGCGCCTGATTGTGCCTTATTGCACAGCTTACTCCTGCTCTGTATTATCCTAATAAACATTGCAGATGGATCCGACTGCTTCTGACTTGTTACAACACCATGTTACATCCAGTAATATATATGGACTATGACTGTGACAAACAACCAGCACATGTCCGCCACCTAAACCTGGAAGAGGTTTGATGCAGAATATTGAAGAGGTGCAAATCCTGTGAATATTGCTCCATGCTTTTTCTTTCACAGTTCTATTCTGATATACAGTATGAAAGACTTGGTGTCATATAGTTCCGGCTGGGACAAACTGCAAATATTGATTTCACCTCCATGATCATTTTTCAAACGGTTTTTATAGTGAATTTACGCTAGCCTGGTGTTTTAGACTCATAAACTCCAAGTATTAAATCTTTTTTAAAAAAGACTTCTGGCTCCAACGAACAGACGGACAGTGGAGACACAGTCAACCTCCCCAAAGATAATAAACTCTCTTTTGACCCCCTTGAACTGTGGTCCCGGGTGTTTAGTCTCCAGATCAAAAGAACGCTGCACTGCGGGTCTTGTTCTTACAAACGTGTTGAGAATATTGTATATAATTTTTTATATTGTATATAATGCAATAGCTTTGCATTTGGTACATAGAACCCAAAATTGGTCTCAAAAATGGGCGTAGCTACAGGTGAACACAAGAGTTTTTGAACGCAGATGCTGTAAACATGCATTTACGCACATTATAAAAACTTTACATTTGGGGAAGTCACTTGAAACCATGTTTCTTAGTGCAAGCGTAGCTTAATAGGTGTTTTCCCATAAGGACTTAGCTAGATGAGTCTTCAACAAGCTGCTTCACCTTGTTTCAATCTGTTTATGACAGCTGAATTGACATTAGTTGATAATTTTTTTGAGAAATCATGGGATATGTGTGTCTCTCAAAAAATGCTATTCTTTTTGCTGTCAGTGGCATTTAGAAATGGAACTGCAATGTTGCAAACTCTTGAATAATAACTTTGAATACTAATTAATATTTATGAATAATTAAGGGCAAACATTCATTTTAGTTTTTTTTTTAAAGTTCTTTAGTTGTTCTTTTGTAGACATTTTTTGCTCTGACTTCACTACTTTTGACATCACACATGTGCCTTTCTTCTTTACTTCATCTGAACTCCCCCTAGCGCCCACACAAAAAAAATATAATTTCAGGACCCCTCATATGTCCAAATTGCCTGAACATTCCCGCACTTTATGGCATTAAATCATATTAGATCACATGTGGTCATATGCGGTCCCCCACAGTAAGGACCGTCAATATAAAAATAGAAATTATGAGCGGTGGATGCCTTCACACATGGCACCTTTTAAAAACAAAAACACGACTGAAGCAAACCAAACTACCAGAGGGGGGAGAAAAAAAAAAAAAAAAAAAAAAAATCACACAGTAGCAGTTCTTTGGGGGTAATTTTGCACAGAAATGTGCAAAAACCAGCATAAAAAAATGAATGAAAGAAAACTCGCTAGTCCTTTATCTCTCTATCTTGTTTGCATTTTCCAAAGTTTTCTGGGGTTAGGCTTGTTTGTTTGCATATGGTTGAATGCCTCTTTCCACTTTAAGTAGATCACGTTTACATCTTTATTCCCTTTGGTTTGCTTTTGGTCTTTGGTCTGCCACTGAAAATGAACTTAATGTTATGCAAAGACAGGATAAACTTGAGTGAAATCAAACATAGAGCTTTTGTAAAATTGACAAAACAAAGAGATTAAGTCTAAAGGACTGCACAGTGGTCTAGTGGTTGGCACTCAGAGAGTAGCCCTGGTTCAAATCCAAACTGGGTTCTTTCTGTGTTGGGGTTTGTATTTTCTCCTCCTGCATGCACAGGATTTTCTCTGCTCTGGCTTCCCCTCAACGAGCTCTGGTTCATTTAAGCCAAAACCAAATCTGAATAAACCTTCCCACTCCAACTATGTATTTGTTTTCTTTTGTAACATGCCCATGCATCTCTAAATTGTGACTATGTAGTTTTTTAAAAAATCAAAAAGCCTGTGTTGGCATTTTTTTCTGCAGAGCACCAGGAGGTCATTAGAAATAGGCCACTTGAGTTATGGGACTGTTGGCGTGAAAGTTAGCTCTGCTAAATTGTCATAAGCACTTCCCACTAGCTTATAACACCTCACAACCCTCTGTTAACATAAGCGTAGCAAAAAAGAAAAAAAAAACAGCAACTAATATGAGAGCTTCCAGCTGTACAGTTTTGAGTCAGATGGCAGCTCAGATGTTGAAAATGAAGATGTTAATGGATCTATTTGTCTGCAATTAGCTGCCTCAGCATTCTAGTGAAGACGATAGACTTTGCCCCGCCCACTGCAGTTGACACATCCCAAATTTGACTTTTTAACACTGCAGGTTTTCATCGGCTCTTGATCCATCACGATTTGAATAAAGAAATACTCAGAAACACAGTTTTAATCCTAATTATCTTATGGATGTCCCCCATTATGAGAAAAATGCTATATTTACATGTTAAAACCACAAATACATGATTTTCACTGGAGTGGGTTTTTAATTTCTAATCTCTGATATTTGGGAAAGAAAACCTAAAGTGAAAAACATTTTTAAAAAGAAGCAATAAATGGTATGTTCTGTATGCAGTCATGTGATGGTAAGCAATCATTCATTCAAAAAGTAGAGATTTTTTACTAGCCAACTGTCTAACTTGTGATTTGCAGGCGTGCCATGACTCTACGGCTGTACGTCTGTGTTTACAACTGGCGCTCAGCTATTTTTTTTCTCCTGGGGTTTATTTAACTCATCCAGAGAAACAGTTATAGGAGCCAGTTGTCTGCTTTAATGCCCTGCTGTTGCGCTGCATGTTTGATAAGAATCTGGTGTGAAAAAAAAAAAAAAGGAGGGGGGGTAAAAAGGAGGAAATGAGGGGATGGGGCAAATACAGAGACAAGGAGCCTTTGGGGACCTGGACTGGCATCACATTACATGACTGCTAAGAATGCAGGATTAGTTTTGGTGCTCTTATCTTCTCTGCTCTGGCTGCTGTTGTGCATTTCTCAATCTCAAAGGGTGGGTCCTTTAGAAAGCTCATTTGGCATACCTTCACCAGTGGTTCCAGATGTGTAATTAATAAAGAGTGTGAGAAGTGCAAGCTCTGGGAGAACAAAAGGGAAAGCAGATATCCTGCAGTTTGAGAAGCTGTTTCGGGGAGTCTATGGATGTGTGAAAGGTTTAAGGGGATCCTGTGGTGTCTCAACAAATGCTGTTGCTGATTGATGGCCTTGTTGAGGGGTGGGGGGCCTCAGGCCAAAGAATTAGAGAACTTACTACTTAACATAACAGTGGGTTCCATTTTTCTTTCAATGATGATATCCTCACAGTAACCCTGAAAACAACAGCCTGTTGTCTGAAAACTCTTTATGAAGTGAAAATTGCTGCTGTGTCCACATGCAGGGTTCACGGCTCGAGCAGACTCTTAAATCGGCCTCAAAAAAGTATTTTTATCTTTAGACCAAGTCACCATTTGGGATCCATAGTAATGCACAGTGTGCAAAGGAACATAAATATTTCAGGAATTTACTCCTTTTTTTTTCAATCCAGAACATCCACTGCAAGACCCCTTTATTCCGTTACCCTCCATCCGCTTGCTTCTACCTCAAGAGGGGTGGGAGCACAGAGGAAGGGTTAAAGCAACCAGTGGAAGACGGGGTGTAGGGCTGGGCTCGGTTAAGAGAGGAAGGGGGGCTGGCTATATAAAAACTGACAGAGCACAAGTGGTGCTTTATCCACCCTGTCCCATTCTGAGTAAGAGGAAACTCCTAAACTCCTGTGACTCAACCAGCTTTGCCCTCTACTTTCTGTTTCCCTCCTTTTCTCACACGCACAGTGGACGTGTGCACGCCGAGGACCACAATGGCAGCATCAATGCAACCAGCAGAGAGGCCCCACAAAATGCTGGCTTTTGCTTTGCTTCTCATCGTGCCACTTTTGAACGGTAAGTAACCAACACTCAATGCCGTGGGGGTCAATTGTCAGGGATCAAATGACCATCTACTGGAATGGGGAGGGCCAGAATGGGTGGGGTTGGGGTGGAGCAGTGTTTGTTTGAATCTTTCTTGAGTTTAATTCAAATTTTAACCCCTACAACTTCTTTGCTGCCTGGAATTCATTACAATGTTTAGCTGCGGAAACAAAAATGCAAAAAACATTTTCTGTTTATAAGGTAGTTATATCCTCAGCTTATCTGTACATGGGTAGAACTTAGCAAACAAAGGGCGGTCACTTCAGAGAACACATTTTTTTAAGCGATGTAAAGTTAAATTAAAAAAAATCTCTACTCTCACCCTTTGAATTTGTCAAATTATATTGCAATAAAAATTTTAAGACATTGTTTGCTGATTTACATGCAATTTTTGTGTTTTGTGTAGCTTTTTTGCTTTTAAATTTACAGTCTTTGCAAAATGCTAATGTTTATATTTAGCTTGAGGCAATATGATGTTAGCTGAAACCGTGCGTGAGAGAAGGGCGTGGAGTCTGGTTGTTAACATACATCTTAAATATGGTTGTGCTGATGCAGTAAGAGCTTTAAGCTAAAGGCATCTGAGCCATCCTGTGCAGCATGCATCAAAAGAACATGTGGCTTACATACATGGCTTCTTACGGACAGTGATGCAAAAATAGCTTGAATGGAAAAAACTTCAGATATGTATTTTTTAATATTAAAGCTATTCAGCATATATTTCTAAGAAAAAAATATTTTATCAGTGGATGCAAAGTTAGTCAATTTAGATTAGAACAAAGGACAAAAGAAGCTTACTGTGCTTCTTTTTTCCCGAATGATGGTTAGACTCAAACTTACTAGAATGATCTGAAGAGACAAAAATAAAAACATTTAAGATGTAGAGAAAAATATACATCAGGCATCAACTTCAAATGAGGTTTATGTTTAAAAGCATGGCGAATGAAGTGCAGCTACAGAGTTGTCTGTGGCACTCTGTTGTGGCTGGAAACTAACCTCATACTGGGTTCCCTAATTCAATCCTCGTGTGTTCATGAGAGGAAGCTTTTGTGAATGAGACCCTCAGCCAAGATGGGCAGCTGCATTTGATTAAGCAAAATGCAACTCCAACCATACAATTTCAATCTATGGATCCTGAAATACTGTAAGAAAAGAAACGTTTTGCTCTTGAGAAAGAAGAGAGAAAAGACGTAACATGTTAAATAAAGTAAAGAAAAACTCAAAACATGTGACACACCATGACCAGGTGCTTAATTCAAAATCTTATAAGATAAAAGATCACATTTAAAAATGCAATATCCCTTTAACTGAAGTTCACTGCCAGCCTAAAAGATGTAACTGAAAAATATGTGAGAATGCAGTTTTGCTTTAATGACATTTCAACAGGCACAAAGAAGTTAGTGATTAGAGTAGCTGCTCATGCAACCTAGAGGCCCACTGTTGAGCAGAGGTTCAGGGGATGATCAAAAAGATGTCCTGTCAGAAACGTAAAGTTTCAAAGGAAGGATTGTTTTCCCCTCCTTGTAATTTGCTCATGCAAAACCAAATCCTAGCAAACTTCAGATTTACTATGCTATCTTAGAATTAAATTATTTGAAATCAATCTATTATTTTTTTCTTAATTTCAAATAAAATACAAAATATCTCTACATTTTGCCATCAACTTTTTGTAAAAAGAGGTCTTTCCTGTCCAACATTTGGTTTTTGTAAGACTTTTGAAAGACTCCACATACAGGAGTGTTTAAAGGCCATCATGCAATTTGTAATATTGACCTCCTCCCAAAGATGTTTTGTAAAAGTTGTCTTAAGTTGTTTAAAAGCTGGAACTAACTAAATCATAAAAATGTCTAATATTGACTTTTTACCACACAATTATGCTGTAAAAAAGGGGGATGGTGCACCATTGAACAAGGCTTAATTAAGGGATTTGCTAACATACTTAATTAGTTTTAAATTGTTTTTACATTAAAACATGTTAATGCAAGAAAATGAAGCTTTTTGTTTCTTTGCTGTTTATGTTCACACATGTGCTTCACAACAGGAGATTTTTCAATGAAGATCTGGTCTCACAGCTGGAAATACCACAGAGTGGCCTTTAGCCAGGGTGCAAAGATGCCATGTGTACACCATGTCAAGAATGGTAGATTAGATCCAGTGTTAATGTTATGTGATTGAACAAGTGCTGCAAACACTTTGATGTTTTCATGATTTTACTGCAACAGGACTTACAGTAAAACAGAATGTATTCACTACGCAGACTTGTTCATCAAAATACTCATCTAGTTTTTTGTTTTTTTTAAATAAAGCGTTTTATCTTATGAGGATAAGATCAGCAAATGACATGTAAAGGAAAAACCTTTGTAAACAAGTTCTGAATCTGGTAAAAGTGAAATCCAGTAACTCTGGGAATAATGTATTTTAAAAATGAGGGACGTGTCTCCTTCATTAAATTGATTATTTACATGACATACTATATATATATATATATATATATATATATATATATATATATATATATAAAGTTTATATTTCGGGCTGGGGACTGGCACAAGGGGACCCAGGATTGTGGCTATATAGTGAAGGGTCTTGGGCCCATAAATTGACATTTTTGTGAAAAAGGTAGCAAACAATAATCTTTATTTGTGTAAATAAATGCTTCTTATGAAATGATCATGAAATAGTTTACCCGTGTCTGTTACAAAAAACATTTTTAGGGGAGCAAAACTATAAACTGTAGAATACTTCACCTAAACAATTTTAACAAAAACTTCAAATACATTCATACACTTACTCTTTGTGTTACCATTTTGTAGCATATTATCACAACATATTGGTGAGAAACAAAGACAAAAATGAAACGTTATTTTTGTTTGCCCACAAGTTTGAAGGACGTGATTCATATTAACCTAAAATTTAAGGAAAACACAGCTGTTGGCTTTGAAAGGTGATCATGTTAATTTTTGCTTTTCTAGCCAACATCCAAACCTTTAAGCGCTGTGGTCCTTGAACAACAAGTAAAAAAAAAACAAAAAAAACATTTTGATGACAGGGTTTTCTGCAGAAGTGGGGAAAAGACAAATGCGTGAGGGGAATGCTCAAAAACAGGAAGAGGCTTACATCTATTGTGTTGTCAGTGATATTTTTGGAGTCCTTTGTGCTTGTTAAATTTAAGTTTAAAAGTCTGAAGATTAATATTTAAAACCACATTTTGCTATGCGGTTGAAGCTGTGCCTGGGCTAAGAAGTGGTTTAAGGAGGCTCTTGAGTAAAGCAATGAACCCTGCACAACCTTGCTGCCAAGCCAGAGTATGCAAAGTATGCAATTGTTTGAATCATGGTTGTCATAGTACTCATTGAAGTAACAAATACACAAAAAAGACAAAAACAATGGTGTTTAATCCTTTTTTGGAATAGATTTCAATCCTAAAAACCAAATGTAAATATTTAAATTTTGTAAGTTAGTAGAAGTACATAAGTAAACGTTTTTGTCTTATTATTCGTGCTTCTGAGTTTGGCACACACGTACATACAGACTTTCAAACAAAAGGCATTTGCTTAACGACTCTTTTTAATCCTCATTTGAAAAAGAAAAAGAACTGAAAGACTATAGACTAAACATTTTAGCCTGTTTACTTCCTGAAGTATCTTTGCACATATTCATTCACATATAAGTTCTTTTTAAAACTACATGGACAAATCAGTGTGAGTTGTTGAAGAAAAACATGAGTTGTGTTTTTAAATAGACATGTCTCTCTGGACAAAATCAGTGTAGAGCCTTTGAACTGCTTTAATTTTCCCCACTGCAAAAAGGTTTGGCTTCAGTCTAACAACAAACCAGTCAAACTGATTTCACATTACACGCTGAACAGCAAAACGTTTGCAGACAAAGCCTTGTGTGTTTGTATGTGGAAATGTGTTTGTTACCTTGTCAAGGCCATCTAGAATAATCACTGACATTATAGGCTCTATGAGCCTTTGTGAGAACATTTGATGAGTCCTAATGCAGAGGAATGCAGTGTTCAGATTCTTGGTTAAATTTAGAGCTGAAGTGTGAACGAAGGTTAGGTAAAGGTTAATGTTAGGCATGGACTAGTAATGGTTAAAATTAGGGTTAGGGGTCGGGTTTGGCTATACAAAAGCAATGGAGTCTATGGAATGTCCAAATAAGAATAGCAGCGTAAACGTGCATGGGTGTGTGGGATGAGGGTGTTAAGTGTTTGGGCAGGGGTGGGGTGGAAGGGTTTTCTTTTCTTTTTCTTTTTGGCCCTGAATTGAAAGCAGATGTCATGTTCCCTGATTGTGGTTCCTAGAAGCAGACATCACGCTCTGGATAAGCAGCTGCAGTGGCCCAAGGCTCGGACGGGTGAGTTTAGTAGCTGGGCAGCCCTGTGTGAAGTGAACGCCCCCTTTCTGGTCTGATTGAAACCATAAGCTTCTGTTACTTTTCTGCCAGGAGAGAAAAAATAGCCAGGATACCGCCATTAATCGTTGTGACAGGAGTGATAAGGGAGGGGCCACAGGAGGTTGTGGGGTGGGTGGGGGAAGGGTGATCACTGAAGGGGTCATGATAGTGGGGTCAGCAGCTTGTTGTTTCAAAAAGGGTAAGGTTGCAGGGCATATTTGACTTTATAATGCTATGCTCCAGGGTTGCATTTTTTTGCAGGGCCTTAGACTTTCCAAATCCAGAGGAACCAACTTTGATATGAAAAAGCTGCTTTTTGACAGAGATGGTACAGAATAGTTCCTCGAATCAGTTTTTTCCCCTTCCCTGCACTATCTAGCAAATGTAACACTCTAAGTAAGGCCAGAGAAAAATGCAGTTTGTTAGATCCATTTTACATATACTTGTATTTTATGTCTTGCAAGTGGATGCATTAACCACAAGAAATCTTTTCTAGTTTGAAAAGTTCCATTGAACACTGCTGTATGTGACCAGAAGGGTTCAGCATTGACACGGTGGTCCAGTAACGAGTGCAGACCATTATCACCTCAGCATGACCAATTACACCACCAGGTTCCCCCACAGCAGAAGAAGGGTAGGCCCACAGGGACCCAATGCTATGATTTTATAGTTTGTAGCTCCTAAACACACGCACCAAGTCTAACAGTGGTTAGTCTGCTGGCTTAAACTAATCAATCTATAGCTTTAGAAAATGATTTTAGTATTATTTCAATTGTTGATTTTACATTTTTAAAGTATTTTGTTTGTTTGCATGGTTGACTGGCGTGGAAAACAAAAAGCACTTCTCCATTTTAGAATGAAAAGGTGGCTCAAGACTAAATGGTGAAGAAAAAAATGAATGTAAAAACCATTGTGGGAAAGTAAAGGAAATATCCAATCCTTTTTATCGGTTAGACTGTAACAAACCCAAATGTTTTTTCTGTCTAGGTATGTATAATATCAGAGCAGGCATGACAGGAATCAAACCACCATGCCCAATGTTTGCTCTTATCAAGGATTAGAAAATCCTGAATGTAAAAATATCTATTTAGAACATAAATATACTTTATAGGGCTCTCTTCGTATAACCCAAAGACAGATTTATACTTTTTTTTTTAAAGAAAATCCTGCAATTATGGTTTCTGTGCAGTTAAAAAGACAGTTTCATGTCATAATTCTAAGGCTCTGATTTTTTTTTTTTTTTGAGTTAGTGACACTTGCAGTGTTTAACCTAAGTTGGGTCCTGACTTCATTTACTGACTTATTTGGGTCTTTACATCATAAAAAAACTGTCACTTTGTTTTTAATATTATTATCTTATTTTATTAGCAAAATGGTGTGAGACATGTTGAGTTACCCTAAGTCTATCCTTTGCTGCTAGGATATTTATTTTGCTGAAAAAAAGGCAATATATTCGTGTTTAACCCCATCTAAAGCTACAGAACATGGATGTAACATGTTTAGCTTCCTGTGAACTATGCATCTTTTTTTACATACTAGCCCTTTAGAATCAACTAAATTGATGTATTCCAGTTTTTATTGAGGTAAGATACACCCACATTCCGACCACGCATTCTTACACGTAGGGACAATTTAGAATCACTTGTCATGGATACATTTATGTTTATGGAATGTTGAAGCAAAACTGGAAAATCCCAGCAGGTTTAGAACAAGCACATATTATTTAGAGATTACTCTTCTTGTTTGCTTACGGAAGCACAACTATATATATTTATGAATAATAGCCTTAGATAGTAGTTTTTATAAATAAATGATTTTAAAAAAATCAAATGAAAATTTTAATAGATTGGTAACAGATTTATTTTGCTTGGTGTAAATTACATCTACAACTTTGAGTGGTTTACAGCCTTTTTTGTCATAAAAAATCCAAGGTTTAATCTCAGAGACCAATGACTTTACCTTTTCTCTGCATTCAATGTTTTTTTTTTTTTTTTTTTTTATTAAATTGAATAACGGATTAAAGTTTGTTATTATTTTATTGAATTATGCAATCGACAGGACATTATATCCTTCAAGAGATTTCAGATGAGAAAATTTGGTGGCTAAATACCTGTTGGAGGATAAAGGAAAAGAAAACCAAAGCTGTGTGTGAGTCTAATGAAGAGAAAATATTCAATAACTTACTTCATGCTCAGAGGCTTACTGAAGACGAGGCAAACAAACATCAGGACAGATGACTTTACGTGGCTATTTTTCATACATTTGCATTAAGAGCTTCCTTGACAGTGGACGTTTAATAAGTCCTTGTGAAAAAAACCCAGCATGCAGTCAACTTTGAAAGATACAAGACACACAGTTATTATGTAAATATATGTAAAGATGTTCATGCGGAGACGGTGCACGAGCAAACAAATATATGATGAGGCAATTCTGAGGCATTAAAGACAAACAAAGCCTTCTGGGAATGTGCTGTAAAAGTACAGCTTTTCAGATGCAGCTTTATGTTACAATAATGTGCGAGAGGTGTGAAGGCTGAAGCCTAAATCTCACCTCGAAAAATGCTCCAGATTGGTTGTGCATGACTGGGACTGGATAAATGAAGACGAAAAGCTAAGAGGGAGAAGGGTGTGGAGCCAAAGGCTTGTCCTCCTCCATAGCCTGCTACATTCCTCCATCCAGAGTCCCAAGAGATAGGGGGTGTTGTTCAGGGTGGAGCATATCCAGACCACAGTCGTCAGTCAGAGAATTCTTGTGGGAAAATATTCCAGTGAGGAATGAAGTCAAGGCCCGCGCCAAAAAACACGTGGAGTCTTGGCTAAAAACGACTCAGTTTTTAAAGTTTCACTGACGTATTTCTGATGACGGATATCTTTAAACATGGCACACACACACACAAAAAGGAATGACAGGAATGCTTCTTCCAACATCCTCTGTGAATAAAGGCCCAGGAGTTTAAAACATTAAAAACATACAATGAAAGTGTGCACCTGAAACGCAAAGGGATCAAGCAGAACCAAAAAAGAATCACTGCGAGATTTTGGTGAAAGATGAGGTGATGATGACCTTTGAGGTCACTCTGACGAAGTACACAGACCTCCAACTTAAAACCATTCCATCATTAAAGACATAAAGCAACATATTACCAAGCATACTTGGCTCTCATCTAACATGAGCACCATTTAACTTCATAAATGCTAGGTTAATACCATCAGATAGAGCCCCTGTAACGAGGCCAAAAAACCCAGTATTTTCTGGAATTAATAACTGAAAATGATTCTGGGTCTAATGAGGTGGTCAGAGCAGGACAGAGTTTATTGGTTGTGTTGGCTGAGCTGCAAAAGCAATCCTAGTGCTTTTACAGTGCCTGTGGCTAAACAAGTGTGTTTTGCTTTATGAAAACGTAGCAGCTTGGATTTACAAGTGTACTGAGTGAATGACATCAGTAACTGTGAGAGGATGTTTTTCTTTTTCTACAGATTGAAAAATGACTCTTTCTGCAAAATAATTTGCAGAACACTGCCAGTGTTGTTGCAAAACAACCACAAACATTTCTATCACAAACAACATTCCAATCTATATGATTACATGTACGCACATACATACATGCATATATACGTACATAATTACTTTTTTTTTTTCTTCTTTTTTTACAAAGCCACCAACTGAGTTTGAACAAAAACCTGCAAGACAAAAGATGACAAAACTACAGTTAAAAAAAAAAAACATATTTCAGCCTAAGCAGTCACTTTTGCGTGGGAGAAACTAACTTATGCTTGATGCTTGACCATCTCAACCACTTTGTTTCTTTTAGAGAAAATGTTGAGATTCAGAAAGACCACCCAGTAGCAAAGGAGGGACAGCTGCACAGTCAAGGCTGAGAAAGCCATATGAAAGATGAACATATGAAAACAATGTGGCCTCCTAAAAGCCACTGGTCCATTTCCTTATGGTCATTTTAGATAACTAGATACATGAAGTAAGCCAAAACCCTTTTCTGACACCTGGTTTTGGCCTCCAAAATCTATAGCACGGTAAGAATTCAGTGCTAAAGAATATATTTTTATCAATGAAAACTAGGGTATGTTCAGACTGGACACATTTGGTTTGCTCATAGTGAACCATAGTTTGCTTTCTCAAATAATCCTGAACAAGTTTTCAGTCTGAATCCACCCAAACGAACCCTGGTCCGAGACTAGAAACCGCTCTCAGGCCCATTAGACCAGATGGTCTCAGTTTGTTTCCAATCAGACTGAGCTGCGGTTCACTTTGAGATTCCTCAGTCTGAATATACTCTGGTCAGGGCGGAACAATTGAACCAAAACGGCCACCATAACCAGTTATTACGAGATGTAAACAGAGTAGCAAAGCATTGATGAGACAGAGCAACTTATTGAAATTTTGTTAAATAATACAAGCTCATTAAAGCAACTTTTGACGTGATACAAGTGATGCAACAAAATTCAAATCCGTTGGACAGCAGTCTGAATACAGACCAAACATATGGTTCAGGACTAGATCCGAACCAAATTAAGTGTACTCGGTCCGGACCAATGGACTTTTCCAGTCTGAGCAAACCCTTAATTAGAATCAGTTGCAGATGGCAGTTATGTAAAATATGATTTTAAGCAGCCTGTCTCGTAGCTGAATAAGAATAATGTAAAATGATGTCTTCATTTGTGGACCAAATAAAGTTACTGTCAATCACTTCAGATCTCCCAGTATCAACAAAGCTATTTTGCCAATGACATGGAAAAGTAGTAGTATAATGATATGTGCCACAGTTTTGTGTTTTAAGGGCATATTTAGCTTCATCCAGGATATAAAAAAGCCCCATGAATCTGCTGTCGGTGTACAGGCTATTATGTAATATATTTTAGGTGATAAAGTGTGGAACAGATACTGCACGATATACAACTTCACTGTACAGCTGCTAACACTTGACATGCCTGAGGACCTCCCTTGAAATTGATGCAACACTTTTGAACCGGCACACACACACTCTACTAGTTGTTTTTTCACCATGACACCCAAGTGAAAATAGAGGTAACAAAACAGCTAATGTGACTATCTGCGCCTGATGTAAGGACTGTTATAACAGCACGAAGACATTATGTCATAATGAGGAATAAACAACTCAAACATTTAAGAAATATATTCACATCAAACTAAATGTTTTACTTTTGTTTTTGCATATCCATTGTGTTTTTTATTTCAATTTTGGGTTGGATTTGAACAACTTTCGGTTTTTGGACTTTACAAAAAAAGATTTCCAAGACGCTTCAGACATATGGAGGTATGAGATAAAGTCATCATTTTATATAATTTATTTTCCATCTGAAAAATGTGATGTATGTGGTAGGGTATGTTTTCACAAGTTATTTTGATTTCTTAGTCAGTGCTATGAAATGGGGAACATCAGCCTGTAAGGGATTGAGCTCACCTCTGTCACTAACTTAAACATGGTGCTTAATTTAGGTGCAATCAGAATTTTATCAATTTTTCTTTGCTTCCCTGATCATGTTGCCACAAAAAAACTCCCTTTGTTGTTCATTTGTCTGTTTGCTGATCAGCCATGTACATAATAAAAAAAAAAACTGGAAATAAAAACAAGTTTTCCCTGAAATCATCTGCTTACAAAAGGAGAGAGCAGGTGGGGAAGAATGAATGTGTAAGGAGAGATTCAGGGGTAAGGGGTTATGGGAATATTTTGAGAGTGAGGTAATAATGCGCTGTTTCACAGAAAGAACAAAAACAATGGAGGCTGGATAATCTGGTTTCATTTATAGATCTGAGCGATGCAATGTAAGCTGAACAAATCACCGCATTATAAACCTCGGGCTCATTACTTCAGTGACTGCAGGGCGTGGCAGCATGTTTTATCAGTTAGCCAAGAAAATCAACCAGTCTAGAAAGACATCAAGGTTATTGCATATCTGTGGCTTCACCATTGAAAGAAACGAAAAAGAGTTGTGCCAAGTTTTTGATCACTGGTTGGATGACTTCTTATTGCTTCACTTTCAAAAGGCCCCTTCAGAGGCGTTGTTATGAGAAGGATTTAATCCTTTTTTTAGTTCAGCGACATCAGAAAACATCTTGAGTAAAAATATTTTGCTAAAGACTAGATTTCAAAATAAACTCTGCAAGTATGTAATCTAGCTTCAGTAATCTAAAGTACTGTAGTATCCCAGTAGGTTTGTTACATAGACTGCAGCCTATAAGAGAACTGGACTGAGAGGACTTGGAACAAGCTCACTCCTGATTGGCAACAGTGATTTTCATAGAAATGTGGCTCAAATAACTTGGACCAATCACTGTGGTCTGGCTCCAACATGTCCGTCTCACAGAAAAATGGCGACTGAATTTGCTTCATTTCGCTAGAGCCAGAAGTAAGGCATTTTCTATAGGTGACATCACACTTGCTCTGTCCAGTTCTCTTATACCGTCATTGGTCTGTTTACCAAAAGACAAAAGCAGATGATCCAGGCTAAATAAATACTACCACAGGGCAAAATACAGAACTGTTTCATTCTATTAGCATTTGGTTGTAATACAAACATATTTTGTCTAAATCTTGAGCAAGCCCTCAGCTGTTTAACTTTGCAACACATTTTTATATGAAAAACAAGTGATATTTGTTAACCTCATGGTTCTAATGTCATGGCTAATGAAACGAGTGCTGTGGTGCAGAGGTATAGCGGTCAACCCCTATCAAAAGTGTCAAAGTATCCTTGGGCAAGACGCTGAACCCTCATTGCTCCTGGTGGTTATAGGTTGGCCCCAGTGTTCGGCAGCGGAGCCGCCATCTGTGTGTGAATGTGTGGGTGAATGGGACTGTGACTGTGGCACGCTTTGGGTCTTCAAGGAAGGTACTAAAGCTCTATATAAGCATACACCATTTACCATTAAAAAAAAAAAATGCAAAAGGTTAAAAAAATATCCACTGACTTAAGATGCAACTGGTAAAAACTGCATTAAAGCAGCAGACAGACACTTATCTCATGTATCTGAACTCTGGTGACGCAGTTACAGGTCATCCAGGTTTTCACTGTGATTTACATTTGTATACAGTAGACGTGTGCCCTTTTTACTATGTTTTTAAGTGAATTCTTCTGATGTCACAGGAAAAGTATTGGCCGAAGAAGAGATGATTGTTGCAGGAACACTACAACCGGTGGGAAGAGGAGACGATATCCAAACACCTGGTACACTTCCTGGTAAGATGAGAAGCTCTAAAAATAACAGAACATATAGATTATGAGCCCACTAAGTTCATAGGTCTGTACTCCCTTACAATCAATGGATATTTTTTATCCATTTTAGGATTGATGAGACGAACAACATTAAATTGAATGTCAGTACTAATTGCTTGACTGCTTTATTGTATTAGCTTGAAAATTAAAACTCATCATTATAGATGCAATAAAGACTACGTCAATTTTTCTTTTATAACCAATCGCTAATGAAGGCAGTACTGCTATTTCAGACACTCGTTCTTCACAAGTACAAATCCAGGTTCTGCCTACTTTGCCACTCCAAACTTCTGAACCCACAAAGACTGCTTTGACCACAGAGAAAGGAGGAAATCATAATGGCAATGACCTCACTACTCAAAAGGAAGCAACAAATGAAGGAACCAAACCCACAGAGAAGACAACAGCTAAACCAGGGACTCCAGCGCCAATTCCTCACAGAGGGGACGGTCCCGATGACAAACCAAAGGTGCAAAAAAAAAATTACCCAAGTGATAAAATGTGTCTTATTTGTATGTAAGGGCCCTTCTAGCGTGTATCAAACTGTCTGGTGCACAAAGCTTAATTGAAACCAGCAGTTTATCAGATATCAACAAATTATACAACTAATTAAAGATTTATTTACAAAGAAACCACAACCAAAAATTTAATAAAGTTTGCTAATCTCTGTCTTTACTTTCTCAATAATATTCATCCCAGTCAAGCTTACAAATATGTTTTTTACATACCTTATTGTGAAAGGAGTCTGATGATCAGAAGAAAAAATGAAACAGTGTAAATGTGGCTCTGTCTAAACTGGTTTAGATGTATTTAAGTTGATTATAATTGTTTTAGGTTGATGTGTTTTTTTCAAGCGCATAATTAATTGATGGACATTCTTAAGTCTCAGTTTAGACCCTCGTTTGCCAACAATTATATATGGTTAAATGAAGTGAAGTAAATGGGGTCTGTCACTGTATTAATGCAGTGGAATAATATACATATTAGTTATGAAGGTTGTGTGGCCTTCAGTATTAATAATGAATTATTCTGTTAGTATCAATTATTTCATTTATGCTGAACAAACATTTTACTATTATTTGAAATGCATGACTGTGTGTGCTTAATATGTTGAAAGACTAAAATAAAGAAACGTTTAAAAGGCTTTGTTTTTGTCTCTGCAGCCAGTACAGGATGATGTTGTCTGTGTTATCAAAGAGGCTGTGGAAGGAAAAAATGCCATCCACCTCAAACTCAAAGACTTCTCCAACTGTGTAAGCCTCCAAATTGCCTCTTTCTCTGACTTTCCTGCATTATGTTTTTTATTTTGTTTTATTTTTTTAATGGCAAAAGAGGAAGATGTCCCCACAAAGATCAAATAAATGAAATGTTTTAATGATTAGTGGCGTGAGAAGAGAGTATCATGTGATGCCAATAAGATGCAGCAAAATTTTCAAAAATGTTCCTGCGGAACTTTTCTTTTTTTTCCTTTTTACATGAAAACAGTAGGAAGAGAAAAAAATGCTTTGTTTTTTCCTTTAAGATGTCCTCTAAAGTTTACCTTTGAGGAGAATTTTCATTTCTGAGCCAGAAACCATTGATCCAACAGCCAGTGAATTGCTGAAGCTGTGTGCATCTTACCTTTTAAAATTCCAGGAGATTTTTCTTGCACAAGAAGCAAGGAATGGTTAGCATTTGGAAGGCTGTGGGAGAGCAGCACTATGGGTGGGCCCAACGCTTCTGTAAAAAAAGTAACATATAGCAGCCTGTGGCTGTAGAATGAGACTGTGTTTTTTTACATTTGTGTTTGGAAAGAAAAATTCTTCCCAGTCTCAGCATGACAGCACTGAGGTCAACAGCTTTTACTGTGGGGGTCTAAACTACACTACTCTACATATGATTTCCATTACTGCAGCCCCCATGTAGTCTGTGAAGAACAACAATGTTTACTTTTTAACAGGACATAAACAACTGTGGCCAGCAAGACAACATAAGGGGGTTTCCTGTTTGACCAAACCAAAAAAGCAGGCTGTAATTTTCCAAAAGTTGTCATTCTTCCAAAAGAAAATGTATTTTTTAAGGTTGATGTAAAGTTTAAAAAAAGACAACTAATGATTTAAAACTAAAGATTTAAAAATGAAGGAAAAGGCATAAAATCAACAGAACACACCAGAAACGAAGGGGCTAAACTGATGCTCTACAGACTTTGACTCCCATGTATTTGAATGAGTAGCCTTGACCATTTTATTCATTCACAGATAATTAGGCACATGAGCTTCTCTTCAATAATTAGATGCTAAGAATGAAAAAATGTGATCAAACGCATAGCTATAGATTTCAAAGATAATAAAAAAAAAATAATGATTTCTTGGTTTTATTTCAATTTTTGGTGGCTACCTTTTAGAGTTTGTGTCTTTCTGCGTGTTAACTTTAAGTTGTACAAAGCAAAAAAAAGTGCTTTGCTTACATGAATAAAGTTTGATTTGATACATCGCTCTGATAAAAAAAAAGAAAAAAAAAACTATTTCTTAAAAAGAGAATGAAGGGGATTTTTAATTATTTTTTTATTTGAATATAGTAAAAGGTGAAGTTCCATCGAGTTTTACTACCCTACTTTTGTATCTACAAAAGCTTTGGTTGAAACAAAGAATAAAAATGATCTTGTCACTTATTTTGGTGCCTCATGAAAATTTTATTTTCATTGAGAGTATTTCAAGATACTTGTCCATGCGCTATATCTTTTAATATTTTTGTCTTATTTTTTTCTTTGTTTACAGGCAGACACACAAAAGAAAATTGTGAGTGTTTTGGAGGATTTGTGTGGAGAAGACTGCAAGTTGGAGATCTACCAAGAAGATGGCACAAATGAGGCCATAGTCTCTGGAAAGAATATTGAAGGCTAGTAAAAAATAAAAGAAAATGAAAGAAAAAACATAAAAATTTTGATTACATTTTAATTATGTGGTCACTGAGATCAATAATTATTTCTTGGCTCTGTTAAGTATAATAATAGTCGATGTTATTAGTTTTTGAAACATCAAATTCTGTTTCTGTACTGTTTTCTACTTCTCTGAACAAGAAACGGGAAAATGCCTTTTTTAAGAATGAGAAAAATGTTATTGACACTATAATATTACCATATATTTACACCTGGAATTTTGTTCACTTGCAGATGATGTTACTGGCATGACAAACAAGTTCAACAATGACAACATAAAGGATAAGGTAACTGTGGCAGATGTGGGGTATTTTAAATGTATTTGGTTCATCTGAATAAAGCAGGATAAGCTATCATTCAATCAAACTCATTTTTTGGATATGACCTAAGCATTGTAGGAAAAAAAAACTGTGAGTGATTTACTGGAAAACTGGCCTCCCAATGCAACCATGGGATTGACTCATAATCAGAATTGAGGGAAGAAAAACACTCCATCACCATGTGGACTCTAAAAGGCTTCAAGATGGCAGTGTCACAAACAAACAGCCCACAGGGAAAAATTGGGGCCGATGTTTGGTTTGTGGGTGTGCCTATTTGAACTGTCTGCCAGACAGCTCCCACAAATCCATCAAACTGAATTAAGCCATCAGCCATTAACCAATTTCTGATAAAATCTCTTCATGGTTCTGTCTACAGCTCGCTCACTGACATTTTTGGATCACTTATAAGACTAAAGATGATGCTTAACAGTGTTAGGTTATGGATGACAGGTTTTGTTCGTTTTCTCCTGCTAGTGTAAACTCCACATACCTAGCATCTACCTAGCAACATCCCATAATTTAAGAACCAGTTTATCCTGACGCACATTTTTTTTCAGTTTTTTTCAAAACATTTAATTGAATTGAATCTGAAGTTCCACTATACAACTGGTTAACAAAGTAAATAATTCATTTAGAAGATATCATTAAAATTTTAATTTTTAAGCAAAAAATATTTATTTAAGAAAGTATTTGGATGTACAATGTTTATTTTTTACTTTGTCAAAATGCTAAACATGCATTCATTTTCTAAACCCATTTTGTCCCCGTTGGGGTCACGGGGGTGCCAAGCCTAACCCAGCCACTCATGGGCAGGGTACACCCTGAACAGATCAACCAGTCTGTCGCAGGGTCAATACTAAACATATTAAATAGGTAATTTGTATTTTATTTAAAGTGGTGTTTTTATTCAGCATGTTGATCTTTTTTGTTGTGAAGATTTTTTGCAAAATCTTAATTTATCTTCTTTTTTTTTCTCTCCCTTTTTGACTCTAAATCTTTATAAAATCTTATCATTTGGCAAACCTTTTATGCCAAACTAAAGCAGAACATAGGACTATTATATTTACTACAGGAATGTTCATCAAATGTTTGACTAAACAAGTAGTCTGGGTTTCACAAGAATATTTTGAAAATTGTTCAATTTGCCTTAGTTTAGTTTGCAAACAAGCAAACAAACTAAAAACTGCATAATTAAAAAACACCCAAGTTTGGCTATTTTAATCCAACTTTAAAGTTAAAAAGGGTTTCAGGATTATTTTAACTCAAGGGACAAAAAATAGAAAAAAATAAAATAGGCCGAATCCGAATTCTTCCCCTATGGCTTCTCCCTACCCCTACATTTAAGCCTCCAAATGGAGAGATATGGAAAAATAGTGTCTTCTAATGCGCTAAAAAATACATAACATAGATTGTTTTCATTTAAAAGGTGAAGCTAAAACAAAAAGTTATCTCTACATTTAAATGTGAACTTCTGGGTTTCAGATCCAAACAAACAGAACTTTTTTTTATCTCTGCTTAGACGGATGTTGAAGAAGCAACTAATCGCTGGGGAAAGAACTCCAAGTTGGTGCTAGTTTCCTTGTTGCTGGCTGGGCTGCTGCTGGCTGCGCTGCTGGTCGCTGGGTATTACCTCAAGATGCACCACAAGACCTCTAAAGGGGTCAGACTAGTGAGTACTTTGTAGGTTTAACATTGATGAAACAAAACTGGACATTTCTACAAGGAAGTATTCAGATGTTATTCAAATGGATATTTCAGTGTCAAGCTGCATTCACACCGCCCTCAGCAATATGTGTTCAAGCGCCCACTTCCAATGAAAAATCTTCGTAAATGTGCGCAAAATGGACGTTTCAGGCGTCCACTTTTAAAACTCTACACTTGGAGCAACACACATTTTTAAGACCGTTTTCAGGCTCCAAGTACAAAACGTGTGGCCGCCTAACGCACGTTGAAAGTTAAACCAGATTTGGCCAATTAGGGACTCTGATTTGGTTGTGATGCATAAATGGCGTCCCTTTTAAATCACTGAATTAAAAGTGCCAACCGTTTGAAAAACGCCTGGTGTGTTTGTAGCTTATAAAAAAACATGTAGCCCATCTGGTTGAAACTATTGCTTACACTGATCCTTGATTCATGAAAAAATAAATAAATAAAAGCAAAGTGGTTTCAGGTCAAATAAGACGTTATCAACCTCATCCAAAATCTAAGGGAGGACACACTCAACTATGAAGCAGCAACTTCTTTGAGATGGTTTTACTTAAACCACTAGCCATGGGGTAACATCTGCTTTTAGTGTACTGTATTTTGGGGTTGTGGCGCCATCTTTTAGATGGCAGCAAGCCCATACAATGTGACAAAAATAGTTTCCGTTTTTTGGCCTCATCTTGCAAGTTTTCGCTAAAGATGTCTAAAATTGGAGATTCCTTGTATTGTACTTTCAAGTTGCTAGTGTTAAAAAGGCAAACATTTTAAGATGATCATAAGTAGCCTAAGCACAAAGCTGAACCACATTGTGCATTTTTAAAATGTGCAAATCATATTGACATCTCTGCTCTTTCTTAAGGCTGAGTCTTTCCAGGTGGATGAGGAGAATCAGACCAACACTCTGGTGTCTGTGGCTCCACTGCCTCAAGAGCCCGTCGATAAGCCTACTGCTAACGGGGAGTCCCCGCCAGAAAACGGAAACAACCTCTCCCCCACCACCAATGGACACTCTGCTAACCAGACCCAAGTGGCTGACACTGAGATGTGAACACCCCACACTTCTACCAGTCCTTCTTTTGTCTTCAGCTTTCACCCATCTGTAGGATGAGAAGAACAAAAACAAGTGCCTGTAATGTGAAAAGTTTGGGAACATTCACCTTTCTTGGTGTCAAAAAGTGGCTGCTTATGTTAACTGTCTATTTGATCAGTTCTGACTTTTCTCTTAATGTGACAATGTTTGTGGAATCTCCCAATAATATTCGTTGTGTGTTGTTGATTCTTCATGATGCACACGTTCTGTTACTTAATCTAACAACTGTGCCGCAGCGAAACTAGTCAAGCCATACAAATGAGCAGGTTTTGTGCTGTCGTCTGCAGGACAAATGCTCATGGTGTCATTGTTTGTTTCCAAATTGCATCACCAAAAAACAATTAGGAAAACAGTTGTGAGTTTCTTAAGGGCAACTGTCGAACTAAAATAAAAAAGAGAGAAACAACTGCTTATTTTTACTGCTGAATTATTTTATAGGAATTTAATTTTAGGTAGCAGAATTGGTGTTTTCAAAAATCCTCTTTGGTTTGTAGGATAAATATTGCTATCCAGCTGGTAAAGCATGAAAAAGTCATTAAACGTTAAGCTTTTTTTTTTTCCCCAGATTTTTTCTTAAAGTTTATTTGGGCCTGGCCAGTTTATCATCCAGTTTAATTACTGTATTGTTTGTTTGTGTTTGTTTTTGTCTTTTGTAATAAAAACATGCCAACTTTCCTTTTCTCACCACTGCTTGTATTTAATCATGAACATCAAGCTGTTCAAATGCTTTAAAATTAAAAAAAGGCAGGGCAGTTTAAGATGGGAAAGAAGGAAAATTATATGACTCCCACCAAATTCTTCTGTCGCAGATAGAGGGTTCAGCATTCCTAAGGCAACCAGGATTTAAAACAACTAAATCCAGTGGTTCTTACTTGCTCCTCATTTATTTAGTGTGTAAATATGTTCTATTTATAAACTGTTGATTTTATCAGAGATAAGAGATAGGAGATTGTCCTTCTTTTCTATTTGGCTAAAAGCATTCATAATCTGCATGTTATAGTCATCCAAACATGTTTTTAATGTAATTGGATGAAATGCAATTCTTAGGTAAGATATATCACTGAAAAGCATTAAATAAGAGTAACTATTCATTTTTACAACGATTCAATTCATATCTTAGTTTATAGTTGATAATGTGATTCATAGTCAAAATTGGTTCATTTTGAATGATCCAACTCAATCTGATTCAAACTCATCCAGGACATCTTTAGAGGAAAATTCAATCAGTGTGACTCAGAGATAAATACCTGGTACTGAACAATGCAGGTGAAGTTTTCCAGATTCCTTGTATTTCTTGCAAGAGAAAAGTGTAAATTAAATATGGTAATAAACAAACAAGACAACAGGAATTAATGGCAAACCCATTCACACTTTAGTTTTATAAAGCTCAGGCCACTGTTTTACCACATCAAAATAATGCAAAGGGAGCATTTTTAGAACATTGTTCTACACTGTATGGCCACATGTCTTTGGATAAGTCTAAGTGTTTCCACACTTTGGACTGTAATGATGGATTGATCATTTTTTGCAGCCATAACATGTGTGTTGTCCACTGTTATTGCACTTGATTATTTTTACGTTATAGTAAAAATTTAATTTAAATAAAATTCAAATCTCAATTTAAACAACATTTTCCAAGATTGATATAACTGACCAATTTCATTTTGAAATGATTTTATAATAGTCTAGGTCGATTCGATTAACAACTTGCCTCAGACATATTGATCTGGTTGGACAGTAGAAATAGAAATTGATTCATCAATGAATTGAATGATCGTTACACCCCTGGTATTGAATGATTTGTTGCTGCCCTCAGTTTGGAGTAAATAAAAGGGACACAACTATTGTAAAAACAGAGATATGGTCATTCACACTAAACAAAATGTTAATTTCTATTTAAAAAATATAAACCATTAGGACCCAAAAGAAAGCTTTCATAAGTCACTGCTACAAAAAAAAACATGTATATGCAATCATTTATTGTACTTGTCTAATTTGCTGTTCTTATGTGCAATAATATCTCTGAAATTCATTTCCAATGGAATGCAAATCATTAATTTGACTAAAGCAAAGCAGAAGGCAGCCTACACAACGAGTCTGTATAGTTTGAAATGAAAAGAAAAACAAATCTGGGATTCAAAACAAGCCATTAGTGAAGCTCCTCATTAGGGTCAGAAGCACATGGAAAAGTGATCGTGTGTCATGTACGGCCTCAGGTGAAGTAGAAATCTTAAGCTGGTTATTCAATTCAAGTTTTTTGCGTTTTTTAACAAGGTTGTGTGAGAGGTTTTATGAAACAGATGTTCAATAGAAAACTTCAGTCACCAAATGGGTTTGACTTGTATCACACATAGAATGAGAGGAAATTACTATTTGGGTTAGGGTCAACATTGAGACTTACAACTTAATCTAAAAAAAAGATACTCCTGGATAAAACTGCACAGTTTCTACATGCAATAAAAATACACAGGACTAACAAAGACATCCCCCTTGTGTAGCGCCTCTCGCTATGCTATTTCTAAGTATTTGAATGCCTAAAATTTGCATGTGTGAATTTACAATTCATAGTTATTTTCATAATAACCTAGAATGTGTCCTGATTGGATATGCCCTGCACTTTCAAGTCTTTTAAGAGCTGCCACAGGATAAAGTGATTCCACTACAGCAATCTGCAGCATAAGTTAGCATGATGACTTCCACATTTCTCCTCCTCCATGGGTTCTTCAGTGTGGCTCTCTGTGGCCCTTTTGGAGAAAATATTTACATGCCTCAAAAAGAGAATTGGTCAGAGGCCAGGGCACACTGCAGACAACATTACACAGATCTTTCTTCAATTTATTTCCTGACCCAAGAATTGACTGACAACCCTGTTAAAACCATCTGGACAGGGTACAAGGTGGAAGTCAACGAATCAAACCAGTTGTCAGCAGCAGAAAAAGGTTTGCTATCGCTGCTGTCCCAACAGGGGGTCCAAGAAAATAGTCCTGCCTGCGTGGTCTTCGATGAAGGTCAACTGCTTTTGAAGAACTGTCAAATCAAAAATCCATTCTATTGCTTTCTGAGCAACTTGGATTTGGTGGAAGAGAACAAAACCTGGGAAGAGGCATTGGAACATTGTCGGAGCCTGGACAAGGAACTAATCAGCTTGCCCTCAGAATCTGCCCTGCATGATGTCCTGCTGACCAGTGGGAAATCGCAAACATCTTTTGTATGGACTGGTGCACGCTACCTTGCTGACAGCTGGCTGTGGATGGATGGAACCAGCTCAACTTACAATTCCTGGAGTCAAGGAGAAGAACCGTCTTGTCCTGCCCAGAGCAACCACTGTGGGGCCCTCTCACTTGAAGAAGTAGTTTTGGAAAACTGGGACTGTGATGACAAACTAAACTTTCTTTGCAGGAACGTTTGAGCTCTGAAATTGTATTATATAAGTAAGTAAAAAAATAAATAAAACAATGGTACATGTACTGGTACATTAGCATGATAATAATTGTGTTCATGCCATCTACTACTATAAATATAATATGTGGGAATGCTGTTTAACCACTTCTTTTTTCCTTTCTACAAGTTAAGTGTTTCGTTTGTCAAACTCTACGTGAGAAATGTGTCCCATAGTCTTTCAGAAAGACAGGACATATGTCAGAGTGTTTACTGTAATAAATGTTGCAAAAATCATCTTAAATCAAAATCAGCACACATTTTGACATTAAATGTCTAGCAAAGCAGTGGAGGGATGAGAACATGTTCTCCATTTTGAGCTCTAGGGCATTTTTGCCCTTCTGGGATAGTCAGTCTTGAAGCATACCACCCATCAGCTTGAGGATGGTAAATAGACAAGTCTGTAAGCAAATGAATGCACAAAATAATTAAAAAGTCAGCGTTTACCAGACCTGATTTCTTTTTTTTGACACAATATTGGAAATCTTATTAGCCAAGATATTGTGTACTTTGTTTTAATACTTCTACATAATAAATACGTTTGAAAGCTCGCTTTTTGGGGGAAATGATAACTTTAAAAATCAGCTTTTTAAGTTGCTTAATTGCAAAAACCTCAGTCTGGACAGTGTTGGTGTCTGCACAATTGCTAACAGTATAACAGAACTAAAAAAAATGTGAATGTAAAATGTCAAAAATATTGAGGAAAAAAGTGAGCAACTGAAAGTGGACTAATAGAAGTAAGAGCAGCATTAGGATATTTAAAATGTCCTTAGGCTATGCTGTTCACATTTGACACTCACTGTCCTAAAGCAAGAACTCTCAGTCAACAACAACAAAACTTGACTGCAAAAATAATGTAGTTTCTGAAAACTGTTGACTTTTATGTATAGGATATTATGCAATCAGTCCTTCTGTGTGGGTCTGCCTTTACTGTCAATCTGAATATTTTACGTGCCATTGTTTTTTCATTATTATTTGTGGAATTTTGAAAAGAAAAGCAGACTTTTTTATAATTAAGTAACAGTGACATGAGGCTGTAGTTGTAAATCTCACAGTACAACACAAAAATTGACCTTTCTGCTCTTTTGTGTCTTCAGTCTCACAACACATGGTTACAAGGTCACCTGTCACTCTGGCTGAGCACATTCTGGAGAGGGAACTTCCATGTGTGCAGACTTGCTGATTTTCTATGGAAGCTTGTGTGAAGCTTATAGCCACAGTAAATTAACTACTCCAGTCATCCTGGTTGAAATGACCTTTATCAGCCCTTGTTATTACACTCTGACGGCCCATGTATGTCTGCTGCAATGGTTCACTTACCAAACCTGCTGGCCCACAGATGAGGACTGTCAGTACAGCTTCTGAAAAGCAGAGTGGGTGCAAAGGTCAGTGCTGTGTTTGCTGGTAGCAGGTCAGTGATGGTTGTGAACAAAATATATCAGTCCTTCTCCACAAACAGCTCAACAAGAAAAAGGGCAGGGCCAAGACTATATAAATTTAGATTCTATCTATCCATCCATTTTCTTAACATGCCACATCCCTTTTGGGGTCTAACTTAACTTGATCCTAACCTGGCTAACGCTGGGCAAAGGTAGGGTACTTCCTGGCCAGGTAGCCTGCCTGTTGCAGGTTCACACTGTTACAGGTGGAGTTCAAAAACCCAGACGCAGAGAAGGCTTGACAAAATAACACAGATGGGTGAGTTCGATGATTGTTTTTAATGACTTAACCACAAGCTCACCTAAAGCACACAAAACACTCCAATACAGTGAACTGAAACACACAGGTTTAAATAGACAAACACACAATCAACTAAACAGGATGCAGCTGTGAACACCTCCAGCAGGAAACACAGGTGAGAGGGAGGAGAAAAGGAACACAGACCTGCACAGAACAGGCAGTGAAGACAAAACTAAAATCACAACAAGCAGAACGTGTCACACACAATCACACACAGTCGTATATTTGCGATCTACTTTGATTTAAGATCATTTACTGTATATAAAGTGGATTACATAGTTATTTAGCCATATGTACTTAATATATATGCAAATAAAATAACATTTAGATCTATATCTTTGTCAGACTTGTAATTTTCTGTCATGTAATTCCACAAACCGGTATTTCTTTTTTTCCTCTGAACAGTAGGCCTAATTGCAATTTGTCTCCATCTACTGGAGCTTTTCTATACATTCAGATACAAATGTTGGGGAAAAAAAAAAAAAAAAAAGATTCCCAGGAAATGTTTTATGTTTTATAATTAATTTCTTTCAAAGTGTTCAAATGTGATCAAATGTATTTCAAACATATGACATGCTTAAAGGCCTTACATTCATGAATTGTTGTGCTTGCCTATTGATGAAAATATTCGTATACTCTTATACAACCTAAATAAGTTAAGTAAAAAAAAATGATTTTAGAATGGTTTTAAAAGACATTTTTGTGGTTTTAAGTATAAATCAAGGGTTTGGACCGTTATGAATCACAAAATCCCGCCAAAATACGACCTTACCGTAAATACACTAAATATGTATTTATTCACTTACTCATTTTTACCGTAAACTGCTCTGCATGGGGCACCTGCTTCTGCTGTTCTTGCGTAACTATCATTCGCTCGTAAATACTTGTACCAGCTTAATCATTTTTATCAGATACATTTATTGTTCCGTTGCATTGCCACTTCATCTGCTCTTAGGATATACATATTGAACAATTTGTCGTATTTTCGCCGAAAACCTTTAGCTATAAAGATGTCCAGTCTCAAACAAAAGCCGGAAAAATACAGGCTTGTATTGCCATCTGTTGAAGCAACAATGACATTGCAATGTATTTCTTTCTTACTTTCAAATTTATTTTTAAATACATTTATACAAAGTAGAAAAAAGTATGAAAGACAAAATTTAAAAAGAAAAGAATGATCAAGTGGCTCTTCTGTAAAAATAGAGAAAAAAACAAAACAATATGTAACCAATTATAATATGCATTTCGTTATTATTTAATTATTTTTTCTCATATTTTTATCCAAAAAAATTCACAAATAAAAATAAATGAGTTTTGCTTGAACTAATTGGGTTTATAGACCTAATTTACGACACACATGTAAACCAATGCAAAACATATTTCGTCCTATAGAAACACTACAGAAAATCATATATGTAATTAATTTGAGAATATTCGTCCGATAAATTAAAACTTTCGTTTTTCTTTTAACAAAACTGAGAAAATAAAATAAAATAAAATAATTGAGTCTCAGCGAGACGTCCAGTATTTGCGTCAGAGGGATGTGGTTTACGGTAAAAGGGAGCCTGTTACCATGTGATTTCTGCGATGTTTGTAAACATGCGTCAGCCACATGTGATTTTGGGGATGAGGAAAGACTCTGTGACTGCTCGGCCTATCACTGAGCGGGGGAGTGTCAGGGGCGGGGCTTCCGTGTTGCGCTATGGAAAATCGTTATGGGATACTGAGTATCAAACGTGTGCTCCGGGGTCGACAACAGCGACAATGGGGGCCGAACCGGTGACCAGGTGCAGTGAGGGTCCAGCCGGGGTCTGTGTGACGGCCGCCGGAGGAGGGTTGACACTTCCTCGGCATGGAAGGGAAACAGGCTTTAGGTAAACACGTAAGTACTTGATTTTATTACACGGCCAAAGCGGCACAATTGCGTATATTGCGTAGAGAATACCACTTTGTAATTCATAACCGCTGGAGTGTTGGATAGAAAGGTAAGAATAAAAGGCTAAAGGCGTTTGGAAAAGTGTGCGTAGTGAAAGAAAAACCAAAGTTCTCCCTTCGTTAAGCTCGGAATCAGTGGAAATGATGCTTAGAGCCACTTTTGTGAGAAACCATGACGTTTCATCCCCGATATGACAACAGGTAAATGTAACTGCGTCAGCTCGAGGTCCGACAAGCCACATCCAATCCACCGGGAATTTCCGCTGCGACGGTAAAACAGGCTGTGACGGCGTGACAGCGGAGTTATGCTCGCTCCGAAACTTGGCTTATGGCTGATTTGGACGATGAAACGAGGATATAAACAAAAGCGGATCGGCATGACTAGCGTGTGAAGGAACAGCTCGGAATAGGATGCTGCGCAAGAGATGGATAGTGCGTAATCCTGTTGTGGGAGAGTAAGATGTTACGCAGTACATATTGGCACGATCATGTACGACCCGTGGCCTTCTTTTGGATTTTTTTCTTGTTGTTTTCCCCTCGATACTTAAATTCTTGACATCGTGTTCAGTAATTGACGCCATAGCCGTAAAACGACGCGTGCGAGATTTCGAGTAAATGAAAACTTAAGGATCACGAAGATGACGCAGCTTTATTTAAGCGTCAGGTGTCAAACATCGGTTGCTGCGTCACAGAGATCCAACGAGATCCTGAATAATAGTCCTGGTTTTATGGTGCGCACTTGATATGTCAAAAACAAGCTGCGCTTCCCGAATACAGGGGGCGCTATTGAGTAAGTGTACCTCTCCATCATGCAATATTTTTAGTTTGTTTCAGATCTTTTGAAATGAAAAATATTTCTGAGGATGCTGTATCTCAAATTAATTGATCGTTTTATATGTAATTTATAACTTTTTCCCTATTTTTCTCATAAAGAATTGTCTTAGACTTTAGATATTTACTAGTATGTTGATATTACTATCAAGTTGTTGACAAGCAGGCTATGACTCCACTGGACTTTTCATGGGGTTTTATGCAGCTCACCTGATGGGGAGGATAAAGTGATTCACTTCCCCTTCCTGCATCTGCGGTGAAAAAGAAAAAAAAGAGACACTTAGGAGGAGCAAACTCCATTTATGCCGAGTGGATTTGTTCCTTCTTTGGGTGAATCAGCAGTGGACGCCATTAGTTGCTTAATGGCTGGCAAGCAAATGTAAGGAGAGAGGCAGAGGGAGGTGAGATGAGAAGAGGAGGAGGCGTGGGCATCTTCAGAGATTTGATTATGTTTGTGAAACTTTTTTAGCCTTGATGGATATTGTTTGTTTGTGTTTTTTTTGTGGTCATTTTTTAAAGAAATGAATGCCAGGGGTCATTTTAAAACAGCTTGCCTCTGGTGTTTATTTTGCCAAACGTTTTAAACTCAGCATTAGTGGAGCTGGCCCACAAAAGCTAATCAGAGAATGTTTACCAGGCTGTGAAGCGCTTGTTCTGAGCTGTAATAATGTCTGCTGTGTCATCCGAGGCTGACCAGCGGAACAACTGACCCACTTTCACTGACAAGAAAATGTGACCTCAATAGTTTCTTTGCTATTCTGTTTTTGGGAGAAGTGCCATTCTTTCAGCCAAGAAAAATGAGGCATTAAACTGTTGTGCTTGTTTTTTTTTTTTTTTTTTTAATGTTCTTGAGAAAATGTCAGAAATAACACTGTTGCAAACACATTATCGGCTTCTTCAGACAATAAAACTTAGCAGATTTTGATGGCTTTAAGCTAGAGACAACACTTTTAAAAGACAAGGGAGGCGGTGTGAGTCTGCTCATGTTTACAGAAAGGGGCCAGCATCACCTGTAGCCCACAGAAACCACCAGAGAAAATGGAGAGCGACCCAAACAGAGCCCTCCCACGCTCAGATCACAGAGGAGGAGGTGGCAAAGAGCCGAGAGATGACAGTGCTAAAATTAAACCTGGAGCGCCGCTGGTCTTGCTACATGAGGATGTATTAATAGACAAGTGTGAGGCACCATTGTATGTCAGGTAGGCCGATACCTTGAGAGCTGCAAAGCAGGAGGAAGATGGGGTGAAACTTTGAGAAAAAAGACTAACCATTTTAAACATTTATTTGAAAGTAAAAAACGGCATATAGTAGAGATATTTGGAGAGAAAGTGTCTTTGAGATGAGATGTCGTCTGTCACTCAAACTTGAAACCTAAAATGCTTTCTGGAAATGTCCTACACCAGCCCATTTAACTCATTACGCTGTTTTTTTTATTGTTATCAGCAAGACATCTGATATTTGCCAACAAGCAGATTAGGAGCCAGGAGAGAGTGACAAAGTGTAAATCAATGCCTCTGTATGTGTATTTCTTTCCACTCGCTGTGCGGCAAATCAAAGACTCCTGCTTCTCCAAACATTTCACAATCTGTGGCTCTGAGGAGAAGACGTTGCAACATACAAGGAGGCATCCGAGCTATTATTGCTATTGAACACTTTGTACTCCCAGACCACTGTCTGTACGGGGGCAGGGTGTGGAAGAAATGAAGTACAATTGCTTCTCTTGCATTCCAGTTTTATTAAGGAGGATGTCAGGCACTTAGGATAACTTGTATTTCAGCCTATTTTGAAGTTTTACCCCATTTTGACTGGACTGCAGGTGGTTTCAAAACACATCACCATGATAAGATTGCCTCTTTCACTCCTGATAAATTAGGACCTCTAATCTGTAAGAGGATTAGGCACCTACCTGGTTTACACGTGCACACAGCTCTGCCCCACACAGTTTATACACAGTGTTACACATATGTTGTTCACTTTATGTCACCTGCCTGAACGGCCAGCCTAGATTAATTTCACACAGTGATCCTCCGCCAGATGCTTATGTAATTGCTTTTAAAAGAACGTGAAACATCTGTTTTTTCTGACAGACTTGATTCTTTTTATGCTTTTAGAAAGCTTTTGTTTTTGCTTAATCTAATTCAATGATTGTCTGTTAACACTGGAAATTTAAAGCAGGTTATTGCAGGTTTTAATTTAAACCAGTGGCAGAGTTTGTTGTGGTTTCCTCGGAGGGCTGATGTGCCTTTAACAAGCCGAAGCTGGTCAGGTGACTCGACAGAAAAAAAAAATCCTTGGATGCAGTATCTGCACACAAAATAGAAGGCTGGAAAAGCTCATAGTAAAGAGAACAAGAGAGCCGAAGGGAGGTAAATAGAGAGAGGTTTAGGAATAGTCATCCTACGTGGGTTGTCAGAATAAACAATACAGAGACGGATGGAAAAAATAGTGTGGCCTTTAGTTCACAATGGCTGCCTGAGTCACTGGAAGCCGACACCGCTTACATGTAAATAGTAGCAAGACCAATGTGAGGATGTTTTACCTATTAAACACTTTCTCTCCTGCCACTGAATTCCACCACTTAATGACAGATGCCTTGTACATTTTTAGGTCCAATCGCTTTCATTTTAGAGATCAAGATACTATAGACGATTATCTGAAAGACAGGGAAGTTGTCCCTGAAAGGAACATGAGGGTTTGGATTAGTTGATGCATTGTCTTTTCCCAGCAACGGGATAAGAACGCTTGTGACGCTGACAGGGCTGGTCAACTCCTTTCTGAAAATAGGAGAAGAAATACAAAAGAAAAAAGAAACAACAAGAGGGCCCCAAATGAGTTCTCAGTGGACATTCTGTACTCTGCATGCCTTGCTGAGTTGGACAACAGGGGGTTCATGCTAATGATTCTTTACCTATTTCAGGACCTGATTTTTCCATCTTGCATCACAGTTGACCCCACTTGCACCACGAGCAGCACTGGATGCCTGAGGCAGAACCAGGAGAGGACACAGTATCCTGCTGTGTACTGCGAGGAGATCTACTGGGAGCTGCAGGGATCTGCTTTAGACAATATGAATCACACACAGTTTAGCTAGATTTCCTATCTGGTGCCAGTCCTCCAGCAGGACCTTTCTGGCCTGGAGCCATCCGATGCTCTCCTAATGCAGATTGCAGAGTTCTTTTCTTTTTTTTTTTATTTGCTGTCAGTGACGACAGTGTTTCTCTTTTTTTGGCTTCTGCCTAAGTAAATAAATCAGAAACTTTGAAATATATTTCTTCTGCATAATTTCATAATTATTATTACATTCCAAAACTTGATCATATATGAAGAAGACCAAATAGTTTCCTACAAAGATTTACTTTCACTTTGCAAGAAAAAAAGAAGGCTTTCAAATAAAGTAGAGAAGAGCAGACCGGCCAGACATTGTTTGTTTGTGCCAATGCTGTCTGCAATTGCCAGTATTTTTATGCCAGGTTTTTACAAAAAAGATCTGTAATTTTATTAGGCAGTTT
Organism: Oryzias celebensis; assembly: GCA_014656515.1. Taxonomy (NCBI): domain Eukaryota; kingdom Metazoa; phylum Chordata; class Actinopteri; order Beloniformes; family Adrianichthyidae; genus Oryzias; species Oryzias celebensis. The sequence continues at coordinate 16,197,744 of BNCR01000005.1, forward strand.
TGCACAACTTTTAAAAAGCATCTGTCTCTAGAAGAAGTAAGAGTTACAATTTATTTGTGTGAACGCACCTGATCTTAAAGGACTTTTAGGTCTGGGGTTAGGACAATGTAGTTGTTGTAAATAACTTAACCTGTTAATTTATACTTGAGTCATTAGAGCTTCCAAAGGGATTCCCCTCACCAGCATCATTTGGGTCAATCCGTTTATTCTCCCTTTCTGCTTTTTTTCAGATGTGGTCTTGGATTTAGGATTCTGAATGTTTTTAATGTCCTCCTCCCCAGGAAACTGGTTTCAGATGGTGTCTTAGAGTCTAAAATCCCATCTAGCACCATTTGAAATCGGTGTTCTTGAGTGGGAACACACTACGGGACAGACGCTGGATGGCTGTTTTATTGGTGTTGATTTCAGTGACGTCATAATACGCTAAAAATCAGTCAGACAGAAAGGCGCCCGCAAGTTCAGTCTTCTAAAGCCCCTCTCACCAAGGCTGACCGTTTTCCTCTGGTGTTCAGAGTTACCACCATGTCTAGCACCATTTGAAATCGGTTACAATGTGGAGGGAAAGTCAGCCACTCCTTCAACTGCAAGATGAAAGTCCCAAAAAGGACCAGAAGGTGGCGCCCTTGCACAACATTTCAGCAGTGATCCAGGTCTGTTGAGTAACAATTCTTCACTTGATTTTAGATAAACCTCAGTAAACATTTTGAACAAAACAAGCTACTACAAGGACTGCATTTTTATTTTTAGAAATGATTCTGCTGCATTCACTTTAGATGATGAAAACAAGAAAAAAAGAAAACGTTTGTCCAAAGCTTCCAAAGTAAAACTTATTCAATGACATTTTTACATACTCATTGCAAAAGTTAAAAACAAAGGTTTTCCTTTGCAAATCTTTGGAAGTAATGTGAAACTTTCAATTTAAATGTATTGGTTATTTTATAACTTTAATGATGGAAATGTTTTTATGCGAATGATTAGAATTCCTCCACATTGACACCTCACCATCACTGTTTCCTTTTAGTCTGACTGGGAAAAGAGACAGAAATAGAACAATCCATAGTCACACAAACATGTGTCGTTCTTCCAGAGCAGAAGTAATTTGTATGATTTTTCTTTGGATTATTTTTTGCTGAGGAATGCATGCCTTCTTCACATTGCATTCCGTGGAGAGGTCAAACTTGTGTCAGTAATAACTCAGAACTTCAGTAGCAATGACTGCTTACCCTTCTAATCACATTGAGTCTGAACCAACATTACTATACTTTATTTTATTAAAATAATATTGAAAACTTAATTAAAACATGCAAAAATCCTTCAACCACCAAGTCATTGGGGTTGTTGTTCTTTGTTGATGTTGGAGTGGTTAGTTTGAACACCACTTACATCTTGTATTTTCAGAAACCAGCCCTGTGCATCTCGCCTTGATTTTTGGTCTGATGGAGGGATCTAAAAGCTGATCAAAGATGTCACAATTCAGCAAATTAACAAGCCAAGATGGGTGTAGAAAACTGCTCTATTAATTTGGTTTCATCTGTTTTCATGTAGGTCTACATCCACTAGATAAACATGTTACAGAGGTTACAGGATACAAAGACTCATTCCTGAATTAGTAATTTATGTAGATACACAACTGCTGGTATCTTGGCTAATTTCTTAAGCAGAGACCATTTTGAATGGCTTACATGTAATTACAAGGTAATTACAGTTCTCTAGGCCACATTCAAAAGCTGAACCCCCTGTAGTTACAAAATAACTATGCTATAGATCTCCTGAATGTGTCCAATTATCATTTCGATTTTCCACTTCATTTAATAGGTTGTACCCTGTAATTTTGAAAATGTTACCCAATAGTTAAAAAATAACTATGATTAGATCTTTGTCAAGTAACCATTTATCCCTGACTTATCTACCTCTTGTTGCATAGTATCTACAACATTTATACATACTGGCACATCATAAATACAAAATAACAGTTCCATTTGCACGCAGTAATTACAGGGTAAAACATAAACAAAATTCTAGTGTCACTACATTTGTTTGCATATAATTTTTAATTACAAATGTGTTAAAAATAATTCAAATACAACATGACTGCTCTCTGTTTTTTTGTGCTTCTAGCTAGAATACTACAGTTTGGTTCAATGATAAAGGCTGAACGAGCTTCTCAAATGAGAAACCATTTCAGTTTTTCACTCTCAACTTTGGTGCATACTGTTCTTGTTTTTATTATATAAGCATTAGTTACATTTTACTGAAACATTGACTTTGTCTGTTTTGTCTTTTTTTCAATCTGTTATTGTTTACTAAACTGGTTTTGACATTACACACGTGTATAATCCGGCATCCAGCCTGTCCACATCTAAAACAAAGTCAAAAAGCCAACTGTCATTGCAGTAAAGATTACTCACTTTTGGCTGTTAAAGATATGTTATGATATGTCAGAGCACTGAGCAATTACCTCTTCTGTGATCCTATTTTTCCACATTGTGGAGCTATCCAGACATACAGCCGTATGCATGTTTCTATGCCAATCAGCCAAAACAATGTGTGTTAAGTTGTTCACTGTAGGTCTGCTTTGGAAAGAATATGAGTCACAGGGAGTGTCTTAAGTAAACATGACGTCAGCTGCACAGATCTAAAAACTAACTACTTTTTTAAGCTGGGTTCACTAACTTTTTTTAGACAGTTGATACTTTTAGTTGACAAAAGATAAACTAAAGCATACCACAGAAATAAAAGTAAACAAATTAAGTAACAGTACTCTCAAATGTGAAAAATATAATTGAAAGTAGACACATTCTTCGACACATAGAGAACTATGCACCAAAACACAAACTAAAGCACTTTTAATTTGTGTATTATGATCCATAGCTTAGAGGGAATACTCCCCAAGAATATAAGCAAACGTAAAACAGATGCCACTAAGTCGAGTTTAATTATTAAAAAAATGTTTGCTGGTGGAGTTGAATTACCAAAGAATTCTTTGTAATAATTAGTTAAACGATTGAAAAGATTGTCTTGTTTGTTCGACTAGTGTGTTTTGAGCGTAACCTAAAACTTGTCATTATTATTTATCTGAATGTCAAATTTCAGTTTTAATGTTTGACATATAGTGGAGCACACACAGCTGTAAATATGTGACCAACAAGGGGAGTTAAGCAGAAATGGAAGTCTCAGTACATTCCTCTCTGTGACGCAGTTATTTCAATCATTCATGGTCACTGATGCACTCCTGTACAGCACAGACAGACTTTGCAGCTTAGGCTTCAGAGACATGCAAGAACATGTGGCCTTTGTTTATCTTAAAAGCAGGCTAAAACACAGGCTTATTTGATCAGAAAACACATTCAGTATCTCCCTGTCTGTCTGACATGAACTTGCCTCCAGAGAACTTGGCAGATTTTCATTTCTTACACAATATTGTCAAGAATGATTGGATTTTTTACATGCATGCCTTTGAGAGGCCGGGTCTCTTCGAAGAAACATTGGGCAGTGCCACTTTAATTTGGGAAGAAGCACACAAATATTGTGGTAATCTTAAAACAATATTCTTTAATGTCAAAGAGCAAATCTTTAAATCGTATCATATGCAATGCAAAATGTCATGAAAATACAGAGAAAATGAAGAAAGGATGTTTGAGGAATGACGCTGAAAACCTTATGGTTGCTTGAAGTCGTTGTATCCTCAGAAAAAAAAAGTGTCACTATTGACATGGTTGTGTTATTGGAAATAAATAAGTTCCAAAAAAACTGTACTTTAGGTAAAAACAATCATTTGTGCCATAAGCAGATGCCAACTAAGGCCTTTTTGTGCAAAAAGGAGGCCGTCTTTAAGCATGGATCAGAACTATGTTGTGTTCTGTAGGGAAAAGCTCCTTTAAAATGGGCAGTGTCAAACTTGTAAAGTGTTTTTGAATGTCGGACAGGTCTGATTTAAAGTGGTTGTTGGTCATTACAAATGATGTGACCTTCAGATTGAAGAGACGAGAGACCTTTCAGATTTTCAACAGCATTGAGTTAAAAGACTAGCATTAAAAAGATGAAAGATTACTCACAAATTCTGGGTTTTGGTGCTTTTAACATGTTCTTGTGGCATTATTCCTATGATGGAGGACATTTTTAAAGAAAATTCAGCTTAAAATTTTGGATTATTTTCTAAATTTAAATTGTTTGTGAATCAAGAGCACACGAAAAAATGCCTAAAAAAGCATCTTGGGGGTGTGAGGGGCTGTAAGCTAGCGGAAGAGTGTAAACAAAGAGATGATGGATAGCGAGGGCAGGCTTACTCCGTGTCAACACACCCGCCCACAACTCAGAGGTGAGTTTCTAAGGAACTACCATGACTCTGCATTGTCCTTGAAAATGAGACAGGCTTTTGATTTTGGGTAAAAATGGCGTAATCATATTTAAAAAAAAACACTTTTACAATAGATCAAAAGATAATTGGAGTGAGACTTCAAAAGGTCTGGACAATTTACATATTTTGGAAGGCTATATTTTAATGTTTATAAGTATTCAGCAGTTCAGTGGTGGAGGTATGTTCACGCACAATGTGCCGGTGGAAATTAGACTACTGTTGGTCGTAGAATGAGAGGAGGAAGGCATGTTCACAGGAAGAGAGAGAAGAGGAAAGTCATGAGTGTTGAACTGAGAATAGGGACTTTGACTGTTGGAATTATGACAGGAAAAAGTAACGAGTTAGTTGACATGATGCAGAGAAGGAAGGTAGACATACTGTGTGTCAAGGCTAGAAGCTTAGGAGAAGGGTTCAGGTATAGGTTCAAGAATAAGGGAGATATGCAGAGTTATGGCAACTACACAGGAATAAAGCTGATGGGCCATACAGTGAAGGTCTGGGAAAGAGTGGCGGACGCCAGACTAAGAGCAGAGGTGAACTTTTGTGAGCAGCAGTGTGGTTTCATGCCTAGAAAGAGCTACAGATGCAATATTTGCTTTGAGGATGTTGATAGAGAAGTAGAGAGAATGTCAGAGAGAGTACACTGTGTCTTTGTAGATCTGAAGAAACCTTAAGACAGTGTACCCAGAGAGGAACTGTGGTATTGTATGAGGAAGTCTGGAGTGACAGAAAATGATGTTCAAGCAGTGCAGGACATGCATGAGAGCTGTGAGACACTGGTGATGTTTGCTGGATTACATCAGGGATCAGTTCTGAGCCCCTTCCTGTTTGGAATGGTGATGGACAGGAACCACCATAGACAATGATGTTTGCTGATGATTTTGTGATTTGTAGCGAGTGCTGGAAACAGGTGGAGGAAAAGCTATAGAGGTGGAGGTTTGCCCTGGAAAGCAGAAGAATGAAGGTTATCTACAACAAGACGGAGTACATGTGTGTGAATGAAACAGACCCAAGTGGAAGAGTGAGGTTACAGTGAAGAGAAATGGCGAGTGTGGAAAAGAAATGTGCAGGCAGGTTGGAATGGGTGGAGAAAAGTGTCAGGTGTGATGTGTGATTGAAGAGTTTTAGCTCAAATGAAAGGAAAGGTGTACAAACCTGTGTTTTTCGGCCTAGAGACAGAGGCACTGGGGAAAGGACAGGAAGCAGAACTGGAGGTAGCAGAGATGAAGATGTTGAGGTTTTCATGTGGGAGTGACCAGGATGGATAGGATGAGGATGGAGTACATCAGCACATGTTAGAGGTTTAGATATACTGTCAGAGGCCAGACCGAGATGGTTCAGACATGTCCAGAAGAGAGACAGTGAATATAGAAGGATGCTGAGTCTAGAACTGCCAGACAAGAGGTCTAGAGGAAGACCAAAGAGGAGGTTTATGGATGCAGTGAACAAAGACATGAAGGGAGCTGGTGTTAGAGTAGAAGATGCAGAAGACAGGGTTAGATGGAAGAAGCTGGTTTTCTGTGGTGACTCCTGAAGGGAAAAGCTGAAAGGAAACGAAGAAGATCCCATGTATAGCCAAAAATGTGTCCAAACTTTTTCTTCAATTTTGCTCATCATCTAAACCTTATTTCGTGTCAGCAATGTAACATTGTTACACTGTATCATATTTGATACATGAGTCTGTCAGCCCTTCACAAGAGCAATGGAATGGAAATACAGATTTCTTGTATTTTTTATTTTTTGGCTTACAATGTTTTTGTTAGCTCAGAAAAAAAGAACTATATATTTGAGCTGTGTGACCTGATGTATCAAATATGATACAAATTGAATTTTACATTTATAGATTTAAAAAAATGTCTTGTTTGTTCAGAGGGACCTAAAAAAATAATTATTTAATGACTCAGGCTTTACAGGGATAAATGTATGTAATTAAAAAAACTGCAATTAACGTTTTTGTTTTCATTAAACATTTCCCAATGTTTATAGTTTATCTAATCTTCACACTTTAACACTGAATTGTAAACAGTAATTTAAAGTACTAGGTAAAAAGTAAAAAAAAAGAAAAACATGCCAAACTGATAATTTTGAAAAAAAAAGAAACTGGTTTCTGTAAATTATCATAAGCTAAGGTTTCTGGAAAATTCAACAGTGTATTCACATTCCCTCTGACATCACTGGGTCAAAGATATCCTATCTACAAAAGCATCAACAGTTTTATGCCTGGTTTCTCGTAAAAACGATTAGACTTGACTAAAAACTTCCCTGAGAACAGCTTTCAGACGCATACACAAATCTACGTGTTGTCAATGAGGTTTTTCCTCCTCCTTTAGTCCTTCTTTTTTGTTAATTTTGCTGTTTTCTCAGCTCAGCATAAATTGTCCAGTTTTAAGTTGGCCACATTTCTGGGTATAAAAGTGAGTCATGCACCAAGGCTTTCTTTGTCAGACCAAGTCCTTTCTTTTACAACACCACAAGACTATCCTAGGTCTGAGTGGTGTAAATTCCTTCTCTTGTTTAGTCTGATGTAAACCTCTGCTTCCTCTGTGACCTCTGCCCCTCTTTTATTCTGACATGGGGTTAATTACAGGGTCTTCTGCACAAAGCACTTCCGCCTCTTTGTGCCGTGACACGGCGACGACAGATTATTGTAAAATGATAATATCATGGGAACTTTATGTATGGATTGAAACATGGATATTTTCTTGAACAGCCTGTATGGTTATGTCCACAAAGATTTGTGAACAGTTTAGAAAGCAGTTTATTTTGATAGGATAATGCCAACTTCATTCTACCCACAAACATTAACTTGGATATTGTTGTTAGTCCAGAACCAGGTTCTTCTTTTTACACAAAAGTGGAATTGTCCAGGCAAAATATTCTATTAATGCTTTCTTTGATTTTACAAAGAAAATTCTCAGTAGATGTAGCTCTTGTTTTTTTGTGTTTTGTAGTAGAAAGGGTTTCTTTCATTTTGTAATTTCTCGTCTTTTTATTTTTGAAAAATCTAAATCCAAGTAACTCTTTTGAGATAACTGATTGAGCTTTCTCCTGCGAAAATATTATTGACACACTTAAAAGCAGCAACCTGCCAAAACCTGCAGAGATATGCATGCTGATGTAGCAGTAAAGATTACAGGGAACCCTTATTTTCTTTCCTTAGTTTTTTACTTTACCGCAAGAGCTACCAATGTTTGTTTTTTTAAACAATAAACAGTTTAAAAAAGTAAAAAAAAAAATCTTACTGCACCAGGAACAATCTTAACATATTACAGGAACTAAACAGACTTAGGCCATTTGCTTCCAAACATTAAAGGGAGACAGACTGTCCAGTTTGACATCAACACAACTTAAATTAAACATAGTAAAACATTATAATTCTGTTATAATCATGCACTTTTTTAAGTTTTAAACTGCATTTTACCAGTTCACTAGAAAGTGGGAGAACACAGAACTATAAGTGTTACAAATATCTCCTAGTGTAAAGTAGAATTTTGTGTACTGTGTTAAAAGCAGTCAACGCAGGAATTTGGGCCTAAAGGAAGGACAGGGCTATCATTTCTTCTTTTCTGTCCTTCATGAAACAGGAAAGGGACTCACAAGGACGTCAGAGGAAACTGAGCAAGTGCTGATTGATATACTGTGACAAATTCTTTTAGCTCAGAGCTTTAAGATCTCTTTTATTTAACTAAATGTTCAAATTAAAATAGGATCGTAAGAGCATGTTTTTCTCACAGTGTCTAAAGCAACAACTGATCATCCACAATGAGTACTTTATCAAAATAAAAGCAATTTGTGTCACACTATTCCTGCTGTTGTCTGGCTTTCTCCCAGTGTTCAGAGCACATATTACAGTAGACGGTTGGCTTCAGTTTGGTTTAGTACAGAGTTGGTATAGCAACAGTTCAATAATGAAACTGGAGTGACATGTATCTGTGTAAATAGATTGTTTTAAGATTAATTAAAACTGTCTTGATAAAAAAAAATTAAAAACATATTTGTGTTCATTTGTTGCCTCACCCTCATTGGTCTCCACTGGGTATGCCATTGATTAAATGTTTGCCAAAGTCTACATAAAATGTCAGCTTTTTATGTTTAATTTGTCAGAATTTTTAAACCATTTGTCCCAACATATTTACATTTTTATCTGTGAGTTGTTGCTTTTACCTCTGCTTTTACCTCTTTACCTCTGGACATTGATATCTAGGCAGAAAAAGGCCTCAGGCACACATCCTCAATACAGGATGGAGAAAATGCTTGAAAATAAAATTAATCTAAATGAACATGGATGCATAAAAAATGTTTTTAAAGAAAACTTTGTACATAGAATGTCTATAAAGCAGTTGACAAAGTTGACAAAATCATACAATAAAGGTTTTAAAGGTGCTAGAAAAAGGAGATAGCACAAGCTATCTGGAAAATGAATTGTGTTTTCATTAGTGGGATTCCAGTACGAAAAACAATGCCCTTTCAACCCACACTCATAAATCCAAATAAATACTTACATAATCCAGGACAGATTGACTTCACTGTGTCAAATACATTGGACCATTTTTTTTTCTTTTCCATGAATTGTATGAAGGATGACTAATGTATTCTGCTGATTTAATCACTCTCATCAAGGCTTTTAAGACTAACTCATCTTCTCTAGTAATTAAAGGCGGACTCTCATAACTGAGGTAAATAGCTTATGAATTATTCTCCTGTTTGTGACCACACTTTTTCCATCCTTACAGTTAATAACATCATTATTTTATGTTGTTTATCATATAAAAGAAAAAGTCAAGTATTTGAAACAGTCAAGTGTAGAGGTTAGCGTCTGATAAACAATTCCAGCACATTTAACTGTGCGGTTTTAGTCCACACCCCTGCCAGGACAGAGATTTAGTTCTATTTTGTCCTCACAGTCAATGCATTCATTGAGTTTATCTTCGACAGAACAAAAGGCAACCTTTGTAATAAAATAAAAGGAAAAACACTTTAAACATGTGTTTCCAAATTACAACACCACACATAATAAGCAGTTTTAAATGTTTAGCGTAAAAGCAGATTAAAAACCAATTCACCTTCAATTCCTTTGGCTCTAACTGTTGTCAATTTGTGCAAAAGTACTTTTTTCCTTAAACTTTCTACCACTTACTTGTCTTTGTATTCAAATTTTTTCAACTTATTTATAATGAAAGTAAAGTCGGCAGTTCTTACAAAATATTTCTTGTTTAGGCACTCAGTCACAGGAGTTTTGAACAACAGACAATCATGAAAGAAAGTCAGGAAGTGAAGAATGTACTGATTATATCTGATGGCCCACTGATGGCTTACTGAATGAATCCTTTTGTGGCTCTATGCTTCTTAACTAAATGACATAAAAACTTGAAGTTTTTTGTGGTTAGAGTATTGAAATAATGACACAAAAAGACAGGGGAAAAGTGTTAACTATAGTTTAATACATAAATAAATGGTAAAAATATACTTAGGTAAAATAAAATATTTATTTTCATTTAATAGCAAAAAAAAAGAAAGATTTTTATTGACAAACTCTGACAGTTTTAAAAGCACACTGCAGATAGTAAGATAGAAGATAATCTGCTTTCTTAGCGCAAACAAAAATGACTCCTCTTGCTTTTCTCCAGAGAACTTGTTGGAGCACTGTTTGTCACATCCTCATTTATTGACAGTTTATAAAATCGGTGCCACATGAACTGCAAAGTTCCTGTTGACAAGATATGAAACAAAAAAACGGTTTAGATTCATTTTCACAGTAAAACTGTTTTTCTTTGTGTCACTAAAAGAATAAGAGGCTCTTTGATACAAGCAAAAACTGAAACTTAAAAAAAAGAATGAAATGCCTTTATAAAGCATTCTGATGCTGAAGAGTGCACAATAACTGACAGATACCTGAGTGAGGACGGCAATCTAAAGGCTTTGGAACTGTAATAATTCCGGCTTCAGGTCCTCTCCAGTGTCATATGAGCTATATGGTGTCATTGAATAAGGAAATAGTGTGAGAAACATTAAGTTATGTTTTGTTTCTTTGATTGTTAGGTGTTTGCTCACCAATTTAGGTTTAATGCATTCGTATCCCTTGTCCCAGAGTTACATGTTAGTAAGTGCAGCTTTTAGAGTGTGTGTTCTTTAATGGTTGCATATGATTGGACGTTAAGGAAAAATTAAATTAAACAAATATTTATTTGTTGATGGGTTTCTATTATGAATTTCAGAGGTAAGACCCCTTTTGATCTGATCACACTTAACAGATTGAATCAGAAACAACAACAAAAAAAATTCTGTTTCCATCTGGATTTGTCATTTCCGATTCCTTTTGAGCCTGAAACATTGAGTCTAACAAAGGATTTCCTGTTGACATCCCTCTTTCCTCATCAGTCTGGTAGAGAGTATACCTTTATTCTCCTCTGCTAGTTAGCAGACTAAAGAGCAAAATAGTGAAGCAGAGGGATGTTACAATGCAGAAAGAGACAACAGCATTTGTTAGTATAGGAAATTAATTTTCAAGCTCAATAAGCATTCCTGTTATGAGGCATCCGAAGGGAAGAACATGCAAGTAGCGAAATGAAATAAGTCAATTATCAATACTCACCCTTTCTTCCTTTGACAAAGAATATATAAAAAGACCATCACTATGATAGTAACTGCAATTAAATGAAGAGAATTTTCTTTAACATCCGTTAATTATGGATAAATGAATTATTTGTTGTTACAAGACAAAAAAACCCTGCAGATTACCTAAAAAACCAGCTGCCAGACTTATGATGACTGGTAAAGACACTGGACAAACACAACAAGGTAAATACAACAACAATAATGACACATTATTACCAGCATCAGAGAGATAAACAGTAACTCACCACTTTCTTTGCTTGCATTTATTTCTGTAACTTCTGAAAGGGATATGATTAGATAATTAGCATATGTGTTGTCTTTAGGATCAATATTACAAAAAGTAAACACATTTAGATATGTCAACTTAGTCTGTTAAAGAAAATAGTTTGACATTTTGGATTATAATAAACATATTTTAATTGTAATAGCTTTTAGGTAAAGACAAAAAGAAAATGTTTATCAGTTTGATAATGGAGACCTATTAAGTCTACCACTGGTTAATGTAGCAGAATATTAAAAACCACCACTAGCAATTGGTGGTTTTATACCTTTTTTTTTTTTTTAAACAAAAGGCAAATAGAATTGCGAGATAATTTCAAATCCGACCATGTCTTTTTTTCCAAGTTTCAAACAATCAAAATCAATGCTCTTTTTAATTTGGGTTTTGTCCCTAAGAAACAATCATAGAAGCCAAACCTGCTTAGACCCCTACAGCAAAACTTTAAACTCACATTTTCATTTCCTATGAATATTATAGTTTAGATGTTTATCACTCTCATGAAATGTGTTATTTCATAATGGCTTCATGTGGATTTTATTTTCATATTTGCTATGATTAATATCTAGAATATCAAATCAATTATTTTTGCAACATCACTTCAAAAGCAGCATAACTCATGTCTGACCACAAATTAAAATTGCTATGAGCTTGTTGAATAGATCTAAAATTGGTTCTACTTATTGAAGCAGTAAAATGACATGAGTGAAAACAAGAAACTGAAAGAGGCTAAAGTAAAACACTTGGCCACTTTTATTAACAATCATCAAATACCTGAAGACGTAGATGATGTAACAGTTTCTTCAAAGGCTTTTGAAGAGCCACTGTAAGCTTTAGAACAAAATTGATATAATTATTGTCTTTACTTTTTTCACAGTTGGAAATAAATAAGTGGCTTGTAAAAAAAAAAGCCCTTTGTGCCATTTGAGCAACACACTTGTAAAAAGTATTCATGCATCCACATGTGGTGAATTTACAAGTTCACTTCTGGTACCTTCTCGCGAGACCGTAGAAGCTGCTTGGGTTGTAGAAAATTTGTTTCCATGAAATGTTGATGTGGCAGATGAAACTGAAAAAGTGGTTTCTAGGATATAAAGCACAATCGTTATTTACAAAAAGACTTCCAAAGGCAAATAACAGTAAGTATTTCTACATTTATTTGAAATATATAATGACAAATGTAGGTTGTGGTCTAAAATTCACTTAAATATCAAAATGATTTGGTGGTCATATACCTGCTTTTGATGTTCTGGGTGTTGAAGATGCCATTGTTGTTGGAATTTTAGCCAAGGTTGGGATTGCTTTGAATTTTAACAGTTTAAATATGTATTTAACGTCAAAAGTGAATAGCCCTCTGGGAAGCCATCATGGGAACTGACAGAGTGGAATGCAAAGTGATGTGCAGAACATGCTGAGAGTCTGAATGCAAGTCAAGCGTCAGGCACAGGTGTTAACAGCTGTAGCCAGGTGTTTGCTTTATTTTTTTTGTCGTGGGTTTCTGCCTTTGTGTTGGAGTGAGGACTCTCACTGTTCAAATTGTTGTGTTTTGAGGAATAAATAGGCTGATTGGCAACTGTAGCACCAGATTTAAACATCATTATTCACCAGTGGCAGTGAGAGAAATCAGCTGAATGTTCTGTACTTTAGCCAGTTTCACCTCCTGCTTTTTCATAAGTGAAGTGATAGATGGACTTTGGTTTTCTTTTACAACCCTGTGTTTCTGTTTGGCTACAGTGTCAGAGTGGTATGTGTGCGTGTGGTTTTTAATATTGCAGTTTTTATTACTTTAGAAGTAACATTGTTAAAGAGAAAGATTACTTTGTATATTGGTTTTGACTTTAATGATCACAAATCTTTTATCACATATATTTATTGGTAATAAGCCTGTTACCAGTAGTTTTTAAGATTGCTAGATGAAGTTTTGGTTATGGTTCAGAGAAGTGGAAGAAGTCAATCCTATAACTTCTGGACTACTGCTTTATCTGCTCTGCATAAAGCAATAACATTTACTAAAGGCATGATTTAACCATTTATAAACTATGTTATTCTCTGGTAGAAAGACTCTTTAAATTTAAATATTATGTATACAGAGATTTACAAGTTAAATTTTGAGAGAAAAGTCAAATATGAGTCAATACAGATAAGATATTGAGTAAAGAGTGAGTTTAAAAGTAAAAAAAAAAGAATAATGTAAAGGTTGCACTACAAAATTAATCACATTAAAATAGTATACTGCTTTAAACAGAATGTGGCAGTTTTCAGTGCAATGGTTCTCTGGTCAGACTACGGCAACACCTACAGTAAACAAAAAGCAACGTTACAGATTAACATTTTATAAGTGTTTCTACACCGGTCTTCTACAGTAAAGAATGCTTCAGACCACGCTGAAGATTTTGAATGTTTTGGTCTGTTCATTGAGAACAAATGCGCATTTGAGAAAAACAGGTTTCCCACTGCATTCCACACAGACACGGCTATGATTCAGTTTCCTGATAAAACTCAACATGCAAAGATCTGAACTGTCCCTAACTGGCTGGTACATTTAACACATTTGCCGTCGCTGACCTTTTTACAAGCATTATTTTTTGTAGTAAATAAGATTAAATTGTTTTTCAAATTGACATTTTAGTTTTTCGTGGTCTCTGAAGTTGAATGAGATTTACAAACTTGAAGTATTTCCATTTTACTTTGAGGATTTTTTTTTTCTCATCATACTTCACTGCCTTTGTCAAAGCTTTTTTTGCTACATAAGTATGTCTTCTCTGGCATCAGCAGGTCTTTCAAAGATTAAAGCAAAATTGCAGCCTAAAGGGAAGATTTCATGTCAAAGATTTTAATATTTTCTTGACTTCAGTCTTTCTGGTAACGTGTTGCTGTAATGATTAAATATGCTGAATTGTAATGATGTTGAATGATAAATGTGGTAGTGAAAGCTGTGAAATGGTTTAGAAATTGAGGATTGAATAATAAAATGATCTGATTTTTTGATGGGGTACGGGATTAAAAGAGTCATGATTTGATTAGTACCAACACGCAACTGACATGAACAAGATTACATAAATTGCAAAACACAAACTTACCAAGGACATGTAAGAAAGAATAACAATTTGAAACCAAAAATACATTTGATGAAAATACAGTCATTTACAAATAAAATGAAAGAAAATGCAAATAAATTGAATTATAAAAACATTCATAGTTGTTATTATTAATTTCCTTATATTACTTATAACACATACAAATTAACTATTCATTTAGAAAACCCATACAAAAACCACCTGATTAAATATAATAAAATATTCATAAACAAACGTGTCACAAACTTCCCAAAACATAACTAGGACTTACTTTTGCATTCAGGAGGTTCAGGGGTGTAACCACCGTTTTCATCACAGGTAATGTTGGAATTCCCAATAAGGGTGTAGCCTTCTTCACAGCTGTAATGGATGATTTCCCCATAGCTGGGTTTGTTTTCACCATCCCAAGACATCGTACTGTTGGCCACTTGAGGGGGCATTTTACAGACAACAGCTACAAAAACAAAAGCATATTGCACATTTGTATACACATATTTGTAGTAAAAAAAAAATGAACCAAATAAAAGTTTGAAATTGTACATTGTTTAAACGTTTCAGAGAAAAGACAAAAAAGTACAAATATTAGATAAATGAACTAGTAAACACTCACGTTTACACTTTGCTCTTCCAAACCACCCAAAATCTAAGCACTGTTTGTATGCACTGCCAGAAAGGGAATACCTGTATAAAGAATAAAATAGATAAAGACTAAACTGTTTGTATGAAAATGAAAATAGACAGAGGTGACAGGGTGATAGTGGAAAGTACAAATATGTTCCCAATTGTATGCGGGGAATACACTCACCATTTACAAGTTCAACTTTTCAAGACAATTTTACTATTCTATAAAAACATTTTTCAGCTGCTATTGCATTTGTTTCGGATTTAGACAAAAGTCTGTGGAATAAAAATATCAACAGTACAGCAACACAACAAGTTTATGCTTTAACGAAAACTTTCAACATTGGATCGAATCTCAGCATTGTTTTATTTTTAAATAGATGTCTGAACACATCGATTTATACTTGCCCTTTATCACAAAGCACTCGTATGGTGGCACCAAACAGGGTACCTGCACTCATATTAAACTTCATGTGGGGCTGATCATATGGGGGGCCACAGTTCTTTCCTGTAAAGTCAAATTAAAACAGCTCATGTCATCACAGACACTTCATCAGCAGTAACTCCAAGAATGTGTCAAGAGAACGCTACATTTAATAACAAAGGTCTTACTCCTGCAAATCAGATCTGGTTTTGTCCATTCTCCGTTTTTACACGTTGTAATGCCAGTGCCATTTTCCCTAGAATAACCACTGACACATACCAAATGGAGTTGAACACCTTCAGAGTATTTATCCACCAACATGGATTCTTCCGATAAATCTGTTTCGTGTTGTACTGTTGGACGACCAGGACAGTCCGCTGCAAGAGGACACATGAAGAAGCAACATCCATAATGTTAAATCAACAGATTTTTGAGTTTTATTGAAACTAGAGATAACTTGTTGCTTTCCAGCCATTTTAGTTATAGCATGTAGTTCTTGATTGATAACCCCAATAAGATTCTAATAGTTGTCAACTTTCTAAATATATTTGTGTCATCTGCAAACAACACTAATTTTAATATTTGAAATACATGCCTTTCCGGTTAGATAACTTGCATGACACTCCTCTAATTCTATATTGTTCTAGTTTAATGAGTACAATTTTAGGATTCATTGCACTACATGCTTTTGTTTTAAGTCAATAAAGACACTAACTGCATGTTTATTATATGAAGGTGGAATTTCTTCAATGGGATAATTATTCCATATTTGTCATTAAACTTTTCTAAAATGATTCTGACATTTTTTTTTTTTTCAGAATCTTTGAAAACTCATGTAGCAGTGAAATAGTTTGAGATTGTTTTTGATAATCATTTTTGGAAATCAGCAGGTGATAACTCAAGCTAATTCGATTATGTTTGAGACAGCTTGTAATAAATGATATGCACATACAGACATAGGGGTTTGGGATGTGGTTTACAACATTTTTCACCAATTACATAATAGTATCTAAATAGTAACATCAAGTTTATCTTATTACTACTATGAGGATCATGACCAAATTTGATCATTTAATTGTTATTATAGTAAGAGAACTAACTTGTTAGTTATTGTAGTTCATTAAAAATGTATTTCATCTAACATGCGCGAGATCTTTACGGGCACTAACCTGCTGCTTTCACTGCGAAGAGGTATGTCAACAACAGGCTCCTGAGTTTTCTCAGTCTACCACCGTCCATAGTTGTATTTGTAGAAAGAGTTCGACGAGTAATCGCTCCTCTGGGAATCTTCACTCTCCCTCCTCACAGTCACCACAACTATCCGGTTTCTGTGCAACGTTCAGAGTTTTAAACCCCCGAAATACAGGAAGTGGGAACACTGTATTTCAAAGCCAATGTCACAATAAGACTTATGATTTAATATTGGGACTATTTATTCCCGTCACAAGCTCGATAAGTTCAATAAACCCTAATTTTTCACAAATAAAAAGGCTCTATGTAATAAAATGGTTTCACTTTTGGCAACTAAAACTAAAGCAAATTGCAGTCAGGATATTTTATTTTGAAGGACCACACAGACGGTATCCGTTTTAAAGTGGACACTTTCCGCCCTCATGTAAATGAATCATATAAGTTGATAACATATATTCCGTTTGGAGGAGTGTTAGTGTTGAACAAACCACAACAGCTGTTGCTATTCAGCCAACATGTGAAACATACGAGATCTGTATCACAATCAATAAAAGATGTCTGTGATGTATTGCACCACACTTTTGGTTTAAAAACAAAACAAATAAACAAAAACAAACAAACACAAAACAATAAACACTTGATTCAATTTTAGAACTCAAACTATTTTCATTGTGGGTTATAGTGCCGGAGTCACTGCTTGTGGTTTTGTGTTGCCATGGAAACCTTCCATCATCTTTTAACAGGGGCCTGCGCCCCTTTTGCTCCAGCTCTTAAAGGCTGGATTCCAAGCATCGACAAGGCAATTTAATCCCAGGGTTGACAGGGCCAAGTGTCTTCTCCACCCTTTGTGTTGCTGGGGAAACCCTTACACATATTACTCAGAAACCAGAAAAGGAAAAGTTTAGTAACTTGTAATTGCATCTCCGTCTGTGAACATTTTTTTAAAATCACACAAGATTATTTTTATTTTAAAGAAACATATTGATTAAGATTTTAAAAGACACTGTTTGAAGAAACTTGAAACACAACCAGTTTAACAGGAAAAATGCAACAGCCCGTGGAAACTGATGTAACCAAAGTGATATGTGACCTGTAACGTGTCTGCATCCCATCCTTTTTCCTTTTAACGTTCCAAAAATTACTTCAATGAATACTGGTCGAGCACTGGCATTGCATACTTTTCTTATCTTTGCAAACACCCTGTTGAAGTGAGAGACACCTCCCACTTCAACAGATAACCCAAATTGATGTGCTTACCCCTCATGTCAAATAGTTTAGAAAACATGATCCAAGATCTGTGTAACCCAACCTCCTTTTAAGCATGGAAAAATGAAAACATCCAGAGAAAAGTAACTCTTAAGTGTGGCATGTATCTCTATAAATGATACTAGAACTATTCAATTTCAAACATTAAAAAGCGATAGTTTTTTTTACACTTGCTCTTGTTAAAATATGAATACCATAGAAGCACTTGGCCAAACTAACTAAAAGGTGAATGATGTTGACCTATTCAATGTTTCCTCTTTTCTTTCCTCTTTAAAATGTTTCCCCCTTTAAAAAAAGTACACTTTGATTATGTGGTATTTCTCTTTTTAATGGTATCTATTTTGCTCAGGTTCAACCATGTCAAGTCTGAAAATCCTGAGTCCTTGACACAGTGACATCTAGTGTCATAAAATGTGAAGTTACTTTGGCTAAAAGAGCTCTACTCTCACAAAATGCTTACTCTACTTCATATCTTTTTATCCAGTAAATAAATGAATAAATCATTCAAATCTTTCAGAGTTATTTAAAATAAAACAAGAACTCATCCACTTTAAACTTAGATAACTGTATGCTTATCATACAGTTATAAGTGTATTAAAAAGCCTTATGACCCTTGAATATTTTAGTCAATGAACAAAAATAGAAACACGTGGAACAGAAAGCCATTCATAAATACTACTAATTAAAATGTTCTATTTTTAACACAGCACATTTTTGCCCCACAGAAACTAAGCAAGTAGGACACAGTTGTTGGTTGTAACATATCTCTTTATACATCACATTAGGGATTCATGTAGTCTTTTTGGTCAGAGGAGTCATGCACTGCAGAAGATAATCTCACATCAAACCCTCATGCATGAAAAATGTGTTGCATAAAATCCTATTTTTGGTTTTTTTTTTCTATTTTTAGGTCACCACTCAATTGATAGTACTTCATTTATTTGAATGTATCCTTTATTCATAATCACAAGTTTCATGAAATATTAAAATATCAGAAATATCATATTTTTGCTAGTGGTACTCAAATACTTTAGAAGGGCATAAAACTTTTAAAAAACACACAAAAAATGTTTTCAGCAAAACTTTATTTTCAGTGCATGAACAGAATACCATGTCAAGGTTATAGTCTCCCTTTTTCAGTTCAGTTTAAATATTTTCCCTTTTTTCTCCCCACATAAAAAAATAATAGAGATCTAACATACCTCTATTTTTTTCTCCCCCCAAAAAGCACCCACAAAATATTTATAAAGGTGCTGTACAATATACAAACATTTACATCTACTGTCCCTACAGAATGTAGAAGATACCACAAGGATTGTTTTTCTAATGAAGCGATGCAAGGCCACGGTATGATGCGAAGATCAGATACAAAATGGTCAAAATGAAACGAGGGGATACAACAGAGCAGGAGAGACAATAAAGAGCTTTTTCTGAATTGAGACCAGAGTGAACAGCCCTGTACCTGACGCTCAGAGCTATCCATATATGCCAAACTGTATTGCACAAAAGCTACACACTTTCTAGTCCAGAGTGCAACCAGATTCATACCCTGAATACTCTTTTGTACAATCACTAACTCAAACCTCTTTTCGGTTGTCATTCACTTTCACATATGCTACGACTCTGCGTTCCCTGAGCTTACCTGAAAATGTCATATATTTAAAGTACAGCGTGTACACTCTTAATTTAAAAGTACTTGTCTTGTACTCGTTTAACTACTTTGAAATAAATAATGTTTAGATTTGGCTAAACACCAGTCTTACATCAGAAGCATATTAGCATATCAGAAACTCATTACATCACTCTGGCCTCTATGATACTTCAAGCTACCCTGGCACACAGTTGCACAGCAGAATAGACAGATACATACAATTAAAACCCTAATTTTTGTTTTTTTATCAACAGGCAATGACTAAACAATCAAAGACAAGACGAAGAGC
This sequence comes from Oryzias celebensis, assembly GCA_014656515.1. NCBI lineage: Eukaryota > Metazoa > Chordata > Actinopteri > Beloniformes > Adrianichthyidae > Oryzias > Oryzias celebensis. The sequence goes on from BNCR01000005.1 coordinate 16,217,512, forward strand.
TTGAAAAATTTTACATATTTTGCTAATTTGGCATTTTTCGCACCAAGAAGTATCTGCTAAAATAAAAAAAAAAGTAATACCAGTGCACTGTAAAAGAAAAGCATTGGTAAATGATGCACATCATAAAGAAAGTAACATCATTGTACAAGGGCAGATGCAGTGCAATGAAAATTCTGTAGTCTATTTATATACATCTAATTTTTTGAGTGATAGCAAAGATTTGGTACAGCACAGTAGTTTTGATGGCAAGTCTATACATGTCATGAACTATAAAGAGCAATGGTAATTCCTACCACTGAGTTACATTGGAAATAAGGTGACAGCTCAAATAGTATATTTTTTATTCTATATAAAAATGTTGAATGGTTTGGTACAGCTACATATACATAAAGTATTTTTAACTATTTCCCCAATAAATTACACTCTATTTTTATACACATGGTAAACAGGATCGCAAACCACAAGTTTTCTGGTCTTGATGATGTATGAGTGAGTGTCATGATACCCAAAGAACAGTCTAGACCAAATGGTAGAGTAAACCTTTGCTCCATTCTGTTTGAAGTCTGCCTGGTGTCAAGAATGAGATTTACAAACAAGAGAGCGATTCACCCTCAGTGATGTGCAGAACACGTGCATTAAAGAAAACAGAAGGACGGAGTGCATGCAGTTGTGTAAAACTTCAAGAAAAGAAAGTCCAATATTTCACAATTGGGATAAACAAAACTCTGTGAGAATCCCACGTGCTGTATACAACGGATCAGAGGCAGGGCATTTCTGTATGCTTTGCATATGGGTCATTGCATTAAACTGGTTGTGTTTGTTCCACAGAAGGCTCTGAGGACCGGGACATTTCCACATTTCAGAATGTATTGTCTGACAAGGCCCCAAGCGTGCCGCATTTGCTGAAGTCCAACATCAAAGACGCCAAAGCAGCGGACAAGGCAGAGAGAGGGGGTGCTACATGCCTCAGTGTTTCACAGGGCTCCCACATTACAAGTCTAGTCTAGCTGTGGTCCAAAAACAAAGAAAGTGGCACATTGTTTTAATTTGTCCTAAATTCTGTGTTTTTTTGTTTTTTTTCATTGCTGTGTTTCATGGAAGAACTCTGACAAACAATCCACAGAAGAAATTGTTAAATATCCCATTGCACAGGTTATTTCCTGCCGACGGTTCACTCACAAAGGCTTTGGAGGACCTCTGCTTTGGAGAGAATTCTGGCAGAGCTTGGTACCTTCCAGGGGCCAGGGCTAAAAAGTTCCTTTGGGCTTTGAAGCCCCCCTGGCATGCTGTTTGTAGAAGCTACAATGTCCTCTGCCCTCATGTCTTCATAATAGTTGAGCAATTTATCCTCATGTATTTTGGGCTCATTTGCTGACCCTGCAGCATTTCTACTCAGAGTTTCTTTAAAAAATAATGATGACTCTTTTTTGTTTAGGGCACCCTTCCTAGAGTTTCTGTTCTCTGTAGTCTGGCCCTTGCCGTTAAGATATCTGTACCCTGAGTCTTTGCCTGTGCCTTTCTCGCTCACTCCTGATGTCCCAGAGAACGGGGACTCTCTCATCACCCTTCTTTTCGAGCTTTCTTGTTCACGGCTGGATTTGATTCTTTCTCTACCCTGAGAAAATCTTCGGATCTCAGGATCTTTGCTACTTTTCTTTTCGCCTTCTAAGTTGTCACAGCTCAAAGAATGCTTTAATCGTCTGGGAAGGCCTTGCTGATGCTCCATTTGGGGCAAAGTTGATACTGCTTGCCGTTGGACGACTTGAGTCCTCTTCAGGCTTGCCGTCTGTGTTTTCACATGAGTCTGAAGCTTTTTGCTGCTGCTCAGCTCTGCTTCCTGTGCTGAACTCTCAGTCTTATGGAGACTGTGCTGTTGCTCTTTGGCTTTAGGAAATGTATTCCCTGTATTCTTTGGGCTGCTTAGCTCTCTTGAGACTTCTGCGGACCTCGTCCTCTTGTAGAACTTATCATCATTAACAACTGAAGATAGCCCATTGACTTTATTTTCCATCCACTCACTGTTTTCCTCAATTGAGCTTAAACCTCTGCTGCGGCGGGCCGAGGGCCGTTGTGGAGATCTAGTGTTCCAGCTCTGAGAATGTTTCAGTTTGCCAGAGGGGGGTGATGACACAGAAATGGAAGCCCTGTTTGGATATGGAGGGGACTGAGGGGACTGAGGGGACGAGTCGGAGAAAAATACATCTTCAGAGTAGTTTGGCGATGAATTGGGTTTCTGATCACGATGATCTGAAAGAGAAGCACAAGCTCATACAGTGAACACCGTGAACTCTCAAGCTTGTTTGTAGCACAGAAAGTATTGATTTTTGGAACTTGAAGTATAGAAGAATGTTGTGTTATTGTAGGGGTTAATAACAGGGGAGAATAGTGAGAAAGAGAAGTTTTACCAAGGTTAAAGAGAAGAGACGAGCGAAAGCAGGGATGCTGTTAGTGTTGGTGCTCTGTGTAATAGCACACAGTGGAGGAACCTGCATCAAAAGGCAAGAAAAAGCCAAAGAAATCAGATGGTTAGAGATTTATTAAACACAAAAGATAATTGAATGAGAAACACATAAATTGCTAAGAGTGGGTTAGTAAAATGAACTCAAAAAGTTAATAAACTATCATAGAAACCAGAGTGCCCTCAAAATGTCCTAATTTAGAACTCACTGCTGTCTTGAGCCAGTCCTGCTCCAGGTCTCAGCAGCAGGACCACTTTGTTTCCTCCAGCTTGAATCAGATCAATAGCCCTTGTGTGGGAAATGCCGCGAGCTGGCTCCCCGTTTATCTCCACAATCTCATCTCCAACCTGTCAGCAGGGCAGAAAAATACCCAAACCATCAAGCATGCTCGTGAAACCCTGCAGTGAGCTTTATTATTAGGGATGACAAAATAGCTCAGGATGCAGCGTGTGAACATGTCAGTCCGTCTTAGCTTTAATCACATTGGACATCAGTCACCACCTTTGGACAGCTAAAGTCATTCCTTCAAGCCACAGTCTGCCAGGTCATGAGACTGATTGCCACAAGCAGCTTCTATTCTGCTCCCTCACTGCGGTCTTCTCTTGATAACGATGATATGATAATCTCGTTCTCATGGGGAAATTTAAATTTTGCTGAACCATTAGCAGATAAAACAGGGCCAAGTATGGAGTCATCCACCTGCAAAAGGTTTCATTAACTTCAGAAGAACAGGGAAAATTATGCTTTCACACCCTCTGATCTTTTCTCTCTATATTATCATTGCTGCTGCATTTAACCCGGATGATTCTCAGCTGTATGTGGGACATGAAAATTGTATCTCCTTTAGCTCCCACCATGTAAAGAAGCGGTACCAGACACAATCTTTTTAAAACAGTTTAATCAAAAATGTACAAAAAAACCCCTCCAACTTAAAACTGTGATGAAATTAACAACACTTACATGAATTCTCCCATCCATCTGAGCAGGCCCATCCTCAGCAAGCCTCAAGATGTAGAGGCCCATGTTGTACTCTGTGCCCCCTCGCAAGCTAAAGCCGAAGCCCCGAGGACCTCTCTCTAACTCCACAGTCAGACAACCCTGAAGCCAGAATAAAACTTTCAATATGCAACCTGACTCTCAAAGTTACGTTACACAGTTTGGACGGTCTTATTAAAGACATTGTGGAAGAATGAATTCTGATTAATTGATTTTGCTCTTTATACACACTCAAAGCACTGTGATGGGAAGTCCAAGGAGCTCAGTGTAGACTACACAAATGGCATTTTAGTCGGGATTTTTTCCTATAGTGAACAACAGCTGTTTCTGAAAATGGAGTTAAAAACACATTTATGCTAGAAGCTATGAAGAATTCTTGCAGTTTATCAAAGTTCAGGGAATTTCAAGAGCCATGCAGAGGATGAGTAAATGGGATTCAGTTAGATCACATCAAGGTAAAATGTGTCGTGAGAACCAGTGGAATGCTTGTGTCTGACACCTAAGAAGCTCTAGTGCGCCATCTACTGTGGGGGCACTGCCAATGCGAACACCGCAAGCATCCAATGCTCCAGAGGATCTTTTTAGTATCAAATGAGACAAATGTAGAAGTTTACCACCAATAATGCGTATAGATATCATATTTGGTGTTGCCATTCTCAAGTTCTTAGCTGTTTTGTGGACAGTGAAATTATGGGAGTAAAATAACCACGGATGACAACTAGTGGAAGGTCATCATCCTGTACAAAGATTAAATGTTATCACCTCAACCCTTTGTTTGTTCTAATATATTTAAACAGGACAGAGAATTGACACATAGCTTCATAGATCCCAGGCTGCCAACAACTTTTTTTTACTAAAAATGTATTTTTCTTGTAATTTTCGTTGTCACAATGAACTCATATTTCATGGAAATGGTGTGCAATCACTGTGGAAGCTGCAGAAACGACGCCTTTCTAATTGAAAATCAAAAAACCTTAATCTTCTGCTTCTTTGTGATTGATTGATTCATGTACCTAATCTGACAACAGCAACAACAACAAAGCAGTTAATCACAACCATCCATCCATCATTTGTCTCAGAAACAGATGATATACTGGATAGAGTACTAGTGGGTTTTTTTTCCAAGTCCTCTGTTTCTTTACACACTTGTGTTCCTGTTCTTTTAGAAATCAAATTACAAATGCTGCAAGTAAATCCTAGTACTATGTCAGTCTCAGATATTAAAGATATCTTTAGAATTTCCATTATTGAACAGTCATTGATCAAATGACCAAAATAAGCAAAGAGTCAAGTTAGCTTTCAAGCAAAAATGTACAATTATGTATAAATTTGTATTCTGCAAGAAAGGAAGTTTTAGAGGATTGCCAAAGCAATTTATAGATAGAAGAATATAGAATTTGTTCTTACCTGGTTGGGTCCGGTCACACACAGTGCTCCCTGCTCACCAAGTGAAAGAGTTTTGTATTCTGATCTGCTCTGCCCTTCTCTTTTCTCCTCCAGGTCCAAGTTATACCTACAACAGATACACGTTTTCACTTGTATCTGTTCCAAACACAAGCTGCAGGCCACCTACCTCATAAAGATTCTCTGTAAATCCCCAAATTAAATTAAATGCTGCATGCCAAAAGCAAGGATTATTACATTCTTTACACAAAAAAGTACATTATCTTAATTTGTTATATCTTTGCTCTTTCCTGGACATTTTTTTGTTTACAAGAAATTCTATGAACACTGGCAAATGTTGATAATGCAAGCACAAAGGGGATTTGAAGAACAATCTTAATAAGATAACTGTTGCCAAATAAAATCTTTAATTTAGGAGGTTTTGCAGATCTTTTCTGTTTGTGTCACTGGTTTTTGTGCAGTCTTTTTAAGCCAGGAGAGGGTGTAGGAACAGAAAGCCTACAACAACAGCAGAGGCCGTGGGGATTCAAATTCTGTCTTCAGGATACCTACCTTTCATCCAGTAGACCTGATCTTTGTCCCATGGCTCGATGTTGCAGAGCTGGACTCTGTTTAGCTGAACTGGCTCCAGATGGAGGCCCTTTATATTCTAAAATACATTCAAACATTACTCCATCTTTTTACTGCAAATGGGATCGCTTAAGTTACTTAAATATTTTAATAAATACATAAGAAACTGATTTGAGATTCCATTGTCATTGCACCAGCTCCTGTGGAGGAGTGTTTGCTCTCAGACTTGAGGGTCATGAGTTCAAATCCAGGCTGATTCATACCAAAGACTCTAATTTAAAATGGGTCCCAATGCCTCCCTACTTGACACTGAGCATTACAGGGGTTGGTTTGGAGGATTAAACCACCAAATGGTTTCTGAGTGGTGTGACAGGTAATGGGACTTTAACTAGGACAAACATCTGAATTGCACTAAAATGCAATATTTATAATCTCTCAATTTACTTCAAATTACACTTGACGTTTGTATCTTCTAAGTTGCAAAATAAAAAAAAGCTAGTAAGGAATTAAAGTATTTCTCAGTATAGAAGAAACAAACCTGAATAAAACTAATTAACATCTAAATCGACAGCACAATTAATTTGCATCTATGAATGCATCAAAATAGATACTTGACTGAAACCAGGCATTTAAACAAATTTTATTAATCTCAGTCATTTATATGTTAACTTTTCCCATTTCAAATGATTTTCCCCTCAATGTTCGTCAAAAAAAGCTCTTCTAGTGACATAATATTTTATTTGAGTCATTCCCTTTTAATTTATTCTGTCTTTTAAAAGGAAAGCCAAAGATGAATATTTCATTCACTGAATGTTTTTCTGATACTAAATTCTCAACATGAGCCTTATCATATTAATTTATTCAAATTCTATGCAGAGTTGATCATCTGCTTAAGCTGCAAAATTGATTTATCACTTGTAGATAATGAATTTTAGAACTAATAAGATCTATTAACATCTACAAGAAACACGGTTAAGGGCAAACAAAGGCACTCACCATCCTCGGGAACCACAGTAAGGGTGACAACATTGCCAGCATCCTTAATAAGCTGAACAATGTCATTGTGGGAGAGCTCGATAATGGAGCGGCCGTTGACTGCTGAGATACGATCTCCGACGTGCAGCAGGCCGCAGCGGTCAGTTGGGCTGCCTTCAATGATACGTCCAATTTTGTGAGGGATAACTACAAAGACAGTTCAGGGATAAATGAGACATCACGTGTGAGATTGTTTTTTAAATATCTCTTAAATTGAGACAGAATACAGCTATCATGGGCCCATAGTGAGAAAACGCAAGGTACCTCCATGTGGGGGTTTGCTTTTGGATGTGAGGATGACAAATCCAAAGCCCTCAGCGTCCTTGCGGTGGAGCGTGATGTCAAAAGACTCGTGATCCAGGGCGCTGGGCATTGGTATGCGAGGTAGCCTGGGGGACCCATTGACCAGAACAGGAGCCATTTCCTGACCCTCATCATCAGCTGCATCTGATTTGATGATGATGATAATAATATTTGAAAAGATATAGAAGCCATTACATTTTTGTTCTGTCATTTTGTAGCTTTGTAATTATGTTTATAATCCAGAAAGTTTTAACAGGACAGTTAAGATGAGTGTGAATTTCCAAGCTTTAGAGCCGACAAAGCCAAATTGGAATAGCAAGAAAGCCCTTGACTGCTCAAGCTAAAAATGGTGATCAGCATCACAGGCAGGTCAACTGATTTTGTGGGTCAACAGGCTCATTGAAACATATTAGACAATTTTCTGCATCAGCAAATGATTTAAACTTCATTTAAATACAGGCAGATGTACCGACAGACAGCTTTTTTTTGGCTTATAGATCAAACATGCAAATGCTCTCACGAATAGGGACCTGCTTCAACTAATAATGGCATAGAAATGTAATAGCCTCCTGTAGATTTATTTAGCTTTTGATTTATACATGAGTATAAAAGGGAACTACCACAGATGGGCAGAGACACTAACTCAAACTTGTTAATTGCAGATGAGAATCTTGTTTTCTTCAAAAGCTGTAAGACCTGCACTATTCTGTTTGGTTTTTTATATTAGTAAAAAAAAAAGCGTTAACATCCTTATATAAAACTGCCAGCTACTCGCAACAATGCTATAATTGGATGCCGCATCATTCTGTGTTCAGTCAAAATTTGAAAAAAGGATGTTCAGAAAATATTTATTAAGAAGCAAAAACTTTTGACATGTTAAATTAAATAACAGTCAAGCACAAAGCTCATTGGCAGTTGGCTCAGTCAGAAATGTCTGACGCTGACCCATTCCTAACCTCAAAGTGGACATGTCCAATGACACTATTAAGTCTCTCGAGGCTTTATCTAAAAGCAGAAACACATGTCTTCAGGTGTCATCTGTGTTGTTGCTCACCTCTGTAGATGACCTTGCGACGAACAGTAAGCATGACTTGACCATTACGGGCAGCGTTAGTCATGAGGTCCAACACTTGTTTGTGTGAGCGGCCTTTGACCATCACACCATCGATCCCAATGAGCTCATCTCCGGCTCTGAGACGACCATCTTTCTCTGCAGCTCCATTGGGCACAATGGCCCCAATATACACCTGGGGAAACACATTCTGAAATAGGGTTATTAACATAGAATGGATTTTGAAATACAGAAATATAACTATAATGAGGTTGTCAGTTTAAATCACACATCTTTTTTTTTCATAAAATAAAACTGAATGGTCTTTATAATTATGCTTTTGAAATGAATGTTTGGTGTTCAAACAAATATAAAAAAAAGTAATTAACATGGTCTATTCTTTGAATGCTTTTGCTTCCATCTTTGACAAAAATAGGTCTACGGATCTTTCTGCAGAAAATGGAAAAGAAAGAACTTTACGTGCATTAAGCACTGATGTCTCTCACTCAATTTAGTGAAAGAAATCAAATTAATCATGCAAAACTACTAAGCAAATCTTTTAAAATCCTACTGGTAATACTAACTGGCTGTTGTGGACCTTCTCCTCCCAGAACACGAAAGCCAAAGCCTGTTTCAATGTCTCTCTTCAGAAAAACATCAATGTCTTTGGTGTAAGGTTCTGTAGATGAATAACAAGCATTAGCGACAGTAATATAAGGTCAAAGTGTTACAGGGCAAGTAATGAAAGAGAATTCTGCTCTTACGTCTGCTCTCCAGAAGGGCTTTGGACTTCAGGTACATTTCTGTGGCCTCTCGCTTGGGGGAGTCGGCAGAGCGCAGGGTGCTTGTATTGGAGTGGTAAGTCAAGGCCTGGGGGGCTGCATCTGTAACTCCATCCAACGTTTCCATGCTGGCCGTTAGTTCCTGTCTCTGACAACAAACGGAGATCCCGTCATGTCCACATCTCTGAAGAACATCACTGATTCATGCTCTGTTTTCAGAGGCTCATTATTTTACAGAAATGACTGAGCATCTTGTGATAACAGACTTTAAAGGTCACTTCATTGGATGCTTCATTAACAAAACACATTTTGGCTTGATTTTTCTCATCACTCTTTGAATGTCTTAAGTGCCAAACACTTGGATTTGATCTAGGGAAGAGAGTAAAGATTTCCCAAAGGGTGTGACATGCCTTCTCATGTAGACAGGCCAGCGTCTTTATCTAAAACTGTTGTATTAATGATACCACCATATCTGGAGAGCCTCATCCATGCCTCATTACCGCCGCAATCCCCAGACAATAGCCCATAGAAAATGATAGTGAAAAGAGGTAATTAAGACTGTTTTTGGGAGCTAACAAAAGAGGTCTCAGCGAAAGATAATCAATATTCAAATTTCCTGCTATCATTTAATTTGATGCAAGAGAGGCTTAATAGTTAAGCTGAAGGACAAAAACATTTTGAAATTAAACTGAAGGATGTGTTCTTCTAGTGAAACAGTGAGGAAGCAAAAAAGGGAGATGTGTCTCTACTCACAGGCTTTAAAGACTTCACAGGCGACGTCTGACCTGTGGACACACAAAGACAAAAGACATTTTAAGATCAACAACCCTCACTAAAGACGTCATCCACCAGATGGCAGTCTCACTTTGACTAACACAACAGCAGTGGATAGATAGAGTTAGGTACTTAGACCCCAGTGATGTACATGCTCCATTAGTAATTTTTTTTTTACCAGTTTTCAGATTCAAAATGAAATATAATGGCGGCTCTCGTCCTGAAGAACTGAGCACACCATGGAAACTGCTTGTAGAGCTAAAAGAGCTGGTGAAGGCATTCATGCATGTAATTCCATGACAGATCATACTCTTTGTGGCCTGTGATAAAGGTAAGGTCCACTTTCGCATGTTTCATTTGAATTACTCAGATAGTCCTTTCACCCAGTGTCACTCCTCCTCAACTCCCTGCATTAATCAAATTAACAAACAGTCCTTTGGAGTCAGCATCCCTCAGGGCTTGGGGTAATGCTTGGCCCAATAAGACCCAATGTGAGGTAAATGAAGCCTGATGTACTGTAAAAGGAATAAAATGCTGCATTTAACTTTCCAAGCAAGAAAAAGTCTTGAAACTGAAAGTGTATTCTAAATCTGAAATACACCTAGCCTGTTCTTAACCACAGCAAAGCTCACGATTCCCACAAGCACACACAAACAAGCCTCCTCCATGCCAAAGGCCATTGTCTAATGAGGGTTAAAGCTGGCATTAGCTCTTTGGTTGCAAATGCTGCATGAAGCTTAGCACATATCCTTCATAGGTGGAGTCATGCAGTGCGTCAGCCGAGCATCACATGATGATGGGGGTGCGGCACTGAGTGTGAGTAGTGTGGGCGTTTCAGAGATGATGGAAGGAGGTTAAGGCGTGGTTATGGGAGGAGGCCCTGGAGGACAGTCCCTCTATAGGCGTTTAGCAATGGACGTTAGGAAGGCCACGGCCATAGAGGCATGCCGAATTCCCCTGCGCTCTGCTGATGATCAAAGCCAATCCGGAGTTCATTGAGTTGCACAGTGAGCCCCCTGGGGCAGCAGGAGATGTAAGCAGGAGACATTTGAAGGGTGCCTTCCCTCCTCCCGCTGCTGCTTGAAATCAAGCACATCCCCGCACTTATGTAATTCCTGCTTTCAGACTTGTAACAGAGTGCATTACGCCTCACTGGGAGTTGTCATAAACACAGGCATTTTGACTGGATGCACACAAGAGGACTGCTTGAAAAATGCCTGGGGTGTGCAGTTTGCATATGTAAAGAAGCCGCATATGACAGGAAGAAATATAGCACTGAAGGACCCAGTCAGATCATCATCTGCAGCAGCTAGAAAAGTGCTTTTGCATCTATCAAGTGGATAAAAAAGGCAGCAGTGATTTTATGCAGACTGCATTAAGTGGCATCATCCAGCCCTTAAAACAAAATCATGTGTTTTCACTCAGTGCCCCTTCAAAGCAACCACAGCACCACCTCACCTCCTGTCAGTATCAGCACTATGATCTGAGTTCCAATGGGCACTGCAGAAGTTGCATCGACAGTATCAGTACATTATGTAATGCACACGAGGGCAGACATGAATGGGAACAACACATGGATACAATGAGTGGAAAAACAAAAACACAGGCAGGTGAAAAGCAGCAGAGCAGACTGAGGCAAACACATAACAAATTAAAAGACAAAGAAAAGATTAGTCCATTTAGCCTTTACCTCCTCTCAGCACCAGAACGTTGACCTCGCTGCCCACTGGGAAGTCTTTGAGGATATCTACCACTTGTGCATGACTAAGTGTTTGGACGTTTTGCCTGTCAATTTCCTTGATGACATCTCCTTTCTGTAGACCGCGGCACCACTGTGCATCCAGGATCATCTTCACCTTCTGGCCAAGTGGACAGTCCGCAATGGCAAACCCAAAACCACCCGGTCCCTTGACCAGCGGCACGCTTACCAGTTCTGGCTGAAGCATCGTGGTGGCCACCTCCCTATCAGGCTGCCTACCGTTTGGCACTGTGGCCACAACAGGGCGGCCGCTGGCATCAGTAGTTACGTAGTGGAGATCTTGTGAGGATCCGTGGAGAACATCCCCTTTTACAAGCAGTGGTTGTCCGTTTATGAGCGGCACAGCTGTCACCACCTCTCCACCATGCAAACCCTGCTGGGTTTGAGTTCCAGGTGGAGGGGGAGGAGGGGGGAGCGGGTCATCACTGTTTAGATCGACATCAGGGGGAAGGGGGTAGCCGCGGCAAAGAACCATGTCTACATATTGGTTGATGGGAACAGACTGGAACATCTTCACCACCTCTGGATGCGTCTTCCCCAGCACGCAGGTCCTGTTAATTTCAACGATCACATCACCTGACACAAAAGGAAATGAAAAACTGAGTGACAAAAGGGAACACTTGCTCCGATATTTAATCTAGACATCACTGCTCTACATTTCCTTGCGAAGCTCTGCTTCCTTTGTCAGGCATCACTTTTGTGAAATGTCCTTTTCCCCTTTGCAGCTGCTGTATTCCCATTTTGGCAGCCCTCTATATTGCTTTTATTTCCTTTTATCTCATTCATTTCTGCTTCCTTCTCCCCCTTCCATCTTTGCTTTGCAGTGCAGTCCTGAGCAATACTCCCACAACAACTGCAGAGCAGAGACAGTTGTAGAGTCCTGTCACATTAAACTGTTGAAACGATCACACCCAAACACACAGTTCAACACACACAGCTTAAGGCATGACTCCCACAGTGATCAGACTGCTTGCTTATATACTTGTGCCAGAGTTGCTTTTACTATCTTATTGAACCTCTGGGACACTGTCAGGTTAAATGAGAACCATTAAGGTAAATTTAGCACCTCCAGGTGTCTCTTTGCAACATGCGATACATTCCTGCGCTGGCCTATCTCTCAAAGGTTTTTTTTAAACACATAAACATCTATTTTCTCACCAGATGCCATCTTGTTGTCCTGAGCAGCAGGGCCATCGCTGAGCACATTCTTCACCTGCAGAAACTCATCTGTGCGATCCCCTCCAATAATGGTGAATCCGAAACCCTGTGAGCTTTTCTTCAGAGATGTGTGGTACATCTCTCCCTTCAGCTGGCTGGGGTCTGCTGTGAAACCCGGTGAAGCTCTTTTACCTAGGAAAAAAAGAAAGTATTACAGAATTCTAAGTCCGTGACAGGCTTTATGACAAAAATTTACATTTTAGAAAGTAGACCACATTTAATTGCAGCATTACAGATACATCCATATTTCTTTTAAAGACCGCAGACTCCATCTATCCCGGTGCTAAACTTTAATTACACGCACTGTAAGCCTAGAATCAACATATTAATTAGTGATTTAAAGATGCATATTTTAACTCATCAACGGAGACCTTTTTGTGCAACCCTGACAAGAAATGAGTTGAGACAGAAAGATAAAAAGACAAAATTGTAGCTTCAGGGGCTAATTTATCTCCTTACCGCCATTAAAAACACTGTAGAACAAGAAAAGGACATCACCTTTGACAGAAAGTAATTTTATTTAATGGTTTTCTAATTTCTGCCAAATTTAATCAATGACTTAGACAAAAAAGGTTCAGAAAAGTCAACTTTTTAAAACTCCAGTGTGGAATAAGTAAAGGTTAAAGGTGATTTCCGTTTGAAGCAGCTGTGGAATACGCAATCAAAGGATGACCAAGTCCAAGGGTTCCTTGGAAAATTGATTTCAGCATTTTTTTTATAGACACAACAGCTACTTTCGTAGCTACTTTTTTATAGTCCTTCATCAGTCAACCTTCTTATTTATTCTTTTTTATTTTGGGTACAAAACATGCCAATTAGCAGATGTGTGACTCAGGCTTCAGGCAACACAGCCAAAGCTTTTGTCGTCTCGAGAAAACGTCCAAATTTCCAAGTGATTATCAGCTTTTTTTCTTTCTTTCTTTGATGTCCTTTTTGAATTCTACGCATTAAACTAAGGTTAAAGACCCACGTCAATGAATATTCTGTTTTTTTAACATGTTCTTGTAGCATTTTTCTCATGATGGAGGACATAAATGAGGGAAATTAAGATTGAAACTATATTTCTGAGCATTTCTTTATATAAATCATTGTGAATCAGGAGCAGATTAATTTTTTTTTAAAGTAAGTGTTCATTACATAAAATCTACTATTGAAAAACCGCAGGCTCCCTGCTTCTCTGTTCAGATACATCCACTTGTAGACAGATTCAAGGACGTCTTGGTTTTCCTCGTCTGAACTGACACCTGGCTCAAAACTGTATGACTAGATAGCTCTAATATTGCTCGCCATTATTGTTACAGTCGTAACGTTATGTTGGTGGTGTGAGGGCCGTGAGAAAGCAGGAGAGAGTGTAAACAATAGGATGATGGGAAATGGGGGCAGGCTTACTCCACGCCTACAGTCCTGCCCACAACTCAGAGGCGAATTTCTGATGAATTACAGCCGCTCTGCAGAAACGGATCCTGGAAAATGACACCGTTTTCTTGATTTTGGCTAAACATAGCTAAATCATTATCAAAAAGCCACTGGGAACGATTTTACATTAGATTACAAGATAAAAGGAGTGGGACTTTAATATGTTTGCTTGACTTTCAAAAGGCAGAAATGGTCAGTCTTGTTCTCTGATTTACAGACGCAAGATTGTTAGTTTAAACTGTAATGTATATTTCAATCTCTGTTTTAAAATCACAGCGTGCCTAGGCTAAAAACATTCACTTCTCTCTCAGTGTCCCCTGGTTTATAAAAACTACAACTCTAATCGTGAGAGGAATTTAAATGCAAGTGCACTCAAACAATCAAATGGTTCACCAGTCATGAAACATCCACTGCAGAATAGCTGAGCACTACTCATCACAGTCACTTTGGACTCCAGATGTTCAAATTGTGTGGATCAAGGAAATGTTAATGATAATGACATCAACGTTGCTAGGAAAAAAAAAGAAAGGTATTTCTTTTTGGGCTAAAATAACTTTGTTAGCCTAGTCGTGTAGACAAAAAAAAAATGTAAAGAGAATAGAGGACAGATAAGGTGACGGCTTGATCAAGCTAGTTTGTGACTGCATAGTTACAAGTCTCCAAGAAATTTAGACAGACTTAAAAAAAAACACAGGCCAGTCAAATCACATTCGCAGGATCAGGAATTCCAGAGAATATGTTCTGTGTGTGACTCAAAAACATAGTGACTCTCCAGCGACTAAATTCAGTATAATTGGGAGAATCCTGTCTTACTACATTAGCAGAGAGACAGGGATACATGTTTCCAAAATCTTTTCTGAGGAAAATTCAAACTGACTCATGGTCAACATAAGACAAAAACAAATGCGATGGAGATAAACTGTTAGAAAAAAACAAAAGCCAAGTTTAGCTGTAATATGAAAATACATTATCCTTATCTTTCAATTAACAGCAGTGCATTAAGTGGGCTGGTACTCAGTACAGACATTTCCAAAAATAGCTCTTTGGACTACTGCTACGTCCCCACACCAGAGGCACTCCCAGTACTCAGAACCTGCCAGAAATACTCTCAAACAAATTCTCCTTTACACATGACTCAACAACTTAATTATGAATGCTGTTTTTACAGAATAAATAAGGTATAGTTAGATCTACAACATAGGTTATTCAGCGTCTCTGCAAGTTCGGGCAACATTCAATGGCATGTCCAAGTGTGAAACAGGTATAATACACACCGGCTTTATCTTGTAAAACACAATTTAGAAATCAACTCAAGGTGGTCATTGTCCTTTACATCCCTCTCACTCGTGGTGCAGAAGGAAATAGACATGACAGGATAAAACAACTAAGGGCCAAACAGAGTAAAACATCCAGACAACAAAACACACAAACATAAACCCTTACTTAAACTCTAATCCGACCAGAAAAACAAAAGGAATGGTATCCCACAATTCCTTAATTGCGCTGCTATATCTGACAGTAGGCCCAATGTGTCTGTTACCATCGCTACATTATATTAGGGGTGTTTGAGATGACCCAGGGGGACACAGCGCTGCGCAGATCGACTGGTGTGTGGTGTATGCTAGTTAGTTTTTTGCTCCAACAGCACATGTCAATCATCATAAAAATATCATGAGAAAAGGGCAGGTGCAAGGCATCTACTGAGGCGAGTCCAGCTAAATAACTACAAAACAATGCATTGTGGGAAACAGTGTCCTGGAAGTTCTTGTATTTTGAATTGATACTGATCAGAAATGGCTGGAGCTCAATGAAGGAAATATGTGTATTTTGTGACTCCTCCTGCAAATAGTGAATCACTGATGAAAAAATATTTCTATTGATATAAATGGTTGTGTTCATTGAAATCAACATAACTCAGATTACTTCATTATTACAAATTATTTTATTTGAAACATTAAGTTCTTTTATCTTACCCATTACTCTTTCATCTGATTTATTGTCTACTTAAGAATTCGTTATTACCTTAATCTTTGTTGGTAAGGTATACATTTCTGATCATAATTTATTGAAACAGCATGTTGATAATGTAAAGTAAATGGTGTGGTCGAGCCGGGGTGGGATTATATGTTGCTTCCTTCAACTCCCTTTCAAGCAATCTATCATTTGATGCCTAGTTATCCTGTGTTTGACATGTTTTTATGGATGTAAACCTCTGTTGATTGATTGTGTTACACATATTTTATTCTTGCCTGACTGCTTGAAATAAACAATTTCAAATCAAATAAAAATGCACAAGGATCATCTCACTCAGTGTTTTTCTGCAGGAATATCAGCATATTGGCCTTCTCTGGTAGCAGTCTGTGGGTTGCTTGGCTGTGTCTTTAAAAAGGTTGAGAAATAGAAAAGCTGCATATATTTTAGTTGCACTGTGTTGTATTTAATTAATTTTACATTGTTTGATGGGTAATTTATTACGATTGAGGCACAATATGAACTTTCATCCTCTTAATATATGATCATTGCTTTTTTACAGTGCTGGTAGCCGTATTCATTATCCTCCTTTTTGTTAAAAATTCATGCACCTATCTTTGATAAACAACACAGTAGGCATGTGCTCCAAGTGTGTACTGCGAGCATACGCACTTGTTGAAGCAATAGCAGCGCTATTTGACGCTCAAACGCTGGGTACCTCTCCGCTAGAATGTGATGTGTTTTAGCGAGGTGTTTGGATATATTACTGGTGTTATCGCCATTATAAGCCACGTTTTTGTTCCATCTGAGACAGTGTGCGCTGTCTACTTTTGAAAAATACAGCCACACTTTGGACCTTTCTGCTTGCGGCTGCTCTGCCATTTCCATGCCCTTAGTTAGTTGTTGCACACTTGTCAGCGGAGGAAAAGCAGTGAGGAAAAAGGGGAGGATGCCTCGTCTTTTTAAGTCACATCAAAACAAAGTAGCGCTATTGCCACACCACTACGCTGAAATCATTAAGCAATACCGTTAGGGCTGAAACCTATTGGTCCAGTAAAAATTGCTAAAGTAGCACCGATACCAAGCCATTCCAGTTACTGTACTGCATCTCTAGTCCTTAATGCCTCCCTAAAAGCTTGAGATATTTTAAAATAAGGAATTTTTTGTTTTCAAAATGAAGAAATACAATGTCTACTGCAATAAGTAAGACTGATTTAACTGAAAAGGTGTTTTTTTAAGTAAAAAACAGAACAAAAGATTTGAGCTTTCATGGAAACCTGTGAAAGCTTGAGGTCGGGCCTGAGGTGAAACAGCAGAGCAGTGTAACTTTGGTTTTTATCATAGAAAGTGTCTGACAGCTCAGTGGGCTGTGTAATCAGTAATCAGTGGCGGAATGGCGGTTTCCTAAATCCCCACTCACCTGAGGAGATAGATGTCTGATTATGCTTAGCCTCTGTAACGTGCTGTTCTACCAGCTGTTGACACATGCACTGTTAAAAGCCATCCTCCTCCCCTGTACCGCTTCATTCACTCCTCTGGAAACCCCGCTGGCACCATGAGCTCGTCTGTCTCCAACAATATGACGCCATCTACTACACATCCGTTTTAATGAAAGCCTGCTTAACTGAGGATGTTTATCGTGGGAGAATAACAGCAGGTCAACTTAAAAAGAAAAACTGGAGAGCTCAAATTTTTTTTAGAGTTTTTGAAGTAAGAAACATTTAGCTGACTGACCATGAGATGATGTTCTTAATGAATTCTTAATCAGAACAGGCTGACAGAGGTGACAGAGGGTTGCCCTCAACACTTATGTATCTTTAATTTATTTGCAATTAGCAAATGTTTATGTCCAAAATAGCCAAGACAGGTTAAAAAAGGAAACAGCATATTTGAAGCAGGATCAAAGTACTGTAAAAATATTAGCTTACTGAAGCACAAAGAGGGGAGGAGAAGCAAAATGTGCTCACTTTAGCAAGTTCAGCAGGAATTTCTTGTTTTGACCAACATGAGGCCATGACTGTTGGTTAAAAAAAGGTATACAAGTAATTACATTTATACATGTAATTACAAGTTTCTAAAACCCAAAGTGTGTCAACAGTCCTCATAGGATGGAGGTGCAATGTAGCACTCATAGCATTGCAGCTTTCAAAAATAAAAACGAAATAAGCAAACTATTTTCGTGTATTCCTTGTTTTGCTTTGAAATTCATGCCAGCATGCCTGAAAGTTTAACTATGCAGGTAGGTGTCATTTAGGAGCTCTACTGTATTTCAGCTGTTGTGGTGGGAACACATTTTCCCCTTGGGTGTGCAGGAGAAGAGTTCAGGCATGTTATTGCAGCCATGGTAAGGTACGAGCTGCTGGTAATGACTCATAAACGTCTGCAAAAACTGTCTGGATGAGCTCGAGCTCTGGCAGAGTGACATTTGAAAGCTGGTGTGTGATGTTGATAGCAGCAGAGGAATATACAGCAGAAAACACACACCGGAGCAAAACCCCAAAAAGAAAAACATTCAATTTAGAACCGGAGCAACACTGGAAGTTAGTTGTTTCCAAGTAGGAAATGTGCTTCCTAAGGTAAAAATTTCACGTACATTTGCTTCCCACATTACTGACCATCACTGTTTTTCTCTTTAATCTCAGTTTATTTTGTTGCAATTTCAGCTTCACAGAAAGTTTTATTAAATAAAATCTTATCAGTTCATTAAATGCACTGAATGATGCAATATTAAGCACAAGCATGTTTACTGCACATCTTGATGTGGACACATTTTTTGGAACATTCTCATATCTGTAATGTTGAATGGAGGATGGATTAACCAATTTTCTGGAGGTAAATTGCTTTTTTTGTAGATAATCTAGGTCAAAGTGTTTAAATAAGAATAAATAACATCAATAACATCATAGCGAATAATTAATGTGGATGAATAATAGAGACTATTCGAGTTGCATAAATGTAAAAGGTAAATCTTTCCTTAGCTATTGCAAATTAAAAAATATCTATTCCATGAAAAATGCTTGCTTTTTATAGCTGTAATTACCTAATAAAGACGCTTTTTTTTTTTTTTATTATGAAAGTTTTTACAAGTTCTGTTTATTCTGTCAGGTAAAAAAACAAACTCTATTAGAGCCCATAGTTGTTTTATTGTTATTAAAAAAACATAATGTTGAAAACAATTAGGCACGGATGGCAGCATATAGCTGAGGATGACTCATGAACCCTCTAGGCTTTGTTTCTGTCTGATTCAGAAAAAGCACAGATAAAAAAACAAAAAAACCCAAAACAAAAACAAGATAATAAAGCAGTGTTCCTAATACTTGAATTTAAAGTTGATTGTACTTATTTATTGACTCGCAGCCATTTTTTGTGTTTATTTGGTCACACTTAACTCAACTTTAATTTACACAAAAATTTGTTTCCAACCAGTGCTCCTTTTGAATGTTCCATTCATCAACATTTACTAATCATGGCATGTTTAGCAGAGTAGAATTTGAATAATGGTATCATGCAGCTGACTTTAGTTATGAGTTAACTACAGAGTATTTCTGCATTCCAACAGCATTCTATCTTAAACTGTTGCCCTTTTAATGTGTATTTATCTAAAACCGCTATTCAGCTAAACCTTGACGGATGGCTTTTTTAATGTTTACTTTTCTTTTTTTTAACCTTCCTGGAGCTGCATGTAAACATAGAGCTTCGAACATTTAAGGAGAGACTCCTTAAGTGTTGTTACCTTGAGATGATGCTGCAGCTGCTTGTTGCATCGCTGCCAGCTCTTGGTTCAGTCTCTTCTTTGCCTCCAAAACTGGGTTCTCAAACTGGGTTTTCTGGTTAATGTGACTGAAACAAACAGACTTAAACTTAAGAGGCAAAACACTTGATCAAAACATTTCTTTTTCCATGAATCGTTTTCTCCATTTTCTGAGTTTCTCAAAGGGAATACTTTTGTCTTTTTTTTTAACGCATCACACATGTAAATAATGTTTTACTGCATTTTCTTTATGTTATGAAACCATCGTCACTTTGAAGTGCTTGTTCTCATCAAGTCTTTCTTTTTGCAAATTTTTCAGAATCAAAGCAAACAAACCATGCAGGTTCTAAAAAGATCACTCGAGCCTTATTTTAGAGGGGAAAATTGACCACACTTATAAATGTGGTCAAGGAGTCCATTTCATTTCTAGTTTCATTTGTGCAATTCAGAATCATATTGGTTCTGTGGCCCTGAAGTGCAAATCAAATCAACAGATTTGACGCAAAAACATTTTAAAGATCACAATGACAGTTAAAAAAGCAAAACACGTGTTAAGAAAACAGCATTACACATTAGAAAGGAAAACTAAATTACAAAAACCAAAACCTTAAAAAGAAAAAGGAAAAAGCTTTTCGGAAAACAAAAGTAATTTTCAGAAAACAAAATAAAATGTTAGAAAAACGAACTACAACGTAAAACCAGAACAGATAGGTATTATGGGACATCCTTGATTGGATGATGAAATCCAGTATCGCTTTATGTCAACTGACATTTGGTTGAAATGATGGACAATATGATCGTGTGATCAGCAATTGTTCCACAGTATCTACCTTTTTCTGGTTTCCATAAAAAAGAAAAAAAAAATTCGGAAAGCGGATTAATTTACAGAAATTAAAATGAAAGGTCAAAAAAATATTTAAAGATAACAAAATTGGGCAGAAGAAATCTGCGCTTCAGGCCACTGTGTACTGTATGGGGGACGCCAATGTTTACCATGTCTACAGTTCTCACATTGAACTTGTTTCAAATGTAACGCTGCCAAACACAATAGTCATCTGTGTCATTGACTATCTCTGTTCAAACAGTGCAAACTGTCTCATGTATCATTTCCACTCTGGATGCTGTCATCTGCAGCCTGAGTAATGAAACAACACAGGCTATCCCATTTTTGTTTCATCACAACAGATTGCAAGCTCTTCCCTCCAGCCCCCACCCTCTGCTGCTTCCATGCTTTTCACTTAAGAACTTCCCGCCTTTTCCCTTCTGCTGACACAATATCTGTTGAACCTAATGGCTGTTTTTAGTCATTTCCAACAGTGCACAAAAAACAACAACAAACTGCACACACAACTGTACAAATAACACCCAATGGTCTGGGCACACTGTTGTTTTATGCACGCAAGCTCACTGACACATTGCGCGGCGAGAGTGCAATCAATGTAGTGTTGACATGCAGGTCACGGCACACAGTTTTACTTTGCTTCCCACTGATAAACAACAGGAAAATCCTGATCAAAGTCTTCCAGGTAAGTGCTTCCTCCCCATGTTTTACATAACTTGGAGCTGCCTCACCCGAGATAAAGAAAACAAGCTCAGTGCTAAATCCATTTATTTATTTTTAGACAGAATTGATTTATGCCAGTCTAGCACTTATATACATAAAACTGTGTAATATTAACTCCATCCAAGATCCCTTTTGTGAATCTGGAGTAAACAAGGGGAATACAATTGTTTTTAATGAGAAAAATAAGAAGTGAGATGCACAGCATCAGTTAAACTTACTCAACATAGTACACGCCGTACTGTGGATCTTCAATTTTCTCCCAGCCGTAGGGTAACTCTGCAAACAGACGACAGTGAACTATTGTGTACTGGAGGATTCAAATGACATCCCCAAAACGAATTGCATAAGCAGAAATTCTCAGTGTGGGAATTGTAACCAGTGAAATGATGAGCAACCCATTTGCTTTTGCTTAACTTAAATGTTTAGCTTAAGAGAACGGGCATGAAAATAATTACACAGCAGAGCACACTCAATGAACAGAACGACTCAAATAACGGATGTGCATCATGCCCGGGTGAACCTGTCACATAGAAGGAAAGACAAGACAGGGAAAAAGTGCTTTTAATGTTACAAAAAGCTTGTTTTTTAGAAGCAGGACACCAGCTTGCTCTCCTGTTACAAAAATGCGTTAAAACCAGGCTGGATGAACCTAAGTCTTTCACCCTCAGCCTCTCTCCACTTCTGCCAGCGCTTAAAACCACATTATCATCCCGAGGATAAAAACTTATGTCAGGAATTCCTCTAAGCAGATCCCAGTGATGTGTTTCTGAAACAAATTAAGCCATAACACTATGATGCTTAAGCCAGTAGATTATGAATGATGAGCTGCACATTCATACTGTCTCATAAGAATAACGTGAATGGTATGATGGTGATGCGACTACAAGCATGTGCGGCACATACCGTCATCCTCACACTTTTCAGGAGGCTTTGCTTTCTTGGCCAAGCGAGGGTCCAGCCACGTGGTTGTCTTGGTATTGTGACTGGGGAGCACAAAACAGCAGTCAGTAAATATCAACAATGAAAACCTGTGGCTGCGGGAAAACTGCATGAAGCAAAAGGATCAAACAAAAGGATGAACCGTAACAGGAAAAAGCAGCTGAATTCCTCCTTAGACTCTGTGCAATAGATTTATTAAATGTAATCACATTTTAGTTCTTGTCAGTCCCTCAAAGGGGGGAATTTCATGAACAGCAGAAGTGATGGAGAGATAAAAACTCACCTAAGAGCTTATGCTTTAATGATGAGTATTTTCTGATGAATTCAAAGTCCCACTCCGATCAACTTTTGATCTATTGTAATAACATTTCCAATGGTTTAACCAAAATTTATTTTTAATTGTCAATTGCCAAAATGTCATTTTGTTTGGGACAGTCTCTGCAGAGCAGCAGTAGTATATCAGAAAATTGTTGCTGAGTTGTGGGCGGGACTGTAGCCACAAAGTAAGTCTGATCTCATTTCCTATCATCCCTTTGTGCTTTTCTGCTAACTTACAGGCCCAACCTAACATTACCGGTGCAACTAAAATGGCAAGGATTATTGGAGCTATCCAGCTATACAGTTTTGAGCCAGGTGTCAGCTCGGACGAGGAAAACAAAAACGTACATGGATCCAGTAAGTGGATGCATCGTAATGGCTTGGAGCAGGGAGCTCGTGGTTTGCTGATTATAGCACCTACATCACTGCTACAAGCTTTTTCCAATGTCATTTTTTCTGTCTGCCTCTGATTTACAACATTTTGATTAAAATACTCAGAAAAGTCCTCCATCATGAGAAACGAATGCCGCATGAACTTGTTAAAACACGATTTTCACTGGAGTGGGTCTTTTTACCTATAAAATGTAAGAATTTTAGTGAATTACGCTGAGGAGAAAAGAAATAATTTAATTAATCTCAACAAGTACTTGTGTCTATATTGTGGAGCTGTTTCAAAACACATGCTCTGTGCTTTTGCAGAGTCAATACAACAACAGATGGCTGCAGAAGAAAAATAACACTTTCAAAGTGAGGACAACCAAAATAAAGCTGTGGGGTTTGACGCTTGTGGAAAGAGAGATACATTGAGGACTGTAGGACCTCATTAAGTCTCATTATTAATCAAAGTAGTCTTTGCATTTTATATCAAGCATGAAACATCAAGTAACTCATGTGAATATCATAATCATTGTTTAATTTAGACTAAGGTCCATAGGAGGAGTATTCTTGTTTCTAAAAAGAATCACTGTTGTTAAGAATATGGGGCTTTTGCAGAGAGGAGGAAAATAATCCATTAATTACAAACATGGTTCACTTATCCTCACACCAAAAACAAAAGGAGACTCAAAAATGTCTTCCGTTATCCTTAAAGATAAGTGGATTTAAGCCAATAGGATCTGGACCCACCCAATGCACATTCTCTTACTGTCATAAACATAAGCAGGATTATCTGCTTTCTGAAGGCGGGGAAATAAGTGTACTTTATTAAATCAACGTAAAAGAGCTTCATAAAAATGTTGTAAAGAAAAAAAAAAAAAACACCTGCAGAGATGGAAGCAAATTTATTAGAAATCTGCCATGTATTCAAGGAGACAAATCCCAGTTTTACCATGATGGAATGAAACTTATTGTCCTGAACTGCTCATCTTAAAGACGCTTTTTTGGAAAATTTGTGATCACTAGAAGAGACTTACTGCACCTTTGATCAAACATAAAACTTCTGCAATACACAGAGTATATATCTCTGTGGAGTGCAGGCAATGTCTGCTGTCCTTTTCTTATTGTAAGCTCATAAACAAATTAATTAAAACCTCAAGAGGATTTATTTGCTTGGGTTTATTTTCAGCTTTAAATTAATACACTATTGCTGAGCTTCAGTGTTCATAGCAGTTGGGCATTCTTATGGTCCACTGAGGAAAGTATAATAGCTCTGTGTTACATACAAATCATCATTGGCTTTTATGCTGAGCATCATGTTTGAAAAAAAATTTATTGACAGATTTGACAGACTTTACAGTAAAAAAAATGATTGTAGTTAGAATCAGATAATTGGCACCAAACTTTAATGATTAAGACATAAAGGACTTATAGATGTTTTTGTGTTTTTTTTTCTATGACCAAAAGGGTTTATTTGCTTCAATTACCCAAATATTTTTGTAACGCAAAAAAGCAATTTAGTTTTATAAGTAAATATTCCTTTAATTTTTTTTAATCAACCATAAATTAGACATTTTATTTTCTTATAGTGAATGTCTCTTAAAGACCCAAAGCATTTCCAGTGGGCTTTTAATTATGATTATGTTTATGCAGTTTTTAGGCAAAAAAAACTTGTGTCATTTTCTAGGACATAGTAGATGGAGCGTGGCAGGAGTTAATCAGAAATACGCCTCCGAGTTGTGGGCAGGACTGTCAGCAGAGAAGTAAGCCTCCGCTGATATCCCATCATTCCTTTGTTAACACTCTCTCCCACTAGCTTGCACCCCCTAACAACCCCAAGCTAACATTTGCAGACCTGGAAAACAATATCGTAGCTATCCAGCCATACAGTTTTGAGTCAAATGCCAGCTCGGGGAAGGAACATGAAGATGTTAATAGACCTTTTTGTCTGCAAGTGGATGCATCAGAATGGAGCTGAGCAGGGAGAGTTTGGCCCGCCCATTTCACTTGCCGCATCATGAAAGAGAGCTTTTACAAATGGCATTTTTTCATCTGCTCCTGATTCATCCCAGTTTTAATAAAGAAATACTAAGAAATGCAGTTTTAATTTGAAATTATTGTATATATGTCCTCTTTCAGGAGAAAAATGCTATAAGAACATGTTAAAAACTCCAAAAACACGATCTGAGGTCTTCAGGCTCCCTTGTTCAAAGTCAGATAAAAAAAGGAACTAAAAGCACCTGATACCTGACAGCATGTGAAAAACCTCTATCCCATAACATAATGATTGTTTGAAATACACTGAATTGATCGCATGGAGGAAATGGTCTTATGAGCTTCGTCTCACTTACTCTATGAAATAGACCATGCCGGTCTCGGTGTAGGCCATCTCCCAGTTGAGAGGCAGAGGTTCAAGGCTGTCATCGCGGGGAAGTGAGCTCCACGTGCGGAAGTCCATGGTGCTGCTGGACTGGGTGTAGCTTGGCACTCCTTTCCTCCAGTCTTTGTGCTCTAGAGTGAATAAGCAGACACCAATATTGAAGGAAAAAGTGAAAACAGAACACAGACGGTTAAAGACTGGCCCGCAGGAGCACCTACAGCAGCTGATGTCCCTCACAGGATTTGCATGCTCGTGATAATGATGGTGTCTGTCTGCGTCTGTGCACCAAAAGGCTGTTTTGCATTTCCGTCTGTATAGTTTGTTAGCATGAAGTCCCACTAGGTTGCAATTATAGTGGTGGGGGATTCACACGGAAAGGGCCATTTGAGCCCTGAAGCCATTTCCCCTTTTTCTGACACTTTGCTGCGGCTTTTTCAAATATTTTGTTCTGCATTTGTGAGACCATCATCTTTAATGAGAAACATCTCATCTCTCTAATGAAAATGAAACATACAACAAAGGAGCTCCTAATTCACTTACCAATCTGTCCTCTCTTTCAAAAAATGGTTATAAAAAAAGAAGAAATTAGAGCTTTTTATCCTTTTAGTCATATGAACAACTCTGACAATGAAGAATGAAAAAAGTTTTCAAAGCTCTCACGCATAAAAGAAAATGTATTCCTGGCAGGTAAATTAAAAGATGAAAAAGAATATGTAGTTCTAGCTTAACAAAACTTTTCAATGTACAGAAAAAGGAAAATCGTCACCAGTTTGATCAAACAAATGCAACCGCTTACCTGCATCTGCATTGACAAAGCTGATGGTGACCAGGCGAAAAAAAAACATTCAATACCTGTGACAATTCTAGATTTACACAGATTGAATTTATGCATTTGGGATCAACTTAAACTTTCAAATAGATTTAGGTGATAGGAGACTAATGGTATTCTGCTGGTAGAAGTGAAGAACACAGAACCTAGAAACTGGCCAAAGCAACCAATCAGCTGCCCTCATTTCCAAAACAGTTTCCTTATTTTTTTTTGCCTGTTTAAAAAGCATTAACTTGTTGTGACAATTTTCACCCAACAAACTGCACATGGCACACTTAAAGATGTTTTATGTGCTGCAGTCATGTAGTCACTTAGAGAACATGCCTGGGGGCATCACCAGGGGAGAACGGAGTTCAACTGTAAGGTTCAAATTAAGGTGAAGGCCCACTTGGCGTTGGGGCTGTGGTGGATAAGGACAGCCTGAGCAGAAATGGGGAATCTGCAATGAAGAGTTTAGTGACTCAGAGCTCACATTTTCCATTAACCTCTTTTTTCATTCGACCAGAACTCTCTCCATCTATGGCTGGTCTGAGACTGCTCTGCCACAGCTGTGGGCTGTTGGGAAGCAGTCAATTGTGACTGGACTCCTTCCATAAAAAGAACTCCAGGATCATATTGTGTTCGATTTCATGACATTGTGGTTGGGTAAACAGACAATGGATTTATGTGAATGCTCTGAGCAGCTGAGCAAGCAGTGTGTAAGCTGCTACTGTCAAAACAATGTTTTATTTCCATGGAAATTCTTTTAGCTTGAACTTAAGTTAATGTTTTCTATTCTCTTGCTGCAAAAAAGTATGACAAGACCCATGCATGACTTTTCCCTTTCAAAACAAAGAGATTTCCTTAAAGAAAGAAGGGGCAAATCAATTTTGTAATAAAGATCTGTAAGGTCAGATCTTTCCTTTTTTTAAATAAGTATGTCATCAAATGCCCTTTTATGGTCTAGTAGTCACCTCTTCTGTGTGTTTGGTATAAGGAAATGTTTGTCATATGCAAACAAACTTGATTTAATGAAAAAGGAAAGCTCAAGTGTTGTGGAAATGTTCTAAAAATCCTGAGTTTCCAGAAAACAAATGTGACTGACTCGCATGACATATGATTTTTTTTTAGATATTGACACTGTGGGTGAATCAACAAAACAGAGGCAAACAATTACCGTGTTGTAAGATTTAGATATATTTTTTCAAACAATGGGACATTCGATAATTCTAAATATATACACATATATATTTAAAAGAGCTTTTGTTAAAAACTAGGAATCAACAAAAATAGGAATCTTGCCACAAAGAAAAAGAACAGTTGTCTGACTTAATGCTGGAGTGTCTTAGGGCAAGTGATGGAACCCTAACTTGTTTTTAATGGTTGACAAGCAGCATAAAAGTGCAGAACATTGAAAATATCTTTCAATGAGCTTTTCTTTTTATAATCCATGCACCACAAAGAGTTGAGTTTCTACACATTTTAATCATAAGTCAAGTTTTATCATTAAAAGAGTCCCACGGACCCAAATAAATGTTTGTGTCAGGAATTGCTGTCTGCACTGTCATAACAAAATAAAAAACCACAATCCTTTTTGATGTTGATATTTTCAACATATTCTTCTTCAGTTAATAAAAACAGACGTTGGATTCAGATAAGGATGTACATCAGATCTACATTCTCAGATGACTCATTTATTAAAGCTGTTGCTTTTGTGAAGCATCATTTTAAGGGATGTGGATCCCTGGGGGGCGCTAAACGAAGTTGGCCTTGTGAGTTAAAACTATAACAGGCAGTGAGATTTTCACTTTAAAGTTGAAAACTTCTTATAAAGTGAAAAACTGCTTTATCTGTCAAACTGAAAAACACCCTAAAGATTCATTTAAAAATACATTTAATAAGAACATGAACATTTTACATTTTAGAGGCTAAAATCTTCAAAGTGCAGATCTAAGTAATAACACCAGCTTTAGTCAGATGTGTTGGTGCAGATTTGGGTGAACTTGGTCAAATAATTATTTGAAGCTTGTCACAAAATAATGATTTTGTTGGACTCCAATTTGGACTTCCATTGAACCACACTTGTGTTCAGGTTTACATGTACAAAACTTTCACAATCGTGATCGTGAGCAAAAAAAATTCTCCTGAAATTGGATGATGCTCTGTGCTTACAAGACTTTAAGTGGATGGAATTGATGTCAGCAGTTACTCATAATGGTATTGAGACATTCTGAAATACTATGTGGGGCATTTAAAATCAATGTAATTCAACAGGAAGAGCAGAGTAAAGCGTTTAACTGACCAGGCAGCCCGTTGACCAGTGGGGGTCTCTCATCATCGTCATCCTCTTCGGGTACGGCGCTGTCTTTCCTGTCCATCTTGCTGACTGAGGTGGTGCGTTTTCTGGGGATGTCGCCGCTAAAGTCTTCATCAAATAGAACCTGATCCACCAGATCAGGCTGCACCAGGTTGGGCTCTGCTGGAGGCTTCGGGGTTCCATAGTAGTTTCCTTATAGAGGAAAGAACAGCAAAAAGAGGACAAACAAATTTAAAATTACTAATAAAAGACAACCTGAACTACAAATTCTTACCACTTGAGAAAAAGAAAATCATCCAATAAGTCAAGCATCAACCGAACGAGCTGATTTAGTTCTTACAACACCCATCAAGGAAGAATGGTTATAAAGTCCTGATCTTCCCCTCCTCAGCTGGATTTTCACTTTTCTTAAACTCTTGCTTTGTTTCCCACTGATAACAACGCCACAGGGCCATCACCAGACATGTAACTTAAAATCACTTCACTCAGAATATGTGAGTAACTAATTACACTGATCATTGAATGCAGCAATTATCTGTCTTTCAGCTTTTCACTTCTTCCATGAAATAAGGCGCTTGCTTAAGGATTATTAATATTCAGGGGAATTACTGTTCTATAGACAACCAAGAGAAACTGTTCAATTATTTTCTCATTTCACTCAATGGGTAATCCATCCATGTATGGCTGCAAAGGGAGGATATGAAAATAACTTTAGGAACCAAACATGTAAGTAATCCACCTTTATTAGATTGTAAATAATATTGTGAAGTAATTTATCTCTCTTGAATGTATAATATTTTCCCTGGGCAAATTTTTCGGCAAGTGTTTTAATAAAAGTCAAATATTGACTTGTGTTTTTGTTGTTGTTGTTTTTGATCAAATGCATCTCAAACAAACCATGACATCTGATGAGATTAATTAAAATATGCAGGGATAAACCACTGGGAAATATAAATGCTCAGCAGTTTAATTAGCTCCTTTAAGCTTAAACTGATGTTCATTTGGTCCCATCTGTGAACCACATGCCTTTCCTGTACTTATTGGTACAGTCAACAGCAACCTTTATTTAGATAAAAAAAAAGAGCTCATTTTAAGTCCTGACTTACATTTGTGACCATACATACCAAAGTGGATTAATGCAAATAGGATTGATCCCTCCAAAAGGCAGGGAAGAGGTCGGGGAGGAGACACAGGCTGTCCCTGTCTTCCACATGTGCAACTCTGTTTACTAAATGACACTCATTCGCATTTATCAAAGATGGCTTCATTACCGGGGGTTACATAGCCATAACAGGGTGTGTTGACTAATCCCTGCCTGTCTCTCGCCACATGCCGACATTCATCAGCCAAACGCTACTTGTGTGATTAATTACTTACAAACACGTCTCTTGGCCCCTGATAAATGTGTGTTACAGATGTGGAGGTGTGTGAGAGCAGCGTGTCAGTGAAGATTTGTGGCACCATTTGCCATTATAAATGGTGGGAAGCTTCACAGGCCTATGAGCGAGGATGCTTGTCCGATGCTGTTCGGGATCCGCGTGTCACAGGGTTGATGAGCTGGGAAGCGCTAACATCCTCTTTCTGAGCGTGTGCGAGCAATTTCATGCTCGTGGAGTCAGCTGCTAAGAATGAAAAGATTTGTGTTGTCAAAGCTACTGTATAACCCACACAAGGTCAAGAGCTCTTTTATCTCACTAGGATCATAAGTAGACAGTTTCATGGTCAATAGCCATCCAGCTATGACCCACAGCCACATTCACATTCAAATCCAATTATATCTGCATTTGCATTCTGACGATCCTCCTTTAAAATTCGGACACATCAGAACCACAGGGACTCAAACAACTGCTTCGAAGTGGATGTTGATTTGGGAGAATTTTATATTTCTGGAGAGTAGATTAGAGATGTTGTGCTCAGAATTTCAATTTCCTGGCAGCTGTCCCTGTAGTCTCGCACTGGACGACTCAGCCTTTGTTCTGTGGCTCTGTTCTGTTCGAGAAGAGCAGCTCAGTTTGGACCTCAGCAGTCCCTCAGATTGTGGAGGGACAGAAATCCCTAAAAGACACACTGAGTGCTTGGCATGAATAGCTTTTACTTGTGCTTGCCAGCCAACCTGGGACCCTGCAGCCCAACCAGGATCCACATTCTCTTTCTGAATACATTCAGACTTACGATGTGTCTGCACCAACCTCTTTTGGAATGAGAGGAAGACTTTAAAGGGGGATTCATGATGGGGTGATTGCTAAGAGTCTATAAGAAGGTGGAAATTAGGTATAAAATATATCCAATTAGATATTTTCAAGTGGACAGAAATCATTATGCAGGAACCATTAACATAACAAGCATTTAGGCAAGCCATTTGGGACTATTAGTGAGATCCTTATGATTAGCTATGAAAGCTATTACCTTAGCACCTTGAGCATAACTCGCTCACTGTACACTAATAAACTGTAAGTAGCCTAATTCATTCACTTCAATAAAGAATTAAAACCCACGTGATCAAGCCAGGAGAACAAATGACCTTGTTTATCCTTTTTTTTCAAGAAAAAAAAGAAGATGCTTCAAACACGAATAAATTCACCAACTCCCACTCATCGATTCCCTTTCTTCCAGCTCGCTTTTTGTTCCCCGTGCTGCACAGAGATCAACACTAGTAACTGTGATCTGCTTCTGCTGACTAGCTTTAAAATTTTTTTTTTTTTTTTCTCAGAGGGAGTAATGAGTATTTTCAAAACCTACAGTAGCATAGAAGAAACTAATCCACACACATTTCTTTCCCTCACATAGCAACAAGGGTTTCCATCAGTCGCTGTGGAGTACAGCACGTCTCTGTAGAAGTGCTGTCATATTTTCTTCCTTAGAGCCTCCCATTTCCCCTGTTCTGCCAAGCAAACCTCTCTATAAGGGTCTAAATCCCACCTGGCTTCAGTTCTCAGATGAAGGGCAGCTTGTAGGCGACTCGGCGGGTTCTGATATTTGAGTTCTCGGATGATCTTTTTTCACATAAAGGATTATAAAGTGGATATGTGTGCTCACACAGACGCTGTGTGAATCAAGTCTTAACACACCTTCCAAAGACGCTGCTCTGATTACACTTCATGTCCCAATCTTTCACCGCCTTTCCATTTTATTGTTCAGCAAAAAGAGAGGAAGATGTTTTAAACCTTAAGCCTCTTTTTCTGTGGAAGACATTTTCTCCTTATCTTTTAACTCTATGTCTCATTGATAAAATAAGTTACAGTAGAGAAAACAAGGGTGCAGTGATGGTCCATTTATTTCGACCAGATATTTTCCTCTTACACGTTTCGGAAAAATCCTTTCATTTTACAGAAGCCTGGATTTGCAGATTAAAAGGTAAAAAAAGAGGTTAAAGAGAGTTATCATGTTATTGCCTCAACCACAAAGCAATGTCAGAGAAATCTTCCCATTCAGTCTTGCCGTGACAAAAAAACACCGTCTGACATTCCAGTTGTAAAAACAAGGCTAATGTGTTTGATCTGTTGTGTTTTAATTAAATTGATCCCACATTCTAATCCAAAATGTGTCATTATTTATGAACACTTTTATTGAAAAGAATCCGCCTTGGGAGGATGTATATAAATATACTGTATATATATTTTTTGAAGGCACACTGCAATAGTTGTCTGTGAAAGAACAAAAAAAAAAGAAAGAAGCAGTTTTATTCTATGAATAAAGCATGACTTGTAAACAAGAGCACAAGGAGAGCGTCCTGATGCGCATCTGTGTAAGCTCCCAGTGGGATCAGAAAGTCGACTGGTTTACATAAGGTCACCAGCAGGTGTTAAGCTACTTACAAATTCACACACCATTGTATGAATGTGAAATATCCATTGGTAAAGTTTTGTAAATATGCTAACAAATACTGATTCAAATTCAGGAAAATCCAGTGAAGTCAATCACACAATGGAATTACTTGAATGGACAGAGTGTAACATGAGCAAGAACATTCAAGCATTTTAAAGCAAAATATCAGAAGTGTATCCTATTGAGAGGTTGGTTCTTGACCTAGAATGCTGATGCACATCAGCAGATAGGGTGGTGTATCTGTCCAACCCAAGGAGTTTAGTCATTTTGGCCACTTTGTTTCTGATTATAAGTAATCTAGTAGTAGTCGCAAAGTCATGTTTTACCCTTCAGGAAAATCTGATATTATGTTGTTACTTTGATAATAAATAGAAATTAGATTTCTTTTTAATAAAAACAGAAATGTAAAAATAAATTAGCATTTTACCAAATTTAGAATTGTGTTTTATACTTTTGATTTTTTTGATTTGTTGTTTTTTTTTCAAGCATTGATTGCACATGCTACCAAAAAAAAAATAATAAAAATCACATTTTATCAAACTCATTACAGAAATAATGAAATGCATTGGCTAAAAAAAAATGCAGTTATGCATAAAATACCATGTACATTCATGTACTCCTATCAAAGAGTCTAAACAATGCAAGAAAAGCATGATGTTTTCTCATTTTTCCCTACAGGTGTATTTTAGTGAGCCACCATGCTTTTTCCTACTTACCACAGCTGTTAACCTGAACATAAACATGACTTCATTGGTTTATGATTATTATTCAAAATGAACCAAAATCAACTGTTAATTATATCAGCAACAACAAATTATGATATGAATCGAATTGTTGTGACAATGAATCGTCACATCCTTACTAACTGTAGATCCATTTGTCGTTAGCTGAATTTATATTCACTTACAAAGCCTGGTTTAGGAGGGAATCCTGAAATGTTCGTTCAGGGTTTCCAGCTTTCTATGCCTTCAATACTTCAGAGGAGCAATCAAAAGACCTTTTATCCAGCCGCTACCTTCTTTTGATGGTTGAGGGCTGAGCCACAGCTGTGAGGTTAATACAGGGATCTTATGGAAACGAAGCTGTGTTGCTGTGGCCGAATCACAACAGTTGACGGCAGAAGAATTAAAGACAGATTTGTGTGCAAAAGAGAGAGTGAAGGGGGAATGAGAGAGAATCTGCTTGCTTTTCAAAAAGACTTGACTCTGTTTATTACTTTGGGGCAAAAGAGAGATCTTCCGAGACCCGGTGAGTGGACAATGTTTGAAGCGGCTGTGTACCGAAACCTGTAAAAGCTCTTTTCATATGTTCCATGCTGCAACTGCGTACAGCCTGTCAGGCCCGTCGTTTTCTGTTTTATGTGGTCAGTATTTCAGTGGCACTTGGCTTTTATCTGACAGCCACTTTTTAAATCTCAAAGGTCAATATAAAGGTAACAAAGTGGCCAGGAAACCCCAGCTGCATGTTTCTACTAAATTAAATAACTCACTATATTTTAAGAGCTCTGCTAATAAATTCCCTTTTATCACAGTTTTCCTTTTTGTAAGATCATTTAACTAATATTCCAGTGACTTATTGACATGAATAAAATGTATTCTTTGGAAACTAACCAACTCTTTGTCGGTCTGAGAGCAAAAGGCTTTCATAATTCAAAAGATTTCATCACCAGTGTTCCCAGAGACTCTGCAAGGCTTAGTAGTGCTGCTGTTAACACCGGCAGATGTGGGATGTACTGGGATGACTTTGGGGAGAGAAGAGGTGAAAACTGAGTGCAAGACTTGTTTATTCTCACACTGTGTCATCATCTGTGAATGTGTAAAGGAGGAATGCAAACACAAGCTGAGTATGATAAAAAAAAATGGAAGGGTTTTAGTTGGTGAATATGACATTTTTTGCACTTTTTGCAAGTATGAAACACAAAGAATGTTTTAACTCCCCACTTGATAGACCCTTGAGCTTTTATTTTCATTTTTATCTCTTTGATGTGCATATATGATGGATGTTAGAAATGTATAAATGTCGCTTGAATACTCTTGTAATTACTAAAGTTGAAAAATATGGTTCCGATAGACAATTATCATTAAAAAACATGCAGGTTTGTGTTTTTGACTTTTACTAAAATATGCAAAACAACCTTAAATGTTAATCGTAGCTAATGTCAACCTCATCCATGCTCTACATTTCAGAAGACAGAAGTTTTAGTTAAGGAAAAATCATTTGGTAGTGCTGGTGCTAGATTGAATCTAAATAATTAAAACTGTCAAGTGTAGGCACTGCTTGTAATTCTCCCCCATGCTTCATCATTCCTTGCTATTTTTCATGTCTGTTGGTCTTAGTAATGAATGATTGGAGCTTTCCCTTTTCAGGCTGGAGCTCATTTATAACCAATCAGTTTCCTGACATTTAATTGGATCATTATTCTTGAGGTCAATGGCTGCATTGATTTTTTTAAGCTATGTATTTCTAAGTACTGTTCTGAATAATACTTAAATATAACCAGCAATGAGTAAAGCTACATGGGAACAGGGAAAAAGCTGATTTCAAATTCTCTTTACAACTGTTGAAAACTATGAATCTATAAGATTAGACAACAAAATGTATAATGTTCTAGAAAATATGTCTGATCTCAGCATAACTGAGTTATTTATTCATATCTGAGAAAAGAAATGATTTATTTGATTGACTGATTCAGACATCCAAGTAACAAAATTAACTGCAGACGAATCACCAACCCAAAAGGGATCATATAAATACATGTTCTCAGAGTCAGCACACGTTATCTCAAGCTTTAATACATTCCCTACAAGTCAGCACAGCTAAACTACAATCAGTAATTCAACATTTTAATATTTTTTCTTTTTATTTTATTGGATAATTTGAGGTTTTTTTTTTTTCTGAAGCATTCCTTTCCCTTATACCTGGAAAAGAAAGACGTCTGTGTTTGACCTTCATCCTTATTTTACATGGTTCTAGCATAAATCAATCCTTTAGGTAAGTGTTACCTAAAGGATTGATTATCATTTATTCATTTAGTTATCCATTTTATGTAGTTATCCATTTGTTAAAAAAGAAAATTGACTAGAATTTCTTTAGAAGGCTTTTTTACACAACATAAAACAATATTTCCAATATTACAAGTCGCAATATATCCATAGATTTCAAGAAGTTAATTATTTTGACCGCTGTACCAGTCCATTGTGGTGAAGAGAGAGCTGAGCCAGAAAGCAAAGCTCCTAATTTACCGGTCAATCTACGTTCTAATATTCACCTATGGTCATGAGCTTTGGGTTATGACCAAGAGAAAGAGGTCCTGGATACAAATGGCCGAAATGAGCTGCCTTTATAGGGTGGCTGGGCGCTTCCTTAAAGATAGGGTGAGAAGGTCGGTCACCTCAGAGCAGAGGTCAGCTTGGAGTTAATAAGTGAGCCCGGATTAGAGCCGCTGTTGCTCCACATCGAGAGGAGCCAGTTGAGGTGGCTCTGGCATCTGGTCCGGATGCCTCCTGGACACCTCCCTAGGGAGGTGTTCCAAGACTTGTCACACAGGGCAGAGGCCCCGGGGAAGACCCAGGA
Organism: Oryzias celebensis; assembly: GCA_014656515.1. Lineage (NCBI taxonomy): Eukaryota > Metazoa > Chordata > Actinopteri > Beloniformes > Adrianichthyidae > Oryzias > Oryzias celebensis. Next base: position 16,253,100 of record BNCR01000005.1, read on the forward strand.
CACGCTGGAGAGACTATGTCTCTAGGCTGGCCTGGGAACGTCTCGGGATTCCCCCAGAGGAGCTGGAGGAAGTGGCCGGGGAGAGGGAAGCCAGGGCATCTTTGCTTAGACTGCTGCCCCCACGACCCGGTCCCGGATGAGCGGAAGAAGATGGATGGATAAATGGATGGAAATTATTTTTGAAGAATTTATAACTACAATTCTCAAGTGGGTTTATTCATCTTTTTGTTCTTTTTTTGTATTCCAACTATTGACTTCATTCATGTTTCAGTAATTCATAGCACAGCGTCTCCCAAAAAAAATCATTGTGGTCAACTCTCCCATTACCCAAAAACAGCTCAGAAATTGAACAGTGGTTTATAAGCCAAAAATCATTGCAACAACTTTTCATGCAACTCCCAATAAATCCTTAGCATTTATCAGTTGTTCACAGATCAACATGCTTTGTCCAACTGACTGGTGTTTTTGTATCAACAGGCAGCCTATGTGAAATATATATTCTTTTTTTTTTGTCATATATCTTCTTCTATTCTTCTATATTCTAATAGAATATATATTCTATTATCTTCATTGATCCTAAAGTCAGCAGCATTTTGGAAGTACCTACCATCATAGGTCCCACTTTCCAGCAGAAGTTCACTCTCTTCCAAAATCCTAAAGTCTCCGATGGTGATAAAGTTGTAGTCCACGCCGGGCACCTCCCCCTCTCGAGGAAGCCGCGTCGTGCCTAGAAAAGCAAAAAGAAGCAGAATGTGCATAAACATGTATTCTTACTGGCCGGAGAAATGAAAATGCAGAAGAAATCAAATAATAATGTCAAAAATGTTAATTTAAAGTGAAGAAAATAGTCTTAAATTGTATTTCACATTCTTACAGTTTTTTACTGAAGCAATGAAGAATGTGTGTTAAACACGGCCATTATTGTTACATTTCAATTCAAAGCTGCTTTTTTAATTCTGATTTACTTTATTTAGATTTTAAAAATTATATATATTTTTTTGTCCTTGTTTCCAGGAAAAAATAAATTGCAGGTTATGGGTACTTTTGTGATCACTTGTTATTCTTTTAATAAAAGGTACAAACTGTACATTTCTTTAGAATAAAAACCATCAAAGACCTTGGTTCCACCTTGTAAAAGACAGATGGCTGATGAAAGGCTGCAGAGGACCAAGAAATGTAATTTATTAATCCTCTTTGAGTAACTGCATCTCCTGTTAACAAGCTATAACTGGAAGCCTCTTGATATATGTGGCAATAGCCAAAATGAAAAAACAGCAGAGTAAATTATAGTTGTGAATTATGATGGAAGAAACAAGCTGTGCAACCTCTTGGTATGATTTAGGTTTACGTGGCTCCACAGAGGACATCTTGGATCCAAAGAGGACTTTCAGAGTGTGCATTGTTCAAATATCCACCAAATGACTTTCAGTTACACAAATGTGAGCACTTGGGTTCAGTTTCTACATCAGCAGAAATGTGCCACAGATGGAACCCAACTTTATTCAGTAGGATGGAACTAAATTGTAAATGTAATGGTTTACCACAACTCAGTGATGGCAAAAATAACTGAGTAAAGCAAAAATAAACAATGCACCCATGCTGTCTTACAGGGCTAATCTTACCATCTGAAGAAAAGAATCAACGGTAAATACATTAATAATAATGGAGGTAGGATTATTCTAGAAAACATTTAGGTGCTTTATGATAAAAGAAGCTTCCTAAACCACACATTGCTTTCCTGTCACGTTTCTTTTGTAGTGTGTAGAAGTGTTACAGGGCCAACCCTGTCTCAAACCAAAAAAATATAACAGGGCAGCTTTTGCCAATCTGAAAGAAAATTTAGTGCTGCCATTGTTTGGATGGTCTTCTCCACCTCCCTTTTACCTTCATCATTTATTTTTGTTCTTTGTTAATTTTACACTAAAAACATTTGTTTCCCCTACTTATTTTTTCTAGCTGTTTTTGTTTGAAATCTTCATCTGAAATGTTCTGCCAAATAGTGAGCGCTAAGGGTGAAGAGTAGGTAAAGCAGGTGCATGGTGACCAAACATAATCACTAACTAATGATTCAATTTAAATTCATGGGACCTTTCATATGCATTTATTTGGTCTCCCTCACATAAAGACTAAACAACTTGTACTGTCCTGCAAAGCACATTTACTTAACTCAACCTTCCATTTTTTGTAAATTCCTGTAAAGTGCTTTTTTTCATTTACTTTCGTTGAAATGATGTGGGAAAAACAAAAAAAGTGTTTTCAAACAAATGAAAACTTGAAACACTCCAAAATGGATACGAATGAGAGAAAAATGTATAATGCTCTGTATCGATGCAAGTTTTTGATCTGTTTTTAATTTTGTAAAAACAATAGTCATTAGCTCTTCATTCAGACAGCAGGACAGTGACATAAATGATTGATGCTGGCCAACAAAGAGCAAATCTAACCTAAGACTGTCATCCTCATTCAAGATGAAAGGACTTATAAGAAAAAGACAAGAACTGTTGTGAAGAAAAATATACACATATGCTTCTTTGGACATAAAACGTTCATACAAATGTTGGTAAATAAATTGTAAAGTTAGAGAATGTTTTTTTTAAATGATGGCCCACCACTGGTCAGAAAAAACCTTTTTGACACAAGGGCCTAACAATTAAATGTTGATGTCCCACACTAGTGTTTTTTCTTTGTTTTAGTAATTAAAAAACATTTTTTTTATTCTAAAGATGCTATTTTACCACAGGTGTAAAGTACTTGAGTAAATTAACTTTGTTACTTTACTTAAGTATGTTTTTTGGCTACTTTATACTTGTACTGAGTATCAAAAATATAAGCAACTTTTACTCTCTCCTCTACTATATTTGTACTCTTTACTCCACTACATTTGAATGCTCACTCACCACTACTCATTGCACTTATTTGAGTAATTTACTAGAGTAAATGTACTTAAGTAAAGTAATGAAGTCAATTTACTCAAGTACATTATATCTCTGTATTTTACCCGTTTGTGCACAGTTTGATGGTAGAACAAACATCTTCATTACATTTAAACCATAATACACTGTTTAAATTCTTTAAATTACAGAGGAGATGTGTATTTTCATGCATTAAAACCACATTCTCTTTTCAAGTTCTCATTTTCTAAGATTATTTTTAATAGAAAATGTTTATAAGGGTCAGCAAATCACATAAAATTATTGAAAAGATTTAGCAATAAAATCAGTTGATCTAATCCTTTAAAAATATTATAGTTTATATTGTAGCATCTGCGATATTCTGTTGCTCTGGTGTGCAGAGGTTAGCAACTGCTGCTGCAGAAGACACCAATTAAAGAGACCCTTTGCCAAATTACTGAATGTTTTCACTCACCCATGGCAGATTATTGCACAGGGAGGACCTGAGTTTCAAATCCAATTTAATAAGAAACACATTGTGGCAACAGCGATGTATAAGAATTATATAGTAATGGCACAACTAATAGGTTAAATGACAGTTTGTGCTGCATTGAATGAAGCTTAAATACATTCTGCAGGGTAATCTCATTAAAAAGAGGCTGCTGTATCTGTGAAGTTGCTTTTTGACATTTGCAAAGTCTGTTCCAATTAGGAGTGAAAAGACTGTGGGTTCTAGAGGCTCAATGGTCCAATAACAAACTTTATGTTGCATTTTTTTTGTTTTTCTTTGCTTACATTTTGTTCCTAATTGGGCGGTGAGAGCACATAAACCCACAGAGAGAGCTAAAGCAAAAAAACACAAAAAATGTTGGAAATGACTTTTTGCCGACAGCCTTTTTGTTGGAAACACTTTGTTTTACCAAAAGGACTTGATATTGCTTAAATTGTGACAATCCCAGCTTTTACTCTTCCTCATTACCAAGCTGTCTGTCCATTGGCGCTGGCTTTGGTTACTCTAAAATGTCCCATGTAGCCCAATTACTTGAGAAAGTAATGTACCTGCCAGAATTCCCCCACAGGAAATCCTCATGGATGAAGAACCTATGTTTACCATAACTCTGCTATGGTAGCTTAGTCACTGGCAGAATAATCAGGGGCCAAATGCGCGAAAGAAGGAATTTTTTTGTCTCAAGAAGAATTCTTGTGTGCGTGTGTGTGTAAAACTTGTGATTTACTTGGATGAGAACCAAAGAGCTGTTTTTTTTTTAATAAAGATGGGTCAAGCAGATGATTTTAAAGGTACAAGAATGCACACAAGAAAAAAAATCCTTTTAATCTTAATTTTGAAAATCATGTTCTTTTATATACTGTTTATTGTTCTACTGCCAATTAAGGGTCTGTATTTCAACTTAACATTCAATAATTGACTTTACATTTATTTTTTGTTATTATTTTAAAGATATTGTTGCTCTGATTTCGTTCAGGAAAATTGCTTAAGTAAACGTTGGTCAGTTGACTTTTTGTCATTTTTTTCAGTAAATACTTTATCAGTCAATTCCAAATCAAAATTAATTTATTGAAAAAATACACTGTCCAAATTTGGAGGCTTTTGCTTCAACCTGAGAATTTGTATTGTCTATAATTATCTTTAATTGTGTGTCCTCCTATGACGGCAACCATTTAATAGGCAAGTAATTGGCTGGCTGAGTAATGAGCTTTATTTAATTAGATTTTTGAGTACACAGATGTTTTTTTTGTTGGTGTATTACCTAATAGATTCAGTTTCTTTTTTTCATGAGTTGGAGAATTTGATTTGCAGTTTGGCTATGGCAAAAAAATTTGAAAAGCAACAAGAAAAAAATATGCAGTTGTTTAATATTTGTTAAAGTAGTTTACCTGCTTGTACAAGTTTTTTAACACTTGTATTTGTCATTTAACTTGTTAACCATACAGGGCAGAAAATATAGTATATAAGTTTAGAAAGCAGGCACAGAAAATAAACCTAATTAAAGAGGGTGAAGGTTGGTATCCAGTGAGCCAGAATGTAAATAATGGATCCTTCCTGTTTCTTACTCATTAAGACAGTAACTCCAGCAGGAGAATAGAGAATATGACTTGAGCATCTAACGCACTTTCTGCTAATAAAGAATAGATATTGAGAGCTAATATTTCCATGGATTGAAATATAAATTTACTGACTCTCTTGAGGTCAGAAGGTATACAAAAAAGAAACCTTTTTTTTAGCATCAGAATATTTAGTGCTCATCAGCTCACACGCAGCAGAAATGGGTAGACATTGTATTTTCACTCACTTTCATAACATTCAGTTGTTGCTAATTATATGTACTGGATTCATGACCCAGTAGACATTTTCAAAATATGATTCAAATTTGTTTTAAAACGGTGACACCAAAGAGGAAAAGTCTCAGTGATGATCTTGGAGATTAAACTGTTGCTACTAGTCAGTGTGGGATGGGTTACGTGGAAAATTCCTTTAAGTTAAGCCCAAGGACAGAAACTCCAAACAAGCTGAGAACTAAAACATGCACACTTAGCATTTTTAACATAAACATTGGCAACATGTTTGTTGTAAAATAATACAAACACTCAATATTAGCATAAGTAAAATGGAAGAAAATTCAATTCTGATCTAAATTTAGCAGAACATCCTCCAAAATGCAATGATGACTATCAATGGTGGGAAAGTTCGATAGTTTGGGCTTGTTTTACCATTTTTTTGCCACTCTAACTATTTTGTATCTATTGTAAAATGTATTGTATTATAATCTATTGTAAAAAATCCTGTGTCATCACAACAAATTTGCCTCTAAGTTGTGGGCAGTACTGCTGTCGTACTGAACCTCAGCGGAAGGAGGTTTGACCAAAATTTAGTAAAACATTATTGAATATGTAAGGAATAAATGGTTTTCTATTGTTTTGATTTAAACTGTAAACAAAATGTGAATGTATGTTTTTCACATGTTTATGTAGTTTTACTTGGTTTCATTGTTGTTGTTGTTTTTTTTTTGCAAAACTTCTAAAATCCAAATTCGGTGTGCATTCTTATTTACATTGGTACAAAAACAATTTGGAAAAATGAGAGTGGAGAAATGCAGACAGAAAAAACAAAAAATTCCCCTTAAACATTTCCCATTTCAAACGAGTGTTTTCTCCAAAAGATGGTCATTCTTCCAAGCTCGTCAGTTTTCAGCAAGCAACATAAAATATTTAAATCTGAATTTTTATGTGAAAGTCATCAGTTCCTGGTTAACTGCATCAGTCAGGTCTCCTGCTGATGCTGCCTTTACACTCATCAGCGCAGTAGACTGTTCTAAATTCAGCAAGATGTTCCAGTTGGTTAAAAACCAAAAACAGTGAAATCACTTTGTCCTTTGATAACCTTCTTTTTTTTAGTTATAAAAAAAGCCCAGCGTATGAATTAGAGCATTCGGGCACAGATGCATTTTGCTTAAAAAATCCATTTGAGAGTAAAAATTGTTTTTCTAAATTTAGTGGACTGTGGCAAAAGGCCCGTATTGCTGCAGCCCACAGAAACCTTAATCCGGATATTATTTCGCACCTTTGCTGCTATGACAACCTTGTCTCTAATGTTGGTAATTTCCATGATTTAATTTAAAAGATTAGAAAACCGGAGCTTTTGGAAAAGGTTTTCCTTTTTTTACTGATTTAAAAAAAAAACAGATGTGAGAAAATGAAAATATGTCCCCCCCCCCAAAGTAATATTTAACAATTTTAAGATGTCACGTCTTTGTGAAATGACTAATTCTACCCTCTTCTTAAACTAGTGACAGCATCAAATCTGTCTCTTTTCATCACTAATCCTTAGTCCACTTGATTAGAAATAATTTTACATTCTAAGATGTCATTTAAAATATAAAAAAATACTACATAAATTCAACAGAATTAACAGACATTTCAACTAAACTACAGTTACCTGCACAGCTTTAACACATTGCAGAGGATGGCCGCATATAGCAGCACCCTTATTTACTACTGCATTGCTGATTTCAGTGAAGAATAATCGACGGTGACAGCCCTGCTGAGTGGAGTGTCAGTCGAGCAAGGTTATTTAAGGACAGGCTATGACTTTGATCACTGTGATGAAGTGGTACCAAGTAAATAAGTTACATGGAGGTACCAGCGATGTCCTTGGCTGTGTTGCTATGGTGACGCTTTAGCGTATGCTTTGTAGTGACAGGAAGCTCTGAATGAAAATGCAAGAGTGAAGTTAGCATTTATGTGTCAATAATTGTGGTGTGTGCACACAGGCTAGTATAACGGAAAGAGAATACAGCTTTGTTGCATTTCCAGCTATGTGGCGCATTCAAAGCATCCTAATTATTTCTATAGGCTCTGTCAGCTAAAAGCTGCATATACGCTGAAAGTGGGTTATGCTGTGCCTCTCAAGCTGCACTTGCACGTGTTCTGAACGGCATGAACAGCAGGTTTGCTTAATGTACTTACAGGGGATGGTGCGTAGATACAGGTTGTCACGAATAATCTGCTGGAGTTTGTGGTCCAGCGAGCCCTTCTGAAACTGCAGACTGAGGTAGTGGCGCAGGTCTGTATTCAACACTTTACCTGGAATGAGAGAGGCAAGATGAAAGGTCAGTAAAAGTTTGAGGCACTTTGTCAGTTGAACTGAGTTTACCCCTGTGGAACACAGTTCATGGAAGCACGGAGAACTTGAAAAAATCACATGGTTCCTACTGTGACCTTTTGTCCTGAAATAATTGCAAGCATTTATTAAGGCTTCAGATTTAGCTCTCACATCGTGACACTTGTTTAATATTGCATGAAGTTATTCAAGTATTATGAAAAAGTTTTTTAGGAGACGTTAAAAATTCAAGGTGAAAAGGTAGTTATTACAAGTTCTAGATTAAAATGATTTACATAGCAACCACTTATACACAAATAAGGCACTTAATTCTTTGAGATCCACTTTATATTTCCAGCCTGATGACTAAAGTATATTGGTGCTGAAAGTATTAACTGATAATAGCACTTTTATCTCTACAATGAAATCCACACACCAAAAGTTTCATATGTCCAAAACAAACTCCACTTAAATAGACTCAGAAGGAGAGTGCTAAGTGCAGTTTTAGTGAGCCTTTTGAACTCCACTTGATACTTACTGGTTTCTCTGTGAACGCTGCCCTTTTTCATTCCATAAAACCTATCCAAATTCCTACAAAGTGAGAGCTGAGAAATGTTTTTCTTTTTCTTTTTTTTTTTTTTTTTTAAGTTTCAGCAGCCTTGCACAAGTCACAAAAACTTTCTACTAAAGTTGTGCGAAGCTACAACTTTGAAAGCTAAGCGCCAGAAATTTTCATAACAAATTGAAAAAAAAAAGATTTCTTTTCAACTCACAGAAACTTTTGTAAAAAACAGCATAAAATGAGATCATCCAAAGTTTGAGACAGAGGGAGTTGCAGAATCGGCTTGCAAAAAGAAAATATAAAACGATTGTCTGTGAAAGAACATGATGAGCAGGAAAACAGTAAGTGAGCTTTATGCCTGCCTGCTTTCAGCTTCCAAGTCTAATGATGTATTTGAAGCAGTTTGACTACAGAAGTGTAATCAATTGCTCCCCATTTTTTCATCTTTTACCTCAGTCTTGGGCACACTGACTAAACTCTGCTTGTACAGACTCTTCTTGAACTAGAAGAACTAAAACTGCGAGAGCTAAATTAAATGATGGGATGCATGTAGTCGATTATGGAGGGGTAAAAGAGTAATGATGAGGCTGGGGAATTATTCCATGAGTTTTCTCCATTTTGTTAAAAATAATCTTTTCCTATTCTACTTGAGACACACTAACACAGGGTGTAAGTTATTGTGACTGCAAGGGATCCTATTATTTTCTGTTCGAGGCTTATTCTTGCTCCAAGTATGGGAAGCACATCAAATATTCCCTTCATGTCCAAAGGCCTTGCTGTCATGTGAAGCTCTTCTAGCATCCCAGTGGGGCTGGCTTCTCACAGAGAAGGTTTGCTGTCATCTTCGCCAATGCTATTCCAGCTCAATCTAGAATGTTTTTTCTAACGCTTGTTAAAGATTATCCAGTCTGACCAATTGTATCTTTTAAAATAGAAATAGGGAAATACGGCATTTTACAATGTGGCTATTGCCCCGAAGTTAGCTTCAAATCACTTAATTGGTGAGCGGCGTCGGCCTAGACAGACTAGAGGGATGCCAGTCTTGGGACAAGCAGGCCAGATTCCTTGCATTGTTTTTTACCACCCTTGTTACCACAGCAAGAAGACCCCTTCCACCAATTGCTCCAGAGGGGCTTCTCAGGCACCACACAGAGTTGTGGTTGTGTTGTACATGTCAGGTTTTAATGTAAAAGTGCAAATATGACTCGTCTTAAAACAGCTCATTCTCAACGGGCTTCTCCTGCCCCAATCAATGTTTTGAAATAAACATGCAGCTAACACTGCAGAGCTTTAGCTTCAGTGTTTACATACTTTTGACCACAGAAACTCTTCAACCGTGTATGTCATTAGCGTATTTGCAGAGAAAAGCAGCTTTTTGCTGCAATCCAACACTATACAGATGTGAAGTCTTTGCACAATTGGCATAAATCAGCAGATTCTCTAGCGGCGAAAAGTGGCTTAGCACCTTAATGCAACACTTTATGTTAGTAATGTATTGCTAATCGGTGCACAGCTGATATGAAAAGGGGCTTTTCTCCATGTCAGAATCAGCTGTCTCATGTTGACCGCATGAATGATGGAAGAGTTACCGTTTGTCAAAGAGCGTGTGTTCTTTAGGTACAACCAGCGACAGCTCTGGTGTCAAAGGGTATTTTTGCAAAGAAATCTACTAAAAAAAAAAGGGTAGGTAAGTCCTCACAATTTAAATGTCTTGAGTTCAACTGTATCACCAGATGTCAGCCTGTTGTTGTTTTTAGTTTTAATGAACTCATCTGAGCTTTAATATTTGGAGAAAAACAAAGCAATAAAATAATACATGATAGTCACTCTGCACTCAGAGAAGATTTCATTTAGAAGTTAGTGGTTTTGTTCACTACAATGTATACAAACGGTATAAAAAGCTGCCTAAACCCTCAGTGATAACATATTTACATCAATAATTGAATGAGAATTCAACAAAACTCCATCTCACAGTATAAAGAGTAATTACTGCACAGTTAAATTATTAACCATTCCATTTATTCTGTTTGTCTTGTCTAGAGATTATTGTTGTAAAGTATCAAATACTAATCAAACAAAATTTTTGTATTGTATAAAAGATTATCTGTAAGACTTGTGGAATTCGAAATCTACTTTTATCATGGTGTGAATCCCCATGAGGCCTCACACCTGAATACTCCTCAGAATATCTTTTTTTTTTGTCCTCATTTGACTTGAAGGCAGAGATACTTTATCTGCTGACTGGAGGCACACAATTCAAAAGAAGATAACAGCAAAGTAACACCTGAAATGGTTTTAAAAGTGAGTTTTATTTTTTTACATTATCAAGTGAGTATTTTTATGCATCTATTGCAAAAGTTTTTTTTTTAATTTTCCTCCTCTGGCCAACATTGATCCTTGACAACTCACTGTCTCACACCCTTTCATGCATTTGTGCGGCGAAACTTTGAAAGGTCACCTTTTCTGGAGGCGCTCAAACTTTTTATGTATATCAGACACTACAAGATGTATCCATAATTCATCAACAGCATGAATGTCACAGAAGCTTCCAGGTGTGAATGACCGACAATAGAACAGAAGAACAAGCTCGCTCTGTCAAATGAGACGAACAACCCAAGACATGCACGCAAAGAGACACACACACAGCTCTGATCCTTTGCATGCGGTACAGTGAGGTCTTTGTGGCTTCCTGGGTCTTGTCAGAGACTGTTAGTGAGACTGTCACATCAGAGAAATTCCCCATACCTCCTCTCCACAGATAACGCTGCTATTGTAACAGGACTCATTTTTGTGTGACAGGATTCAATGGTCTCCACTGTACCTCATTAGCCATCCACTCAGTTGTGACTTATTTCTCTATAGCCAGCCAAGAAGATGGGGCTGCTGTACAACAATTGTCTTTTAACAAAAGAACAGTGAAGGTTTTCGGGGTCTAGTTGTACTCACTTTCCCTTCTGTTTTCATTATTCTACTTTACTGTTCTTAGTGCAGTCACGATGATGGAAGCAAAATGGAACAATTTATTCCCCATCTATTATAACTTGGACTGTATTCAGGGGCTGAGAGTAGCCTAATGAAATGGATATCCCTTTAAATTAAGCAGTTGCTTTACACCGTACTCCTCCCTAAGATCGTCTCTCATACTCTGTAACCTTGTCATTTTGCGACAAAGTGATGACAGGAAATGCACCAGACAAGAACAAGCTCACCCATGGGAATCTTGTAGCAACACATTTCTATTTCAACAAGCATCAGCACTACCCATTCTCTAATAAGATAGAAGCTTACATAAAATATATAAATAAATAAATAAATCAAAAGGCTCTGACTCTGCAGGGATGCAAGCCATGCCTGGCACCCACTCGCCGCCGAACGCCTGTTAACACCCTCACTCAGACCAACAACTCAAAGAGGCTGCAACAAAGCTGTAAACAATTCTGTTGCTCAATTCTCTACGCATCTGTTGCAGGACATTTTAGTAAATTGTAAATATTAGTTTGGATATTATGTAAAACAGTAGACAAATGTATGATAAAAGTTGCTTTAAAGAGGCATTAACAGACTAGAAAATAAAGTATTTCTAAGCAGTTCTTTTATTAAAACTCTGCATTCAATTCCAATCTTTCTAGTCATCATTAAAAAAATCATATAAACATATTTTAAGAATCTTTGTAAGTACATTCTGGGCACTTCTTCACAGTATTTCTAAGGTGGTTTCTGTTTATCTTTTTAAACATGGTGAATACCATGACACATACAGTTAGTTTGGAAATAAACTGAAAGTACTTTATTTGTACCTACCCTGTCTTTACATAAGGTCAGTACCAAAAGAGACACGTTAACATATAAATACCCAGTAGGTATCATGTATAAACCTAGTGGGTACAACTTCAATACCTAGTAGGCAGTGCATAAATACACAGCAAGTACCACAAACGCACCCATAAGTTACAACAAAAGTACCTCACAATTTCAATACCCTGTAAACACTGTACTGTCAAAGAAAATGTTCTCCACTGTGCTTTCCATCATCATTTAGGAAAAAATATATTCCAATAGGCCAATAGCTTTTTTTTTTAATTAAAAGGTAGTAAGTATATGTGTTAAAATTTCTGACCAGCTATTAAAAGTGAACTGACCTTCAGTATATCCATCATTCCTCTTAACTCAGAGTGAAACCGAGTAAAACTTTGTCTCCATTGTGAGATTTCATTCGGAGGCATTCTCCCTCAGGTGCTTGGACATCCTTTGGGAGGTCATTATCTTTGTCGTCTGACACTCACTTAATTACCAGTTCTTTGAATAGGGAATATGTCAAGTCTGAAGATGTTTCTGGACACCTTTTATGGCCTAGTGGGCTGTCTTATGGAGAGACCCAAAAGACAGATTCCACAGATTTCACCCAAAAGACAAATGTCCCAGTGCACCAAAGCATGCAAGAAATAAATCTGCAAAAAGCTGCAGTTTCTGTTTCTCATTTTAGAATAAAACCCTAAGCTTTTTTCCCTCTTTTAAACTCACAAGAGACTTTTTGACAGCTGCTGAAATTCTGCAGAATACATGTTTAACTTAGAGAGTCTTTCCAATGCTCTAAGAGATTATTATGACAGAGTAAATCTGGTACAATTTATCAAAGAAACCATACAAAAATATATGACAGCTTTAAAATCTTTTTTTTTTTTTTTTTTTTTTTTTTTTTTAGGTAAGAGCAAGTTAGAAATTCTCTGTAATAAAGACAGATCAACAAATAAATAATAACCCATGAAGGCACCAATTGGATTTTAAAACCACATGTTTGCCATAGATGTGAGGAGTTTTCAGGGTGGAAAAGTTTAGCCAATTTTCCTTCAGTCAGTGACAATGTGCAAGTGTGATGTGATCTTCAAAAGGCAAAAGTTAAAGATGACACAGTTCATTAATATTTTATTCAACAGTACCTTATTATTTTATGGAGTCAAACAACACAAAGAAGAAAGTCTTGAAGAAAAGTTTGACAGTGAAACTAGAACCTTTTGGATTTTATGGCTTTCAAACTCTATTGACAGTTTATGTTGATGGGTAAAATGAGACCCCGCAACCCTCTTCACTTTTCAAGTTGCTTTTTGCTTGCGGTATAAATGAAAAGACAAAGGCATTGTATATTTTGCACTGTAAAGATGAATGTGTTTTTTTTTTTTTTTTGTTTTTTAACTAGAACCTTGTGGGATTCTTCTTTTTAATTAGGTAATTCCTTTCAATATCAAGCCTTTATAAAGCATGCCATGTAATTTGTTTGTCAAGGACATCATGATTAAAACATTAACATCATTTTCAAGTTCACATTGAAGACAATAATGATAATTCATGTAAAATCTAAATTATCTCAGTTTGTAACATTTGTAGTTTTTCTTGAGAGGATGCAGCAATTGCAGAATTTTTACTTTATTCACAAAATAAGGGGTCATCAGAACTAAAATATAAAATGCCGTTCAAACTTAAGAAAGGGCAACCGGGCAGAAGTCGGTCTTTACCACTGACCTACAGTGGTTCAGTTGCACACTGCAGCTAACTTGTTTTGATCCTCTTTATGTGATTAGTTGTCAAGCAATCAGAGAAATAATCCAACCTTTTTACTCATTTCTCTATTTATAATATAACAGTTAAAAGAAATGTTAAAAAAGGGGAAAAAAAACTGATCCAGTTTTGAAAGTCTGATGATGTGAAACATCTAAGTTTTTAAAAGTTGCTCTGACTGAATTAAGCAGTTTAGCAACATGAGGACAGAAAGCTATAATGCTCCAAACGCAAACATCCTTTTTAGTTACACCATCAAAAGCAAGACTGCTCTACTTTTCTGTGATTGTGTTTGTGTGTATTTCAGGCTTCCTGCACAATTCACATTCATAGACCCTACCCTGAGGTGCCTCTCATACTCACTGGGCTTTTAGAGCTCTCTAAAGCAATCCCTCACCCTTATTCATGTAGAGGTAGGTTGGTGATGCAGACCCTTCAATCCCCGCCTTCCTTCGTATTCATCAAGCGCTGTGTGACAGGTCACCATCATCCTCTTCATCAGGCACTTCTCTTCCTCTGTATCCCTCAGTCAAAAGGTGCTTCAACACTTCTGGATCTTAACCCCCCTCCCGGACTGACAGCAGACCACCACCTTCCTTGTATCCTGCTCTAACCCTGCAGCTTTGCACAGTCATTTTAGAAGACATGATTGCCCCAGGCTAGCTGCAGTTGAGGGGGAAGTTTACAAAAGAGCCTTTGCTCAATTTTTTAGACAGCTGTACAGGAGTCGGGGATCAAGGGACCCTCTGCTGAGAGAAGCAGTGAACGGTGTGCCATAAGCGTGCCTTATAATCTCTTACCTCACACAGAGACGTCACATCAAGTCCCTTTGCTTATGCAGCGGGCATGTGGAGTGTTAGGTCACTCCGACTGGGAGCTTCTGCTGCAGAGGCAGATGATGGGTTGCCATGTGTTGCTGTGTTTCCAGCCCGTCTACTCGGCTCGCTGGCGACAAAGCCATGCAGAGCTAAACAAGCAGTGGTCTCACATGCCCAAACCACTCTCTGCACACTTCATTTCACCTCATTTTAGCAGCGTGGCCACATAGGGACAGATGCCTGGCTAAAGCTGCTTAAAAGGATCAACTAAATGGCGTGTGAGAGGGCGAAAAAAAACACTAGAAATTATATGTTTAAAGTAATTACTTATAAGAAATTCAATTAGAACAAACAAATGCTGAGAGTAGATTATTTCTGTGCCATGGTATGTTTGTTATCTTATTCATTATAGATTTGGAGCGAAAACACATTAAGATTACAAATAAGAACACTACTCTAAGGATGCTGAGGGTAAGGGAGTAAGAAAACCCCTGGTTCTCGTCAAAGTCAGCAGATATTTAAGGGCATAATGTGGCTTTAACCATTGCAAGAAGAACTGATTGTCTGTTTTCAGACATCGAGAAGCATTGCTCTTCCTTAAAGACCCATTCCAATGAAATGTGTGCTTTTGCTATTTTTCACATGTTCATATAGCATTTTTCTCATGATCGGTGCTTTATGTGGGCCGGCACTCAAACGTATTCAGTACAGGGACCTCTAAAACCTCTACAAATACTGCCCTTGAAAACTGATTTTATTTTGATTTTTTTTTTGGTTTTTTTGGAGATAAGAACTTTTTGTCAACATAACTTGCTTGATTATCCATGATTAATGGTTGGCAGGGTTAAACATTTTCATAGATGAAGCATCAGTTAAAATGCATTTTAGCTTTACTTTTCACTAAGCACAATGTCTTTCATCCCCCCGATGTCATCATCCTCTACCTCCCTCTCATTCATGATACAGAAAGAAATAAACATAACATACATAACTAAGGGCAAAACAGAGTAAAACAGCCAACAACAAAACAAATTGACAAAAACCCACACTTATACCCCAATCCACCCAGAAATACAAAAAGGATTGGATCTCACAATTTATTTTGTGGCCAGATCTGACAGCAGGTCAAATGTGTCTGTGACCATCACTACAATATATTAGGTGTGCTTGAGATGACCCAGGTGGGCACAGCGCTGCAAAAATCGACTGGTATGCTAGTTAGTTTTTCCTCCAATTTCACATGTCAATCACCACAAAAATATCACAAGAAAGGGCCGAGCGCAGGCGCCCACTTAGGCGACAGCAGCCAGATGACTTCAAAATAATGCATTGTAAGAAAACGGTGTCCGGACAGTTCTTGTATTTCGAATTGATGCTGATCAGAAATGGCTGGAGCTATATGAAGGAAATCTGTGTGTTTTGTGACTCTTTCTGCAAGTAGTCGGTCATTATTATTGGTTAAATAGTCAGGCAAATGGTCGGGTTAGGCTCTGGGAGCCCCATGACCCCGAAAGGGACAAAACTTGTATAGAAAATGGAAAAATCAATGAAAAGTTATTTCGTTTTTTCTGCTGATAATGATTTTGGTTTTAATACTAAACATCAGGAAGACATTTGCATTTATGCACCAAAAAGAACTCGTAAGTACAGGCATCATATACACTTGTGGTTGCATGTTTATTGCTGCCTTTAAAAGTTAACCCAAGTGCAAGAAAAGTGGACCCTAAGACGCATTGGAACCTTTTCTAAAGAGAACAATCTAGAACAATGTTTGTTATTCTATTTGCTGTTTCTTATTTGGCAAGGTCTGGTTTGTTTTTCCTACATTGTGTATCTTTTACAGGACAGGAGAAATTTATTTAGAATTTGTCTTGAATGTCCTATGTATGTTTTAACAAGTTATACAAAAGTAACAGTAAACTAATGTTTTTGAACTATATTATTTTTAAGTATATTTTAGCATTCTTTTAATCAGCACATTTCCTTTCATTATAGCATCATTTATTTGTTTCCATTTAAACAAAATGTTAGTATTGGTTACACTGTTGTTAGTTGCCTCTTTGCTTATTATTAAATCAAATGAAAATTAGTGTTGCAATTGTTCCCTATTTAAAATAATTGTATGTACACAGTCAATGTAAGACTACATTTATTTATAGACTTGACCTGAGCTCCACCTTTCTTATTTCATACTATGGCACATAGAAAAAATGACTAACTTTTTATCAATATTTAAGCTTTAAGCTAATGGGAGAAAGTGTAAACAAAGGGATGCTGGGAAATGAGGGCAGACTTACTCTGTTTCAACAGTTACAGCTCAGAGGCGAATTTCTGATGAACTACTGCCACTCTACAGAGACTATATATCCTATAAAACAACCGTTTTTTTTTTTTTTTATTACATTTTGGCTAAAAACAGTATAATCATAAATAGAAGACCACAAGGAATGATTTTACAAAAGATCAGAAGATGAACGGAGTGGAACTAAAATGAGCATTACTTGTCCATCACCAAAGAAAACCTGGAGAACCAACCATATGTCTGGGAAATGTGTGAACTTAGCTTAACTTAGTTTAGATCTCCTGTACTGGATTTAGTATGACCATGCTTTTTTAAACTAGCAGATGATTTTGTAGCAGAAATTCTTACGATTTTTTGTTGCCACACTGTGAAAACCAAAGAAATTCTTTTCATATTGAAATTAGGTTTTACCATGTTAATAATAAAAGGAGATAATCCAACAATCTTGAATTATTATTGACAAAAATTGGCCAAAATGTCCAAAAATCTTGCATCCCTTGTAAGTGAGTGTGTCTGTGTAATTAAGTTTAAATATTCTGTATTTGCTGCCTCCATCAAACCAGGACTCTATTGCAAAATGAGGTTTTTATTGTTAACAAGGCTTCAAATAAACTGGCTAAACAAATCAGGTGACTGTAATCATGCCAGGATTTTTGGATCAAATGGAAATTCACTTGGATTAATTTCAAACCTATTTTTCTTTTAACTTTTTTAAGCCAAAGCATGCAGGGAGTTTCATGTATTTACGATGCAGATCGCAAATGTGTCTGTATGATCCCAGAAATGCACATTTCCAGTCCACTGGTCTCCAAAATAAAAAGACATCTGCTTCAACATTGTAGTTAACAACCATATGCTCACTTTTTCTCTGACTATCCATCCCTCTTTTCTGTCCATCACCATTCAGGGATGGAGGATGTGAGGCAGAGGCAAGATCATCCGCAGCAGAAATGAATTGATGATTTTGGGATCAGCCGTGGTGTTTGACTTAGCAGTGCTGGGATAATATTTGTGAAGGGGTGTCCAGTTCCCGCAGGGACAGAGAGATGGGACAGAGGACGCATAAGTGATGAGTGAGAAGAGGGCTTTTGTCTGCTTGGGGGATTCGTATTTTGGTCCATCTGTAATAGATTTGAAGCATTTTGGTTTTTCTCAAAGCTTCCGTGCCCGCTGTTTACTGAGCTTCAGCTTTCACCTTTCTGTTTCCATTCTCTTAACAAGCACACTGAGGCTCCATCCGCTGTCCTGCCACTAATACTGTCTGTGCACAAGGAGACAGCAGGACTCACTGACGCACACCAACACACACACATCCTGTCTGGGTCGTCACAAAACATCTGTCTCAAGACAGCATGACTGTAGGCCTTCATAAAAGGTCTTCCCATCCAGTAAAGGCTGGACAGAGACTGACACAGTTGTTTAGAAATGTCACTACATTTACAGACTCACATTTATGCTTAGTGTTCTAATATTAGAGACACACAGGACGCCATCAGCAGATCTCAAGGATATGGCTCTTCAGAAGACAAAATAATATGACGCCTCAAAAAAAGTTAAAACATGACAACTTATGTTGGATTCTAACGGTTTGCTAAACTACTATGATTAGTTCCCTCTCTGTTTGGAGTGTCCCCTGTCTGTCCAATGACAGCAGAGACAGGCCAGAGAACCCAGTAACCCTCAACAGGATGATATGTGGATAAATTATGCAATGATGGACAATTCCATGTCCCATATTAATATTTAATTTTAAATATTTGTAATTTAGCTCACATGATAGATTTTAAGGCATTGAGGAATGTTAGGTTTATCTTTTTTCTTTCAACATGAAACATTTTAAAGGAGCACCACTTTAAGGTACTCACAGGTTGCTTTTATAGGGGCAACAAATTGATGAAGCTAATAAGAACAGGTGGACATTTCTTGCAGAACAAACACTTAACCACACTTTTTTGTGAGCTAATCATTGAATTATTAATCCAAAGGATATAAAACCTTTTTTAAATAGAATTAAAATGATTGCTAATAACATTGGAGCTTACCATTGCTTAAAGATCAAATTAACAATGATTTAACAAAAGAGTAACTACCTCTTAGAGGTAAGTGAGGGTTCCTCGTGCTCCTTGGGAATTGAACATTGGTTTAATGTATGGCAGTCAGACATAGCGCCATGTACCTCTCAAATTTTCTTTGAAATCAGTAAACGCAACCAGAATTTATCCATACCGGTATGTAAGGTGCTCCAAATTGTAAAGTGCACTGGTGTTTTCTTTAAAGTGCACTTTTAACTGTGCTCTATAGTGCGGAAAATACAGTAATTATTGTATTGTACAGGTCAATTATCATTATTATCAATTAAACTATTTTACTTTTTTAATGTCCTTTCTGTACTTAATAAAGAGATTTCAACTCTAAACATCTGATCATGGTAGATTGAAACTTGACAGTTCTTTTGTGCGAGCCTCCACTTTCCCCTGCGTATGTTCATAGCTGTGTACTTCAGCGTTTACAAATCACTTGTACGACTCTTCTGAATTTCTTATTTACTCCCACTCTTCTGTTTAATCTGTACCCCATCCAAAAGTACATGTGGCACTGAGGGAAGCAGACACTTTTTTTCTCTCTTTGCAAGAGAGAAAAAAAAGGTTTTCAGGTTATTTTTAAAATAAATAAATAAAAACAAGTGGGACTCAAGTGGGCTGTGTTGTTGCCTAATCCCAAGCTTGTTGTCAAATGGTGCCTCCATAAAAGTGAAGTCATGTTTTCTGAGGAGCGAGAATCCAATCAGGCATACTAAATTATTGAAAGCAAAAGAAAGCTGTAAGACAGGAGAATGTATTTCAACTGAAATTAGCTGGAAGCCGGCTGACACACTCAGAAAAAAAGACAAAAGCTTGAATTCTCATTTCCTTACAACACTTGTGTCTGCATCAGACCAAGTGGCAAAATCGTTCGCTCACAACATGTACTGGCTAATACAGCCTCAAAGAAGCAAGTCATACTATTTAAGTCAATACTTCATTACAACATTCTGTACATTTCTTTTACATCTTCAGAGCTCATCAAGCAATCCCCTTGATCTTTAATGAGGGAAAATAGCTGAGTCACACTTAACCCAAAATGGCTGTCGAGCGCCAAAGTCTGCAGCTTTGCCATTAATCATGCCAGCCGCCAGGGAGTGATGAGAGAAAAATGGGCTATCTCAGTCGTCTGCCTCTACAGCAGCAGATAGGAGTCAACCTACAAAGTGCTTGTTAATGTGCAGCATCTCTGAGCTCAGAAATCAGGGAAATCTCTGGCTTACCGTTTCACCATCTGTTAGTGCCTTAAGTGACAGTTAGATTGAAAATAAGGGAACAATATGATTAATTCAATCACATGCACATCCAGGCAAAGATAAGCTTGAAATAGCTTGAAATGTAATTGTTGCTGTGGCGATGACATGTGCTAGCCTAGTTGTTTTGCGACAGCAGCTGCTTGGCCAGATTTTGCAGAGAGAAAGCGAACAAGAGCAAGACTGTGCGATTGCCAAAACTCACACGACACTGGTTGAGTGAGAAATTGTGTCACCCAGCACTCACAGCTTCTCTATTCAACAGAACATTTTCAGCTTGCTGTCATTAAAAGTTATTTCTCAAGGTCTTCCATCATATATGGTCTGAACAAAAGGTGCAGCGATCTGCTTAATTCTAGTCCCCGGGCAAAGATCCTGGTTCCATTCTCTCTCATTATTACAGCTTCCTGCTGAAGGAGGAGATCGTAATTTCCGTGCGGTCCGATAGCGGCAGCCGTCAGTGCATTTTATTGTTGAGTGAGCAAAGAGCAACCTGGGGCCAACGGCAGATCTTATGAAAGTGCATTGTGCAAAGAGAGCATAAAACGTGCATTCATTTGGCCTTCAACATGCATATGTGCAGGAAGATTGCAATGAGGTTTTTCTGATGCAAAAAAAAAAAAAAAAAAAGGAAATTACAAAAAAAAAAAAAAAAAAAGCTTTAAACTGTTTTGTGTTTTAGGGTATCAAAAACCGTCATTTGACATACCTTTTCCAGCTTCTTAATATTGTGTTTCATATTTAACATTACCTTTCGATTCCTGGACATTATTTTTTTTTTTGTTCTTTTTTTAAATTGTTTTGGTTTCTTGAATTCTGCTTTGATTTCTAAAATGTAATTTGTTTTGTATGATTTGCTTTTTTAATAGTCGTTGTGATCTTTAATGTTTTAGTGAAAACAGTGATTTGAGTGATTTGTCGGTCTCATTTGTTCTTCATGGCCACCGAACCACTTCAGGGTCAAACCTTACAGGTTTACTGCACGAAGCACTGAAATATGTCAGTACGAGCTCATTTCTTGTCATTTCACTGACCAAAATGCAGCTTGTGTGAAAAATCATCAAAGGAGTTTTTATGCTTTCACAGCCTCTAAACGGTAATTATCACACGAGAAAGAAATATGCCAACCATTTAATAAAACAGAACCAACAAGTAAGAAAAAATAAGTATTATTCTCAGAGTCTTTTTGTTGTTTTCTTATTATTTTCTACATTGCCATTGGGGACTCTCAACCTTGGTGAATTCTGAGTTGGAGACCAAAATAAGCATTTCTTAAGTGCAAAACATCTTTTTGGAGGCACAGAATACACACATTATCTTGTTATGGGTATAATTGCTGTGTGCCTACTCCAGTTCATGTAATTAACAATTATAATCCTTTGTAAACTTCAGCAAAACAAAACCAAATTAAGCTTTGAAAAGTGAATTATAGGAAGAGGGCTGTGGTCCTGCTAAAACATCTTACAACTGTGGAATTTTGTGAACATCTGTGCATTAAATGCTTTGCAACTAAGTGCACTTAGCAAGCGCAGCATCGAATGTTTTTGAGAGACCACTGAGGAGGATACGTATATGATGAGATATCTAGAGAATGATGATGCCAATTCTGATGATTCTCCTCACTCACTGCACACCCACTGGCTCACTGAGCTGTATCTTAATCCTGGGCTCTAATCCTGCTGACTAAGAGATTCCAAAAACCCATTTATAACAATGAAACTAATGAAAAAAAAAAGACTGTAGAAAATACCTTCCGACTGTGTCTATGGCAGGAAACCCAGATTACATCAACTCTGACAAGAAAAACATTTCAAGGGTTGCGCAGACGGGTATCCAACTTTGTTACCTCTTATTACATAACATTGTGTGTTGTGTTTTTGAATTTGTCATAAAACACATTGCATGTGTGGAAATGATTTAGACTCATCCTAAAATGTGATAAACAACCTTTTCTGATGCAATTTTCAGTGAATTCTACCAACACACGCATTTTCAAAGAGGAAGTACTGCCGGCATCCTGCCACGATTTTTCACAGGCTGCTGATCGCTGTGGAGGCGCACTTGTGACTCTGCGATATGGGATTAACAGCTCCATCTAACCATGAGGTTACATTGCCCTTAACAACTTTTCAAAGCTGGAAATCTTCATAAAAAAATAAATAAACGGTTGGATTTCCTTGCTGGCTAGAGGGTGAAGGAGTTTGAGGAGCTGCAGAGTTTAGGTGCTGCAGGATAGAGGCTCTGACTAACCGTTGGGGGGTACCATCAGGGAGTTGCACAGCTGGACCGCCAGACGACTTAAAGCTTTAAACGAGAAAGATGCTGAGGCTTACACATGCCTGATTTATTTATGGGTAACCTTAAGTACGGATGGGGTCAAACTGTATTCAGTCAGACTGCACAGAAAGTTAGGCTTTGAATGAGGAGACATCAAATTTTGACCTAAATGACCTGATTTGAGCATTTCACTAATTTTGGTTTTTAGGAACTACCAGCAATGCAAATTCTCAACCTGCATATCGTTCTACCGCTTTATTCTACTAAATTGACTATTTTGGTATCTACAGAGGACATTTGGAGCTTTTCAGGGGTTACCAAATGTTAAGAGGTAGACCTCTGGAATGATTTTGGTTGATTTAAAAAAAAAATAATAAAAAATAAAAAAGACTTGACAAATTATGTATTTTTGTTTCTTCTGGAGTCTGTAGTATCTTGAGTGCTGGTGCTGCATGCATGTGCATAAGCTGTAACTGAACTACACACATCCAAGTGAATCATCAAAAAGCATCATCCCTACATGATATGTATCTATTTGGGTGTGACGGTAATGCTACGGTCACAAATACAATTGCTACCATCGGAACCTTAATAACTACATGCTGCCTCCCTATTTTTTTGGCTAGTGGCTGCTAGCACTTCAGATTGCCACCATTTGGAGCCATTTACTCATCATCCCGTCAGAGCTGCTGCCGGCAGTCGATCCGGCTGCCACCAACCTGTGACCAACCAGCTGTCACCCGATTTCGTAATGGCGTCATGCACGCCTGTCACTGGACTGCTACAGTGGGACTTTGCAATATGCAGGCAACCACTGACTAATGTCAACTGTTACAGAAAAATCATCCAGTCGCCGTAAAAATGTAACTTATTTTTAAAACGTCTGCATCCACCACGCAGCGTGTAAAAAAATGACTGCTGCCTCCTAATTACAAATGCCACTGCGCAACCACTTGCTGAATATGCTGAAAAACTTGCATGTAGGTCGCTTCGTGATGGCATTTTGGGATATGCGACTGTAGCTTAATGCGGTGCACAAACACACTTCCGGAACCAAAACCTGTTCATAATCCTATAACAAAATTTGTAGATTGTTTTGGTTTGAAATGAAAAGTCTTTCTACATTTTTCTCCTTTCAAAAGGAGATATTTTTATATTGCCAATTTGATCAAATTATCCCAAAATACAAATGCATTTCATTTGAGAGAGGAGTCTACCCATCTAACAGCATGTGAACACAGTGGTGCCTTCACGCCAGACAGCTTCTGGGAAAACTCAGCTTTTATGAAAGGACAAATTTGTGGGTAATATCAGACAATTTCTTATATGGAAATATGAGGATAAAAAAAAGATTGACAGAGTTGAAATGAAGATAGGTGGAGGTTTCTCTGAGGCCGAGGAATATCTTGTAAGCTCCGTTCTGACACTTAGTAAGCCAGTAGTCAGCCCAGACAAACATGGTGGGTAGGTTTTGACATGTCAGGACAGAGGGGATATGAGTCAGAACAGCCTGGAGTTGAATGCAAAAGGAAACAACACATGAGAAGGGCAGGAGGGGAGTAGCTGTTAGTGATGGCTGGGGATGCTGACTGTCCCCATGACAATCCAATGAAAGTCTGGCTCAGGTGTGTGCGGCGACCCGTTAATAATGTCAACATAGGTTTTTGGCAACAAAGGGGGAGAGGCTTTACATGAGCACTGACAGCTTGACTGCAAATGGACATGTTCTTTTTTTTTTTTTTTTTAATTAAATGTCCTTGTTATGATAATTTAAAAAAATTCAGTAACAAGTAACAATCACTAACCTATGTATTTTTTTTACTCTGTGCATAGGTATCCTTAGGGGAAATAGTTATTTTGTTAAACGTAGTTAAATTTTAGGCAAAAAAATAAAACATCTAACAAACGTGCATGGAAGCCCTACCAGCTGTCATCTTCAAAGAATAAACAATCCTTCCACTAAATTAGTGGCTAAACAAGATTCCTATTTTAATCCCACCTCTTATTTAAACATATATGAATCATAAACAATGTACAAATATTGCAGTTCTGAGAAGACAAATTGATTCTTAACATAAGATCATCACCCATGTGAGCAGAGTTGAAAAAAAAGGCAAAGAAAAAAAAGAAATAAGGCTGCATTTTTCTTGCAGACAAATTATGTAACTGTCAGATCCTGGTATCCGGACCTGGGGTGTAAGACCTGAAAGGCATTTTTAGGCATGATGTGTGCTGAGCAAGTGGATCATGATGTAATGTGATGAATCTCCAGAGACATGCTGTACAGACGTACGTAGAGTAACCTGCACAACAACACAGATGCATGGCTGCAAAAATGCCCTCACATGAAGTGAATGCACTAATAGGTTTTGCTACCAGGAGGACGTTTTATATATATATATATATATATATATATATATATATATATATATATATATATATATATATATATATATATATAAATAATTATTTCAAAAGACTACAGCAAAATCATTCACTCAAAGTTTCACAAAATTCATAAAGTTTAAAAAGGGGGAAAAAAAAAGAGTCAAAGAATATATATGTGTTAATCTTTTAGGTTTGCTTGACTTTGGGTCCACCAAGTACGTTGACACAAAGTAAATCAATTATACTTCTCCTTCAATATAACTATATTTTATGGGTATTTGTATATTACATTTTTAACTGATAAAATCCTTCTGTTTCTCCTTTTTTAGAGCACTTTAAGAAGATAGGGCCTTTAAGGAATAAGCCTTTAGCAGAAATGGAGCCATATGAAAGCCTTTTCATTTTTCAAGAGAAAAATTATGTTAAAAAAGTAAAAGCAAACAAATATATGATAAATGTATTATATATCTTTAACTTTTTACCGACTCAGCATTTCTCAATTATCACATGGGACAATAATACATTTTCAAGACTCATTCCAGTGAAAATTGTTTCTTTGGTTATTTTAACGTGTTTTTGTGGAATTTCTTCTGATGATTGAGGACATATAAAAAAGTTAAGCATTAAAATTGCATTTCTGAGTATTTCTTTATTCAAATGAATCAGGAGCAGACAAAAAATGCCATCGTAAAAGCTTGTAGTTGTGACATAGGTCCTAAAACAGCAACCTACAAGTTCCCTGCTCGACTCCATTCTGATGCATCCAACTGTTACACTCCACTCTCCCCCAGGACAGAAAGGGGCAGATGGGAAGTGGGGGCAGGCCAACTCTGTGCCAGTTGTTCCACCAGCAACTCAAAGGTAAATTTCTAGTGAACTACTGCTGTTGCTCTGCAGAAACTATGTTCTATATGGAGCTACACAGGTTTTTTTTATTTTGTCTAAAAACAAATTTCTGTTAATTAAACTTGTAGTGCTAATCTGTAAACGTATGCAGGATAAAGCTACCAATTGTTGCCATACAATTTTCCCTGCATGTAATTATACTGTATAAACTCTGCTACCAGTTGTTCTCAACTCTAATTATTTCCTCTGAAAGGAAGATTTTCATTGGCTTCAATAAAACCCCCATTAATGCATGGTAACTTTAACTATCATGTATTAAGAAGATCTTCTTGTTAAACTGAGCTTTGCCTTCCCAGGATAGACAAAGGGAGTGTTGTAAGCAAGGAAGTGGAAAGTTTACTGTCACCTCAAGGTTATGTTGTATGCTATTCACCTGGGAAGCTTCATTGACCACACTGCTCTTCATGGGCTATAAACAACAAAGTAACAATTACCTGGTGGCAAAAGACCCACACACACCTGCATTTATACAATAACGCCTCACTCTAATGTGTTCTGCAGTAAATCTCTGCAGTCAGAGCATTATGCATGCTGACACCTCCATATAAATTATGAAAGCATAGACGAGAACTCCGCCTAGCTTGAACAAAAGCACTCGTAGCCACCTTCAAGCTATGCAATAGTGAATTATAAATCTAGACTGAATCAAGCTGTCAAGGGTTATACATCAAGCGGAAAACTGTCAAGTTATAATGTTATCAGCACCCAGAGAAGCGTTCTGTGGACATTTTTGCTAGCCCACTTTAGCTAACAGTGAAGCAACATTCAAATCCGGATTCCCATCTCAAAAAGGAGTGCACTTTCCTAAATCCGTTAAGAGTTGAATTATGCTGTTTGAAGGAAGTTATTTATCTTCTCCAATTTCCACAAAGAAAGACCATAAGGGGTTTTGGAGGACAATGATTAATTTAATCAAGTGTGAGTGAACTTTCTCCAAAAATCGTGCTGCTCTGACAGATAATCCGCTTTCCCTGCAACGTTTCCAACAGGATTAGTCTCCCAAGGGAAGCCTGGATGTGTTTTCCAAGGGAGAAAGAGAGAAACCAAAAGAGATGGAGGATAAAAAGGGTTGGTGCTGGAAAAAAGAGAGAGGTGGATCTGAAAGGGAAAAACAAGACTGGCAGATGGAGTAAGATGGATGGAGGCGGAAAGGGAAAAAAATGACACAGATAGGGAAAAATAAATCAGTGTAATTAGTTTGTCCAGTTTAAACAGGAAAACATGAATAAGAAAAGACAAGTCTGTGTCTTCAATATGCATGCACATGTACACAAAAATACATCCACCAATGTAAGTATTTGTTTGCTTTTTGCATAGCGAACAGAAACTCAGTAAGCTGAAAGCTTTCCATGTGGGTGACAGATGTTTATTCTTCTAGGGAAAGTAAATATAAAACAAATAGGTGTGCAGGTACTTTAGTTTGTAAGTAAGTGAATAAAAAACTGAAATATAGTCATATTTACATAATTCAGTTTAGTCAAAATACTTTCTCTGACCAAATTTTGTTAGATTGATAATTAAGAAAAAGATTCTAGAAGAACCATATCACATTCTTGGCTAATATCCAACAAAAACAAGGTTTTAAGCCTCATTTGATAGACACTGAAGATTTAATTAGAATACACACCTTTTGCTGGAGCAGGCAGGCAGAAAAATTAAAAAAGGATGTGCTTAATTAATTGTCTTTCCATTTCCTTTTTTGCTGCCACAATTAATCAGGTTTACAATCTTAAAAGACTATAGATTTATCCCCACATCAGTTAACACCAAGCAGTCACTGCAAACTCCCATGTTTGCTGTACAGAGGAGGATGCTAACATTTTTACTTCATGAAAACCTGGCCTCTCAGTTTAACTGTGCTTTCCAACTGTCAATTTTTACAAGGACATTTTCTTTTATATATTTCTATCTCATAAATGTCAGTTCATGAAACGGTGAGCACAATTTATAAAGTGGGAGAACAAAATTAAGCTTCATGCTTTTATTTGCAGGTGGCACCAGGTGTACTCTGTAGAATTATGGATTAAGGTTGAAAAAGAAGAGCAGACCCAAGTTAGACATACTATGTTCAGGGGATGCAACATTAGAATTTGTCTGGAGGTCATAGTCCATTATAACTCCAGCCAAATGTGCCAGGAATTCATAAACATTTAACCCCTTTGACACCTGAATTTATTTCCAACTATGAAAGAAAAAAAAAAATCACTGATGTTTTTGCTTTCAAATAGATGATAAATCAGGGTAATTTTGGAGCCGATACATATTTGCATCAGCAGGCATCAATGGGTTAATGGAATAAAAACATTTGTTTATATATTTATTAATAAACATTTACATTTATTTGTAAATAATTGTAGTAGTAGTAGTAAATGGGATAAGCGATGGCGTTGACAGATTTTCTGAAACTTCTTATTGCACCAGTTTGACAAGTTTATTCATATTTTGGGGGTAAATTATCAGAATATTTAAAATAGAAAAAAAAGAAAAAGTAAAATTATTGCTTTAAAGTCCCACTCCAGGTATATTTTTATCTATTGTAAAATTGTTAACCATTCGTCTTTTAATTATGATTATGCAGTTTTTAACCAAAACAAAAACAACTTGTGTGGTTAAGACATATTTTCTGGAGAGCAGCAGGAGATCATCAGAAATTTGTCTCTGTGTTGTGGGCTGGACAGATGACACGGAAGTAACCCTCTACTGAAATCCCATGATTCCTTTGTTTACTCACACTCTTGCTAGCTTACAGCCCCTCACAACCCAAAGCCAACATTAACGGCGCAACGAAAACAACGAGAAATACTGCAGCTATCCAGCTGTACAGTTTTGAGCCAGATGCCAGCTCAGACAAGGAAAATTAAGAAGATAATGGATCCATTTGTCCACAAGTGGATGCAACTGAATAGGGCAGAGCAGGGGACTTTTACACACCTGTTTCACTGGCTGCATCACAAATGTGAGCTTTTTCAAATTGCGTGTTTTCATTTGTTTCAAGTTGAATAAAAAGTAATACTCAGAAACACAGTTTTAATCGTAAATTATTTTATAGATGTCCTCTAACATGAGAAAATGCTACAAGAACATCTTAAAAACACCAAAAACATGTTTTTTATTTGAGTGGGTCTATAAGGTAAAAAAGGCTTTATCTTTTAAAATACATTTCTTAATAAAGAAAACATTTTTTTTTTCTTTAAACAAAATAATCAACAAAGGACTGCCCCACCACTCAATGTCTGAATGTTTCCTTTTAATCCCAAGGATTTTAAAATCACTACGAGTGTTTAACTGGTTTTGAATCATTTACCCACAAGTGAGGAGTAAATGTAGAGGTGAACAAAAGAGAGCAATATGCTCAATTTAGAATTTCACCAACAATAGTAATTTCATTAAAAACACACAATATGCCAAGGTGTCCCCTCCCCACCATAGAACATAGTGTGGCCATTTTCACATTCTCTGGTACTTCCACTCCAGACTGAGAAGAAGCTTGTTCAAAACAAGACATATTTATGAGGCAGCTGTGGTGCAGCGATAGGGCGGTCGACTTCTGATCGGAATGTTGTAGGTCTGATTCCCATCTTGCTCCCCCATGCGTCAAAGTGTCCTTAGGCAAGACACTGAACCCAGCATCGTTTCTGGGGGTTATAGGTTGGTGCCAGTGTTCGGCAATGGAACCGCCATCAGTGTTTGAATGTGTGTGAGCATGGGTGAATGGGACAGTGACTGTAAAGGGCTTTGAGCCTTCAAGGAAGACAGAAAAACACTTTACAAGTTTATATTCTTTACCATATTACTCAATAAAAACAATGCTTTACTGGATGTTAGATTCCGGCGTTGCACAGCAGTCTAAGTAGTCTCACGCAACTCCCAGAGGTCAGCCTATGGCCTAATAATTTAACTTCCTATTTGAAACCTATGTTGTGCCAAGCTTGAGGTTACAACTGCCAATGGAGCAGCGCTGAGCTGTACTGAAAGCTGTAGTTTTGATTAAGCTCCTTTCTTCCAAGCCTAATGCCCTGGCCTTGAATTATTCACCAAGTTGGTGAAGAGGGGTTGTACATGGTACAAGCTTGCTAAGTGTGTTAGGCTAAAAAAACATAATGCAATAAAGCTCATCCATGCATAATAGTTAGGAGACTAGGGCTGGGCACTCTGTCACAAGAAGACTGAATTACAGAGAAGGGATCAGGGAAGAGGCTGACGGTGCCAAGTTGCTGTCCTCCACAGCCAAGGCAGTCTCTGGTCACAACTACCCGGCGCTTTTTTATCCACTCAGCTGAGTTTAAGCACTGCTTCATTCAATTTCAAAGCATATGACAAGTGTACTGTGGTACATCCCTACACAAAGCAATAGAAAGTCAGTAGAGGTCACAGGAGTGAGTACAGCAGTAGAAAGGATTACATTCAGGATTTTTAGGCTTTAGTTGTTTGGCAACCTTAAGCAGGATCCTAATGTGTTTGGCTGGATATAATTATTTCTAATTCACCAGGATAATAATCTCTGTGTCACATGATTGCCTGCAGCATATTGTGTAATCAACACCACTCTGGTTTTAGCATGCCAGCACAGATTCCCCCTCTCTAAAATTAAGAACCTGATTGTCTCTGGGGTGTTGCATGCTGTGCATGCTCATGTTCTGGCTTCCAAGAAAGGCATCACTCATAAAGTTTAATTCAGATTCCATCGATGACTGCATTAGGTTTATCACAGTCAAAACATATTGGTTAAAACTTAAACCTCCCAAAAAAATCCTCAGAAGCTCAGAGGAACTCCACGGTGTCAAGCAAGAGTCACTGGAGGACAGAGATGAAGAGTGATGCCTTTTGCTTCTCTTTATCATACGAGCCCTCTGCGATGATGATCTGGCAGGCAAGGCTGGAGGAGTGCATGATTTGCATCTTGTTGAGCTCTGGTAGCAACAGAACAGAATCCAGAGTTAATTGGATGGAGGAAGCAGAATGCTACTTAATGTGTCGTTCATATGCTTTAGTTGATAAATGTGCAACACTTTTTGAAGCTCTGGTGCTGCCACTGAATGCGGAGCCGCCCATAAAAGCAGGAGGCTTTTTCCTTTTTTACTTTAAAATGGGTTTCACACAGCTGTCCTTGAGTAGGACACTTAAAGTCCCGCTCCGACTGCACTTTTTTTTTTGTAATTGTAAAATCGTTTGTAAAAGTGTTTTTCTTTTCATTATGATTATACAGCTAGAATAATATCTGTTCAAATAAAAGGCTGATTGATTAGGGAACAAACTAAGAGAGAGAATAAAAATACAGTTTGATAGGACATTTATAAAAATAAATATCGTACAAATTTTGGTTAATATTAGTTCAGTTACATCTTATTACTTACATAAAATTGTGTTAAACTGCTTTGAGCTATCAGCTTTGCTGGTCTAAACCCGTAAACCGGAAGTCACTTTACACATCGTTGGCCATATCGCTATTTTGTCTGGCGTCACCGTAAAAAAGGGTCTACGATGTGTTAAAAACACCAAAAACATGATTTTGGGTTCCAAGGAATATTTTTGTCGAAGCAACAAAAACTGTTCTCATTTTTTGTCAAAGGGTGGGTGTGACAAAGAGCCAAAGATACCGTGTGTAAATAAAGTGCTAAAACCAAGCAGAGTGCTGTAAAGCATGCATAAGCCCTTTGAATTAGTCTTTCTGATCTGCTTTGGATGACAGCCGTTCACACAGGCTGAATACAATATGAGAGCGTATCACCACAACACAGACTGCTCTCTAATGTCAACTCCATCTCTCCACGCATAAAGCCAAACTTTGGCATTATTCACTCATTATGCTGCAAACAGAAACAATGAAGCAGCGGGGCAATGATTGAATGATCTAAAAAGACAAGTGACGAGCTGCTTTTGGAGGCACTGCCCTAATGTCATAACAGTAAATTTCCTCTGAAACACTCAAGAGCTATTTTTCCACTGCCTGCTCGGTTCACTCCCCCGACAGCATGTAAATGGCTTCAAGATTCATTAGACATTGCGTCTCATAAACCAGGCCTCTGTCTTTTTACAGCTGACTTACTATTGATAGTGCAGCATTGAAAACTTCCAGTAAATCAAGTTAAAAAAAGTTAAAAATAAGTAGATTTGATAGGAAGCTAAACAAATCTGGTGTACTAAAATCAAATAATCTAACCTTCCTTTTGTATAATTGACCAGTTTATAAATAAAATGTGTTGCACTTCAGTTTGGGTTAGTTTCAAGTGACTAAAACCTAATAAACCTGTGATCTAGAGTATTATTTTCTTTAACTGAAGCTCATCTTTCTAGACTCTTAAAAAGGTAAGTGGATAAACTGACCACGCCGATTCAGAGCTTAAAACAACCTTATTTCTGCCAGTGTGGTGCTGATGCTGGCAGACAAATGCGGTTGCCAGGGTGCTTAATGTTTGTCACAGGCACTTGCGGGTGTGTGGTGGTGAGAGCTGGTGCGTGCTTCTGTAATGCAGCTCGGGGGGCTTACGAGTCACTCACATGGATTTAAACAGTCGTTATCTTTGATTGACGGTGCATTTTCCCCATCACCCCGAGAGATTGTGAGACTATGTAGCAAGTAATGTGTGTGCAACATGTGCCCTTTGCGTGTTTGTGCCCATGACAATGTGCAAATCACTGTCTGCTACGGGGCTGTGACACAGCGCATCTCTGTGTCACAGCCAGAGCGTGGATGCCCTGAGAAAAAAAAGCTGTGAGAGACGAAACAGAATGTCATGGTTTGTCAAACTAGCAATTCCTCTTTCATTGGTAGAATGAGACTTGAAGAAGAATTAGATACTTGATGGTTAGGAGGCACATTACAGAGGAAAAAAAAACGCACAGATTTAAAAAGTAGTGAGGCCTAACTAAAGTAAATCCAGGCGGATTATCCAATAAAAAGATAGCAGACATACTGGCTGCAGGATTGTTTACTGTGGCCAAACCGATTGACCTAAAAGGAATGAGGTGTGATACCATAAGGGGTTGCAAGTCTGCAGGTTGTCATCGTGCTGATGTTTACTGTGTTCATGGTAAAAAAATTCTTCATGGTATCTTGGTGAAAAAGCAGCTTAGGTCATGTGTGGATAGAGGGCACAAAAGGGGGCCTGGGAAGTGAAATAGAAGGAAAGCTGGTAAAAAATAAAAGGCTTGTTTAGTTTCACACTGTCATGTGAATTGCCTGTTTACAAGACAGAAGCAAACGGAGAAACTGACAAATGTAGAGGGAAAAACTGACTGTAGAAATTCTAATCTCCATTTTTCAATAAATATCCCTTTAAGACACCAAAATCATTCAAAAAAAGCAGGTTTGCAATCTTAATGTGAAGCACAGGTCAGTCTGATGTGAATGGACCCACTGAGATAATATTAGCAAGATATGTTTATTTTTTATTTCATTTTCAAGAAATATTGCTGGATGATAATGACTTCATGATTCTAAGCCACAAATGATAACCAGCAGAATGTAAAACTGTGCATCTCAGACGAGAGCAATGTAAACCACCTAAGGTGACATTTATTTCAAAACAAATAAATAAAACTTAATTATCTTTGATGTGGTGTCATATTGAAGTTGCTAT
This sequence comes from Oryzias celebensis, assembly GCA_014656515.1. Lineage (NCBI taxonomy): Eukaryota > Metazoa > Chordata > Actinopteri > Beloniformes > Adrianichthyidae > Oryzias > Oryzias celebensis. The sequence goes on from BNCR01000005.1 coordinate 16,286,329, forward strand.
TACATCTGCTTCTTGTTTACTGTTAGATGATAGCTCCCTCACAACTCCTCATGTATATTTCTGGGTTACCTTTTTAACTGAGATTTTTTTTTTGACTAAATATAAAAAAAAGGTGGAAAACATAGCTTCTGATTGAGAAAAATCTGTACTCTAACTTCATCATGTCACTATTTGTGTTTTGAATTAATACAACAGACTCTGTCTTTGGTTATCAGTCAGACTGGCCCACTGTTTCCACCTGCAAACAACTCCTTTGCCATTCTTCTAAAGCGTCGGCTCATTGTGACATCTTCCTTTTACTGCATCCTACTGAGGGACAGATGACTGTTTTCGTGGATACTGTTGTGGCAACCCCTGCATTATGTGATAGAGCAGCCTCTAGAAAATCAGGGACATTGAACCACTTAGCTTACTCATACTAACCCAAGCACTTTAATGGAATTTAGCAGCAGCTGGGTGGCTGAAGGATAGATGCAAGCAAAGTACATTCATTATCTACAACCTTTGACAGAAAGAAAAATACAGATCCACCACCCTGATAAGATGGTACTTTTTGAAGAGAAAAAATATATTACAGTGCTTACTAAATCATTTTTAATGCAACAGCTGAGCTTTATTGAGATCCATTGATAGTTTATAGAAAGTTTTCAACCTGTTAGGCACTCAAATTATTTATTCTGGAAAAAAGAAAGAGGAAGTCATACACCATAAATGAAAATAATCAAAACTAGTTCTTTCTAGCACCTTTTCTAACTTTCATTACAGCTTTAATTGTCAATGCATTGACTGTGCTAATGAAAAACAGCAGAAGAAAGCAGTACTGCCATTTCTCCAAATGGAGCCTTGACATCTTCTAATGGGTCTTTCGAGTAGGTTCCTCCTCGTGGTGAGTTTTAACACTCATTACCATGCTGAGAAATGACTTCCTCACCTTCAGACCTGCTTTCAATCGATGAGAAAAGAATGAGAAAAGTGCCTAGAATGTCAATGTACTCTAGCACATTAACTAGAGGTAATGACTGCCATCTCCTCCATGCAACTTCATATCAACGACTTTTACATGCCTGCCAATATTACAGTGATACCCAAAATATGATTTAATCCGTATCCTCTTTCTTTAAAATATGAATTAATACTGGTGTAAAATTGTATCTTCATCATTCTGCTAATCTTTGATTAAAAAATATAAATACACAAATGAGAAATGTCTTTGACTTTTTCTTCTGAAGATTAAAGAGAAAATAAATACAGATAAATACAGATTTTATTATATTGCACTCTAAATTGTATTTGTTTTTACAAAATTTCAGGAATCTTTTAGCATTAATGTACAGAAGGCTGTCCAAGTCTCTGTAACTTTGGATCTACCACCCTTCTAGTCACCATCCCCTCCATACTTGCTGTCAATCACTTGGATTAGGTATGCTCAGCCAACAAGAACCTGCAAACCCTTAATCCAGATAATCAGCAGCAAGTAAGCCACCGAAAGCTGGAAAACAAGCAGGATGGAAGGCCAAGGTTGGACAGCCTTTGTCAGTTTGATGAGCAATCTTTCAATTTTGTTGAAACTTTGTCAAAAAATATCAAACAGAGCTTGCTGAGACGGATTCTATGCAAATTGTTTTTGTACCATTTCACTGCAGTTGTACAGCTTCTGTAAGAATCCATCAGTCTGATCCCTTTTAGAATGGAATCATGAGGTTCAAATCTGGCTTTAGTGTTGAGAAGAAAACATGTATTTAGAATATTTATGTTGGTGTAAATGAAATGACTTCATATATTTTCTATTTCCGAGAACTTCCAAAAGTTTCTAAATAAAATTGTTGTGCCTGATTTCTTCATGTATTATCAGGTTCAACACTGCCTGCTAAGATATGACTTCACCATAGGTCAACATTCCTGCTGGACTGTAAAGCTACATACAAACCAGGGATTTGACGCACGCTCAAAAATTCACTTCAATTCCTAGAGTTCACACTGGACAAGCAAGAAGGGGCTTCATCTTCCTCTTTTGCCACTGTTTACTAGTGTTTGTTCACCGCCTAGAGATGAAAGAGGCTTGGGCCTTGCTGCAAAATGTCAAAGCAGTGCAGATCTCATGAATCTTGCTTCTGTGTTTCTTGTTCTTTTTTAGCTTTAAGATTTATGAAAGACTTGGTATCATAGACTTCCAGTCTGCACAATTACAATTATTAATTTCTTCTCCATGATGACATTTCAAACGGTTGGTACTTCCGTAAATTAAAAGGGATGTCAACCATTCTTCACTACCAAATCTGAGTCCCTGATTGCTCAAAGTTTGATTTGGTTTAAATTGCAACGTGCATTAAGAGGCTGAATGTTTTGTATGTAGAGGCTGAAAATGGTCGTACAATTGTGTGTAGTAATGCATGAATTTTTAACGCGTGTTTACATTGACTTCTCATTGGAAGTAGCCAGTTGGACTCCCATCAGCGAGGGTGGTGTGAATGTCGCTTAATGCATTAAGTGTTATGCTGTTTCTTCCCTTTTCTTGATGCTGATGGTGTGACATTCCACCACAGAACAGAGTCCCAATTTTTAGGTATGAATGTGTCTGAATATGTGTCCTTTAAAGATCAAGACCAGCTCTTGACTCTACAGTGGTTTGCTTCCTTTGATATGGGTTGTGAATCATAGCAGTAAGGCATGCAGTACAGCAAAGTACTGCAGTGCTGCACCCTAACCCAGCCCCATCCCAAATCAGCTCTTGCTGGTGGACTCCTCCCTGATGCTCACTCTTGGTCACAGTTACAAATCTTATGCTCCTGTACTTTATCATCTACAATAGCCCTCCTCATCTTCTTTCCCTCTCTTGCATCCTTTCCACCTCTAAAACCCTTTACTCCCCTCCATTACACTAATAAGGCTAATCACCCCTACGGCTGGTGGAGCCATAGGCTTGGGAGAACATGTCAGCAAGGGGGAGATCAATGGACTACATCAAAGGGCTAGAGCATCACACAAACCACCCTTGCATAGGACCCGAGAGATACGGCTGCTGCTCCCCTACATTTTTCATGAGATTATCCACTACTGCTCTGTTCTTGCCTGTGGTTTGAGTAAAGTGCTTTTAATGAGCGGGGCAGCAGCAGATACTACTGCTGATGGTGATGTGCAACAGCTTTGAACCACATGCGTACAGACATGATGACGCAGCCATGCATTGGAGGTCTGCATGCTCGTGTAGATATTAGTGCATGCTTGGCCTCTGCAGCCTGACTGAGTTAGTATCAGCCCACAAGCCCCCAAACACCAACAGAGGTAAGAACATGTACTTATTCCTACGAATCCATTAAAGGTTCATACATAATGCATCACTTTCTAATTAGAGGATAGTTTGCTGGTGCTAAAGTAACGTTGAGGGCAAAAAGACAACTAAGTGTAGATCGCTTTGCAAACCAGCTCAGCAGCCCACTTTCAGCTCCACTTTGCTTTTTCCTGAAGGCCAAAGAAAGTCTTTATGATCCTCCAAGGGTGCTAACTCAGCCTACTTGGAAGAGTTGGCTGGCTGAGCGGCTGAGATGGCAGGGGGACGTGAGCGAGAGGCTGGCTTCCTCCACTTAACGGGATGGAGAAATGAGGGGATAAAAGAACGATTACGTTTTTGCTTTGAAAAGTCTCAAAGAGATGCAAGGATGAATATGTATGAGAGGATCTGTCAGAGAGGTGACCTTTAAGTGTGACTAAGGTGTTAAACCAGCTGACACCAGCTGAAATGGGTTGGGACCTACAGCCGCCACATTTGCCATGACATTTTCCTTACCAGAAAAAAAAAAAAAAGATAGTATTCAACAAAAAAAGATGGCTGTAGATTTAGTAGCTAAACACGTTTTATGTTTATTTTGCATGTTTCATGTTTAGTTGACAAAATGGATTATCAAGATGCAAAACAGTTTTTTTCTAGTTCAGAATCACCTAAGTGTGAATTTAAACTTTTCAAAGCAGTTTTTAGAATATATATATATATATATATTATACTTGCCTACCTAAGAACACACAGAGGACCACACAGATAAAAGCTGAAGGAAATTCTTGTGTTCCCCAAAAACATAGAACAAGCTGATCTGGCTCACAGCAGTCAGTGACTCACTCAAAACAACATTTATAGTTACTCAAAGGAAGCAAAACTCAAACAAAGAGAGCCAGTGACAATCTGTGATCTATTTTTTTTTTTCAAATAAAATGGACTCAAGGGGAAAGAAATGTGATCTGAGGAAAACATTGTTGATGCTGCACCAGGTTTTCTTTTTTTTCTGAAAAGAGACAGTGAAAATGGCTAGCACCCACATAAATCTGTTTCTCCAGAGTTCAATATCAAACCTCATGATGTGTCAAACTGGGTTAACTTCTGAATGTACTAAAGCCACGTAAAGTAAAAAAAGTTGACAGTTGTCTGAAGGCTATTTGATTTTAACTTTGGTCTGACTGATAATAAACGGTCCAGAGGCATAGAGTTTAGGGGCCATTATTGTGAAAGTGTGGGCTTCTTATTGACTGCAAATTTTCTCCCAGTTTTAAATATCGTTTGGCCAATCCTCAAACCCAAACATCATGGAGAGGCTCCTGTTAAAATTAGAACAATCACAGGTATATTTCTAAACAAAACTCATCCAGGGACCTTTAAAGTGAGATCTCTTTTTGACACAGAGTTAAACTTCCGGTGTTAACGCCTGAGCATGTGGGACCTGCAAGGTATCCATTTTTTTATAGTCCCCCTGAGCAAACAGTTGCCACAACTTCATTTAGAGATCATTTACTGATTTAAAATCCCAATCTAACCCTTGTTGCAGAGTGGCAAAAAGAAAGACATCAGGTCCCTTTTAGGGCACATTTACACCAGGGATGCATTTGAGACAGACTGTTTCATTTGGAAGTGTGAAAGCTCAGCTAAGCCCTGGTCAAACCACATAAGCAAACTCTAGGTCTCTAGCAAATGTGGTTTTCTTTAAGCAAAATGATGGAGTTCATCTTCGGTGTGAACGTGAACATACTATATTCAGCAAACCAATCGAGTGACTAAGGGAATCAAAAAATAGATTTGAACCTAAAGAAAGAATACAAACATTTTTGGACCACTGATTTGGTGTGTGTAAGGTTAAACAAGACTTAATAAACTCATCTGACATTTTTTTGTTAGTTTGCTTTTTGCTCTATGGGTTAGACCATTTAGCTTTTATCTTCAGGTACTAAGTGCAATAATTCATCTCAGTTTAAATAAAAAGTTTTTTATAATTAACTTTCAATTTGGAGGTAATGATAAATGGTTTCTCTGAAGTTTGCCTTCAGCTTTTCTCAGAGTATAAAAGACAAAAATAGATTCATTAAAAGGTCAAACTTGTGGTTTGTATTTATTTCGTTGTCGTCTAGTGGCCCTAGGCTGGGTTGGTGACCAGTCTATGGTATGTTGACATCTGGGATAAGTTACACCAGCAGCCCCAGAGACCCCCAACTAGCAAAAAAAAGTAAGTCATCCTGAAACTAGTTTGACATGTGGACAAAGTATCATTAGCCACACAGAATTTAACAAAAAATGTATTTTAGAAATATTGCTGTTTTCAAAAACAATATCAGATTTTAAACAGAAATACACACAAAAAAAAAAACAATTCGCCATATGCTTGGGTTCACTGATGTCATAACCCATTTGACACGTTTTAAAATCAAAATAAATCTAACTGATTGGTGAATTTCTAAAAAGTTAAAAAGGTTTAAAAGTTTTGAGACATCAGCAAACATTCTTTCTTTTGACTCATCTTCTTGTGTCATTGCTCAAATAATAAACAAACATGCAAGTTTATTCATATATTGTTTTCCTTTATAAAATAAAAACACAGATAAAACGTACATTCAAATTTTATCCAACAGTTTGAACAAAAAACTGAAGGAGGGAATTATTCCTGATGAATGACTGAATAGGCAAATTGTTCACTCGCTACATTAAGGTTTCACCTTTTGTCGTCTCGCTGACATTTTTTCCGTGCAATATAAACTTTTTTCTTTTTTTTTTTTTTTTTTTTGCATACCACATTGTGTTCTGCATCCTGATTGGCTGTAGACCATTGTCAAGGAATCTCCTTCATGCCCTTTCACCTGTACAGAATGTGTTCAGCTAAATCTTCAGTGATAATCAGATCTTGTTTTTATTCTATAAAACTCAACTATTTTTTACAGTTTGAACTTTTAGAGTTGAAACAAGAGAAAAAAGTGTAATAATGACAATGTCTGTCTAGAAAAAGTGTATAAAATATGTAGTGAGAATTTTTAAAGCCTTAGAACATGTGTAACTCTACTTTCCAGATTTTTCCTATCGCAGTAAATGAGGAAACACTGTACTACAATTGATAATGTTTTTTTGCAGTATCAGTATGATCTATATTCCTATTTTTGACCTATAAGACCTCTTTTCTGTTGTAAATGTGCTTGATTTCACTATTTTTGACACTGAACACTGAATTTAAGCTTGACCCTTTAGATTTGACCATTTTCTGGACATTCTTACCTGCTGAACATTGTTCCAAAGCTTTGGATTTTACTTTATTTGATCACAATGTTCTCAGTCTTCTCCACATAACTTAACTTCAGTAAGCTTCAGTCTCCGTCTCTGTTGCACTACTTTAAATGATTTGAAAGATGATGTATCCTTCCCTCTGCTCATTTCATTCTGGGTGCAAGAGGAACTTCATGTTCTCTACACCTTCAACCCTCAGCGGGCCCTCAGCTGCAGCCCAAACACAGCTCTGTTTGCCAGTACAGCAAATGCATTTAATGGAACATATAACACAACACCTTAACCACTTAAACACAAACCGAAGACTCGATGTGTCTGCACGGAAACAACAACAGCCATAGAGCTGTGAGTCGTACAGTTCTCTTTGTGTGGTAATTGAAAAACATTTTTCATAGTGAGAACAGACTCCCATCTCATTTTGTGTGACTTAAGTTGAATGTGAATTTTTTATTTTCTTACTCCGGAAGCATGACCTACTTACTGCACACATATGTGCTCACAAATCTCCCCACTTGTAACTGCCGTTGCAACAAGGTGAGGCATATTTCTGTGTGTGTGTGTGTGAGTGTGTACGCGTGTCAACTGTAGACCTGTAGAGGTTTTCCAATCTGTGGAAAGAGAGAACAAGTACATGCATGCCGCCCCCGTTTTTCCTGTGCTCCCAGAGAAGAAGCTGCTGCAAGGAGTCTCCTGAGACTCATATGCATGCACAGATACACACCCATACACCCACACGAGACACACACAGACAAGAGTGCAAAAGGAGCACTGAGTATTGCCATCAAAGCTTAGTTGGTTGCCTGTCACCTCTATTTTTCTTCAGTGGCAAACAATCGCTGTGATATATTCTGGAAAACCATAAAAAGAAGAAGCAACAAGAAAGGACAGAAAAAGAAAGAACTGATATATCTTGTGTTTTTCATGTCACTGTCTAACAGAGACATCTGGACTTTGTTAAAAGTCGGTGTAGATTTGAAAGAGCATTAGAGAGTTCCAGTTAAAAAAAAAAAAAAGTTTGAATGAAATATTGAATATAGATTTCAAGCAGTAGGTTGACAGGGACAGAAAACAGTTTCAGGAGGGCTTTGAAAGCACCAGGGGTTAACAGAAAAAAATAGCCTATTTAGAAATGACAAGCATCAGTTCCTTCTCTAAAGCAAAGAAATAGCTGTGTGAGAGTTCAGAACACAGCTACATGGCCTCCAAATTCACTTTTGGTGTTGCCACATACAGTTCTCCATGGCCTCATTTCGCACACATACACACCCCTCTCTTCCAGCAGGGATCCCTGACTTTATCCATTCAGCAGCACACCGTTTCCCACCCTCCAACTGGATTTGCTTGCCAACTTCATAGGGATGCCTTTTTTTTTTTTATCTTTTTTAAAGCGTTTTTTACAAAATGGAAAAATGACAAGAACAAGATGTGTGGCGTCTATTTGTCCCAGGTGAGAAAAAAGCAATGCTACGAGTGAGTAAACACAAAAGCACCTGATAAGTAACGAGCACTAACCACTGCAGATCCTCAAGTTTGCCAGGAAACACTTGTTTTAGTTTCTGCAGTATTTTTTTTTTCCTTTTAGTGGGAGCACCTGGGGAGTGACCGGGCTTTAATGCTGAGGTTCAAGTCAACTGACATTCCCCATGCCATTTTCACTGACCCAACCCGGCATGACTTCTAAAGTAAAGTGTTGAGAGAGATGAATGACGTTGGCCCTTTGGCTGTGGTGCTGACAGAACCAGATGTAAAACGATTTCAGTCTGGTAACTTTCACAATAGGGGTGGGGCATCTTTTTGCCTTCAAGCTGTTATAGTAAAGCTCCAAATCCACAACCCTGAATGTCCACTTAATTTCCTTTTGCATATTTAATTCATTTCAGTTTTATTTATATAGCCCAATATCACAAGCATAGCCGACTCAGTGGGCTTCATACCAGAATTACTGCAAAGAAAATGAAGTCAGTCATAAAATACAAACAATAGCTGGTTACTAAACTAAACAGACTAAGCTGAACTGGCATGTCTGCCCTTAGACCTTCCTTCTAGGATACCGTGCAGCGCTGACACAAGTAAGGATCATTATTAACAGTTCACAGGTGCTGTCCTTCCAGTAAACAAGAGGGGATAATATTTTTTTTTATATACAGTACCTGTCTGAAAGGCCACCATTTACATCCAGACTGGCCCTGTACAGGTTGTTCCAATGCAGAACACTTTTTGAAAAGAAAAATGTTATTACAAAGGAGTGCTTCAGACCCACAAAAAGAACAGCATTTGCAAGAGAGCTGTGCTCCTTCAGTGAAGTGAGAACCCAGCTTCTAAGAACACAATACATACCTTTTCGGCAAAAGCCACAGCAAGCAACACAACTGCTGGTGGATTTTTTTTTTTTTAAATAGTGCTACATTCACCAGCATTAGATATTCATTTTTCATTTTAGTGTTTTAGGTTTTCTTCAGCAAAAGTCTCTACATGCGTTGTGCAACTATTCTCTTTGTATTTATTTCATTTTAGATAAACAGGTGAACCATTCAAACAAGGAAGAGCATCCAAGATCAAGTGAAAGATACGCCCAAATACAAGTGCCAACAGGTAGAATTACATCAGAGCTTAGCATCAACCTGTGCTTTTCACCTTTGTCCCATTGTTTCAGCCTTTTGTAAGTCTATTTGTTAACAAACAGTCTATAAGTTTGAGCAGAGAAACAACTATTAAGGCTAAATATATGAAAAATGTAGCATTAAAAAAAACCCATTAAATAGCATCATGTAAATCTTTTAGAAGATTTTTAAAAAAATCTGTGGATGGGTGGAGTGCAGCACAGAAATATTTTTGTAAAAAAATGTGTATTTTAAAAAACATATTTATAGGATGCAGATGAAGCTGTAAATACTCTTAGGTGTGACTTGTTTCAGCAGATACATTTGAACCATGGTTGTCAATGAAATCAAATTGGATGGATAAAATTCCTGGAAGGGGCTGGTCCCCACTTCTCCGTCACATTGTGAGGCCTCACTCATTTTTGTGGATTGGGAGGGGCTGGTCCTCAGAGATCAGGATTGCTCGGAGAAGCTTGAATGGATCAAAATACCACCTTGTTTTTGTTTTATCGTGAGGAATTAGCATTACAACACACTAAAAATCTCCCAAAAGTTGATATAGCATGATATAGGCCCTTAAACAAGATAACAAGATTAGTCCAAAGCCAAGAATAAATTGTGTTTCAGAAATTGCAGTTGTGTAAACACGATGCTCTACTAGTCAGGTACAACATTTTGTATTTGAAAATGGCTCAATCCAAACATCATCTACAATTAGTGACACACAATAGACAGATACTACATTTAATTTACATAAAATAAATGATTTTTGGATTAACAGTCATCAGGATCACCGGATTTAAAATTTAATACCCTGTATAAACAGTTTCCAAAAGATTTAAGCAGGTTTGACACATTCATTTGGCACAATTAGAGAGAGAGAGCAAGACGACCCTATCAGTTCATAAGATATTATGTGTCATTAAATCCTAGCGATGCTGCCAGTTGAGTTCACTGCAGCCAGGCTTTTAGCAGAGCAGGAGATGTATATCAGAAAGAATTGTTTGGCTTTAGGTTTAAGGTATTAGCATTTACAATATCCAATAACAAGTACAAGCTTACTCCAAAGGCATCTGCTCCTGATTTGAAAAATAAATACTCTGAAAAGCAAAATATGTCCTCCATCATGAGAAAAAATGCTACAAGAACATGCTAAAAAACCAAAAGCATGATTTTCATTGAAGTGGGTCTTTAAAGGGTTCAGGAGTGTAGAAGTTGATGCCTCCAAAAATGCAAGCTTCTCTACATTCAAACGGGGCGCTGCAGTGCTGTTGTGCTAATTGTAAATGTGTGAAAGCTAATCAAATGAAAGATGTGTGGAGTAATTAGGTGACTGAATGAGTGTAAACCAAACGCAGGTGTTAAAATTGCCTGCATGGGGTGAATCAATCTCAGCATGAGGCAGAACAAAGTACGTTGAAAAGTGTGAAAATTCAACACCACGTCCAGACATTGAAAGAAAAATGACCCGTCTTCCCTGCGCCAGAGAGTCAAACTCACCATCAACACAAATAAGGACATTAAACACATTAACCCTGACTCACTACAACAGGCATTTGTCTCTGAGCAAATCAGAGGAAAGAAACAGCCTGCTGCGGCGCCGGTAATAAAATTAAAACGGATGGCCCACTGTCCCTGTGGTGGTTGTGATGGAGGCCAATAAAACCCTCTGCTTCAGTTGACCAACACATTCTTCATTGTCTGATTCATCACAACCAGAGGAGGCGTTGCACTGCAGTACAGATCTACCCTGCAGCAGATGTCTGTGGAGCGTGACACCCTCTCCATCCACCATAACAAATGCCTCATAATGTAGTGATTACCGTCTATGTCCATCCAGGGAAGTCGGAACTGGATTTACTCCAGACCGTGTGGTTCTATAAAACTTAATGGGTTGAAACATCTGCAGCAGACAGACTTTAGACTTCACCAGGCTTTTATTTGAGTTGGACTTTTGGCGCTATAATGGATAGCATTTTCATCTTTGCTTCTAAATGCCACACTGCAGATTTTTTTTTTCTAGAGTAAACTTTGAAATCAGCTGCCTTTGGTAAAACACAAAGAATCACTGCATCTAAAGCTGGGAACTGTTTCTCACGAAAAGTGAAGGGGTGCATAAAAATAGTCGAGAAAAATATAGCCTATTTTAATGTGAATCATTTGATCTGGAGGCATCCAAACACCACACATCGTGTGCATGCAAAAAAAAAACTGCCGCTTTCAAGTTTAAGACTAGAAATTTAAATGCATAGGAGATGAGTTCTGCACTTGCCCACCCCCATGTTTCTCAGTTTTCTTCACAGAAAGAGTGAGGGAATACTGAGACAACTTTAAGTAGGTCACTCCGAAATAAAAATGAACTCCAACATAAAAAAGAGAGATGGTGGGGAGGGAGCTGACAAAGGCCTCCTGTATTGATGATCCTCATGTGTCACTTTGAATAAAAATCTCAGTGATCACATTAAAAAATAAAGATGCTTTTCATGTCATTCAGACAGATTCCTGAGACTACAAAGTGTTTTCAGTAATGTGCATGTTGATATTTTTAACACAGAAAAGACTGGAAGTTGGGAATTACCTTACCAGACAACCCAGGAGACAGTTTCCATTGACCTGTGTCAGAATGACAGCAATAATCTGTGTAATAGGCCAATAACCATTAGATCGGAGCTCATTAATGTGATTTATGTAATTAAATGCATATTTGCTATGTATGAACAACATGAGTGACCTCTCTGTGGCCTCTTTTTGTCATATCTGAGATTTAGTGTTGCTGTAACAGCTGTGAGAGACTTAAAATGACTGTTATAGGCCTGGACACTGAGCACAGTGAGGGCAGAAAGGTCACTGGCATCTGCAGAGAAATGATCTGCAGAATGTTGCCTGAAGGAGTGGCTGCAACAGAGCTGAATATAGAGCCCCATATGTTTGTATTGAAGACAGCTTTTCTCTTGGTCTTATCAGAGAAGGTGTAAAAATCTCAACAGTAGATTTGCAAATATTTGTATTGAGAGGTCTGAGGTTTCCCTCCAAATGCAGTGTAGATATATTAGGAAAAGACAAAATTTTGTGGGAAGTCAAGACCTGTTCTTATCGTTATTATATCTTCCCATTGTTTCTGTTTAGACATAAGCAACGGACAACACGCAAATTTGCTGGATATTTCAAGACCTACTGGGATTGAGAGGAGAGGGCAACAATCAACTGTTTTATTAAAAGAAAAAAAAAAAAAACTTCCACCCGGCTGGGACCTTTCTGTATGGAGTCTGCATGTTCTTCCAGTGCATGCGTGGGTGTCCTCCAGGCACTCTGGTTTTCTCTCTCACCATCCAAAAACATACGTCGTAGGTTGATTGGTTAATCTAAATTGTCCCTAGGTGTGGACATGTGACTGGCATCCTGTCCAGGCTCTATCCTGCTTTCGCCTAACAGTAGCCGGGACAGGCACCAGTAATCATGTGACCCCAAAAGGGATGAAGTAGGTTCAGAAGATGGATGGATGGAAAACTGTTTGAAAAATGTACTTTTGATCCTTTCATTTGTAATGACCTTCCTCTCTGCTGTTCTCATTTAATGACCCCCACCCCCATTCCTTCATTGAAAACGTTTTAGCTCCAGCACTGCTTTGCAGTTATTAAAGTTTTTGAGTTTTTGTTTGCAACCCAAAGAAGAATTCTGGGATGTTCAAAGCTTTTAAAATTAAGGCTAAAATCAATCACATTGCTACATTTTTGTGCAACCACGTCTTGTCTGCACGAGACACATTTTTTTTTTGCATCGTTAAATTGTAGCCATGAAAGGACCCATTAGTTCTCAATGTGCTGGAAACACTGCAATCAAATGCGGGCACAGATGAAAGAGCGGTGACTCTCCTGTCCTTACTTTTTTCATACAAGAAAAAAAAGCGTGTTGAATTTCTGTTGTAAATACCTTTTATATTCATGCTCCTGTGACGATTAAAATCTGCTCAGGATGTGACATGTCAGATTTTTTTTGGAAAGATCTCATGGGGATCTGCCAAGAAAACTGCAATCACACCAGTTCTATTTTCACTCAAGGCTAAAATTTCAATATGCAGAGGCAACGAGGTTTTTTTCTGAACTGCAAAGTTCCTACACACAAACATAATCCTCATCTTGCACCACCACTAAATAGTTTAACATTGATAGTCGGTGATGTTATAGTAACTGAGTAAGAGTGGGAGGGAGTGGATGAATGAGAAAGTGCAAACATCAGAGTCTGACACAGAGGAGCAGCAAGAGGAGCAGGCAGAAGAGGTGAGGGAGACAGCTAATGGGGAGCAACAACACACGGCTGCTGCTCAGAGCTCAGTCCATTGAAAGAGATATGTGCTTCTTTCAGAGCGAAGCTGCAGGATGCCAAGCACACAGACAGCAGGCTGCATCCTAGCGGCCCCTGTTGCATATTCATGCAATCTGATTAATGGATCCAAATTCTGTGGGTGTTTTTCGATATGTTCAGAGACTTGCCTATTACATTACTGAGATGTAAGGATGTGGCTTATTTATGGAGTCACACACATTTGCAACTAATTGTAATATTAATATATAGGCCATCTTGTTTTTTGTATTTTCTAGAACAGTTTTTTCTGCAATCTGAGGCTCCAGAGCCACATGTGGCTCTTTTACCCCTCTATTGTGGTTCTCTGTTTAAAAAAAAGTTTTTCTTTTTTCTTTTAAAAAGTAACTAAAGTCAAAAAGAAGTAAACAGGTGAAAAGAATATTAACTTAAAGACAGATTTTTGTGTGTCGTGTACCACAGACAATCAATTGGAGGTCACCGAGCACAACCCAGAAATAAGACACACAGCATTATAAGGCAGATTTTCTTTTTTGAGCAAATCGATAGATGCTAAGTGTCCCTTATGGTTAAAAAAATATGGTAAAGGTCACTGAATTCGCTCTGAGTTGATCTTGGTTAATTAAATGCATACATTTCTAGCTGAGATGCACCACAAACTATGAAATAACTTTTCAGTTTTTAATCACTACTGGCATTTCAGTAGAGTATGTGACACAGGTTGCCTTATTTTGAAAGGAAGTCATGTGAACGTTTGTCTAAAGTTGACAATATCATATTATGAAAAAAAATTTTATTATTATATTAAGTATTTTTTCTTAATGTTTATGCTTCATTTATACAAAAAAAAAAAAAAAAAAGAAGAGTAAATGTATCTTAACAGTAACAGAAATACAAATCAGTGTCTTATTTTTATAGAGAGCGAAGTGCGACTTTGTGGCTACTACTGGGTTGTGGTCAGTGAGAAATCAAGCCGACTCTTTAAGTGTTGAAAGGATGCAGATCCCTGTTCTAGAACTTGTTACTGCAGTTTTAAGAATATGTTGCAATTCTTAAAATTGTATTAAAAATATTCATGATACAGAACATCTTGGCCCTGAAAGAAAGCATTAAAATCACATCAATGTTACATTTTAAACTTTTGTACAGCTTTAAGCTATCACAACATCAGTGTTGGCATTTAAAGTTTAACTGCTGCCTAACGTTTTGTGTGTAATATTTTCCCTTTTTAAATGTTTAGCATTTCATGAAGAAATGCATCTTTTTTTTATACTGTTCTGCATAACTGTCCAAACAAATCAGAATCTGACTGGTTTGCTTTATAGATTATGAGGAGAAAATCAAGCTAAGTACTTATACCACATATGTCATCATGTTTAGCCTGTAATTCCAGGCTAACAAATGAGGAGTGTTAGCTGCAAATCAGTGAGCCAGAATAACAGATACATTTTTAAAAACAACAGAAGTGAGAAATCTTTGTACAGGCACTAAAATATTTTTCAATACCATCGAAAGCCTCTGCTTTTTTCTTTTTTTTCCCCTCTGTTACTTTGTTCTCAACAACACTGCTTCCAAACAGCGACAAAGAAGCTCTTATGTTGCATTCAAGCATCAAATCCAATTAGTAAAATGAAAATCCTCTGCTAGGGAGGACAGAGGCCAGCCAGAAAACAAACTCTTCTAAGCTCGCATCTCAGCTACCAGCAGCAGTTGACCTGCCTACACACGGCTCCGCTGCTTCGAGTCTTGTCTCAGCTGTGTCATCTTCACTACCTCCAATTAGTGTCAAAAAGCAGCTTCATCACAGACGTGTCCAAAGTTTGCACACCATACCTAATAACTGTCACCCTCTTTCTCTTAGTCCATTATGTGTGTATGGGAAGGGAATGTTGCACAAGTGACCCTGAGACACGCTGTGAGTTCTCTGGGCACCCACCCAAGTCACTCCTACTGCTTCTCTACCTGCACATTGACTGGTTTGTTTGTGCTATTCGAATCCATGCCAAGTACCTGCAACGACACAGTAAGAGCATGCTGCACTTTAATCGGGAGCAACTATACCTTTAAAACCAGCACTTGTCTTTTGTATCTGTGCCCAGTGCGAGTTGGCGCATCAACAACCTGAGTAAAGCTTGCCAGGCTCAGAGCAGCAACCCGAGCACCTCAGATGTGTCGGAAAAGGAGAGGATGGATATGCTGTTGGTGTGTGGTGGGGTTCAGCTCCCCAGCCTGATTCTTTCTTGAGCTTCACATTACACAGGCGTCAACCTTCTAAAGCGCACACATCTCTAAGACTCTTAAAAGACTTGCTGTGGCAGCAAAGTGGTATCTTTTCTTATTAAAGTAAGTAACTTTTTTCTAGCTGAAGAAGTAAACAATTGCTGTGCTTCACAAGGGACGTGAGGGAAAATAAAGAGGAGCGAAGGGAAACAGAGGAAATGTTACAAAAAGAAGAGACAGAGAGACAAAACCTTATTGGATTTATTTGTCTTACTCAACTCCTCAGATGAATCTCATTTATTGTGGCCGACAGCAAAGGAAGCGTACATCAAAGAAGAGCCCGACACAGACAAAAGCCTTTTTCTTCATGATGAACAAAATGCGAGTCCTCTAGTGAAAACAATGAAGCTAACGTTTCAGGGCAAAATAAGCAAGTTCACCAAAAAAAAAAAAAAAAAAAAACCTCACAAATTAGTTACATTAAGAATAATTTCAGAGTCTGTAGAATTGAAGAGTCATGGCTCGCCCAATACGGAGGCTGAGGTTGCTGAGGTAGTCAAAAAGCCGCATCAGGGACAATCTGAGGGAGCAGTTACTCTTTTTAAAAAAGTGTGAGATCCAAATAGATTAGACTAATATTCCTCAGCCTCTCTGGTTAAAAACTGTGTTGCTGTACTGGAAGAGTCTAAATGACAGGTAAACTATAGAGAAACAACTTAATGGTGTGATAAAGGGACATGGGGACTGGAGTTTGGGAATTTCGAGATTTGGTCCATGCCTTTTGCAGATGTGGAACTGTTGGCGTAAGTGAGCTGATGCCTGTTTGAGTGTATCTGCCAGGATAGTCCTCAGAGCCATCTACTGTGAAGCAATGCCTTTCAGTTAGAAGCAGGTGAAATCTGCTCTCTAGATTGGTATTGAGTCACTGCTTCAAGTGGTGGAGTTTAAGCATTCCAGATTTGCACGAGTTTGCAAAATACAAACTGTCGGTCAGAGGAAGGGCAAGCAAGGCTCTACTGGTTGACAAAAAAAATGCTGAACCTCATCTGTGAGCTGCAGCTTGTGAACACAAAAAAAATAGCTTTTGTTAATGTAAAAATGTAATAAACTTCAAGTCTATTTGCCTGTTTACTTTGATTTGTGTTCAGTGTGTTCTCTGCATCCAACCCATTCCTTCAGATGAGCTGATTAAAGCTATCCAGCCGTACAGTTTAGAGCTAGATGCAAACTCGGACGAGAAAAACAAAGATGTACATGCATCGAATGCAGTGGCCCAGAGAGTTTGTGGCCATGCCGATTGTAGCACCTACATTACATCTACAATCTTTTCCCAGCTGCATTTTTTGTCTGCTCCTGATTCACACCGACTTGAATAAAGAAAGACACAGAAATTCAATTTTAAGCTTAATTGTCTTTATCTGTATTCTCCATCATCAGAAAAACACCACAAGAACACGTTAAAAACACCAAAAACACAGTTTTCTTCGAAACAGGTCTTTTTTACCTCCAACCCAACTTTTGAAGCCTAGTGTCAAGCAGGGACACATTAGGCCCCATTTTTGGTCTTTTGTAGGACACAGGGGATGAAACTCTACCACTCAGTCAATGAGCTGAAATGGAAAAAAAGAAATCTCAGGTACAGAGAGATGAAATAAGCTTTCCTTGCAGAGTGGCTGAATTCTCCCTTAGAGACTGGATGATGAGGATCTCTCATCTGGGAAAAGGCAAAGAGTGGAGCTGCTGCTGCTTCACATTGAGAGGAACAAGATGAGTTTTGGGCATCTGGTAAGTATGGCTCCCAGAAGACTTATCTGTGTTGTGGACAAAGATGAGGAGAGGTTGAAGAACATCCCAGACATGCAGGAGAGATGATGTCTCTCTAAGGTTTCAGATGGGCTGAGTTTGGGTGGATACACATTACATGCACTGACAGGAGGTTCGATGGTCTGGGATCTACTTAGCTGTCAAAAACAGTAGAGGACAAATGTAGGTGTTGGAGTTTATCCCTCTTTGCAGCAACGTCTAAACTGAGTTGGTGCTAAACATGTCAAAGAAACAGTAAATGAGATGGAGCCAAATGAGAGTGATGAAAACACAGCTTTATATTGCTGCACCCAACTTGAATGTAGAAGAGAGAACGTAGATGGTTGGGGGGCTTTTTTCTGCTAAGATAAAATACATTTTTACCCCCTAATAGAGCTACGTTCACACCGCCATCGGCAGCACGTCTGCAACCGAATACTTTAAATGAAAAGTCCAATGCGCAGTTTTGGGCTTCCACAATCAAAACTCTTGTGTTCTTGTGTGTACAGCTACAAACATTTTTAGATTCGCTTTCAGGCTGTACGTACAAAACCATTGAACGCGTGTTGCAAGTTAAACCAGGTCAAACTTTGGCCAATCAAGGACTTAGATTTGGTCATGACATACGGATGGCGTCTGTTTCAATTCATGGAAGTGCATTTGAGAATTGATCCTGGAGAGAAAATTTATATTTGCTGTTTGTGCGAATCCTATGACACAGAGTCTTTCACATAAATATAGAGATATAAAAGAAAAAAACCTGGACCAAGATTTGTAACCGCTTCAACATTTTGCACCAAACCTCTTCTGACTGTAGGTGCTGATATATGCAGCAATAGAGATAAAAAAAGATAAAAGAAGCAGCTCCTCCTTGCTCATACAGTGTGAACACCATGGGCTAAATGCTCGTTCAAGATCGTGCATCACACGCATGTTGCATGTGCAGCTTTACAGTAAAAAACAAACAAACAAGCAAAAAAAAAAAAAAAGAAACATCTCTCTCATCATTTCCACTTATCACATTCTGTCAAATAAAAGCAACATAAACACCCCATGCTCATGTGGGTTAATGGATGTGCACAAATTGGTTTGACACATCTTACTAACAAAAGCAAAGTTTATGCCTGAAAGAAGTTTTAAGGCTGTATTGGTTGGCAGGAGAGTCTCTGCTCCTACATGGAAAAGCCAGAGGCTTATCAGTCAAGATTTAGCATATATCAAGATCCAGCAATGAGAAGCAAGCAGACAACCTTCAGCTCTGCCAAAAAAAAGCATAAACTTATTTAAGCCTTGCTGTACAAGGTGTCTGCACAGTGAAGCCTGTAATGAAAACGAAATATCAAATACAAAATGGTTCAACATGCGACTAAAACAAATCTATGACAAGCTTCCCCACACGGCCCCAGAGGGAACGAAAGATGTAACTTTTCAAAGAAGCACATTCGGAAACACACTCAACTTAAGCCTACAGCCGAGGTATGATGTGAAGCTCCTAATAGTCTGAGAACATTTGTAATAATCAAAAGAAACAGAAGCAGCAAAAGAGGCAACAGTACAGAAACAGCACTGAGTTGGACAGCAGAGTGTTAAGGACCCCCCAGCAAAAAGATCTACAGTTGACACAAACGGATAATATTTATTTATGTCATGAATAATATTCGGGAAGAGAGGTAGATTACAGCTGACAGTGGTAAGAGATCACTGCTGCAAAAGCTGAATCACACACACATCAAGTTAACACCTCTCAACACCACCAGCACTTTTGTACAAAGGGCCTGTGTGCTGCTCACAAGTAGGCAGGACTTATAAGATGGTTGTCCAGGCAGTATTAGAGACAATCAGCCTTTGGTAACCATGGAAACAACAGGTCAGGATTGGCTTCGACAAACACCTGAGAGCTAGCCGCGTCAATCCTGATTATATCGCGTTTCTCTGGGATTTCACAACAAATAACTTGGAGCAGAACAGGCATAAACAAGTATTACCATAGTCCCAGGAATGCAGATCTGCAACAATTAGTCGAGATCCAGCAACCTTCCTGCCCCAGAGAAATGCATGCAAACAAGCAGCACAGAAAGTAGAAAACATCAGTGAAAAACCCGCCAACTCAAACGGGATTTTTTAAGCATTATTCAGGATATGTTGGTAGTCTTAAAGGAATTGTTTCTGTTAAAATTAGTAAGAAATGTGTAAGAAAAAAAGAGCTGGCCTAACAACATTAACCCCTTCATGCTTGATTTTATTTGCATTTTTTTTTCCAGAGTTTTTTTTTTTTTTTTTTCCTTTCAATGTGATTATAAATTAAATGGAGTATTGGATTAAATGGTATGCTGTAATTTACCAACATACAGCGTGAAGGGTTTTATGTTGTATGACCACATCACTAGCATTTGCTAAATGAACATTAGGCTACTGCGGAAACCACACAAGGAAACAACTCCAGCAAAATTGTCCAGATAGGAGCCCCGCACTCCTGAGAAGGCAGCTCTCTTGTTGACCAACTAATAAAGTACAAACTTTGAATGTGAAAATTATTTATCTGATGTTTATTTCATGGTTAAGCTGTTCATATTACCCACAAATCAATGCTCTTAACATACTGTGATTGTGCAAAATACTTTAGAACCATCAGACACTGTTTTAGCAGTATTCCCCTGAAGTATTACTGAAATATATTGTGCAACATGACTCTTATGTACTTTAAAGTTACATTCTTTATAACAATTAGAACAAATATGGTGTGATCATTATTACTTATAATCTAGTTTATGTATAGTAACTTGTAAGCACCTGAAGCTCAATTATAAGAACAACTTTCAGCTTTAGTCTGGTTATCCATAAAGACTAAAATGTATAAAAATTTAGAGAAAAAAAAAAAAAAAAGCAAAAAAAAAGAGACCAAACAGAAAACCGAAGGCATGCTTACATGCACCTTAAAAAAGGCAGCTGTTAGCACTTTAATAATCTAAGACTAAGGAATCTGGAGGAGCATAGCATAAAAGTAAAATATGTCCAAATTAAATCAATACCAACAAATATAAAAGACTGTCTCCATAAAATAAACCAGTTTACTTAAAACAAAAAATAAATAAATAAATAAACAACAATAAGGTTTCAGGGTGAACCAAGGCCAAATAAAAAAAAAGCCAATGGGAACCACATC
This sequence comes from Oryzias celebensis, assembly GCA_014656515.1. Taxonomy (NCBI): domain Eukaryota; kingdom Metazoa; phylum Chordata; class Actinopteri; order Beloniformes; family Adrianichthyidae; genus Oryzias; species Oryzias celebensis. The sequence continues at coordinate 16,306,964 of BNCR01000005.1, forward strand.
TTTTTAGCACAACACCTGAAAGGAATTAACTGACACACAAAGATCCACAAAAACACAGAAGTCCCAGTCTGACACAAAAATAAGTCACACAAAACAAAGAATACTGAGAAGAACTAAACCAAATACTGCTACAGCCGTAACACTCAAGATCAAACTATTAAAAGGAAAGGCACTCTAAATCATCAAATAGGCAAATAATCCATGCTTTGGTTTTTGTATGGTCATAGTAAAAGATTATTACTATTGATTTTAATTCCTCATTGATGTGTGACCTATTTGAAAACCAAGCAGGAGCTGTAGAATAAGAGTTAGAGAAAGAAGCTGAAGCATCCTTACTTAAGAAAAAAAAAAGAAGAGGAAGAAAAACATCTTTAATGGATTTACTTGCTTTAGAAGGCTGCTATTTGCAGAGACACATTGTGATGACCATTTCAATGCAGTCTATCGCATTTAAGCGCCACTGCTTCAAAATGAGTATTTCTTCAGGAGCAGGCACTTTAAAAACACAAATAAGAGACACGGAAAGGTTCATAAAATGCCCGACCACGAAAGTGCATAAAATTCCCACAAAAGACACATATAAAGATTTTCCACAGAGAATCACAAAGTTTGAGTAAACTACATGCTTCTGTAACATTTTGATGACATGGCAGGCCACTGTCATCTGGGTGAAAAGGCAGAGATAGCCACAAACCAGTGTATAACATAGAATCTTGTCTTCTTCGTGCAGGCAGAGGAAAGGTGGCAATGATGAGACAGCAAGTTGGATAAACAGACTAGTGGGAACGGGAGCATCATAAAGCCTGAACCGTCAGGAGGCTGCAACAGAGGAAATGTTCACCTTTCTCTGCATCCAGAGCATGAACTGGAAACACATTTTACTGTGAAAGATTCTTTTTTTCTCTGATGGTTCGTTATTATTTTAGTGTTGTGACAGTTTGAGACAATGAAGTTTGTTGACCTGAAAGGTGCCACAAAAAGAGAAAAGATTACCTCCTGATCAAATCATGTGAAGTCAGCTATGATGCTGTGCAGTTTCTAAAAAAAAATTGTCAAACTTTGAAGTAGAAATCCACCATTACAGGCTGTTCTGTTAGCAGGATGGTAACTATAAAAAGACTTCACACCAATCACAAAATATTGGCAAAAAGAAGATATACTTCATAAACTGCCATCTTTTCAATTTAATGACTCAGCCAGAAGAAAGAAAAGTATCGATGTACCTGCACTGTAGAGATCAAAGCCTGAGCTGACTGACAGCTCAGCTGCCCCACTGTGATATAAGCCAAGTTTCACCATCCCAACGCGCTGCAGTTCACAGTGCAGCACAAAAGATGTTATGAAGATGCAACAGGCCGCAAGAATAGAGTTTACACATTATTAAAGACCCACTCCAATGAAAATCAGGTTTTTGGTGTTTTTAAAATGTTCTTGCAGCATTTTTCTCATGATGTAGGACATACAGTATATAAAAGAATTTCAAAAACTTTTGAAAAAGCTCAGGTTTGTGATTCAGCAACTGAAGTGGGCGGGCCACTATCTCCTTGCACCGCTCCAATTCTGATGCATCTACTTGCAGGCAAGTAGATCCATTAATATCTTCATTTGTGTCGTTTAGTATCTGACTCAATTTAATTAATTTAGCTAATTTTTAAGTATAACCATCTTGCATTTATAAACAATGTTTCTTTTGTCACAGAACAATATATTCTGCATTTTATTCCAAGCCAAATATAAAAAGTACAAAAAAAGTGTGGAGTTTGTATGTTCTCCCCGTGCATGCGTGGGTTTTCTCCGGGGACTCCAGCTTCCTCCCACCGTCCAAAAAAAAGCTTCATAGGTTAATTGGTCACTCTAAATTCTCCCTAGGTGTGGATGTGAGTGTGCGTGAGTGTGTGATTGTGGCCCCTGCGACAGACTGGTGACCAGTCCAGGGGCGTCCCCTGCCTTCGCCCATGAGTAGCCGGGTTAGGCTCCGGCAGCCCCGTGACCCCGAAAGGGATAAAGCGGTTCAGAGAATGAATGAATGATGAAAACAAAAACAAAGCTAAAATGTCATTTTGCACATATGAAACCATATGTTGACGCAATATTCTCTGATGGAAGGTACACCTGTTAACATGCATAAAGTTTTTATCCAAAACAGTTTATACTGTCCAATTATCCAAAACAATTATATTATAAAAAATTATATTGGCTCAAAGTGTATTTTCTGTTTCATTTCAACAACCTAATTTCGATTTTAATAGTACAAAATTGAAATTGTACTGTTAGTTTTCCATTTTATGCATCATAATTCAATTCACTTCTGCCTCGCTCCAATTCGAGTCTAAATATGTGTTAACATGTTGACAGTTTCCCTGGTGCTGTGTGTGTGCATTCTTGGCATTTTTTGCAAAAACACAAATAGCAAAAAATCATCAAAATATTGTCTTTAGTACTTGTTGGAGCTTGCTGTGTATCTTTTCAGTGTTTCTTTTAACAATAACTATCGCACTTCATTTGTTAGATACTGTAAATATTTTTTTTATAAAGACATGGTTGCAAAGTAATAAGTGATGGAGGATAGTTTCAAGAGACCAAAACAAATTTCCTTTCACATGCTTGGATTTTTAAAACTCTACATTTTTCTAATAAATGCTGGCAGCTTGAATTAAAATCTAAATGTGATAAGGATGGTGTTACCATGGTAACAGCACACTTCTTCAGATGTGGAACAGAAGGAAGAGACACGTCCCAGAGTGTAATTCTAATCTCGCATGGTAAAAGTAGCCCAGCTGATTTGAAGCTTCAGCAATAATAATCATATGCCTATAACTGTACATGAGACACAAGGAAGCTTGAAATTGCCAAAAGCTGTTTTTTTGTTTTGTTTTTTTTTACGGTCTCAAAACTTGCCTCGATGAGTAATATTTCATTACAGTTTCGGTGTAAATCTTCAGCAGAAGTCAAATCAAACTAATAATCCTTTTTTATTGGTTAAAATTGTTATAAAGCACGATTACGCAGAGTTCTGAGCATCCACAGGCTATTTATTTACTGGAATCACTGCAAGCATTTGAGCCTTTGCTTTGCAATAAAAAGAACGGTCTCCACCAGTCACCCTTGGCATCATGCTGTCTTGCAATATGCTCCATTCCAGGAAGATTGCTCAGAAGTTTATCCATAAAAGTTCTTTTGAATTTGATGCTTCTATTAAATAAATTAATGGCTTGAGTTGCTGATGCTAATAGACAAACAACAGACTGACACATTTAAAACAATTAACAATTAATAATATGGTAAAAAGCCAGAAGGCTGGTAATTTCACATCCATGACCTACACCCAAAGAGGTTGCAGTGGTCCAGGAGGACATCACTGCCACCCTGACTTTTGTTTTTTTGTGGCACTGAGAACATTTTATGACTTTTCATGAGTTTTTGCTGAGAGAAAAGCAATTTAAAACCTGACACCAGCTGCAAGATTTTATTTGATCTGAAATAGATCTGAGCTTTTTGTCCATCCTTCCTGTCAGACGGCTATGGTAGAAGTCTAATTAGGCAGATGAGTCACTGGAGGAGTTCTCTGCGTACTTTAATGAAGCCAAAAATCTGGAGCTCTCCAGTGCCTGAGTAACATTGACTGCAGGTTATTAACACCTCTACATATAAGAGCTCAATCAATTAACGCAAGATGAAAAAGAAAACTGGAACCATGCCTAATTGAGCAGGCAGGTAATGACAAACAGCCATTAAATGCCCTCATATGATGATCTGGAGGTGAAGACTATATATCCTATGTAGAGTAACCAGTGTCTTATCAGGGTTGATTAGATTGAAAGCCAAAGGCTCCACACTCAAACTGCTGTTGACAAGAGCCTTAATAGCTTCAGCTGATAGTCAGACCTGCAGGCTGGGAGAGTGATTAGTGATGATGATTGTCTGCTTTCCTTGACATTGCAATAACTTGGAGGACAAAAAAATGATGCAGAGGAGTTTTATGAGAAATAAGCTGGGGAGATCACACGACACCTGAAACTCATTGGCGGTGTCAACATACAGGTTGGAGAAGTGAGAATGCATTTCATGATGCACATTCATTAAGAAGATATAAAAAGTAAGATTGTCTTGATAGAGGTAGATGGAGCAAAAAAAAACATGCATTTCAGAGGAAATGAAGTATCCAGGTCTCAGTAAAATAGTTTTTTATTACACAGGTGAAACGCTTTATTCTCTTCTGTCAGTGTTTCTCAGTGAAGTCTCAGTGGAATTGCCAGCCAAGTCTTGCATTATCTCTTGCAATTATAAGTGTGAAAAGCCACATTTTCAACTTCTGTAAGTATAAAGTACTGTCAATCACAAATGTTATTCTTGATGATGCTATTGCTGCTGTGATCCTGCTGGTTTATGATGCTTTCTCTCAAACTTGCACCCAATTCAACAGTTTATTGTAAAACTTTTCTAAAAATCTAATGTAAGACCTACGGGGAACCACTGGTTGTTGCTGTACTACAATCCTGTTATAATTGTACAAGGGATGTCTTATGTCACCATTTTTTGCCACATGCCCTTCCTACTTCCCAAAAGAAAAGGCTCTGTGGTTAAGCATCCTCATTGTTTTGCCTCTTTTTTTAATATGCTTTAAGATGGCAGAGACGTGGGGAAAATGTTTCCCTTCCCCAGTACCATGCATTTCACGCATCAAATAAGAGTGGAAATAAGTCAGAGCATGCACAGACTGCATGAATAAGACATCTTTTCTTCTGCATTGAAGCAAGAAAGTAGTATTGCCAAAACAAACAATTTTTAGCTGTCAAAAACTGGAACAAGTTTGCTTGTTTTTATTGATTTTCAAAGGAAAATCTAAACATGATGCTCAAAACTTGCAGTTTTTCCTCTGTAAATTATGACATATTTGTCAGCTGAATTACTTATAGATCCACCCAAATGAAAAAGGTGTTGCATTCTTGTCGCATTTTTCTAATGATGGAGAACATATATAAACAAATTTAGAATTTAGGAATTAAACTAAGTTTCTGAGTGTTTCTGTCTTCAAACTGGGATGAATTAGAAGCAGATGAAAAAATGTTCTCTTTTGTGATGCAGGAACTGCAATGGGCTGCCACAAGCTCCCTGCTCAGCTCCTTTCTGATGCATCAACTTGCAGACACATAGATCCATGTACATCTGAGCTGGCACCTGGCTCAAAACTGTGCAGCTGGATAACTACGATATCGCCTGTCAATTAATTTGGTTAGTTATCTTGGGGTTGTGGAGACTGTAAGGGGTTGGGAGAGAGCACAAACAAAGGGATGATAGGATATCAGCAGAGGCTTACTTCCATGCCAACACTCCAAATTCCAGTAGCGAATTTCTAATCAACTCCTGCCACGCTGCAGAAACTATGTCCTAAAAAATGACACTTTTTAAAATTTGGCCTAAATTTATTATGGCATAATCATAATTTAAAGACCACTGGAAAAGCTTTTACAACCGATCAAAGTATCATTGGAGTGGGAATTCAAGGGGTGACGGATTGTAAAACTGACAGGCTGATGAGAATTTAGATTAAGAATATTCTGAAGTCTTTCCTGCTTCCTCTTTGCTTCAGCTATGTCTTTGCAGCTCTCCACAGACAAAAATAATGGTTGTCTTGTTGGGGCAAGCTGCAATCCTGGCAGTTTTAATCATTGAGTTTATGGTAGCACACCAATTAAGTAATGCAGCTATGACTCAGTGAGCATAGCTGTTTTCTTCCAAATGATCAATAACAAATTATACAATATGTCAAGAACAGCGCATATATGAAAGACAGAACATTACAAGTTAGAAAATTTGATTCTCATAAATTGTTTATAATATAGAAGCTTTGTATAAGTGTGTGGCTAAATGGATGACTGACAGATTAGAAAAGCACTTAGTTGAAAATTATTTCAAAAATCTTTGACATCAACAGTAAAGTTTTTATGAGCTTCTTGTAATGACATCCAAAAAGCAAAGTTAGCAGAGCTCAGAGACTAACATTTGGACACACTGTTCAATTTTTTCTTTTCCTCCAAGTACTTAGACACCCATACTTTCGCTTTTACGACAGCAAAACTGGTCACTATGGAAACAGAAAGTCCTCAACTGTACCTGTGAGACTTACATGGAGATAAGTGAGCACAGAAACTAAAACAACATCCATTTGAAGCTCTAACATACACATCAGTGCAGATTCTTACACGGTGGGTGACTGTCATTTCCTGGCTAACACAGTATCCATATGCCCAACAAAAGGAGGATTTCTGCCTCTGGCTACCTCAACATGGACAGGAAAAGTCTTTTTTTTTTTTTTTTTTTTGACACACCCCAGCTGACGCTGCTGGTCTAATGAGATTATACCCAGCTCCTGGAACATTAACTCAAGAGTGAATGGGACCAATTAGTCCAGCATCTTCCCCAAAGAGAGACAATTACCATAGCTCAAGTCATTGTGTTTAAGTCTCTAAGGTAGTAGCAAACATGCCTTTGGAGAAGGAGCTGTTCACAACGCCTCTGGTCAAGTCAATATCATGCAACATTGTGGAGCTGGGCTGCTGCAGGAAATGCTCAGTACTCTTTTCTGTTTGTACAATGAAATGCCACTTTGAGAAATTACCATTGAGCAGAATCCACAGGAATAAATGATCATTGACTCACCATGGTTAACAGGCAAAGAAGATCACTCAACCTCAAAAGCTAGAATAAGAAGTAATGTCTCAGACTACGGTGCAAAGCAGCACATTCCAAAAAAATCTAGAATTAGCTTGCAAGTAAAAAGGACATATGCACACACACTATATATATATATATATATATATATATATATATATATATATACACATTAGAGATGTACCTATAAATTGTCAAGGAGTTTGAAATGAACAATTTACCACATGACTGACCTGGATGACCAAGTATTTTTCTTGTATATATTTAAATCAGTACTTGCTGTCAATTGTCTCTTGACACTTTAAATAAAGTTACAAAGGTCAATGACATGTGCAAACTCCCAACTAAAAATACCCAAATTACGACAAAATGACTAGCAAAGCTTAGATTTCCAGTACATTATTCAGCTTAATTCATCCGGTTACCCTGATCCAAGACAAAACAAATTGAGATACCAAAAGGTAAAGGGGTATTTTTTTGCAAGCAATTTGACATTTTTTTAGTGACAGGCATTCTTTACAGATTTTTCTAAATAAATAAATTAAGAGAATATGAAAACAAAAAACCTAGCGGAAAGATAATGCAAAATGCATCAATATGTAAGTGGCAGATGTCAGGAAGATAGAGACTCTTAAATGCAGACATGTCTGAGTATTACTGTACAACTCAGTGCACCATGTCATTTTATAATACTCTCTTAAATAGGCAGCAACCAACAAACTGTATCACAGAGTTACGATCAATGTTTGCAGTCCTCATTGACACAGAGTGGACAAAGTGTTGTTAGGACATTAAAGTATTGATGTCAAGCAGCGAATCAATCATAGTGTGAAAAAGCATTGGCACATGATATAGAATATTTGTTTTCCAAATTGATCAATCATTCTTTGTTGCTGTGGGGACACCTGTGGCCCTGCACTGTGGTGTGCTGTGCATGTCCAGTCTCCAGCAGAGCTGCAAACTCATGCTTGTGCCTCTACGACAATACTCTGCAAGGACATCCAACCCAGAGATTCCCTGCTGGGATAGAATGAGGGCGATTTTCTTGGTAAACATGGATTTCTGTTATGTATGTAGTGAGGTTATGTGCTTTCTTTTTTGTATGTTCCTTGACAACCAAAGCAGCTTTAAAATTATTGAGAGCAGGGTAGCTACAGTATTGATGTCGACATCTTTATTCTTCCTCTGCTTTGCTGAGTAGCCGATAAAGGCTCTCACCAGACTTGTGTATTGCTTCAGCTTAACCGTACATAACACAGCCAGCTCATCTTTGAGCACAGACTTCACTCACTGCTTCAGTCTAAGAGCCAGCGCAGTCTCTCTATTCTGAGCCTCATGCTTGGCTAGCCTGTCTGGAAGTGTCTGATAGCTTGACACAGCATCGTCGGAGCTATTGCAGCCTATGTGACATGGAGACAGAGCTGCTAGAAGTATGAATATATTCATGATACACCGGCAGAAAGTGAGAACAGCTCAAACTTCATAGCTTGCACATCTTGTTGAAAAAAAAGCACATTAAATGTTTTCAATGCATGTCTATTTGACCTTTTTTTTCTGTAAAAATTACGGTCAGAATCAACTTTTTACTGATAAATTGAGGGTTTAATTACAGTCTTATTTTATGCAGCAATGTGGCTTTTAAAATTTGCTTTAAACTTCCTTTGTATGGCTAACTCTTTTAATGTGTTTTTTTTTAAATGATAACTGTTTTATTTTAAACAAGACGCAGAAATGAAAAAGATCCATTCAGTCACATTCAGATATCCAAGAGAACTTAATTATTATGAGATGGCCACACGACCTACTCCTTGGCGGGCATTTTTTGGCAAAATGTGAGATTTGGCAAATTTCAAGTTTTTCCACAGTATGTGAAAAACAGACAGTTTTAGTGATCCCATGTTCATGAAATTTCACACACATACCACCAGCTCTAGTCTACAACCATCACAGAAGTTTCATTGACCTTTGACCTAGGGGAGAGGCCACCAAAAAAAAAAAAAAAAAAAAAAAGCAGCTTTAGAACCTGCTACAAACAAATACTTGTTCTAGGGATTATCATTCATTGTCTCGTAACTTCTCAAGTATCATTGGGAATATACTGTGAAAAAAATGTTGGAATTAGAAGTTGTATATTTTGAATGGATGCACGTGGCAAGCTCGCCACTACTTTGATCTTTGCTAGCTCGCACACATTTTATCTTAATGTGGTAAAAAGGGAATCTTTGTGTAAGGTAGCTCAAGCTGAACAAAACAATATAACATACAATATAACAATGTTAAAAGTGTGGGCGCGGTAAACAGAAAACTCTCACAAAAAACTGCTGGAATTTGGAATCCACTAACAAAACCACAATACATGTCGGGGATACCCAAAAGAAGTGTTTTAATTGTTATGGGATGTTCACATGACCTACTGCATGGCAGCATGTTTTGAGTAAAAATCTAAGATTTGGCTTTTTTCAAGTACATGAAAAGAACTCTTTTGTTTTGGTGACTTTAACGAAATTTCCCACAAGCCACTGGCTTAAGTCTACAACAACCCTTGGAGTTTTGTTGACCTCGGGAAGAGGCCGCCATTTAAATTCTAAAAAAAAAAAAAAAAAACAGTTACCAGTAACAAGCAGGAAAAACTTGTTCATAGCACTTTATTGTGAAGTTGGAGCATTTTTCAAAATAAAAACCTACTTTTCATTGTACTCGCCTCGCTGTATTCTCTGTTTTCACCGTGTTGTAAACATTACACCATTTCTGCTGACACGGGGGTCTCAAAGTTGTGTGGTAGAACGTAATAAAACCATGGATGACGAGAGACTGATCACAGAGATCCAAAACTGTCCCCTCCTTTTTGATACAACACATCCTTTTATAAAGATAACGACAAAAAGAACAGAGCCTGGGCTGAGATATTGCAGGCTGTTGGACTTGATTGTGAGTTTGAGTGATATGGACATTCCCACTTAGATTAAAAAATTAAGAAAAGTATGCCCACCTTTGTAAATCCATTGATTGAAGGCGAATCACGCAGAAAAAGAAGTGTTGTGAATATACTCCAAAATCACGGTGGAATGAGGGTTTGTTTACAATGACGTCATATTCTCGCGAGAACCTTTCAGTTCAGAGGCCCGCGAGGTTTGCAGCAGAGCCTGCTTGCAGAAGAACCACAAGCAATCCGTAGTCAGTGTAAGTTGCTGACCGCAGCTAGACCGATCTGCAGCCGTACTGGAGGCGGGCCGCATGTGGTGTGAGCCCGGGGTAATGCTTTTAATTAGACTGATCTGTGTATTTTACTACTCGCTTCTTCCAGGAGAAATGTTACCTGTTTGCAAAGAACTAGTATTCAGAAACAATTCTTGTCTGACCAATGTCTTAAAAAATTGTCTAGTAGGGGCATTGGGTAACTATGGCAACAGAAGGGACAAGAGTACCATGTTGTCTAGTATATTTAAAGACCTACCTGAAAGGAATGTGGACAGAAAACAAATTGCAACAACGCTTTTTTCTTATTGTTTTCCTTGCCTTTGTGATCAAATGTGATTTGAAATAATAAGGATAACATAAATGTTCCTATTATATATATATATATATGTATATATATATTCATTACCTCGAAGTTCCCCTTATGATTGCAAAGAGAGAATTGTGCTCTCTGGCACTAGCTCTTATGAAACTCCCTACCTCTTGTGTGTGGATTTCAAGAGCAATATTTCCACGTTAAGGTACTTACTTCAGAACTAACAGCAGCTAGACATAAGGTAATATTTCAGACAAGCAGAAAAAATGTTTCCCTCCTCCGTCACAGCCAGAAGTGTAAGATCCAACAGTAAAGAGATTTCTGGACTGAAAGCTGGTCACCGTAATTGAGACCAGCAAATCTCTGTTTATAGTATTAAGAACTTAAGTTTGTAGCTACTTACTCTGGAATGTTATCAAGGGATAAGCAGATTACAGTCCCCAAAATCTGAATGCTCTGTAAAGCGGGAACCTTAAGGTAGTCATTTTTAGGATGCAATTTTCAGTGACAAGGAGCTAAATAGAATTTGTTTATGCTGCAAGTAAAAATAAAAAAAGGCAAGTTGAAACAAATGAGATAATTTATCTACATAAATCTTGGGTAGGAATTTTGAAGAACATTTAAGGAAAATTGATGCAACTCTCTTAAGAGTTTTATTAATGTGATCACGCTTTAAAGGGAAGAGGAAAGGCCTCCCCCTGCTTGACATTGACTGGCTAGGACAAGGCTCATCAAATCTCCTGTCTGCTGTCAGAGTAAAGAGGAAGAAGGTCGAGTGGTGAAGTGACAGGTGTTTAGCTTTGAGTAGAGAGGCTCTCTGGACAGAGCCCCTCAGGACAATTACTGGCCTCCTAGAGCCCATTTAGACAAATGCTTACATGGAGATGATGAGAAAATGTACCTTCAGGCTCCATGACTCCCAAAGATTAAAACATCAGATGGAGAAGGAAAAGTCATTTTGTAGAAACTGAACAATGTTTTTGTCCTCCCATTTGAAAAAAAAAAAAAACCACTGAAACATGCAACTAATCAGTTTATGCGTTGTATTTGGTTAAGCCGGTGTTGTTAAACATCACTATTTGTTGAATTACTTTAATTCATTTTCTGTCTTTCTACAACCAGAAAGGTTTTAAACCTTGACTGATCTAAAATAACATTTAGGGTCACTGACAGTTCCCACGTTAAAGTCTCACTCCAACCATCTTTTGATCTATTATAAAAGCATTTCCAGCAGTCTTTTAAAAATGATTATGCTTTTTTTAGCCAAAAAAAACAGTTTTCTGCAGAATGGCAGAAGTTCTTTGGAAATTTGCCTCTAAGTTGTGGGAGGTACCGTTGGTGCGGGGTAAGCTTACACTCACTTCCCATCATACCTTTGTTTACACTCTTTCCAGTTAGCTTATAGCCCCTCACAACCCCAACCTAACATTACCAGTGAAATCAAAATGGCGAGCAATATTGCAGCTATACAGCCATACAGTTTGGAGCCAGATGCTAGCTTAGATGAGAAAAATAAAGATGTACATGGAACTTTTTGTCCGCCAGTGTATAAGAATATAGCAGTGCAGGGAATTTGTAACCCTGCAGATGTTACATCTACATCACAGCTACAAGCTTTTTCCAACTGCTTTTCTTTGCTTGCTCCTGATTCACAACAATTTGAATAAAGAAATACTCAGAAAGTCAACTTTAAGCTTGATTTTTCTTCATATGTCCTCCATCATGAATGGCTACGACATTACTTCACTGATGATTACTGATCTGATGAGCGATTAAGCAAATCTCAGTTTATTTTTAGAAGATCAAATTCAGATTGAACCCCCCAACCGTTTTAGATCTAAAGAAATAAGTGACAAAAATTCCTGTTAGATGATTTTTTTTAAAAAGCTACCAAAGTTTTTTTTTTTTTTTCTATTTTCCCCACAGGCCAGTAGACCTGTATTCTCCATAACCACAAAGTGATGATGATACAGCTTTGGGAATATAAGACCAGACTGCCACTATGATTCCTAATATTTTTTAATGAGTGTCCCACTGCCTATGTAATCATCCTCTCAACCTGGCCTCCAGCTTTTACAGAGTAGAATTTAATTCAGGTTCCTCATCTGAGCGGCCGAGGTTTGCCATGTGAAGAATACACATAGATACACACTTCACACACTTTAACTACATTCATACTTATGGCTTCATTTCTCTTCATGGATCTTCCCTGCTGCAGCCTCAGACTCAGGGTAACTTTATTACCTGATCAACCATCACTGGCTGGTCTCTATGTGGTGGGTGGGAGCCATACATCTTAGAACACTTTATTAACTTGCATTTTGAAAATGACTGCTGATACTGGCAACAAGAAGCAACCCTGTAGTATATAAAAAAATTAATGAGACCCAATAATTTCATAAAAAATCTGGCTTAGTCTTGACTAGTGCTGTGCTATTATTCTGCCTCACATTTTACTTCCTTAGAATGTCTAAATTAAACTTGATCTTTTGATATAGCTCCCTAGAAGTTAATCTACAAGGTTAAAACTAAACAAAGGTCTACTAAGTTTGTTCATTTCTTTTCTTTAACAGTTAATGCCAACTGTTTAAGGCACATAGAGTTTCTATTTTGGGGAGAAATGCCCACAAGTCACCTTTTGCATTGTGATGTGTTTAAGGACTCAGTGAAAAGGGAATCTCTGTGTTGACAAAATGTTAATCTGTTAGTTTAAAATAACCAGCATCAACACAAAATCAGCATTAGGTTAGTCTGCACAACCACCTATTTAACACAAAAATAAAACAGAAAACAACAATTAATTTGATTTAATAAGCATGTTTAAAATGCAAAACTTAAGATGGGGAGAGTGCGCTCATTTGAATCCTGCATGTGTCCTTTCTGTGGGGAGTTTGCATGTTCTCTCCATGCATGAGTGGAATTTTTTCCATGCTGTCTCCCCCAATCCAAAGACCTGCTTCATGGGGATTGATGGCTAAATTGTCCCTTAAAAGTGAGTGTGAGTTTTCCTCAGGTTAAACCCTGCCGATGCCCTGAAGTAGCTGGGATAAGCTTCAGCAACTTTCATGATTCTGCACAGGACAGAGTGGCAAAAGAAGACAAATTCTAAGTAACAAAATTTCAGTGTGACAAGTCTCACTGACTCTTTTTTTATATCTTTTATATTAAAGTATTTTTAGACAGTAAAAGCTTTACGCTTACACATTTTTACCTTCCTTGGGCAATAAAAATATTGCGTTTTTCTTGAATATTCTGTTACTGACAGCTATTTCAAAGGAAAAAAAATCTGTGATATCGACTTGTTAAGTTTGTTTTATTTATTTAATGTTGTATTCTTGTTTACAACAAGAATGTGAACAAGTTTAAAGTGGAGTTTAAAAAAATAAAATTAATATAGACAGAGAATTACAAAAAAGGTCTAAATTAAAAAAAAAAAAAAGATAAACTCCAATGACGCAAACACTCAGGTTAAAAGTGTATGATTAAATCAAGAAAAAAGATTTTATGATTGTTGCCATTCATTGGGACAGCTGGTGTCAACATTAGGTTACACAAAGAAAGTTAAAAACACTTTTTTTAATCCTTCACTTAAAACAATTGTGTTTAGGAAAAAATTGATCTAAGGGTAAAAGCAGGTAGAAAAAAATTGAAGAAACAGGGAAGTTTGGCAGCTGGGGTCCAAGCAGTCTTTTCAGGCATTCATTATTTAGAGTGTCTAAAAATACATCAGAGGCTGGTTCCCTTCCAGCACATGGGGAATCTGAATTTCACAGCATCCAGCTCTAAGCAGCTCAGTCTGGGCTGACAAGCTGCTTCATCTACTGTACATCAAGGTAAAACATGTGTTCAGACACATATATCACAGATGCACAAACTGAAGTGACATCTAGCAAAAAAAAAAATAATAATAATAAGCTTAGAGTTGGGGGAAGGTAAGTGAGACATCAGTGACGTTTAAAGTTTTGTAGGGACCTTTGTTGCAGAAATAAAAAACTTCTCACATGTTATATCCTGAGTATTTAAAGATGTTTAACACACAGTTGCTTGTGTAACCACTTAATTAACACCAACAGCACAGTGATGTGACTTGATAATTTGCATACAAGAAAGAAGAACTTGCCACACCAATGAAAAACTGCAAAGTGATCCAGATATACCTCATGGAAGGCATCCTCTCAACATCATGCGTCCCTGAAGAGTTAAGCAGATTGCCTCCTGTTAGGAGGAGCTCTGCGTCTTGGGAGCACAGAAGCAGTCCATGAAATCAAACATCTAACAGGTCACAGATTGGGCCGTGCATGCTGTTAATTGCATCGGGGACAGAATATCAACTTAATTATTTCAGCTGTAGCTTGAAATGATGCCTCACAAATCTATTAGACACGTATGCTATGCAAGTCATGTACTGAGGTTCACGAGTCAATAAACAGAGCGTCCGCCAGGGCTCACAAGCGGTCCTAATAACTGCGATTCAGACATCGACAGGTTGTGTTGAACCATTGCTTTGTGCCTTCTTCTGACAGGACTTTCAGGAGTCTTTAAACTTCACGCAATGGAGTTATGAACTAGTTTCAGCTTGACGATATGCAGGCTAAATAAATTAATTAATGAATTGCACTGCAACCAAAAACAAATGTCAGAATGACTCATCTCATGGTTGATGGCACCATCAGATTCAAAATTTCTGGCATACCCTGCTTTGGCATGTTCTAATTGGCTGAACACACCTGATCCAGGCAATCAGCTGGGACCACGGCAATATTGTTAAGAAAACATGCAGATGCACCGGCCCTGGAAGTCTGGAGTTCCTCACTATGATCCTGAATGAAGTCCATGTTCTGAAAAACGTCCCTAAAGTAGTGCTTAGAAGTGTTGCAGGCATTATATTCCCAAATGTATCCATCTAGGAACATATTCTGAGAAATTCTAAGGTTTTGGCAGATTACATCTTTTCCTCTCATTCTAGCTGGGGAATGAACCACATCCATTTTCATCTTTTTTCATTTTGCTGCATCATGTCTTTTAGCATCATACTGCCTGAAAATGGTTAAAAAAAAAAAAAAAAAAAAAAAAAAAACAACCTTGAAATCTGTTATAAAGCAGACACGCACAGAGCAAAAACTTCAGATGAACTTTAGAAGCTTGCAAACCTTTAGCTCTTCAGCTCAAAGACCCGTAAAACCACCCAATGATATTGAACAAATGTTCAGTCTCAACTGAATCGCATGAAAAACTGGCAAAAAAGAATGTGCACATGCTAGACTATTCCAAATAAAACTTTCACTGTCCAAAACGTTAATTTTTAAGGTGATAGGTTTTACCTCGGCTAATTAGAAAAGCATTTTAGGAGGTATTAAGAACATTTCTTGCAATTATCTGCCATCCAATTTCCATTTACAAATTAAACAGAAATTCATTTGGTAAAGTCACAAACATTTAGTCTTGTGCTCATTCAAGCAGACAAAATTATATGATGGTTCTTCAAAGGAAAAAAAAAAATCTTCAGATAGTAAATTCAGCAAATTCAAATCCAGTTACATGCAAACTTGGAGGATTTTTTCATGTTCAAAAGTCTGTCTAGTTTGCTGAAGTACATTTATAATGCAACTTTATTATATTTTCTTTCCAATTTTGTATTTATCACAGTCTAAAAACAAATCCTCAAACTACTATTTCGACCCCAAGATAAAAGGAAAATTATGTTAAACTTAAGAAATGAAATGTACAAAAATGGTATTTGATTGGGAAAAAACGACATACTATAAATTAATTTTATTATCGCCGTTTAATCTTAACCAAATAAAGAAGAAACTATTGTTGTGAAATGGATTTGTTACAGAAATGAAAACATGATGACCTAGAAAAATGACTTTACATTAGCTAGTTGGCTGTAATTGTCCAATAACTTAGAGAAAAAAACTAGCTGGTCATTCTTGGTTTGCTCTATAACAACCAGCTCGGAGTCTGAAGGAGAGGTAAACAGATCAATTCTATGTTGAAATGCTCCTTGAAAGAAGCCTCACTCCAGCAAAGCACAAGTCATCGTCATCCACCTCACATATGCACTTTCCCACACAGTCTGTCAATCCTTTCACTACGCTATGCTAATCTGTATCAAACATCTTAGCCTGCATGTCAATTTTTTTTAACCTCAGCCCAGTTTCTGCCACAAAACACCAAAACAATTGCAGCTTTTCCCTGCCTATGAGCAGAGAGTGATAAGGACCTCAGCTCTGAGGGAGGTAAAGACTTGACATGGGAGAAAGGACCAAGGAAGAGAAAAGGCGACCACTTCAAAGAGTGAATGTGAGCTGCTGGCTCAAAGCGTTGTTAAAGCTACGTGATGTGAAAGCTACAGCTAGATCTGTCTGACAGAGAAGATAGGCAAGAGGGATTTTTTTTTTCCTATTTATCCAGACAGGAAAAAAGAAAAACACTGAGGTGAAAATCTTGAGTATTACACGGATCAAAAATACTTGATTTAGTACAAAATGCTTCCCTTACACATTAGATTTTGCAGCAGAATGTACTATCTCAAGTCTGGTGTTGTAGCTGTAGTTAAAAAGACATTCACAAAATTATGTCATTTTCACTGAAATGTTTCATAAACATCAACTCGAAAACAAGAATTTAGCTGTTATTTAGGTAAAATCTTTAAAACTTTGTGGCTGTTACCATTTTGATTGTGGTATATTTAATCATTTTTCTGTCTATATAGTAAGCTTGATTCTTAATCTGCTGGGAAGCATCCGGTTTTGCCTCATAACTAATGATAAACTGAGTGTGACTGAAGAACTTTTAACCCCAGAAAAAGGAAGAAAAAAAGATGTCAGAGGAATTGTATTCCTGTTAAGTTAGATGCTTAAAAGTCATCAAAATACACGGAACTGATATTTTCAGATAAGAATTGCATGCTATCAACTTGACAGATTTTCAGAAATTATTTTTCATGAATGTCAATTTAACTGCAGTTATTAGTGGTTTTGTCAGTGCTTTGTATTGTAGAAGCATTTTGTAGATTTTAGTCTTCATCACTGGGTTTCTGAACCAGACTTTAAAGAGGGGCAGTATCTGAATGGCAGTGAACCATACGCTGCTATATTGACATTTCTGATGAGCCTCAAGGGCTGAACTACAAGAAAAGACAGATCTATCCTTTATTTCAAACTGCTTTAAAAGTAACAATATTTAAAAATGTAAATGAGCATTTTGTCCATGTTGAAAACCTTCAATCTGTCTGTTCTACTTGCACAAGACTTTTAATGATCAGATTTGTCTTTGTTAGTTAACAATGGAGCAACCAAATAATATGATCAACACTGCTGATCCACAACACAAGAACAGTAAGGTGCAGCCTGTTCTTATGTGCTTCAGTCTACAAATAGTTACAGCAGAAACTTGTCAAAGATAAATAGAGACTCCCTCTAAGTCAACACTGGGATGGGCACATCAATTCTTAAACATTAGCTTCTGACTTCTTCAACAGAAGCTTTGGAGCTCTGAAGTGGCACACTTCACTCAGCAGTATTAGCAGTATCTTTGTCTACTTCTTCATAAACTTCATTCACCTACTTAAAAATAGACGAGTGAACGCAGCTTTTGATAGCGTTCATATGAGCATGATCTGAAGCTATGAGAACCAAGAATGTAGCTTATTTTCAGACACTCCCCGATTAATTTTGAACTCAAGGAAAATGGGTTGTGCTCAGCTATCTGAAACAGTATTTAAACCTCTGTCATTCACGTGACCTCATCTGCTTAGACAGTCTCAAAAGGGCCTTTTTCCCATAAGGCTTATCATCTACACTCAAAAGAGATGTAGGTTTCTTGTGGAAGAACGTTTAGGGTTAGTTAAATGTGTGCATCTCACTTATGTTGCTTGTTTTTGAAAAAAGTATATGCAAAATACATGGGATAAATCAATGGAATTTCTTGCTAGACAGAAGGGCAACAAAAGACTCAGAGAGCCAAAATAAAGAGGATGATGACAACAGAGTGAAGGAATAAAAAAGGTGAAATGGGGAGAGAGGCTACTTGGAGCGGAAATGCCTTCAGTGCCTCTGCAGCCTGCCACCTCATATCAAGAAGCATTCACTGACAAATAGATGCAGGAGAGCCCAATAATAGAAATGTTCAGAAATAAACGCTTGGATAAAAGGGGAGGATCTTCAGCTCGCAAGCCGATCTGTAAGAATGACAGCAGGGGGGAAACAAAGGGTCAGCAATCTATACTAATAACTGGACATCATAAGGACTGACATAGAGTAAAAAATAGCTTCGAGTGTGTGGTTGAAACTTGTTCGCACATAGTGCACATAGTGCCCAAGTTTCTATGAAACATGTTCTTGTTTTCTTATGCAGAAAATCAAATAAAAACTTTAGAATTGTACAATGAAGTCTCATAAATATGTCAATAAGAAACAAAAGGGAAGCATTCACTGGCGATCCATTTAGCTGGCTACCATGTTGACACGCCTTGTTATTTCAACAGAAATAATGACAACACAGAGTTGCTTCAGTAAACTCAACTTCCTTGTTCAATACATGAGATCTTGTCTTTCTTGTCTTAGTAGAAACTACCTAAGCTGCAATCAGGAAGAGGAAATAAAGACACAAATAGAAGTTTGGGACATTGGGGAATTCAGTGCAAGACTTTTCAAGGTAGTTTAGATCTAGTATTACATGCATCTTGTAGTTCTTTAAATTTTATTTTATTTCTGCTTTGGTTTTAGAAAACCGTCAATACCCTGAACAGATGGAATTCTTTTTGTTTCCCTGAAGCTGTATTGTAACCTCAAACTAGAGACTTCCGTGATCCAAAGATTATTATGTAAAGAACGATATATATATATATATATATATATATATATATATATTTTTTTTTGTTTTGTTTTGTTTTGTTTGTTAGCCTCCATAAACCTGTATGCAGTGCTAGGGTTATTCAGTGAGGGGAGTCTACAGGGTCTTCTTAGAAGGCCAAGCATTTATCGTTTGGATGTTTTATATTTACTTAGTCAACACAATTGATTTTCTCTCTTACAGTTAATCTCCCATCAACTCATCACCTTTTTTTGAAAAAAATGACCTTGAGAATATCTTCTATCATTTTTTTTTTTTTTTGCTTGAATTCTCTCATTCTTTGGCAAGGAGTTGTATAACAATTACTGAAGGCCACATTGGTCCATGTCCATGGCAGCAGAAACTTCTCAATAAAAAAATGCCAGTTACATTAACCAAAGGTAACTTAATTCTCAGTAGAAATTTATTACTCAATCTAAAAACCCTTTCCAAAAAAAATAATGTTTTTGGTATTTTTGACATGTTCTTGTCACATTTTTCCTCACAGAGAAGGACATCCATACAGAAAATTAATCTTAAAAAGTGTATTTCTGAATGCTTCTTTTGTCAGTTCTCGTCTGAACTGCCCTCTGGCTCAAAACTGTACATACAGGTGGATTTCTCCAATATTGTTCACCATTTTTGTTGCTCTATTAATTTTAGGTTGGGGTTTTGAGGGGCTGTAAGCTAGCAAGAGAGCATGTTAACAGATGGATGATGGGAAGTTGGATGGACTTACTCTGTGCCTACAGTTCCTGCCCACAACTCAGAGGCAAATTTCTAATGAACTCCTGCCATTGTAGAAACTATATCCTAGAAAAGGACAGTTTTTGTTGTATTATTTTGGCTAAAAATGGCATCATCATAATTAAAAGATAACAGGTAATACTTTTAAAATAGATCAAAAAATAATGGGAGTGGGACTTTAATGAAGGCCCCTATGTATACAGTAGTTCAGAGGTTGACAAACAGTTTTGTCCTCTTAGTTGCAGCCACTGTAGATGACACTGTTAGATTTCTGTACTGTTTTAAAAGAAACTGTGCGAGTAGAACAAGGACTCCTTGAATTTTGATTTGTGTTTAATATGCCTAACCAAAAAATTGTATGCTTTTGCGAAAACGTTTTGGTCTCTAAGAGACGGAAGAATCAATTCCAAGGCAGATTCAAACTGATGACCGAAAATGTGGCCAATTGTTGGAGACTGCAGTGGCTGATGCTCAAGAGATGTCTAATAATAGTTTCTGTGATTATTTTAAAAACTGATTTGGTAATAAAGTTTTCCTTTAAAGGAAACATGACCTCAATGCAGATTCACTCAATTTTATCTTTAAAGTTTTCTGTCAGCTATTTTTATTATTTTTTCACTACATTTTAAACAGCACAAATTGCCTGACTGAATGTTAGGACAGCTAAATGAAAAACCTAAATACAAAACAATTACCTGAAAGTCACACTTCAATCATTTTTCGATCTATCATTAAAGTATTCTCAGTGGTCTTTTAGTTACGATTGTGCAAGCCCAAATCAAAAAAGAATTTGTCCTTTTCTAGAATATAATAAGAGCAGTAAGCCTCCACTTCAACCTAATATTTGCAGCACAACAAAAATGGCGAGCAATATCAGTGGTATCCAGTCATATAGATTTGAGCCTGATGCAGCTCAGATGAGGAAAATGAAGATGTTTATGCATCTATTTGTCTGCAAGTGGATACATCAGAATGGAACTGAGTAGGGATAACTTTGGCCTGCCTATTTCAGTTGCTGCGTTGCAACTGAGAGATTTTTCAAATAGCCTCTTTTCATCTGCTCCTGATTCACCATGATTTGAATAAAGAAATACTCAGAAATGCAATTTTAAACTTACATGCTTTAATATATGTTCTCCTTCATTAGAAAAAACTACCACAAGAACACGTAAAAAACACAAAAACAACATTTTCATTGGAGTGGTCTCCAACCTGAAGTAGGAGGAATGTATTCTCATATTCTTGCCTTTCACGTGTATGCTTGGGTGGATCTGCATCGCTTTAAAGCACAAATGTTTTACACTTGTACACCTAGATATAAACACGAGGATTGAAATGGCTTGCTTTAGGACAAAACAGAAAATGCAATAGTTTGCATTTAATCTGTGTACCTATAGGGTTATAAACTTGTCCATGACACAACTTGATACTGATTCAATTTGCCTACCCATAATCTTTGTATTCAATAAACTTGTGACACTATCCGTTTTAGGAAAAACCCCAAACTGACAGCTTAAAACGAAGCTTATACACCTATCATAGAAGACTGTCATCCTTTATTTATCAAAAAGTCTATTGCCTTCCCACACAGCACAGCAAAAAAAAAAAAAGAAAAAACAAGGACGTTGAGCTTTAACTGCATTCCAACCGAGATGTGCACGAAAACAAAGCTTCTTTACCACTGATTACCTCCAGTTAACGTTGTGCTCATTCCTCACATGTGAGATTAGGCTTTTTTCTGCTGGACGAAAAGAAAAGGAAAAATCGTTTTGCATCAACTGCGTTTTTATTTGAAGATCTTATGGAAGAATTGAAAGCTGTATAACAAACTGCAGGAATGCAGTTAATACAGCCCCTTTAAAAATGTATGAATGTTTCATAAACATCAGAACACACTTTTTGCCCTCAGGGGTTTTACTGTGAACTGATTCAGGCTGCAAAAAGCAAGTCAAACCGTTTATGGTTTTTAAAAAAGAAATTAGTCTTTTATTAACTATTTCAAAACAATAGAATACATTAAAAATAGTTCTCCTTTGTGTTACATCTATTCTTCTCTTTTTTTTAAATATTTATTCAACCTTGTTAGCTTGTGGTCTAACAATCGGTCTTACTGAAAGACATTAAATCCCACTTTTAACACGTTGTGTTTAAGAAAACCTTTTAACATCTTTTTACAGCTTTATTCTGACTACAAATTTATTGAAATGTCAAAATATAAAAATTTAAAATGCAGGATTTTGCCTATTCCCATGCAAACTTACCCCAATGGATTTCAAAATAAAAAGGAATTTTGAAAAGTAGTCTAAAATCTGAAGTAAAAATCTAAAATTCCTGCAGCCTTTGAAAGCCCCTTTTATGCGTTAATAAAATCCACTGACACATTATGACAGTCAAATTAGCTGTCCTAATAATTTAAAAATGATTTTGGTTTTTTAATATGTCATTCAGTGAGTTTTTAATGTACTGATATTTGAAATGACCTGGAGGGTTTTTATTAAGGCTTCAGTCAAACATGGAGCCAAGGAACATTATTGGTGTGGAAGCATGGACCCATGTAACACAGCCTCGTCTTACAAACTTCTTTTACCAATCAGCCAGAATCACAAAACTGCTTTGATTCTTCTTCCTTGTCCTTCATTCTGTTGCTACAAGCTCAGCCAGGTTTTCCCTGCAGATCACTGTATTTATTAAAAGATGATTATGAAGTAACAGTTTATTATATCACCTGACTGATATGTATCCAATAAAATCTTTAAGGTGCATTCAGAAGTTGTCCTTCAATCAGCCGCCACACATAAAGGCCTGACAAAGAGTATTCCACATGCGAGCATTAGAATTGACAAAAAAAACGCAGGGCCAGCACTCTGCTGGTTATTACAAGCCCTGTGGAGTGTCAGGTTGGAGCTCATATCTTGCAGAGAAGAGATGAAAAAGGAATAGGCTTACTCTTCCCGGTTTGAGTCATAAAAATGCAAAAAAAAGATAAATATTGCAAATACCAAGTTTAAAATCTATACTTTGGGATATTTTACTAATACAAAAAATAGCTGTTGACTTAAATTAATTATGGTATTATTATAAATATATGAAGTGACAAAATATAAACAACACAGCTTAAGGACTTGCTCCAATGAAAACACATTCTTGTAGCATTTTTCCTCATGATTTATGACATAAAAAGAAGATTAACTCTGTATTTCTGAGTATTTCTTTATTCAAATTGTGCTCAATCAGGAGCAGACAAAAAAGCTTGTAGTTACTATGTACAAACTAATAACGGCAGCCCACAAGCTCCCTGCTCTGCTCCATTCTGAGGCATTTGCTTGTAGACAAATAGATCCATTACTGTCTTTGTTTTCCTCATCTGAGCTATTAGCCATTTTTGTAGCACCGGTAATGCTAGATTAGGATTGTGAGGATCTGTGAGCTAGCGGGAGAGAGTATAGACAAACAGATGATGGGATGGGAACTTGGGGCAGGCTCACTCCATTTCAACGGCCACGCCCCACTCAAATTTCTCATGAACTCCTGCTGCTCTGCAGAAACAAAGTCCCAGAAAACGACACAGGTTTCTGATTTTGGCTAAAAACGACATAATCGTAACTAAAAGACCACTGGTAACACTTTTAAAATAGCTCAGAAGATGATTGACATTTAAAAGGTGAACATTTATCTGTTGTGAATGCAAAGCTCACAAATCATATAGATATGTTGGCTCTGCTCTGAACAAACTTGCTGGAGCATGAAAATTCATTTTAGAGTTTTTTGCTTCTATTTTAAAGGTCAGCAAAGCAATTAAATCAATTCTGAAATGTTTCCTCCGCTGCTGAGTGACACACATAAATAGAAAAGTAGCTGAGAGCAACCTTGCCTCTTGTGGGCCGTCACTGGCTCGACTGCTTTTTATCGAAACGTGCTGGTTCTTTAAGGTGCAGCGGCAAGAATTCCACACGTACCACAGAGGTAGGTGTGTTGAGTCTGTTTACGGAATGAAAGCTTCACTGTGCGCACAGACCTGACAAGCACTCATGTCATCCTCCTGTCCCACAATTCTGAGCTACTCTCTGGCCGTCAATGAGCCTGTCAGGGTGAGGAACAACCCTGTCAAGAGTGTTGTTTGGCTGCATGAAAAGACAGATAGATGGACGGACAGATGGGTGAGTGGATATATCGGTCTGTGTTCCTCAGTTATGCCCCTCCAGTGAAACATTAATCGAGCCTATTTAAACTGATCAATTTTTCGCCTCCATTTTACCACTGAAACAAAATTGGGTTGTTGTGTGGCTGTGAGCTTTTTTCTCCCCTGTAGCCTCTGATTATTGAAATCTAAAACTTTAAAGACCAAGAGCTATGAGGGTGTCTATCTAAAATCGAAATTAGCTGTGTTTCATAGAAAATACAGTCCTTCGAAAATCTCTAAAAGAAAAAGGGTTTCCTTAACCCTTGAATGCATAACTGGGGTCAAATGTGACCCTATGGATTGTTTTTCTTTAAAATATTTGAAAATAAAAGTATTTATATTTTCAAAGTCCAGATATTCATTATAAAACATGTTTGTTACATGAGGCCATTGCTTTAAAAAATGTAGTTGCTGCTTGTTTTACCACTACCCCACTTACATAAGAAGGGTCAAAACTGACTAGGGAATCTCAAGGGTTGGGCAGAGGAACTTTTGATTCTAATCAACTGTGACTGTCAGTGTACATATACTGTCACACTTACACTTCTGATACGAGCAGTGTCACCACCCAGGAGGCCATTTTTGGCACAGGAACATAAGCTTTTTCTTTATTTATGAGCTTTATTTCCTTTCATGAGGTTTCTGTGATGGAGTTTTACTGATATTGTCAAAGAACAAATTGTCAAATTAGCGGGTGTCAAACTTCACAATGGACAACTTCACCAGTGTACCTCATGCAGAGCATTTCCTGATGAAGGGTCTGACTGTTGTGGGAACCTTGAGACAGAATTAATTGTGGTCATGTTTAACCCCACTTGTGGAAAAGTGTAGGTATTGTTAGGCCATGAACCCAAGGGTATGGACATAATCTTTTGATCTATTATTAAAGTGCTCCCAGTTGTCTTTTAATTATGATTGTGCAGTTTTTAGCCAAAATCAAAAAGAAAGTGTCATATTCTAAGACACAGGGCAGTATTGCAAAACTGAACATCTTAAATCATGAATGCCATTTCTGTGACCTCAGGTACAGAAAATATAAAAGATAAGTCAGCTTTTCAAAGCTTTTTTGTCTAAAAATTGTGTAATTTGTGATTAGCAGACAGCCAGCCTTTATAAATGTACAACAGTTTATCCCCTTAAGGGGTTCTTTGCATTGACAGCACCATAGAAGGAAAGCATTAAGTATGACTCATCTCGCTATACCAAAGAAATCTGGTTTTTTTTAAAACACATTTCAAATGACTTTTTATTGGAACTGCCTCTTCTGGCCTGAAATCAGAGACTCTCTTTTGTATTATTAACTGCATAAATGTCAGCCTGCACATAATCCAACATACAGTAGCCTATAATAAATTTAACTTGGATGTCAAATTTAGAATCATGCATCTATTTGTATGGTTTGAAGGTAATTCCATGTGTAGGTAAACCCCAGAGGCATCGTTGCTCAGCCAGGTTGAAAAAATGACTGCAGTCCATACCAAACTAGGGGTCGGATTCAGTCGTGTCAAAACAGCAACTGGCTCAGTCTGTAATGAATCAGAGGAGAGATCATGATGCCACATTGCATCATCTTGCCCACAGCAGAAAACGCTAAAACCGGACCTCCAAGAAAAACTATTTCAATAAAACAGGAACTTTGAAAACAAGTGTATTTTCTCCAAAAAAAACAAAAATCAATATATCCATTACTGGATATTGAACCAATGAAAAAATGAACAATTTCCACTGATATTCTTATCTTCAACACTGCTTTCACTGAGGCCACTCTGATATGCAAAGATTACAACCAGACCACTTTCTATGAATTCCTGGTGAATTTGGAGAGAATGTTAACCTACAAAAATGTCACGTTTGCATCTCCAGATCTTCAGCGGTTGTGAAGTCAACAGTCCAATCACAAACTTTTTTTTTTCCCACAACAAGATTCTGCTGCAATTCTTGAAAAGACTGACTTCAAAGCTCTCTGACAGTGACACGCTGAAGCTATGTTTGGCGCTGCCACCTCGCAGCAAGACGGCTGTTCTGTAAGAATATATTTCTGTGTGTGACAATGTTTCCTCCCACAGCCTTTCTGCATTGCATGTGGCCTTAAGCTGCATTGGCTCGCTCACGGGTCAATAAGTCTTGAGCCCTGTGCGCTGTTGGGGGGCTCAAAGCTCAAATTGTGCCTCTAATTTGTCTGCTCTTTTAACTTCCCTGTTTGTCCGTGTTTCATCGCTCTTGTTTTTGCAGCAGATTTTCTGTCCTCTCAGATCACAACCAGTCAGCAAATGACCCACCTTATTAAGTCTGAAGGGTTTTTTTGTTGCTGTTGTTTGTGAAACAGTATCACCTCTCTCCTCTATCAAGCAAATAAATCTACAGTACTTCTTTTCCCCTTCATCATATGATTGGAACATAATGTTTACTTGGTCTTTTTAATGTGTTCTTGCAGCCTTTTTTTCATGGTGGAAGACATATACAAAGAAAATTAAGATTAAAATTCAGTTTCTGAGTGTTTCTGTATTCAAATGCTGGTGAACCAGGAGCAGACAAAAAATGCACTTTGTTGTCGTTTCGTACAAACAACAATCGGCAGGCCACAAGTAGGGATGTTCCAATCCGATCACATGATCGGAAATCGGGCCTGATCACGTGGTTGAGGGCTTGATCAAAAATCTGATGTGAAAGCCCAATCAGAATCGGACATTTAATTTATTCTTATTATGATCTCTTTATATTTCAAGCTTATTATTTCATATAAATACTCTAGTAGAAGTCTGCATATCAGGAATGGATCACTACAATTTATTGCAGCGCCAGTTTGACCAGGTGGCGCACAAAAACAGCTAAGCTAAGCTAGTAAGGTTTTCCCAGATTCAGACTTCCAGACTGCATTAGTTGTGTCTAAATCTTTTTAAAACGTTCAAAGCCAACAGCAAGTATTTCTACTGGGTAGTTTTAACACAAACAACGACCTACAAAGGTATTTTAACAAAAGAAAGGGTTTTTTTCTTTGTTTTTCTATTTAATGAGAGTGGCTTTCTCCATTCTCTCGACAGCGAAAGTTGCTGACTGCAGCCTCGAGGATTCAACCCCTTAAGTTCCTATCCTTTTTCATTTCTCTTTGACAGAGCCCCAGTTAAGCAGAATTAACTGCTGTGGCAATAAAACCAAAATGTCCACATCCATGCAGTCCATGCAGTGGATGCCAGGTCTTAAGGTCTTTAAGAGGTTAAAATAAACAATCCTTTATTTTGTTCTTTAAAAAAACAACCAATATATGGTTACATGAGCTAGTCATAAGTACTCATCATTATATTTATGTTACACAACTATTTTAAAAGAAAACCATCAATAATTTTTGGGAATATTTGGAATTCTTGGTAAGACCATTTTACTTCCCCAATTGGCTGATTTTCTTCCTTATTTGAAAACGCACTTCAGAAATGTTTTTCTTGCACAAAAGGCAAGAGGCCAAATGAAGAATAAATGTCAACAAAACCAAAATTTATGACGACAAAAAAAAAAAAATGTATATCTGTAAAGAATGGCATTTCACAAAAAAAATTCATCAAGTCCAAATGTCAAGCAAGCAATAAAGAAATACAAAAACATATGTAAAAAAATAATAAAAACAGCAAGAAATTTAACTACAAAAGAAAGCCCACAGAGGACTGTGT
This sequence comes from Oryzias celebensis, assembly GCA_014656515.1. Lineage (NCBI taxonomy): Eukaryota > Metazoa > Chordata > Actinopteri > Beloniformes > Adrianichthyidae > Oryzias > Oryzias celebensis. The sequence goes on from BNCR01000005.1 coordinate 16,334,574, forward strand.
TTGATTGCTAAATCTTATTAGCTACTCTACAACCAGGAGAGGATAAAAGCCTGTCTGCAACAGCAGGTTGTTTCCCTGGTGATACAGACGTGCACATGTTTGCAGCAAACACACAGACACAGCTGAAATGTTATATTTAGTGCAAAAGAATCTTTATGTTTCCAGAGTTGTTTGAAATATGGATGAATAAAAATCATATTTTCAGTCTGAGAAATAAATCTTCAAAGCTTTCTCCTATTGCACAGGAAGCAGCAGCAACACTACGTCTAACCAGATTTTGACTAATGGTTGTTTCTTGTTTGATCCGCACTACCTCAGAAGCAGTCTTTTATGTTGTTTCTCTATATGTTTGCTCTGTAAACAAATAAAGTGTTTTATAAGGGATTTTTGTAGATGGTTGGATTTAGTATGCAGCACAAAGCCATCAGATGTAAAATATTATCTTAAGGCCACAACATACAATTTTCGCAAATTATAAAAAATAAATAAATAAAAACTTGACTCATTCCCTAGAACTGCTGGTGAAAACTGGTTTGATTGCTTGGACACTCCACGCTTAGTCACTGAAGAATTGCTTTTTCTGAATTGGCAGTTTGGGGTAGCTTCATTCAAAGGGCTGGTTCTAAATGTGTCAAAATATAGAGCTACTTCACTTCAATGGATTTGTTTGAGCCTTATTCTTGATTTGTAACCCTTGTCTGCCTGATTTGTAACTCAAACAATACATTTTGTGCGTAACTGGGTGTACTTGCAATTGTGTATTCACATGTACAAAGATTACAAACTACAGAAAAATTGCAAAATGTATTGCACGGTCTTTAGAATCTTAAAAAACTACAAACTAATTGCCTGAAACACACACAAAACCGCATTTATGCACAGATCAGATTTGAGACTCTTTTCAAGTCTCCAGGTTTTGTGTAAATGATGTGTTTAAATGCTGCTAGAATGCATGGTCATCAAACTTTTAATCACCCGCTTTGAACTACAATTGTGAAAAATATCTTGTAAAAAATTGACATGTTTTTCACTTTCTTAAACAGATATGCCCTGATAAGAGAAACTTTATATATATATATATATATTGATTATTGGAGCATATCTGTATAAGAAAATTGGAAAAAATGTCAAGTTTTCACCAGATATTACCCACAATCTAAGTTCAAACGGCAAAAAAGAAAACTGATGAACCCAGCATGCTAGCAGCATTTAAACACATTATTTACACACAGAATTTAGAGACATGAAAAGTGTTTGTATCAGGCGATTGTTGTGTACTTTTTTAAAGATTTGTATGTGTAGTTAGTTATAAGTTGCTGTGATTTTAAGTTTTTGTACATGTGAATACACAATTGCAAGTACACCTAGTTATGCACAAAATGTGTTGTGTGAGCTAAAAATAAAGAAATGCGCACACACAAATCCTGTGAGACTATTTTGGCTCCATACAGAACTCACAGTAAAAATAAAAATGTTCATAAATTAACCCATTCAGCTGAGAGCTAATTGTCCATTTAAATGCAGCTGCATCCCATCTGGGATTCTCTCCGTTTCCTGCAGCATATAAAATGTTAATGTTTGTGTTTAGTTTTTGTATCCCTTTCCTTTTAGCTCCCACCTTTGTAGGATTGTTGTTAACTTGTGAAGAACCTCCACTCCACCTCTACACAAAAAAAGAAAAGTTCCTTTGGTTAAATATATGCAAACAAGCAAGAGCTTCTTCAAAAAGAAAGAGCATCATCATAAAGCTGAATAAACACTTCATGCATAGGAGATGAATAGAAGCTTAACTCTGTATTTTGCAAACAAACTAAGGGGAAATGACCTTCACCCTGAAAATTGCAAGCACATAAAAGATTAGTTTGAACACAAAGTGATAAAATGCGTACATTTTTCCTGCAAACAGCTGCTGGAAAAGGTTTAATTGTGACCCAAAGCACAGGGAATAAATGCAATGCTAAGTACCTAATCACACTAAATTAACAGCATGAAAACATCATAATATGCGTGCCGAAAAATGAGAACAGAAGGATGATAAGCTGCCCGAAGAATAAAAGTAATGAGGAGAGTCCAGAAGACTACAAATGAGTACTTTTACAGTCCAGTATCAACGTCTCATTGCTTGTAATCAGATCACGGATAATAAAATAGACAAACTGAAGGAGAACTGAAATACTTTCTGATTGATTTGACGTGTACATCCCAGCATCCACATTCTGTTTCCTAACTGATAACAGCTTGACAAAAGAACATGGTGTCTGTGGTCCAATAAGCCAATTAAATTAGTATTACACTGTTAATGGAGAAGGAATCTGCTTGTGAAACTGCACATTCTCTCAAAAGTATGAGTAAATGCAATAGTACAACAGCTGAGCTTAAAAATGAAATAAAATCTATATTTTTCAAAATAGAGTGAAACAAAACATAAGCAGAAATTGTAAGAGGGTGAGTCTTTACTTTGCCTTTTTGCATTATCAAGCACACAGGAAGATTTTTGTGCCATTTCGACCTTTGTTTTATTTTTTTCTGCCTTAGTTAAATATACATTTTAAAGCAGGTTGTATGGAACTCAGACACTGCTCTCTGCATTGCACCAAATCCTGGCATCATTTCTTGTCTCCCTATTGTAGATGTTATTGTGGTGCATCATCATCTTTAGTCATGCGAAGCAAACACAGATGTGGCACGATTTTGAAGGTCAAAATCAAACATTCTAATTTCAGAACTTAAAAAGTGCAACACAATTTTAGCTTTTATTGTGAAATTGTAACTTTTTTTCTGATGAAACAATTGGGTGTCTTGGCGTTTGACCAAACAGAAGTTTGTGATAGAGATTTTGAAAAACAGCTGGAATTTAAAAAGGAAACCATCTAAAATGTGTGAAGGACTAATAACCAAGCGTTCATGCTAAGTAAAGTCAGGCTTTATCACATTATGCATTTTTATGAAACTTGTTGGCATGCAAATCTGACAAAGCTGCTTCAGCGCCAGCTGCCAGCACTCATCTCTGTTTGCTGCTCTTAAAAAGCTACTGCAAAGTCATTTTTGAAAGGAAGCAGCTAAGGAGGCTGACACCATGATGATAAATCAGCACACGCCACTTAAGGCTTTGATTTCCGTTGTGTTGTAATCAACAAAACAGGCAGCATGAACTACAATTTCAAAATAATAAAGAAAATGCAGCATTGTGCTTTAATATCAAAGGTACCCTTCTTGAGGAATAAATGTCTGTTAGACTAGATCACACACTGATTTCGACTCATTTTGTATCAATTAAGGGTTGGAAAGAAATTGCGTAAGAATCTCCACAGCCTGATCACAAAGCACAGAGGGAAGCCTTGCTTTTCCTGAACACCCAAACCGTTTATTACACAACTGAGTCTACCACAGCTGTTAATAAACATAGTTTGTCCATCTGTCCCCTCCCTGATGTGCCTGTCCTTCATCGGTCAGGGCAACTGCATGAAGCAGTTTGTAATCAGATTAGGCAGTGACTGGGTAACCCGGGCTTTATACATCCTCCCGTCTTCCCACCCCACTGTCATCAACATCTCTGTCATGTGGACAACCATGTGCCTGAAAAGAAGCAGATTAATATGTCAGTGTGTGTGTGTGTGTGTGTGTGTGTGTGTGTGTGTGAGAGTGTGTGAGTAAAAGAGAGAGAGAGAAAGGGTAGAGAAAACCAAAGACATGTAGTGACCCATTTGCAGTGCATTAAAATGTCTTCAGGACGCTCCGATCGATCTGAAAGCAATCTTTAGACAGATATCCATCTGAAATAATTGCAGTCATTGACAGAGAAAAGGATAATAAAAATCTATTACTTTCCTTTTCAATTGAAAATGTATGACTTTCGAAGACAAACTGCGTCATTAACTGCGTTTCATTAACTAATATAACATTCTTCTTAACATTAAAGAAAATTTCAGCCAGTTGTTGTAAATGTTTTCTTTACAACAGAAAATGTTGGATGAATGAATGTGAGGCAAGTTTCCAATATAAACTGCAACAAATAAGAACCCAGCACAAGTCCTACAGACAGTAATCATATTAGAAGATTTATAGAAATGGCGTCACTAAGATATATCATTTTTATATAAGTGTTATGACTAGAGCACGGTTATCTCAAAGCGTAACAGATAGTGGCATTTTATGTATTGGTAAAAGGATTAGCAATCCCTCCATGGCAGTATAAACAACAAAAGGGGCCCAAAACATCCACTTCTAAAGGGCCCCCATAAATTTAGAAGGAACCATGCTGGAAACGATCACCAGAAGAATGACAATTAGGTCAGCAGAATGCCTCGGATGAAGCAATGTTTATGCAAGAACTGCCTTTTAATGCTCCACGATCTGTCATCAGCTGATTGAAGCAAACAGACTACAGTGAGCCAAGGTGGGCGGAGACTTTGCAAAGAATCTAGGGACACTCGAGGTAAAGTCATGCTTTGTTGGCTGCTGATAACAATGTTTGCTTTCCTTCTGTAAAAGTCCCATTATTGATGGATTCAGAGTGGGACAGAGCAACAATAGGCAGGACATTTTATTAAAATGTTTCATTATTGAAACAATCCATGAATTCCACCAATGAGATCTATAGCTAACAGGAATGCATCAGAAAGAACGTGGCAAGTAAGCAGCCTTGGAATTTTATCTTTTTTTTTTTTAATCACACCTTCAGTTTCAAGTGTAAGATAAGAAAACCAGCTCCACTTGTTTGTTTGGTATTTGTTTACCACCAAAGCAGTATCATGTGGTGTTAAATCAATAGGTTTACTGCTCACAAGGAAGAGACAAAACTGTATTGAGTATGAAACCTCCCATTTTTTACAGCAGAAATGATCAAATCTGATGTTTCTGTGAACAGGGGTGTGGATGTTTTGGTCTTGCCCTCCATCATGAATATAGGTCGAATATTTAGTGCTATAAAATAACCTCCTACAAACTATAATCTAAACCGTCTGCAAGATCTTAACTCTGCTTCATTGCAATTTTCTCTAATAGCATTGCATACTTTTTTAATTTCATGCCACCCAATTCTCCTCTATTTAATGCTCATTCTCTGCTAAAAGAAATAATTATCAAACAATGTTGATAATCAGGGAGCTTCAAATACATCGAGTAATCCAACCCATGTGTTTCCAGCACCATCCTGATCAAAGCTCCAGCAACAGCTCCCTTACTCATAGCCTCTTTTGTCTCTGCTGAAGCACTTGCATTCATCACTGCAGTCAATCATCAATCAACTCTAGGCTACCGATCGTCTTATGCAGATATATGGAAGGCAGAAGGAGCTTTGACATCAGAATAAAAGTGTCTAAATAATGGTGATTTTGTTCGTCCCGAACAAGTTAATTTGTTTATTTTGACTTGAAGACACATGTATTCCTTAATGAAACTGAAAACTAAATAGAAGTAGGAAATAAAACTAAAATGCAACAAAATGGACCTAGAAATTAGTCAAATTTGATGACACGTCAAAGCCGGAAGGAGTTTCATATATAAGTAATAATGAACTTTTTGAAACATAAAGGTAGGTATTACTAAAACTCAGCTTGAACTTTTTTTTTTTTTTTTTCCCAGGATAAAGCTACAGAAAAATAAGACAAAGTAAAAAGAATAAACAAAGTAAACACAAACTAGATCAATACTAGAAACAAAAAGAAAAACAAAAGCACTGCTGCAAGACAACATCTTAATTTATTAAAATAAAACAGAAAACATCCAATACCGTTGCCATCTAATTTTATTCATAGGGTAAATAATTTGTGGTGTTAATGAAATGTGGGAAGACCGCATGAAAAAGATGCTATAAACTGTGTAATCCCAAAGCTGAGCTTCAATAAGACATGAAATTATTTCATTTACAACAGAGAGAAAATAAACACAATGTTCATGGACTGGGATTTCATGATAAAAAAATTTATATATTTATTCATCTGGCCTGAAGGAACTATGTTTCCTTACTGAATTAGAGTCCAAAAGATTGTATCCAGTATCCAGAGAAGCATTTTAAGCAATGCAAAGTCTAAGTCAATCAGAATGTGCTTCGATATCAAGCCAGGGCACATGATGGAGATTAGGTGCGCTGAGATAAGGAGCATCGAGCACTGTGCAGCATCTAGGAGCTGACATGTGTGCTCCTCACCTGGTAAAGGGCTCTACAGCCCCTTAGATTCCCTCTGTCATAGCTTAGCCTGATCCATCCGGTTTCAGCCCTAATGTCTCATTGGCATTCAGTCACACGCTTGCAGCAAGCGGTGAATGAAGAGCTTGGCGCTAGCCCACCGTTATTAAGATTCTATAAAGCCAGCCGTTCCCCTGCTGCCACAAGCGCACAGTGAATCAAACAGCCAAGGAATAATAAAAGAGCCGAGGAAGGGATGAAGGGAACAGCTGGGCCAGCCAGTCACACGGTCGGGAAAAGGGATACAGGGATTCACAATATTTATACGGAAGGTTGCCGTTTTATATTAGAACTGAATCAAAAAGAAAGATAACACACATGCTCCATCAATAGTGCAAACACGTTATTCCATTCCTCGTGGGGTCATCTCCAAGCCAATCACTCATCTCATCAACATGACCTCCTCATGATTAACCGCATTGCTGGACAGCTTCCAATCATCGGCCACATAAGTAGCACCCTCCCAGACTCATCAACACTTGCTGCTTATGGCCCCCACAACTTAAAGCCTCTTTCCAATCACCTAAACTAAGCTAATTCAGATGTCAAGGTCCATTAGCCAAGAACTGTTTAGAGGTGACTTTCACCATGATAGATGCAGGACAATGTACATCTGGATAACAGGGAGTTACAATGTCCAAATGCTGTTAAGGGGGAGGATTTATGGATGCTCTGCTTATGGTGGAGTAAAAATAAACGTGTTCATTTGCTCAGGAGGTCAGCTGCCGTATGGATGCTGGGCCTGCGGTAAAATGACATCTGAACAGCAATCCTCTCCAATCTGCTCCAAAACGGTGACAGACAGCACTCACCTCCACCATTGTACACTCCATTTACATTCTGCCTTCCACCCTATTTTCCTCTCTATGGAGGTATACATAATAACATGAAGAGAAGCCGTTTAGGAAAACACAAGGGATTAAAATAAAAGCTTAAAATGAAAAAGAAACTTTTATTTTGGAATGGAGTAGGTTTCTGTGCATCTTGGAAGATAGATGACACCAACATTTTTATACAGCTTTTACAACAGTGTTATGTACAGAAACTGTAAGACAAGCATTTGGACGTTTATTGAACAAAGTTGAGCAATATGGACACAACACATTGAGGGAAAAGCTAATACATGATGGATTTGTATGATGGGAGAAAAATAGGGCACGCAGCCAAACACAGAGGGAAAGAAGAAGCATTCTATACAAAAAAGGCAGAGGGAACAGTGAGTAATGAAGGCCAATAAGATGCAGGTCAAAGCAAAAAATAGACAGTTTCAGTGCCTATTACTGTTTACCCACTCAATCAGAACTAAAGTGCACCTCCAACTTCTAAATTCCTCACCATTAGAGCATGAAACCTACACCAAAAAGGAAACAAATTATTTTTAAATCTCCTAATAAATACATATCAATCAAGCCTGGGTTAGAAAGCCATTATGTGACCATTTGCACACAACCAACCATTTATGGAGAGAGGTTTTAAGTGGAACAGGGACTGAAGGCACAGAGGAGATATCCACAAGAACCTTCACCAACTAAGAAAAAAAAATAATAATAACGATAATAAACAAGTCGAATATACACATCCTAGGGGGAAATCACACACACAGGGTAAACAGAAATAATATTTGGACGCTTTATGGCTTTGTGACCACTGCTATCATAAGCTACTGTAGACAATACAATTAGAATGATAAATCTTTAATGTTGAGTAGGCCGTTTTGCATAACGGGTTTTTCTTCTATATTGTATTGGTTCAAGTTGGAGGAATGAGATGTTGACTTTACCATGCCATCTCTATCCCCAGTCCCTATGCACATTCTTTGCTCATTAAATGCTGGCAATATGACCAATGTTCACTTTTCCCGGTTCCTGTGAGAATATATAGAACACGAAATTTTCACTGCATGAAAAGCAGAATGCAGTTCTTTGCATTTTAAAAGGGGAAAGAAAATCCCACTCTCTTCAAAACAAAAGAAACTTCTACATCCACATGTTTTATTTAACATCCACGTTGACATCCCCTGCGACAAACTCTTCATCATCCCCACCCTGAAAGCGCGCAGCTCCAGCAGCCTCATCAAGGATGCCGTTTGCACTGAAATTGTTGCAGGTGTTCGTGGAGTGTGTGACAAGAGTGGTGCCAATTTGATTAGAGTGGGAATAATGAAGGACCAGGAAACATGCTGAGCTTTTTCAACTAGGTCTGCCGCTTTACTCTAATTCCACCGGTTACGGCGCACAGATCAATGGAGGGTCCAGCTCAGAAAAACTATTAATTGAGGACTTGGAGTAAGAGCGGGAGCAACTTTTCTCCTGCTCATTTTGTAATTAAATTATGCCTCCCCTGTCCTTTCCATGACAAACTCCGACCCTTCCTCGCCTCTATTCATCCGCTAAAAGGCACAACAAAATGGGCTCTCCATTAACAAGTTTAATGATACTGCATTGCAGGATCATAACAAGGAAATTGTTGATATGACACTTCTATCGATTCTGAAAGAGCTGCATTATCAAAAAGAATACTGTCATGGTAAATAACATTTTTAGAGTCATCCTGGATTTAATTTTAGTGATGTTTCCCCTTTTTTTTTTTTTTTTGCTAAACTAAACATAGAAATTACCTAGAAGAGCTTTGGGTTGTTTCATTCTGATTTGATTCTTTAGCTTTTAACGTGAAGCACTAAAAAAAGTGAAATTTCTCAAGAGCAAATGCTGGGTTGGCACAGTTAGTGACGGCGGGGTTATCATCATCTGCTGTGCTCCCGTTCTGTGTGTTATCTTTTAAAGTCAGAGTCTCTGATTCTTCCACCTCTGTCACAGAATCTCAGCAGCACATCTCAGAATAGACTTCAGGTGTTTCACATGCTCACACGGAGAAACAAAAGTCCTGTAAATGCCACACTTAACTTGCCTTACAGGAAACAGGAAAAAAAGGAGCATTAAATCAATAAGGAATTTTACCCAAAACAAGAAAACTATCATAAGGTAAATTGTTTCCTTTTTATACACAAAAGTTGCACAAATCAGAGTTTAATTATGAACTCAATGACACCAAACAAAAACCAAAATCCAGAGAAAAACAATTATATCAAACGAATGAACACCATATAAGGAAATTAGGTGTGTTTTTAAAATGTTGAAATGCTTTCATTATGTCTTAAAACCTTGAAGTTAGTTTGTATTCTGAACATATTTTTTACTAGAAAAAGCAAAGTTTTCATTACTTTTTTTTAAAATTGTTAGAAACAGTATTTCAACCCACTGTCATTTTAGTCTGCATTTATTATTGATTGCACCGTTTCTTTAATGTTTATATAAAGCATGGTGATAACGACATAACAAATGGGGTATTTCATCATTACATCATTCAGGTTAAGAAAATGGATGGATAGTGTGTTCATAAAAGCAGCCCCCCACCACCACCACCACCACCACTAGTAAATACATTTTTGTAAACAGTGAGGCAGCAGCATTTCAGTACTCGACAGCAGCCTCAGGCATTTCTTTAGAGAAGCTTGATAAGAGTCACGCAGGACAAATGAGATGTACAAACAATGCTTTGTAAATGCGGAAGCACACACTCACACAAATAAATCATGCAGAGGTTATTCACAATATAGTCATGTTAATCCCAACAAACAGCATGTATCTTTAAAAGTCAATGAGTGAAAAAGTTTGAGCAACATCAGCTCTCAAAGGTTCATTATGCTTCAAGCATTTCATTTAAATAGGAAATACATTTTCTGTTTGCGGTAAAGTTGATTAGAAGCCTCCCATTTTGCAAAAAGAACATCGGAGAGCAAGTGGAGATTAGAATGAAATTATGGAGGTTAAGGTCAAAAATATTCTGCTAATCACCACTCACAAATGATGTGGAAATGACCTTGCATTTACTCTTTGACAGTCTTTCTCAAGTGCTCCTGCACTGACTGATTAGCCTAATGACACACCAGCAGCCTGGCGGTATTAACAAAGCAGGACGGCTGATGACAGCTATCACTGCTGTGCTTCTCATCGGAAATATCAGTAGGGGTTAAGTGTTACCATCAGCACATCATCAGGACCTGCCAGGACTTAGGTTAGCCGTGTTTTTTTTTTTTTTTTTCCTCCACAACTTTTTTGTTTTAATGCCTCCCAAAATGCACATTTGATTCTCACAGGATTTGTAAAGTGATTTTCTCGCCTCAATAAGTACAATGTCTGAAACGGGCCACGGAGCCATGGACATGTCATTATTCTTTTCCTTTCAGCTTTTCCCTTCAGCCGTCGCCACAGCAAATCAGCTTCTTCCATCTAACCTTGTCTTCTGCATCCTCTACTCTAACAACCAGCTACCTTCATGTCTTCCTTCACTGCATCCAAAAAAACACTCTTTGGTTTTCTTCTAGACCTTTTGCCTGGCAGCTCTAGACTCAGCATCCTTCTACCAATATATTCACTGTCTCTCCTCTGAACAGAACCATCTCAGTCTGGCCTCTTTGACTTTATCTCCTAAACCTCTAACGTGCTGTCCCTCTGCTGTACTCATTCCTGATCCTATCCATCCTGGTCACTCCCAAAGAGAACCTCAGCATCTTCATCTCTACTACCTCCAGTTCTGCTTCCTGTCTGTTCCTCAGTGGTACTGTCTCTGGGCCGAACAACCACAGTTTTGTACTTCTTTCTTGTCATTTGAGCTGAAGCTCTTCAATCACACATCACACCTGACACTTTTCTCCACCCATTCCACCTTGCCTGCACTCGCTTCTTCACTCCTTTTCCACACTCTCCATTTCTCTGGACCGTTGACCCTGCTAATTAAAATCCTCCATCTTTTTTATCTCTTCTCCCTGTATCCTCACTCTTCCACTTGGATTTGTCTCATTCACACACATGTACTCCGTCTTGTTGTGGCTAACCTTCATTCCTCTCCTTTCCAGGGTAAACCTCCTCCTCTCCAGCTTCTCCTCCAACTGTTCCCTGCTCTCGCTACAAATCACAATATCGTCTACAAACGTCATAGTTCATGGGGATACCTGTTTAACCTCATCTGTGGCCACAAAAACACAATTTGTGCTCACAAAATGCTTTTTTGGGGGGAACTTTTTTTTGTTTAAATGTCATGTGCAGAGCTCTGTAGCAGGCAACTCAAAATAAAATATCTCTCATTGGAATGTCATCATTTTTCATGTGGTGCTCTTGGTGGAACTTTGACAGACAATCCCCAAACTTTACCTGAACAAACACATACTGCCACATTGTGTTACCATAAGTAGAAAAATTTACACAAAAACAAATGTATTGTCTCCACTTGCCAAAAATACATGTTTTTATATCCAGCGACTTGGTCCTGAAGGTACTGCAGAAATTGAAATGACACGCATTTGATTTGTGTGTCTATTTTCTTCCTGCATTAGGTTATTTATGCTATGCAGATGAATAATTACACCCTTGTTAGACCATGTCAGAGTGTGAATTAAATTTTTGCTGCAAAAACCAGAATCTGTTTGTGGGATGAAAATCCTTGCAGAGCAGACTGGAAATTGAGTCTGCTTGAGTTAACTCATTTTCCAGAGTGCGTGTTGTTCTTACCTTTACTGCCATCAAGGTTATGTTTTTATTGAGGTGAATGGCAGTTCTGAGTTGGAAACCTAGGTTTAGTTGCCATATAATATCTGCAAGAGGAAGAAAAGTAGACCTGGCTCAACTGAGAAAATAAAAAATGTCTGATTGCCAGAATTTTCAACAATTTATAGTTGCATAAGCTGAAAACAGAGTAAAGCTGGAGATGTGGAAAACAAGAAAGGTGACCTGCTTTGAAAACCTGTCAAGACTAATAGAGACAACTAATTTACATATCAGGGAGGGATTTATGCAAAACTCTTTGGTCTTTAAAGCCTGTCCGCAGAAGAGAGCAAAGCAGCCTTTTCAGCAAATACAATAGTAATCTTCTGGCTGACGCAACCTACTGCAAGTCCTTCAGTCTGTACTCCAAGTTGGATTTGCTAATCATTTTTACCATCAGAGGACTTTCACTCGATCCTCCTGGCCAGTTTGGATCAAATGTTTCATTTCTACAGAACATCTGACCCATTAGACTGTTGCATGTAAAAAAGCTCCACATGGACAATCATTTGAATCCAGCAGTAGATTAGCAGAATCAGGGACAAGCAAGTAAAGCAAGTAAAAGCAAACAAAGCAAAGATTAGAGAAACATCAGGAGCGAAAACAGATGTCAGTCTAAATGGGCTCCTATATTTCTACCTTTCAACACTTTTTTTTTCTTTTTACATCCAACTGCAAATGTCTTTGTAGTGACAAAGCTGTCGAGAACATCATCCCACTAACAGCCATTTTGTAATTATGAGAGGTGTAATATTGCAATTAAGCCACATTCACTTTTGATGCGCATTGAGAGGCTTAGGAGCTCGTTTGACACTATACTTTTGTTTGTTGGTTAACAGGTGTGTTAGCAACAAGCAGGTAAAGCAACAACCATCACGAAAATTCATTTCAGGACAAAAGATTTATTTGAGATCAGGCTCTGGACCTTTAAGTTGACCAGAGGAGATGGATAAATCATCTCCAGACTTGTTTTTAAAACCAAAAGATTATGATTGTAATCTTCCAAATCAAAATACTCGTATCTGAAACCAAAGAGGACCTGATCTCTTCAATTTAGTTGATTTGGCTTAAAAGAAAAATAGGCAAATATATTCAGTACTGCTGGAATGACAGGAAGTGTGCAACAAGATAGCTTGTTTGTGTGAGGTTCCTATATTTGCACAGTGAATATTAGTCGTCTAAAAAGTTAAACAAAAGCACGAGCTCCTCTCTGGAAAGTGAGGAGAAATTATTCATTCATTGTGAGTCATTCTTTCAGCTGTAGTGTGTTTTGATCGAACAATGATTGCAGCTGCAAACATGAGCAGAGCAGAAAATAGAAAGACGTTAGCGGAACAGAATTTTGGCATGTCATTCCAAAGCTTAGCTGGAGGTCCCCGACGTAAATAGATGCCAGTATGGAGCTCAGAGGTTTTAATGGAGGCAGGCTCGAAGACAGCAGAAATATGATACTCAGCATGCAAAATAATTGAAATATCAGCCCATGCTTAGCATGAACTCCACTGCAAAGTGGTTAACAAAGAATGTCAGCATTCATGCATGTGAAAGAGGCGTCCTAATCGTCCCTATAGAGAACATACAGTATGATGGACTTAAGGAAGCTATAGAAAATGCTGTGCAGGACTCTTTAAGCGTGCACTCCTTTTGGATCAATAGTTGAGAAAGATAATAGGGCATGTAGGGACTCACATATTGCAAACTCTTTCTATGCTTGCCACATTTTTTTTTTTTTGTCTTTGCATCTCTGCACACTTTCAATCATCCCTTAATGTTCCTCCCCAGCTGTCAGCAGCAGGAGCACAATAGGAGCTGCAGAGGCCAAAGCCAACAGAAGCACAAAAAAGATTCTGGGACGAGCACAGCAGAACATCTGGTTCTCCCTCATTTGTCCGTTGCTGCCGGCACCGCGGTGTCAGAGTGGTTCTCTGGGCTTCCTGGTTAACAGCTGATCCTTAAGGCCTCCCTGCTTCTAACAAAGTGGAGAAAATCCACTCGCCATCTCAATTATGTAAGAGGTGTGAATTAAACATGAAACTCCCATGAAGTAATGTACACATATAATGCAGATATGCATGGGTGTGTTATCAGACCACGCAACAACCTCTTCTTTAGGATGATGCCAGAATTTGGAAAGTGCTGCATGCAGCTGAATCCTATAGCGGTCAGCTGGAAAATTGAGAGATGAAAGTGAAAAGGCAAGGGAAAAAATGCATGTAATGAGGAATTTTCCCATCCTTGCCACCTATTGCTTCCTTGTGAGCTTAAAAGAGCAAAAACAGTCTTGCGTGGGAGTCCAGCCTACAGCCAGAGCGGGCTGATTTCTGCCCGTCTCTCTCTCCCTCTCTTCCTTTCTTTGTGCCGCTCTCCCTGCCTTGCTCCCTCCTTCCTCCATGCCCTTTATTAATCATTCTTGGTTAGTGGGGCAGAGAGCATGATGTTAGGAGCTCTGGGGAGTGCAGGGACCCGAAAACACACAACTTCAGGTGAACACACTCCAATAAGGGCAGGACTTCTAAGTCAAAGCAAACGCTCTGGCTTTCAATTTTTGTTTGCACATAAAATACATACAAATTACTTCTCATATTGGAGAGGGACTGAAGGGAAAGACAAATGGGTCTGTGCATGAACAGCAGTGGTCTTCAGAGTCAACTGCTGATGCTGATTTTGACCAAACTGGGCTTTTATTTAAAAGGTTTGTTTTGGGAAGTGGAAGTTGGTGTGGAACATGCATTGGGAACAATGGAGAGCAACACAACTTGCACCCACTGTGTCTGTAGCCAGTGGGCAGAAGTGAGTAATGGAAGGATGAAAATGGCCCAGATTTCTCTGCATAAGTGCACTTAAGTCAGGAGGCTCCAGTCTGGCTGCAAGCCATTATTACCATCATCACTCTTCGATCTCCCAGAGAAAGTGCTGAAGGAATTAGTCAATTAGATTTTATGGGACAGAGGGGGTTACAGGAGAAATCTGGGTATCCTTCAGGAACCGTGGAATGGAGTAGTCATTGCAATACTCAGTCTCAGACAGTTTTGCTCCATTTTGCAAAACTTCTACTAACTTTATGTACTGCTTTGCCTAGAAATCTGTCAGGAAAGATAAAGAGTAATGCTTTATCATTTGGGTGCAACTCCTCAGCTGCTCCAGCTGGCAGTAACAGGTCTCTGCTGTCTGCTGAGCCCTTTAGGATCAGCATGAGGGTTGTTAGGTATAAGCACATACCCAACAATCAGAGCTGGAGTGACACATGCGCAGAGGAAACAGTGGAGAACGCACCTGGTTTGACGGTCTTCAAGCGGATCGGCTCCCGAAAGTGGCGAATGACGGCCAAAGTGTCGCGGTTTGTAAGTCCACTGACGGGCGTCCCGTTCACCTCCAGCAGGACATCCCCGTAGTAGGGCAGCTTGCCAACGTGACACACAAGTATGTCCAGTTTCATCTGACCCAGGTGGGGGAACTGTCCGTGCTCTGCTCCACCTAAGACCTCCACCACGGAGCCAAAGTCCCCCAGGTTCCCCCATGACACGACGCACTCCACCACTTTGCTGGACCAGTGTTTCTTCTTTTTCAGCGTTCTGGACATCGTTGTGTTTAGTTTGAAACCAGAACCGAACTGATGGGAGTCAGAAGGTTAAATAAACGCAGAGTGAAGCGGCCTGATGATTACACCCCCTGATCTGTTCTTTCGACCAGCTGGGAATGTCATCTCCTTGACATTGAAGAGGCTGATCTTCACCTGAGGATCCGACTCGGAGCTGTCATGCCACGGCTGCGCGCGCGGCGAAACTAATCCAAGCGCGTCTCGTGCGTAAAAGGAGAAGAACGTAGATGGTTAAGACGACCGAGGCTCAGCGCCGTTTCTTGAAGCCATGTCCGCGCCTCTGAGTCGACTTGAGCCGCCTGATGCCGAGGAGTCAGAACCCAATGTAAACAGAAGGCATTAGTCTGGAGGACGGTTGCGCTGCGTCTGTCGTCGAGGCGTTGTACGCCGTCTCCAAGAATTCCGTCGTATACCTGTGGGCAGGCTGGGAACAGACGAGGTTGTTTACGCTGCTGAGTTCCACCCCTGAGTTCCAACGAGAGGCGTCTGCGGGAGTTTGTCTGCCACAGGTTTGAACACACCTGGTACCGCCAGCAGAGATGTCGCTAAGCTCCAAAACGCCCCCTTTACGCTCAGCAGCGGCTGCTGCCACGCACGCCGTGCGGGCTCCATCCCTCGGTGTGTTGCGGTAGGCTCATTAAGGATTTGGGGAAAAAAATAGGCTAAAGAAAGAACCCCATGCAAAATAAATAAATATAATGAAAACATATTATGATTTTAAAAACGGAATATATTTGAGATATTAAAATCCCGAATATCTATCCTTATTTTAAGGACTCATATTTCATATTAGGCAATATTTGCGTGACGTTTTTATGAAGAAAATGTATCTGTAAATCTATGTATTTTGTGTTATTTGTTTCTTCTGAACGCCATGGAAAGCAATGTGTAAATGTGTGTGAGACAAGTCTCCACAGCGCCACCCACTGATTTAAACAAGGAAACCACAGGCGCGGTTCACTTCAGGGGTCCTTAATATCATAATTAATCAATGCGCTAATTACCTCCAGCCCATTACCCACAGACTGGTCTATGTCAGTTTAGAAGGGGCTTTCTATTCAAACTTAAACGTTTTGATAATGAAATGCCCCTTGTTAATTAAAAAAAAAATATTATAATTTTGGAAAAGTTTGACGCAAAATCAAGTTTGTACTGTAAGGACAGGTGACATCACCTCATCATGTCTTTTAATTATTTCCTTTTGCCTGCAAGGCCATTGAAATTTCCATCCAACAACGCTTAATCAAAATTGCTGCCAGACTGACTTTTTCTTACAGAGTATGCTTCATGACCCTTTGTATAACATTTCTTTGCCTCAGTGCTCAGGTTGTGCATTAATATAAACACAATAAAGAACCACATTGCTTCTTTACAATTGTTGGCTTATGACCAAAAGCTTTGCAGAAAGGCAGTGGGACTGGCTTTCTGGGTTGGAGTTTGCACACATTAATCAATCTCCTGAAATAAATGTTAATGTTTCTCAAGCTGAAATAAATGGTGCTGGTAGTTTGTGCCAAAATATTCAGCATGATGAGTTTTGAACATTTGCTCACGCTGACAAACAGCCCAGTCAGACATCAGTGCAGTGTAGCTGTGTTCAGATGAATCCGTTCATTTTTGAACAGGGAACCATGCGGTCTTACCAAGCTGGAGTTGTCTCTGTTATCTGGAATGAAGCCCCCTGGTCTGCGTTCAAATTGCCGGCCTCAACAATCTAATAAATAATTCACAGGTTTGAAGGAGCCGATGAGAAAAGCCACCATGTGTCTGGAGTAAACCAGGGACAAGAGAGAAGGCGGTCCCCCAGAGAGTCTGCTGGATTTATACAGCCAAAAAAAGATCTAAATGAGGGCTTTTTTTTCTTGACGTCAAAATCAATGATGAGCCAACAGTGTTTAAGGCTCATATTGGCTGACTTTGAGCTGGCTCGACATGGCTAAATCCAGATTATAGCTGGCTTGGCTTTTTAATATCATTCCACTGCGTGCCCAGAAATAATCTTGCTAAGATCGGTGTGCTGTTATTATTTGTGACCAAAGTTAAATCCTGAAAGTACTTTCAGAGACAAACAACACAGCTGCAAAAACTAATGCTTTTAAAGTAACAACCAAAATGTCTACAATTTTACTGTAATTCACTTTGGCTCTCGATCCCAAATGTCTAAATGAAACATTTAGTTTATTCCAAAAATATCCTTAAACCTAAACAAACAAACAGCATTACTTGCATTATGAACAAATTCGTAGCAACGAACGAGAAGTCATTTTTAATATTTGAGTAAAGGTGGTGTAACAAAAGAATGCTTTGACATGCTTTACAGAATGTACAATTTAAAGTATAATTAAAATAAAAATCAAGCAACATGTACATAATTCAAAACAGCAGCACTAAATATTGACATAACTGCTAAACTTTGGTATAGAGCCATAGGAGGATCATACAAATGCATATGATTTCAGGGTGAAAACTACTGCAGGCAGAATGGATGAGACATCCAGCTCCAGTTAGGATGACTTAACAAGACTTTAACATTTTGTTTAATCACTTTAAGAAAGGCATTGCACTGACTTTGGCCAGCAAATAAAAACATTACCAATGGCAAGCCCAAATCCAGAGAAACAGCAATCTAAGATTTTTTTTTTTTGGTCTTCAAAAACACACTGGTGAGTAAAAAAATAAAAATAAAAAGTTCAAGCTTAGAATGTGGTACATTTGTGGTCCAAGTTTAAATTCAACCAAATGGAACAGAGAAGACTGATGAAATACAGAGCATATCTGTGTACCACTGAAGCAGGAAAGGTACAAAGTGAATCTGAAGAACCAATTATCACAACATTGATGACAAACATGAAAAGTTCAGGTGCTACATCACATGGTGGCATATTTAAAGACGGAGACAGAGAACTCCCCCCAAAACAATCAAAATACTCTGATGATGCTGCATTTAAAGCTTGACCAACAGGTGACGACAGAGACTGACATCGGGAAGTTGTTTTTGAAACAAGCTGACCAAACATGAGCCGCATCTAAAGTTAGTCACATCTGTAACTGAAGTGCAACAAGAAGATTCTCCAGGAAAATTCTCAAATCTACATTCATTTACAGGAGAGGCATTTCCATTTCTAAACTGAAGCACATCATAACCGCTGCTGGGAAACAGCACGTTGACACTTTTCCATTTTAGAGAAAGCACCACCAGATAATATCAACACATACATATGATAATAATGCAGAGACCATGTCGACTTGTGTTTAAAAAAAAAAAAAAAAAGAAGGCATGTTTTTTTAAAACTAACTTCTATGAAAATTTACAGGAGTATGGAACTCAATATAGATCATTACATACAAATACCTACATATATAAAATATTACAATACATTCTTTTATTTTCACAGTCCAGAGCAAAAACCAAGGCACACTCAATATGAATGGATGGATCATTTAAATGCTTTGAGCGAATAAGTGGACAATAGATCCCTATGATGTAATTTATGTAAACTGCATAATGTTTGCCACCATCAAGTGCCTGTAACATATCACTAAGAGGCCAAAATAAAACAATCAGTGCATACTGTAAAGAAAGAAAGAAAAAAAATACACCTACAAGGTCACTCGATGAAGGTTACTGAGAAATCCTAAAGGCCATCCATTAAATACCTGTAAGGAAAAAGGCAGCAAAACGGATCGTCTCATGTGCAAAGAAAATATAGACTTGTTAACTGTTTATTATTCTAAACATAACATTATGGAATCAACAACTTCACTTTATATGGAACAAAACTACGAACTGATGAAGCTAATATAGGATATATTCATATATACTGATTTACACACCACATTTGCATAAGAGTCTCTCAGAATGGCTGTAGGAATGTTGGAGGTAAGCTTTTCCAGGTTGTTTTTTCTGATATTAGCAATCAGGAACTGCTGGTCAGAGTGCTACATCCAAAGTCTTACCATTTGGTAAGAGTTGCTTCTCCCAGAATCATGAGGGCTGCCCCGACAAAGTTCTGTACCACGAGGAAACTCGGTGCTTTAGCAGCAGCCACTAAAGGCCGGGCTTGTGAAGATGCTAGCGTGACTTGGAGTTCTCTCTTGGCAGCATCAGACATGGCTACTAAAAGAATACATACACCTTCTCCTGGGGTGGGGGTTGCCAACAAGGTCATTTCAATCACCTTTCTCCATATCCAATTTGATGCAGCGGTCTTTACACAGTGGGGGATGTTAGCAGGCCATCTTGAGTGCAGCGGGAATGTAAACATACAAGACAGCATCTTTGGCAGAATGTGAGGAGTCTGTTTGGAGGTAGTGGGTGAGGGGTCAAGATGGGGTCAGGACAAGGGGTTGCAGCAACAATTCATAGGAAGAATGTGGCAAGAGTGTAAATGACCTATGTTTGAGTCTGATTCTCGTCAGGGTTAGTCCTGTTTGAGGCACTTCTATGGTCCTGGGTGCAATAACTTGGGAAATGGCTAGCCATGGCTTCAGTCTGTTCCGCTGTACCGTCAGCAGCAGAAGTCACAGAATGTGTCCTGTGAACAGTTACAGAGAGAGAAGACCCCCCTGGTTGGAGTTTTGTTGATGGATTTTCTCCTTCAGTCCAGAAAGATCTACTGAGAAAATCTGCACAAAAATGAAAGGAGACAAGAAGTCAGAAAACACAAAACTGTTGCCCTGCTGTAGACTTTTTAGTGACCAATCTAGTACAGGAAGATAAGTCTCAGTTTACACTGCTCTTACAAGAGAAAAAAAAACATCATACTCTTGAAATAATGTTCAGAAGACCTGAGTTTTTCCATGTTTTTTTTTTTTTTTTTTAGATAACTTACCATTAATGTAGTGGTGTGAGGGAGTGTGACCGCCCAGCACTTTGTCATTTGAGCCAAGAAAGACTGAGGAGTCGTGGTTGCTGGTGAGGCCCTTCTGTAGGGCGTCTTCCTGCTGGGCATGCTCACTGAGGCTTTCTTTTAAGCCTGGTGTAGCCCTTCCCAGAGGATCCTCCTCTCCCACATAAGCATATGGGCAGTACTCCCGTGTACGAGTGTAAATGTTGGCATTGTCGTAGCAGTCGGAGCAGATGACCAAAGAACCTGGACCACCTGAAAAGAGCATGGATCACTAAAGCGTTTTTTTTCTCCTTTTTTCCCTCCATTTATTTAAACAAAAAACATGTTTGAAAAGTTGCCCAAAAAAAAGCAGCAAGTGTAGGTTTTTCATACTTATCTATATATCTATATCTATATATCTCTATAGATATATATATATATCTATATATCTCTATATATATATCTATCTATCTATCGATAGATATATCTATCGATAGATATATCTATCTATCTATATACTAATCCTTATTTCCACTGAGTAGCACGATACAGTAAGGTCCAGTTAAGAATGGACCAAGCATTTCAGGTGAGCGTTTACATTCAAAAGACCAACACAGCACATGCGAGGTGAAACTAAATAACTTAATGGGTCCATGTCATAATGGAAATGCTCAAAATGCCAAACTGGACCGCACCACTCAGTGGAAACGAAGCAATAACGTACTCTAAACTGTCTTTACTTACAATTAAAGGCTTTGTTTCTATTACAAACATGATGTAAATCTCCTGAATGTGGCTGTCTAAATATAATGGACACATTGAAATTCCTCCCACAGAGCTATGAATCCAACACTTTCAAATGAGCCAAAACAAATAAACCAAAGGGAACATTCACCTGCGGGGATTCCAACTAGTCCCTCATGAGCCTCCCCAGGATGGAAGCTGTTGCGGCCTGAGAACAGAGATCCCACCCTGCAGTGCAGCATGCCGTTTCCTTCGGTTTCCACCTCACCGCTCATGTCGCCATAACACACACCTGGAACAACCGGCATACATGGTTACATTTTCCTTTAAGCAAGAGGATCATTCTAGGCTTAAGCCCAGCAATCATGACAACATTAAAAAGCGGGAAATTCTAATTTTCTTAAGTTTGAGATTTTCTTTAATATTGAAATAACAAGAAATAAAAGATTGAACTATTTTAATATATTCATTTAATAATGATGCTATTAAAAATACAAGTTCCTTTTTTTTTAAGTGCCTAAATAAAGGGTTCATTTTTTTAGATATAGTTGTACTTATCTTATCATTTGACAGTCAGCCTATTTCCATGAAAAGTTTGTGTTAAAACCTTTATTTCTGTTTGCAGCTTCAGAAAACATTCCAATTTTTTTTATGTCAAGCTTTAGAAAGATGAGTGAAATTATACATGTGATTCCAAAGCAATAATATATTAACAGAATAGAATCACCTAGAAGTGTGAACTCCAGACAAACAGTGGATTGCTTACTAACCATCTGTGCCTTTATGAATGTAGCCGTTAGAGAGCGGGGGCATGAGCTGCTGGTGGCTGCCTGCCTCAGAGCTGCTGTAGCCCTCCTGAGGCTCTGACAAAGTTCCCTGAGATGACAGATAGCTCGGAATATCTGCTGGCAAATTCATCTCATCTGTAAAAAAACAACAACAAAAAGTGTTTTCTTAACAGCATGTTTAAGGATCCCCTCAGATGAAATTCCTGCTTTTCTTATTTTTCTTTACTTGTATGTCTGGCATTTTTCTTATAAAAAAGAACAAACGTAAAAAGAAATGACTTAGTTTTTGCATTTCTGAGTATTTCTCCTTTTAAATCGCTGTGTAACTGTGGCAAAAATGCTCCATTTGAATTAATGAGTCATAACGGCCAGCCAAAAAGCGCATGCGTGCCCGTCATTCAAACTACAAGAACCACAGCGCACGTGAAAGCTCCCTGACCTGCTCCTACAAGCACAAGCTGTGCAGGAGAAGTAAAGTTGGAATCTTCCCACTTCTGTACTGTGGAGGGTTTGATTCAATGAAAGGGCCATACTGTTCAGTGGTTTTAAAAGAAATAAATGTTCTTACAAGTAAGCAGCTGGACCCTTTTTTTTGTTTGATAACACCACAAGATATATTCAAATTGCTGCCACGGCACTAGCGCTCATCCTCATCTGTAAGAGAAGACGTTGGTGTCTTATTCAGCCCATGGAGCGACAGGCTCCTTACACGTGGGAGCGGTTACGGATGAAGTGATTTTGGGAAGTCTTGCTTTTTTATTTTACAGAGGAGTTCTGGATCCAACAATTCCACATGACACGCTGTGGGACCTCTTGTGGTGCCTGCTGTGCGGAGCTCAGTGCAGTCAGTTCCTCCCAAGAAGCGCATTTCATTTGAAAAAAAGTGCTTTGGAAGTAAAGGGGAGCTCTTCACTTTCCTTGTCTGCGCTGGCATTTGTCTCAAAACGATATGGCTGGACATTTAAGCTTTAGCTTGACATTCTTTGTAAAAGCGGTAAAGATTTATGCTAGCGAAACACACAGCTATCATGATCAGACCGAGCGGGGTGTCAGGGGCGAGACTACACTGAAGGGCATGCCCACTCACAGGAGATTTTGGAAAGAGGTTTCAGACCAACATGAAATATGGCTTTTTAAGGTATTTAGGTTGTGGGATTTTGGTTAAAAACTTAATAATCAATTAAAACACCCCTGGAAACAATTCTCATATGGAGACTTTAAAGTTTCAAGCACACAGCAAAATGTGAACTACTAACCGGTGTTGGTGATACTGTAGTCCTCAGTCTTTCTGCGCATGTGATAAATGACAATGACCCAGACCAGAGAAGTTCCAACCACACAGCACACCACCACAATCACCACGATGCCCACAGTGGTCCAGCCGTCCGGATCATAACCTGCTCCAGTTTCACAGTTTGCTGACAGTAAGACACTCAGGTAGATGTGGCCGCGCTCAGTTCCCAAAGTATTAGACATGATGCACGTGTATTTCCCAGCATCAGTTGGACCGGCGTCAACTATAATCAAAAGCTGATTGGCAGCAGCAAAGAAGTGCCGCTCAGTTAGCACCAGCGGGCCATCGTCTTTGGTCCAGTTGAGGCGTGGAGTGGGGCTCCCCCCAGCTATACACTGAAGTACAGCCGTTTCGCCCCGGGCCACTGTCCTGTCTTCCAGGGTCCGCACAAAGAAAGGAGTTTCTACAAGAAGAAGATTTATTATATACTTTTGATCCAAGACAAGTCACAATTTATCAACTTTTATCCAATATTTGGTTTGTCACCAACTGTCCGTTAATGTAATTGACTGAAATCTCATTACAAACTGAATAATTATTATTAATTTTCCTTAATTTTGGGGTTTTTCTCAAGATAGAGGACATATGTAAAAAAAAAAAAGCTCAACTAATTCCGGAGTTTTTCTTTTTTCAAATTGTTGTAAATCATGAGCAGACAAAAATTCAGATTGGTTAAAATTGTATTTGCTATGTAGAACACACAATGGGCAAGCTCCCTGCTTTGCTCTATTTTGATGCATCCTCTTGCAGACGACTAGATCCACGTTCATTTTGATTTTCCTTATCCAAGCTGGTATCTGACAAAGCTGTATACGGCTGCATAGCTTCAATATTGCTCACCATTTTTGTAGAACCACTAATGTTAGCTTGGGGTTGTGAGGAGCTGTAAGGTAGCGAGAGAGCATGTAAACAAATAGCTCTCAGTTATGGGTGATGGGAAATGGGGGGGGGGTTGCTTTGCACCAACAGTCCCCCCTACCACTCAGTTTAATTTCTAATGAACTATTGCCAGTCTGCAAAAGCTATGTCTTAGAAGACGACAGGTGTTTATTTCCATTCTCCAGTTTAGATCATTACCAAAAGTGTGATTAATCTAATTTTTTTTAATCGATTGACAGCACTGGTCATTTTTAAACTTTTAATTGTGTTTAGCAGGCCTCAGTATATTTTGTCTGTATTTTACTGTGTATGAGTGTTGTACTGACTTTACTGATGATTGTAAAGTTCTTTCAGAAAAAATAAAGTAATTATGATTTAAATTCATCTTGATTGTGGCTAAAAACTTTAAAGACCACTGGGAATACTTTTAAAATGGCTCAAAAAATGATCTGCGTGGGTCATCAAAGGGGTTACTCACCCAAAACAGTAAGTGTAGCGTTTGCCGAAAGGCTGCCTGCCGCATTTTGGGCCGTGCAGCTGTACACTCCCATATCTTCAGTTTTAACATTTGCAATAAAGAAGATGTCATCATCTGGCATCACATGCATCCGGCGCTCCCGAGCAGCAGGGAAATCAGTGCCTCCATCCTTCTGCCAAGCAATCTGGGGTGACGGATGACCTTCTGCTGCGCACTCCAGCCTGGCCATCGTCCCGGTGCGGATGGTAAGATCCATGGGAGTCTTAAGAAATGAGGGCATCTCTGTAATAAAAATACAAAAAAAAAGCCTTTAAGATTAGAAGTTAATGTGTTTTATGGTCCACTTCTGTTCATTTATCTATTTATTGCCATTGAAGTGACAAAATAAAAGGACACCAAACAATTTCTTTCACATATTAATTAACTTCAGTAAACAAAAAATAAATAAACACATTTTTGCAATTCAGCCACAAGCAAAACTAAGGAACTGTAAGGAAATTCTCTGAATTCACAGGATCATTCATTAAAAAATTGAATAACTCTCACCATTGACTGTAAGCTTGGCTCTGTTGGAATAGTTGGAGCCAAAGTGGTTAGAAACCACACACTGATAACGGCCTTCATCAGTAAAGTTGACATTGAGGAGGTGAAGGACGGTGGTGTAGATAAGCTCTCCTTCCTGATAACTAGCATAATTCTGCACTTCTGCATCATACAGCACCTCCCCATCCTTTCTCCATGCAGTGGTCATTGGTGAATCGCTGCTGCTGGATGCGATACACCTCAGAGTCACATTGCTCCCACGCAAAACCACAGATGTTTCGGGGTGAGTTTTGATTAGAGGCTTAGGAAAATCATCTGTGGAGCAGAAAAATAAATTACATTAGTGCTAATGTAAACCACCTTCTGCAGAACTTTAACTGAAGATTAACTAATGTTCTGCAGAAAGTGTCAGTCGAAACCATAGAGCACATGAGTCATGGTCAAGGGCCACATTCGACCTGTTGTGTAATTATTTCTGGCCCGAAAGATCCTTTTATATTGTTGGCATAAATGGCCCGGCGATATAGCGTGCTGGTATAAAATACAACTACAGATCCCATCATGCACCATGTTAGCTGCCTTGTTGAATGCCTGTGTGGTCAGATTGGGCAATTTCGTGCCAAATTCAACAGTTTTCTATTTAAAGGCAAAATTTGCTTTGGGCAGCAGGACATAATTCAGGTTTGTTTGGTGGTTCCTTATTGAAACACATCTGCATACATGTCTATCAATGAGTTATGTGAATGACTTAATCATTTTTATCCTTGAAATTGCTGAATTTTACGTGTTTCCTTTACAATTACGGCACAGACTGTGAGGTGAAACAGCACATGATGCGCAACCTTGATTGCACAATCCCAGATAAACTGAGTTGATTCTGTGCCTTTAATTTACTCAGCGTATACTAATAATGTCTTTCTTTATTAACTAATAATACATTATACACATTTTTATTACATGTCTTTATTTTCCATATTTGAAGTTTACATTCGTCTGTCGTTTATTTGGTGTTCGTGTAAACCAAATAAAATTGAAAAGACAGCAGACGATGGAGACATAGAACTGCGCTCTTTGAGACATTAATAAATAGATATTCAATAATATAACCATAGATAATCTGTTTTTGAATGAATAGAAGTTTCAGGGAGGATTGTTACTGTTGACATTGCACAAACTTAGGAAAACGCCAACTATTTTTGGAGTAATCTCAAGCGAAACGTTATTGGGTTTAGTTTTTAATGTTTTATTAACACATAAAACATTAAATTCACAATAAGAGTTTTTTTCAAATCAAATCACTCTCGATATGTTTGACGAAGATGCACACAGGGCCTCACACAGCTTGATGCTAGAAAACGATGCTAGGAGTCCAGCTCTGATAAAACAACCAAAGAGCAAAGACAATGGAATGAAAACAGATGTGTTGTTGCTGAAAAGCACAAATTTAATTTTTACTTCCAGGCTTTGTTTGTTTTGTTCTGCAACATGTTTATATTTGGATAATTTTGATAGAACATATTTTATGTTTATTTTTATGAGCAAAATCTTTTGAGATATTTAAATTTTATTTTTTTAATGCACAAAAAGACATTCAAAAGATAAATTTGAATGTTGTTTTCTTTTAGCATTATAGCACAAGTCACAATCAAACATCTATAAATAACAGATTAATGGAAAAAAAGCAAACATTTGTGTTTCTGGTGTTCACTCTGTTTTTAAATTGTACAAAAACTAAAACCAATTAAACCAATCAGTTGTCAATGTGGTAAGAACTGCAGACAGTTACGATATCGAGAGACTTCCAAAGGGAAAGAGACTGTACTTGACTGACCACAAACGAACTCCTCCGGGCTGATGGACAGAACATTGCGACCAAAGAGGTTTGCAGGATGGGCGCAGACAGCAGAAACACTCTGCAGAAACGGACTTTCTGACAACCACGGCCCAAGCCACTGCATGTGACAGTCACACAGCAGGCTGCTTGTGTTCAGAACACTGTAGGAAAAAAAAAAAAGAACATTAGATTTAACAGCTATCTTATTAGTCATCTCATCACTAGATTCTTAAAAATATGAGCTTTCACCATATCAAATATGCATGAAGCATATAATGAAGCAAACGTGTATATTCTAGCATGAATGTCAGATCAATTCCTTTTAAAGAGATGTTGCTAATACACATCTGAATGTGCAACAACTGTACCTCTATAGTGTGGAGCACAACTCAAAACACTGATCACAAATGCAATCTATCTAAAGTAGAAACCTCATGAAGAAAACTATAAAAATTTGAGTTTTTGCAACAAATCATAAGAAAAAAATTCTATCTGCTGTTTTGTCAACAGCATTTAGTAAACAATATATGGCTTGAAAACATAAATAGAAACAACAAACAAAAAAACCTTTTTAATGGAGGACTGATCAAAGTGTTTCACACTAGTATTTTTATTGAAATGTAAAATGCATTACAAATAAAATGTGCTGTTGAAAGAGCTTGTCAAACTTCAACTTTATCAGGCAAAGTGTCACAATGTTCTCTTTATGGTGTTTGACATTAGCTGGGAGCGTCTCATGGTGATTGCCTCAGAGACTACACCAGTATGGACTAATAAAAACCTTAAAATGGCAGAAGATTTCACATTTTACAACCTTTCCTCACATGCAGGAGACAGCTGTCACTGCAGTCTCTAAACTGGTATGAAAGTGCAAACATGTTCTCTAAAGCACATTTTTAAAAATATCTGTGAGTTTTTGCATGTTTAGCCAAAATGTTGACGTTCAAAACAAACCCCACGTCCTAAAGATCATAGAATATTTCATTATCACAGCAGCATGTGGGTGTTTTATACTGTATCCTCTTTGCTTAAACTAACTCCTTCTTTTTTTAAATTAACATTTGAATGTGTTCTAATTATAAGTTTTTTGACATATAATAATAACTTATCCTACACAATAATAAAAACATAACACACACCTGATTTATGAGCAATGCTCCCCATGTAAAATTTCTGTTTACCTAACTGATGTGTGGATGCAAGCATCAACAGCTGACCAACAAGTCCTCACAAGCTGTAGTATTTCATAACAGTTTTGTGTAAAATGCAAATATGGCTCAGGTATTCAGGACATCTGAAGTCCTGTCATGTTTTTATAATGAAACAATAACGGAATCAATCCAGAATACAAGACAATACAGGTTGCCTTAAGAAAGGCCCCCCTTTCCCCACATGGGCAAATGAAAGCTGCAATTTAGCATTTACTCACAATCCTTTGAGCTTCAAATGGGAGAATGCTTGAGGGTGTAGGGACATTATGTCATTCTTGCTCAGGTCCCTTTAAACAACAGAAATCTCAGTTAAACACATATGATCAAACAACACAGCTTTATTTTTAGAGCACAAAACAGCCCTAGGACAACCCCCCACCTCCCAAACTTTGAATTGCAATTGATTGGACATCAGTTTTGATTTTTTTACCAAGAAAAAAAAATTTAAAAATAAAAAAAAAAAACCTCACAGATATTCCAGCTCCTTCAGGCCCTCAAACGCTTTCTCTGTGATGGATTTTATTTTGTTTTGTTGTAAAATCCTGGAATACAAAAACAGCGACTCAGTGAAACAGTTAAATATGCAAAATTTGGTCTTAGTTGCATTATTTGCAGTCTGTACCACCGTCTCTGTAATTTTTTTAGCAGTAAAAGTAGACAACCCAAAAGCTAAAAATAACTGTACAGTTCAGTTTGTGCTATAAACGGCATTCAAAGCAGTCTTTGCTGATATGTCTACAGAACTGAGCCAAAAAGGTTTTAAAGTTATACAAAATACATATGCAAATATTTAAAGGATGTTTAATTCAATGTTCTCACAGATTGTTCAGCTTCTTTATTCCTTCAAATAGACCAATTGAGTCCTCAATGGCCCAGGAAATCTCATTGTTGTGGATATCTCTGTAAAACAATGACACTGTGTTGGTTATAACAATAATTTAAACAGGTTGAACATCTCAAGAGACTACAATGAAAGTTATTTGCCTCTTCTAACTGTGGAGCATACCCTACTTGGATGACTAACAAGCTGAAAGACCACACTTTCGAGCTGTGCCATAACTCCAAGCCCCTGCTGTTCTGATGAGAGGAAATAATTGGCTGATCTCATTCAAGAACTGAGATAGTTCTTGAATGCACTAAAAAAACACATAGAAGCTTTGTGTTTCTATAATGGGTCATGGGCCTTTTGTTTCTCTTCCCTCACGCCTGGCTGCCTCTGAAAGAGGTACGGCACTCTCAAATGACCCTATCATATGAAGGATTGCAGGAAGGTTCAGATCTCCAAGTGAAACCTCTTTTTCTTTGCAGTTCAGTGGCTGAAACAAGATTTAATCCCTATGAGAAACGTGTTTAATGCAGATGTGTCATCTGCCACTATTTCTCAAAGTAACAGGAAATGGGCATTGACAGGAAACTCAATGATTCAAAGATGGTGGGTATGAATGACTTCACTGAGACCGTTTTTGGGAACAGCACAGGGTATTCAGCTAATTAATGCCATGCTGTTTTACCTTTTATTATCATAGGAAGAGAAATTATTGGACTGCTGCAATTCACTGCAAAGACAGCGTAGGTAAACAAACCGCTGCAGCTTCATCCTCTGTGACTGGGTTAGGATATCAGCTGGTTTTGTTTACATGTTTGATTACCTGATCTTTCAGTGTTTATAACAATTTACATTAACTGTCCAGCTGTTTTTTATGTGTGTGATGAGGGGGTCATAGAACCTTAAGTAACGCTTTGGCCTTTTAACAACAAAAGATACTATTTCACATCTTTTCAGGCTGAAAAATGATGATCCTCAGTCACCAGTATTTGAGTCATCATCGCTGTACTGTACTCAGGAAAAGATTAGGGATTTCAGCATTTCATTAAACATTTACTTTAACAGTGAACTGAATTAGCCCTTTTGCTGTAATGACTCCTGACTAACATTTTAAGTGGACTACTGCTAAATAAATTGTTAGTCCATCTTAATTCCAAGACACCTTTGGCAGTTTACTGTTGCTACAATTCACTTATACGAAAGCTCTATCTAGATAAACAAAGTGGCATCAGTGCATTCCCTCTATTTCATGAGCAGCTGTTTTAAAGTCCAAGTGCTATCATAAACCATCATTGTTTTCTTGAGAAAAGGTCTCTCAACAATGGAAGAGAATATGCACCTATAAGGGAACAGACACTAAGTAGATTCAGAGAAAACTAAAGAAAGCAAAAGCACAAACAGAAGACAGACCCTCCAAAAACACATTTAACTTGTTTTGTATATCAACAAACTGTGCAATAAATAATAAATATTTTCCAAATACAACTAGGACTACATATGAAGGCTGAAACAAACAGACCTGTAGTAGTCAGTGGTCTTCATAGGAATGCACAAAACTAAGAGCAACCCAGCAATCATTTAAGCCTCACTGGAGTTCTTTCAACAAACATTCAACATACATGAACAGCTGAGTGTGTATCAGAGCACTTACAAAGTACGCAGATTGGTCAGACCACTGAACACCCCCTCTCCCAAATGACTGATGGAGTTTTCTCCCAGGTACAGGCTCTCCAGTAGACCCAATCCTACGAAAGCTGTTTCCTCAAGTCTAGTCAGGTGATTGTAAGACAATTCTCTGCACAGAACAGTCACAAAAGAAAATGCAACTCTTCAACATCTGCATTTGAAAGAAAGCATTTTTTATAATGAGGTATTTTGTCAAACTGGATCGTAGAGGATGGATAATGCAAAATCATCCTAAATTACCCAGCATGTGCCAGAAAACCATACATAGACTGAATTTCCAACCCAAAAGTTAATGAAAGAGAGGCTTCTCTTGTAAACATATGGAAATTTAGAGTAAACACACTTACAGTTGCTCCAGCTTCTGGCAGAATTCCCAGGCATCTGGTCGGATAACTCCTACAGAATTGTGGCTGATTTGCAAGACACGCAGCATGCGAAGACCGTATAGCCAACCTTTGTCAATCTCAGTCAGGTTGTTGTGCTCCAACTCCCTAAACAAATGGTTAACAAATAAAATCAAGTCAGGAAATAATTATAAATGAGCTGCACTTGTTTGAATACTTGGAACCTGTCAGTTGCACTAAAAGTAACATGTAAAATATTAGACCAACGCTGATGCAATGTGACTTTGTACTCACAATTCTTCAATGTTGGTCAGACCAAAAAAGGCCCCATCCATGAGCTTTGAGATGCCATTTCTCTGCATCTTCAGTGACCTGAGCGAATCCATTCCCTTAAACGTGAGGCTGTCCACAAACTTGATCTTGTTGCGTTTCATTTCACTAAAAAGGGAATAACCATCACTTTTCTTTATTAAAGTGCTAAAGCTGTTGTTTTCTGCAATACACTGAGAACATGAAGTTAAAGCAAATTCAAAACCTTTTAAATTATGTTTGCACTTCAAAAGATGTATTATACTTACAGAATTTGAAGCTGTGGAAGTCTGAACACTTTGGGGGGAAGCACAGCTAATCGGTTTCTGTTCAGCCTCAGCACCAGCAGGGAGCTGGAGATGTTTTCAAAGCAGCCAGGCTCAAGAACACTGATCTTGTTGTTTGTTAAATTTCTGTGAAACAAAAAGGCAAGAATAAAACATGAGATATAGGATTAAAAAAATATTGAAATACAAACAAATAAGCAAGTTTATAAGTGCTTACAGATATTTCAGCTGAATGGATGGGAAAGACCCAACTCTGAGTTCGGAGATGGAGTTGGAGGTAAGGTCCAGTGACTCAAGAGAGACATACGGTTGTAGGAGATGCAGGGACACCTCCATGATCTTGTTGTGGACTCTAAATTTTTATGAAATTAAGTCTGGTATTAGTGAACACTGTCAACAATACAAGACACATGACAGATTGTTAAAACAAAGAAAGAATTGTGTTGGGGTTTATTGTCAGTAATGAATACCTCATCTGTGTATCAACAAACAATGAACAAGAATTTTTTTTTAAATTACAAAAGAAGATCATGAAAACCTCTAAAGATCTACAATCTTGCTAATTTTTGAAAATAACTTAAAATTGTTTGATGTGACAGCTGCACACCACTAATTTCACTTCTAGCTATCTTAAGGTGGTGCTACGCCTGAAGGAAATCAGAAAACTACATCATTGCTGGCTGACTATGATTACTTTACTTTTTGACACTTTTATTTTGACACTTCCGAGTTAAAAATATTTTTTTTTCTTTTTTGTCTTTTTGCTTAATTCAGCAAGCAAGTTTTTCACTTCTTGTTTCTTTTCAAACATGCATGGCCTCATCATCATCATTAATGGTAAATGCTGTATACTTATATAGGTGGGCAAGGGAATCAAGCCTGCAATCTTCTGATCAGAGGCCGACCTCCCTACCGCTGCACCACGGCCGCCCGTATCCCGCCATTAATTAAAGCGTCCTTAAAGATCCACTTCAATGAAAGCTGTGTTTCTGGTGTTTTGTTTAAACATAATCTTGTATTATTTTTTTTATAATGGAGGACATATATGAAATAATTTCATATTAAACTGCATTTGAGTACGTCTTTATTTAAATTGGGAGCAGATGAAAAAAATGCCATTTGAAAAAGCTTTCTTTTGTGACGCAACAAGTGAAATGGACAAGCCAAAGTGTCACTGCTCTGCTTAATTCTGATGCATCCATGCAGACAAATAGATACATTGAGATACTTCTTCATTTTCCTCGTCTGAGCTGGCTCAAAACTGTACAGCTAGATAGCTCTGATGTTGTTCACCATTTTTGTTGTACTGCTAATGTCTGTCGCACAGCGCAAACTTTGTCATTGAAAACAACACAGGTTTTTAATTTTGCCTTAAAAAGTTATAATCATAGTTTAAAAAGACAACTGGGAATGCTTATACGACAGATCAGAATATGATTGTAGTGGGACTGTAATACAAATACAGAAATATTTTTGAACAGCCCTACCCCTCTTTAAGATTCTTATAACAATGTTCCACACCTCAATTCAAAACAATTTCAAAATGTTAGGAAAAGTTCTATGTTTAATTTATTGCTTGGTGGGTGGATGTGGACAGTGCATGTTAAAAAAATGCATTCAAACTAATGTTATAATGACAATTGTTGTTAATATGTAAACTTTACCTTAATGAAATTTAAAGCAACCAGTTGACAGTTGTCAGTGTATAAGGAAATAAGAATTATGAACTTACAAGGACAGTGAGGTTATGTTGGAAGACACTTCTCCAAGAAAGGGAAAAACAGTCAGCTCATTATGATTCATGGTACTGAAATGAAATAAACAGAATGTTGCTGTCATTCATTTAATAAAGCTAATTAAAAACCCATTTCACAAATAGTGCGCACATAGCATCTTCTGGAAGCGAGATATCCCCCCCCCCTTTTTTTAGTTCATAACTTTATCAAACAATCCAATAGTTTGTGTTCCTTAAACTGGAAGAATTTATAATCAAACATATTTACAGCAAATAAAATGAATGCATGTTTATACTGTTTTGACAAATAAATGTTGGGCAACAGTGATGATCAACGATAAATATGACATATTGTGTTATATGATCATATTTGAAGATATTTTAAATTTAAAAAAAAACACGAGTCCATATCAGAAGTACCAGATGATGCGTGAATTAATAATTTTGCAGCCTTTATTTCACAATAACAATCCGTGCAAATAATTTACTCTCTTAAAAATATTGCTACAAGTAGATCAAGTTTTGTGCTTACACTTGCGTTGTTCTTTCTGGGAGGTCTTGAGGAGGGGTTAACAGCTTTTTCCTGTTGCAATCCATAATATCTAGATCATCTTGTCCTTTCGAACAAGAACACGGAGCAGGGCACGAAGAATATCCAGCCCAGGCACCCACACACAGCATCATGACGACAAAAGCTTGAGGAATGGGCCAACCTTCCGCCATTTTAAATGTCCTCCGACAGAGGTAGCTACGTGGCTAGCTAAAGGTTCAACGAGCACGCTGACAGTTAAGACATAAAAGTATCCCAGTTGTCCAATATCAGTCTACAAACACATATTGAAAAATTTATCTCGCAATGACTAAAACAACTAACTCAAAATCATGTTTAGCAACTTGCGCTTGGTATTCCAAGAAACATTTCCCTTCTTCCCAGAACCTGGAATTCCTTCCGCTCCAATCAAGATAGCTTCACGGAGCAGCTACGACGCAGCTAGCTAGCTAGCTCGCTGTGCGGTCCTTTCCCCCAACATAAACACATTTTCCAAAAATAAAATATAATTCGAAATATCCACTATTTGACTAGAGATAACTATAACACAAACCTAAATGTTAATTTTACTCAACTGGCATTATTTAGAAGTCATTTTCCCAGTGTTTGGTTTTCCTCAGGAAATCAAAGCTCCTTAAGTTGACGACATAGGACATCTTAGATCCCGCCCCATTCCAGCATGTTTACAGCCTTGCTATTGGTTCAAAAGGAAACTTGTCAAGAATTTTCACGAATATGATTGGTCCATCATCAAACATGTTTTTAAGATAGATCGGCTTTTCAGAAACAGAAAAGTTTTGTCACAACTTTTTAAAAAAGTAATAAAACTGCCAGGATTTAAACCTGAAATTCATAGAACTTCTCAGTCTTTTCACTGTTAACAAAAGATACACAGCGTATATTGTAAATTAACAAACACAGTGTGTGTGGAAAGAAAAACTCTTGAAAGTTCACTTAATAAAAAAAGAAAAGCACTAAAAAGATAACTGTTTCTGCTTGCCGTCGTTTAAATGCTGATATATTAAATAATAAATAATAAATAATAATAAATAACAACGACTGAAATTATGTTTATTTTCGTTATTTCTTTAAAGCTGAAATAAAGTGGCCATGTGCCAATAAAAGGACCAAACAATCACTTTTTCTCATTTATAAGTTATCAGACGTCCTGCTACTCAGACATTTAGAAAATAGTGACGAGTCATCAAACACAAAAGAAACAACTTTAAATAAAGATGTGTTGTTGTTTCCTATTGCTTACTGTGGGCATACTGCAGTTTCATTAGTCTACAACTATTCTCAAAAAAGCCCAAGATTAAGAACATGGATTAAACATACTATAATAAAAAGAGCGAATAAGGTCGTTCACCTATAGAGCTTTCTCTGTGTCCGCCCATTAGAATTGAGATTTGCTCCTCCAACGTAGCCTGGCTCCTCCTTCACTCAAATGAAAAGTATAAAAGAATTTCCAAGAACCGCTTCACCCTTTGTTTGCTCAAGGCACCGAGAACTCCAGCATGTCCCAACCGGTTCATGAAGCCGCACCAGCCGCTGTGTCACTCAAAGACAGTCCAGCGGTACCAGTATATCAACGGACATGTCGTCTGGACGTCAGCAAACCACAGCATGTCCTGTATGTTGTTGGCACTTGTTTGGATGTGAGCATCTACAGGTAAGGAAATGCGCTCAGCTGCTGGGTGAAGCAGAGACTATCGCCCTTCACTGACACCTGATATGGGCGGGTGTGGACGACAGCAAGACTGATTATAGCCTCAGGTGTTTGCATTCACCGGCCTTTTAGAGTAAGCTTCAACAGGTACACGCGCTCCTATGCACCATTATTATTATTATTATTGAATAGGACAGTATAATTATCATTAACAGTCAGTCACTGATAATTATAAATGTTATGAGCATTAACTGTAGACAACTGACGTAGACACAACGTATGTTATACTTATTCTGTTCTAAGTCAGTGGTTATAATGCTGTAAAAAAGTTCACATAATTTTAGATAAAGTTTCATAATCTGTCATTGTGCACAATGGTGGCAGAACTTTTGAGTCTCGTACAGTGGATTGAATAAACAATCAGTCATTGTTTCTGTATACAGCATGGAGTCTGTTTATTTCCAAAAAAAAAAAAAAAAAAAAAACTGCTTCAGGCCCACACAATGCAAAAAGCCAACCTACAGAAGAGAGACTTAACCAGAAGACACCATGCCAAGCATGATTTAGCTGAATGTCAAAGTTGAATGTTTTATTTTTTTACAGAAAGTTTGATGATTATACACAATTATCATTTCAGCTATCTAAACCTTTGCCGATTACAATTATCACTGCTTCATGAATTCTAAACATGTTGCTCCTTAAAACTTAACCTGAGTTTGAAGCAACTTTTATTATCATGAAGGTCACTGATGGAAACTCCACCAAACCCGTTTGAATATAACCGGGTGGGAAATGCTTCACATGCGTTTGTTTGTATGCATAAGTGTGTCTGTGTGAGCTGTAGTTGTAATATATATGTGTTGTTGACATGTTTATATGTGAAGATTTTTGGAGCAAACTGGTATATTTGTAACATTTGAAAGTGTCTGTGTGGACAGGCCCCACCCTCTAGACCACGGGTCACCAACCCTGTTTCTCGAGGGGTACTGCCCTGCTTGTATTGCACCTAACCCTGCTTCAGGAATTGTTGCTCACCAGATCAGACGTGTACAGTCAATCAGAAACTGATGATAAACTTCCAGTAATGTATTGCTTTATGATTAACACCCCCCCCCCCCCCCACACACACACACACACACACACACACCCACACACACACACACAATTCTGTAATCATCCTCCAACTTGCTTAATCCCTTTCCCCCCTTTTTTGTGCCCTTACTACAATCTCTAACATCCCAGTTTCTTCTTTTCTCTTTGTATTTTCTGTCTGGTCCAATTGAAAAAAAGTATCCAAACATAATCAATATAATTAGAGTTTAGCCTCAAATACAAAAGGAATGCATTCAAATATACACCTTGTGTGTCAGAAAATTCATAACCCCCTATTGTAACAGTAAAATCTGTCCAACACAAGAGGCCTTCAGCTCTTATCTGTTTGCTCAGTTGTTGGATAGGATAAGTTTAAAAAAAAAAAAAACAGTTTAAATGTATCAGTAAATGTTAGGGGTGTAACAATTAATCAAATTTTTTCCCACCAGATTGATCTGTTTGAAGCAAATTGTTAATTGAATTAACCTAAAACATTATAAAATCATTAAAAAATTAAATACATTGATTATAATCAATCTTGAAAAATACCATTTGGATTGAGACATGGTACATTTATTTAAAAATAATGTTAAAAACATACAAGTGCCATTACAGCGGACAATACATATATGACAGCAAAAAATGAAGACGTCATCATTTACAGTCCAATGTGTGGAAGTACTTTGTTGCAAATACTTGTGACCATACAGTGTGATATAATGTTCCCTTTGTATTATTTTATTGTGAAAAAATAACAGTGAGCTGACCTTTAGGAAACTAAAATGAGAAGGAATTTGTCATTTATTCTTGTTTACTTGTTTGTTTGTACACATATTTAATGTACACTTTATTATCTTGCAAGAAATACATAGGAATCTGAAATATCATATCAGATAAATATGATGGATCAAGAACATAAATAACATTTATAAAACCAATAAAAGACCTTTAAAAGTTTTATATCATCGGTCTTGGAAGACCAGAGAGCAGGGGGTTATGACGTTCTACTCTCCTAGAAATAGAAGCAATGTTTGCTAATGTTTTTAAGATAATAAAGTTCTGTTTTTGTAATATTTTTAATTTGTGGAATAAAATTAATTTCAGTGCCAAAACAGCATCCAGGTTTCTCACACACTGAGAAGTTTTATTGTTCTTTAGTTTTGATAAAAGGATCTCTTTCCTGTCTTCTGAATTGATCACTAAAACATCTGTTTTGTTCTGGCTGAGCAGTAAGAAATGTTTTGCCATCACTGAAAATATCTAAAGTAGTTTAAAAGCATGCTGACTAACTCTTAGTCATCAGGAGACACAGCAACGTTAAGTTGAGTCATCAACAAAGCTATGGAAACAAATGCCATGACTTCTGATGACGTTCCCAAGTGGCAGGATAGACTGTATAGACTAAAAAGCAGTGGGCCTAAAATTGGTTCTTGGGGAACACATCAATTGATTTCATGGACTAGTGAGGAGCATGTACCCAAACTTTCAGGTGAAATGCAAGTTTTTCATTGGCCCATTATTTCAAGAAGTTTGGTTACATGTGTCATGCTGTGTCTGCTGTGTTGCCCAATATTCGTGTGTAGAAACTGTGATCTGTTTCAAACCTCAAAGACACTTTAAAACAGGAAGACACTTTTAAGAAACAGTCACTAAACTTCAAATGCAATATGATTAAGACACAGCTTATTAAAGTAGCACACATATATCATTTATAAAACAAAAACAAAAACAAAGAATATTCTTGATATGTTTTCCAAAATTGAATTCTATTTTATGCCATGTTTAAAACAATTTTTAAGATAACCAGGTTTTGAATAGGCATGTTTTTTGTGTGAATTGTATGATTGTCTGAAAAAAAGTTTGGCAACTTTAAAATTAAAATAAAATGTATTCTCTAACAAACAGGAGAATCAATGGTATCATTAAAGCGATCATCAGAAGGTTGAGTCTGTGACTTCCTGTTTGTCAATAAGCTTCTGACACAAGTGTCAATGTTACAGTCAGTCTCTTTGTCAGATTAGTTTACACTTCCATCCCGTTCTCTGTAGGCATGAGCAGTATGTCATCTCTCATCCTGAAGGAAAAGAAAACGTTTGTTTCATTGCTGTGAAGTCATGTGACTGTTACTGGTTTCAAAACCTCATATCCATATTTCTCTGAACTGAAATTGTCTACATTGATGACAAGTACAATTTTCTATTGCAATGGATGCTGCCTGATACATCACACTGCTTCAACCAAGTATTAACAAATTACTTTTCAAAAACTGCAAATTAACACAATACTCAATGTATTTTCATTGACAGGAGTGCCCCTCCCAGCTCCAAGTTTTTTTCTGTAAAATGCACCCCCCAGGTTAAATACAGCATCAGCCCACCGACTGTGGAAACATCCCATCACTCTAAAATTCCTCTTGACAATAAAACCACTCTTCTCATCAGTATGGACCGTGCTAGTGAATTTGAAAATGATTCAAAGGTGAGTCTGACGGAAGTTTTGAAATGCTTCCATTATTTGAGAACAAAGAATTAAGATCTAAATGCTGATGAATTAGTAAAACGGCCACTATTTCTACTTGGGTACATTTTTGCTAAGGTTAGTTATTTATGAAATAAAGCTGATGATACAACCAGATTACAGAAACTAAATTGCTCTAACTAATAAAGTTGCAAAATGAATCAGAAAAACAAAAGAAGGTGTGGGAGTTTTTATAGGATTTATTTATTTATTTTAGGAACATAGTTTTTTGGTCTGACATGGCAAGACAAATCCCTCAGTTTCACTGGTTTAATTTTACACAAAACCACTTACATTAAAAAGTCTTTGTTTCAAATAAAGAAATGTGTCAGGTTGGGTTTCTAAAAGAAAGGAAAATACCTACAGTCTGTATTGTACATAAAAACAAAATGTTTTTGTCTTGAAAGCTGTCTGTGCGCTACTACAACGAGAACAGATATGCTGTAGGAGTGGCAGTTCTGCATTTAACAGCTGTTGGTAAGTTTGTCATTCTAAATATGAAAACGTGTTGTGTGTTAAAAAGAGCCAACGGTTCACATTCTACATGTGAGGTATTTCAAAAGGACAGTGTGATGATCAAATTGTATGTCGTGCAGAGATTTCTCTGGATGTGGATGCTGACAGAGATGGCATTGTGGAGGAAAACAACCCCAATAAGGTCAGCAGTAATCCTAACATTTAGGAGTGGTTTAGTTGGATAAAAAAAAAAAAAAAAAAAAAAAAAAAAAAACCTTTTGCTTTCACAGCTTAGAGTTAAAACCCAGCGTGTCTCTTAAGGATGTAGTGAGCAGCAAGTTGAAGCAGGAATAATTTGGGGTTTCGTTCACATCTCATCTCAAAAGAGTTCCACTTTTGTTTTGTCCCCATTAAAACGTCCCAAAACCAATTTCTATTAATTTATAAACAAGAGAAAAGTAAAATTTAGGAAAATGCTTAAGTAACTGTTTTTCTAAATAAAAAAAAAAAAAAAAAACATTTTTGACTGATTCACCTATACGAGTTCTCTCTTGATGAAAAATAATTTATAAAATCTTTTTTTAATGTTATGTTTATTAATCTGTCAGGGATCGTGGAGGTGGGGTCCTAATGGATATGGAGCTGTCCTTTTGGTCAACTGTGACTCAGAATCAAAGTTCTGCAAAAATAGAGATGACAACTCCCAGCAGGAGTTCATCTTCAATCTCTCAGGTAAACTATTTGTATCTTATACTGTAAATTCCTCCAGTAGCACCAGACTTGTGTACATTTTCCAGAGTGTTTGATGCAAATGTGATACATGCTTATTGGCTATGTTAATAGATACAACTTCACAAGTCAATACAAAAGCTGAATCAAAATGCTTTTAGTTTCTGAGTCTAATGTGTCAGAGATGAGCAAGTTCATCTGTTATCTTTTTTTAGGATATTTTGAGAGTGGTTTGTTGGAATTTTTAGGGGACTTGATGTACACCCCAAAACCAATGTCTGTATCTATAAGACAGGGGTTAGCAACTTAGACTTTGTAGCTCATAGTGGTACATAGTGGGGGTTGGGGGGGGGGGGGGGGGGGGGGGGGGGGGGGGGGGGGGGGGGGGGGGGGGGGGGGCAATAGTAGTTTCAAATTGAAGTTTGTTTATAGAGACACTGGTTGTTATTACACAGGAACTTAATATGGTTTTCAATGCAGATCTTAAGGACATGTCACCCATGAAGCTGCGAACTAGAGGTCCGTCTACCCTCCCAGAGGGCTACAAACTGATGATGCACATCTGTCTTGGAGATTCAGAGAAAATTCGTGTCTTTGGATCCAAATTTGGCAATAAAAAAGATAAGAATGGAGGTGAGTTGAAGTGTAAAAGCAGTTTGTGAAAAACAGAACAAACTTGCACCATTTTTGTGTAATTACTAACAAAGCTTCAACACAAGTGTGTTCTTGCCTTTACTTCAGCTTAGGTGGGTTAGAGTTATTATGCTCTGTCTTTTTCAGAAAACAGCAGCACTGTGAAAGACTATCCACTAATTCTGGGCCCCGAGGTCCTTTCTCAGGAGGTGTCTTACCCCGGAGGCAATGGAGAGATGGAATTCCATGTGGAAGGCCTCGAGTTTCCTGACAAAGATTTTGATGGGCTCATCACCATTAATCTCAGTCTGCTAAAGCCAATTGATGATGTAATTTTTTTTTCTCCCAACTGCACACACCCTTGTTTAATCTCTTGGTATTTATTTCACAGTTTGTGATATCCACTCTATTTTTGTAGAACATAATAGAAATGTTCTTAGTGATGTTGTTTTAGTTGGGGCTCCTCTTTTTGTGCTTTTCAGGGAATGTCATGCTCACATTAAATCAGATCAAATCAAATCAAACTTTATTTGTATAGCACGTTTCCTATGAAGCACAACACAAAGTGCTGCAACATGAAATTCATGTTGATCATGTTGCATTCTTCCTAGAGATCCTTCTTGTTTCTACTCGATTCAATAACTCACAGAAAAGTCTTATTTTATATGTTTTATTCAAATTACTTTTTACAAAGAATGGCATGAAGTCAGTTATTTGTGTGTTTCTACTTTTGTATTTTAACAGGGGGTTCCTGAGACACCCATTTTTACAGACAAAGTGATGTTCAGAGTGGCCCCATGGATCATGACACCCAACACCCTCCAACCTGAGGAGGCGTTTGTCTGCCGGTAAGAGCAGGCTTGTAAATAATTCATGTGACGCTAGAGATGTCAGAAGCTGCTAAGATGTTGATAGGCAGGTTGTTGAATAACTAAATAAAGACAAATATCTTCTAATAATGTCAGTATTAGAAATATTGTGTAAAAAATGGCCCTCAAAAAGCTGCTTGTGCACTTTAGTAAGGATTTTGAGCTTATAAGACATAAATAACAATTGGGTTTTTTTAGGTAGCAAAAAAATATAAATTTAATATTTATTGTAGATGTAGTTTTGTCAAAGCACAAACCTGAAGCTTCCCACCCCCACTAGACAAGTAACTGCCTGTCCGTTTAAACACAGTGAAGTGGGGGTGCATGGACCCAAAATTATTATGAAACCAAAGGCAAAACAGAGTTGAGTGTTGGATCTTCTTTTGAGGAACAGCATGACACAGCTTGTTTCTGCTCCCTGTTGAATTCCCTGAAAATCCTGGAAGCTGCACAGCAGGTTTTTCAAATTTTCAAAGCGGTTTCTTTTATCGTTCTCGACAAACTGCCTTTCTTACAAACAAGTCTTACAAGATAATTTAGTTTAGACTGTATTTACTTTTCTTTTGGTAAACTCTTCGAACTCAGATAAGAGCCCATAAATTCTTTTGCTTTCTGCAAAATGTTATAGTGTATTGATAGATTAAAGATAGAATAACTTAATTTGCCTTTCAAGGGCAATTCAGTTAAAACAGTTTTCCAGTATAGAACAAGATAAAAAAAACATCACAGTAAAATGACATAACAGTGCAAAAAGATAAAAAAAAAAAACAAATTAGAAAATAAATACCAGCTCAGTGGCCTTGTAGTAGAGTGTCCACCCTGAGACTGACAAGAGTTTGATTCCAGCCCAAGTCATAGCAAAGACTAAAAATGGGACTAAATACTTCCCTGCTTGACATTCAGCATGAAGGGGTTGGATTAGCGGGTTAAACCACCAAATGGTTCCTGACCGCAGCTATTTCTGCAGCTCACTGCCCCCCCAGGAGGTGGGTCTAATGCAGACAAACATAGGGTTTTGTCAGGAAGGGCATCCAGGGTAGAATTCTCTGCCAAACATAGTGTGTCGATCAGTGAAAGTTAATTTGCTGGAGTGACCCCTGAGGGGATGTGCGGAAAGATAAAGATCATAGTTGCGTGACAACTAATGGGATTTTAACTTTAACTTTAAACACAGACATTTGAAGAAGTGGATAGAAGACTGGCATTTTCCTACTGTTGAGTGTAGCCACTTGGAAGGTTTAAAGGTTTTATGGCATTTGGAATAAAATATGTTGCGTATCTGTTTGTTTTCCTTGCTGGTACAATGAAATGATGGCAACATTAAAAGAAAAAAACTGGAGAACAGGACGTGTTTGAGTGTTAAAATTATTATTTTTTGTTTTCTGAACCACCTGCCGCTCTGCTTATCCACTACTTTACACTAAATATAAAGTCA
Organism: Oryzias celebensis; assembly: GCA_014656515.1. Lineage (NCBI taxonomy): Eukaryota > Metazoa > Chordata > Actinopteri > Beloniformes > Adrianichthyidae > Oryzias > Oryzias celebensis. The sequence goes on from BNCR01000005.1 coordinate 16,377,696, forward strand.
TCACACCAGTCTGACATGGCAGTGCCATTGTCCAGCTCTGGTTCTTGTTGGAAGAGGGTCAGGAATGCGAACTTGGCCAAGAAACTGCCTTCTTTCAGGGATCTACAACAGTCAGTATTGGGAGGGGTGTTGAATAAATGCTGTACAGATTACTTTTTTAAAATGGAGTGGCACACAGGGTTAGGTGTCTTGTTCAAGGACACAACCTGGGATTTGAACCCCTGATCAACTAATTATCGATTCTTAATTCAGGTCGGGTAAAGCCATCATCAAGTCTGTGTTTCATGTGTGCTACAACCCAGATTTTTCAGCTGTATTTTATTTTGCACGCTTTATGTAAAAGCTGTTGCAGGGACTCATTTTTAATCAATTTTCAATTATTGACACTTTTTTTTTAAAATAAAAACTGCATGTGTGACTGTTTTGTTAGCACGTCTGATAACCGACAGTTCCTCAAAGAGATAAAAGCCCTTGTTACAAAGAGCGGCTACAAGCTGACTATTTGTGAGCCTGTCATGAACAGAGGAGACCGCTGGATCCAAGTAAGAAAACTTTCTCTTCCACTCAATAAAAGTCCATATTTGACTGTTAAAGTTTGCAGTTTGTCTTACATTTAACTATTGGGACATTTTGACACATTAAAAAGTAGCCTCTGAAAGTGTTTGTTGTGTTTGAATCCTCCACTTTCTTTTTTATATTGTGCCATGATGACATTTGTGAAACTGAACCTTTGGTAACAGGGCGATTAGTTTAATATGGTGAAACTAACCAAAGTGGCTGAATCAGAAACTCCCTTATTCGAACATGTTTCAAATGAAAACCTTATAAAAAATGGTTTCACCTGAAGCTGTATGCAACCAAGGAGAAATGTGCCCTCTAGTAAGAAGTTAGACACAACAATGAGAAGAAACATACACTAATTTAAAATCGTTTTTTATTCTAAGGATGAAATAGAGTTTGGATACATTGATTCACCATCTCATCAGTTTCCTGTTGTTCTGGACTCCCCGAGAGACAGGGAACTCAAAAACTTTCCATGTAAAGTATTACTGGTAAGAAACCACTTTATTAATGTCAAATGCTGATGGAAACAGTATGGATTTATTTACATGCTGTATATATACATTCATATTTTTGTACAATTGGTTCAGTATTTATGTTTTACTCTCCAAAAGTTGTAATTTTATTTTTAATTGACGGTTTTTCAATTTCTTTTGTTTTTCAAGTGGGGGAATTTTGATTCAATTTATTAGATCTTTTTTTTTTTTTTTAGTTCTCTAACCTATAATTGAAGGTGAGATTTTTTTTTTCTCCACTCTGTTAATGTCCTTTACAATTAGATATTGGCGGGGACAGTGCCTCTCCTTTGAGTATTTAGCACAGACAAAATAGTCTTTTTATAGCAGTTCAATCATTTCTGACAGCTATCAAGTCTCGTTTGTTTGTTTTGTTAGAAACTTTGCTCATTTTGTATAAATATAAGAGATTGACTTGTTTATATACATACATTGCTATTTTTTCATGCCCAATCTGTTCCAAAACAGATATGGAGTCGGACATGAGCAAATTAAGTAAACAGGTTAAACATAAAAAGCCAAATTCTGTAGAATTGTTGAGTAATCCTCCTGAAACTATACCCTACGTTCTCTAAGTAAATACAGTACATGACCCCTTTGGTCCAATGACCAGGGAGTGGTGGTTGTAAAACCTTACAGTAAAAAATGATTAATGTTAAAAAGAGAGCAAAAGGCTCCAATTCCTGCCTGATATTAACCCAGAGAAGGGTGTCCTTTGGAAGAGACCACACTTATGCAACACTCAAATGGCATCTGACTCTTAAGAAAACTTCAAATTATGGACAAAACCAGAAGCTGTACGGCAACATGCAAAATCTGGATTTTCTCTGATATTTTATTATCCAACGAACAGTTTTAACTGAATTAAAGTTATGCGCCGGTTTAGGAAAACTGGACTCTGCACAACTGCAATCGAATAGAAAATGGTTTATTTCAATCAAAGCAAGAATAAAGGAAAAACAAAACAACCAAGAGGTTTACATCCATACAAAGACTTATCATTCAGGATAATTAATTGCCAAAGTTCATCAAAAATACATTGTGAAGGATCTTCTATTTTTTTGTGTTTTTACCTAATCATTTCAAATAAATATACAGTGCATAAAGTTTCTTCATAATGTCAGAAGCATTAAGACATTCGAACATGTTGACCATACGTGGAATATTTTGCATTTGCAGAAAGAAAATTGTGAGTAAGTAAAAGAAAACATGACAAAAGAAAAAAAAAAGCCCTGTAGTACATTTCGACAGCGGCATTTATTTTAAGGAATCTGTGTATTCCTGCAGCAAGTGTTCACTGATGCAGCTTGTGTTAAGAAATTATTCATGCATCCCACAGGGGCCTGACTTTGGCTACGTGACACGAGAACCTCAAAGTGAAGAGGTGAGCACAATGGATTCGTTTGGTAATCTGGAAGTGAGCCCACCTGTCACTGTGAACGGCAAACATTACCCTCTGGGCAGAATCATCATCGGGGTTGCTTTCCCTACGTGAGTAAAATATTCCTAAATGTCAGGAAGGCTTTTCATATAATGTGTATTCATGCATACTCAGACATCTTTCTTTTATGTTAGGGCAAGTAATGGACGAAACATGACCAAAGTGGTTCAGGACTTCCTGTGGGCTCAGAGGGTCCAAAAGCCCATTGCCTTGTTTTCTGACTGGCTTGTTGTTGGACATGTAGACGAGTTCATGACTTTTGTACCTGCACCTGACAGAAAGGTAAATGCTCTGGTTGAACACAGAATGACTCAAATGGTGACTATAAAGGTGAGCAAAAATGAATGTGTTCTTGGGGCGGACGTGGTGCAGTGGAAAGGGCAGTTGGCCTCTGATTGAAGATTGCAGGTTCGATTACCTCCCGTGTCTTCCCCACCCACATGTCGAAGTGTCCTTAGGCAAGACACTGAACCCCAAATTACCTCTGATGGAAGGTAGGCACCAGTGTTCAGCAGAGGACCCAGCATCAGTGTGGGAATATATAGATGAATGGGACAGTGCCTGTAAAGCGCTTTGGGCCTTCAGTGAAGGTAGAAAAGCACTATATAAGTATACGCCATTTACCAATGAATTAAACAACGGTTCCCATCGGACCAGGAGTCTATTCCTATCAAAAAACCTTGATGAGCTTCATGAAAGTCACATCTCTGTGCACACAGGCACAGTCTGTGGGAATCACCTCTTGCGATAAATCTATAGTTTATTCAGGACACCTGGTAGCCTAATGTTTTTATTGCTTTTTTGTCTTAAAAATGCATTCTCTTCTTCTGTCTGTTCCAGCACTTATCCTATTGCAAAGAACGGCTCCATATACAACTTTTCTTGTGTTGTTCGCCCCTGGACTGCTTTTAGAGCTCCAGTCATTTATCTGTAATCGAAAGAATCTGGTCGATTTTAAAAACCAAAAGATTATTCCGAATAAAAGATCGTTGAGACTTAGTCATTTTGCAAACTTTACAGCAAAAGTAATCGAAGGTGTAGCTGAGAGAATCTGGTTATTTTTCAAAATAAGAGATTTTCAGGATTTAAAACAAAATATATTTTATATAATAGAATATATTTGTTTTTTGCGGTCCGGTAGTTGAGGACCACTGGCTTATAAGACAAAAATAAACCCTTCATGCCAACATGAAGGTCAGTCACCCATTCACTCAAAGGGTCAGGAGTTCACATCTTCCCCTTACTTTCTACCTGTCAGTGAACAAATCAATCCACTGTTTATTGGGAGCTTGTATAATGTCTCTGGATATTACAGCAGAAGTTTTTTCTGTGAGTTTTTTTGTGCCTCGATCATAGGGCTTCCGACTGCTGTTGGCGAGCCCAGACGCAGCCTACAAACTATTCAGAGACTTAAAGAACAATGGGCACGGACAAGCCAGGATGTTTGATGGTACATTTCTCATTTTTACTGCATTTTCAAGTGTTGGGAAAGTTCTATGAATCGCAGCAGTGATTAACAAACACTCAAAAAAACTCTTCCAATAGGGTTGCCGGAAGAAAAACAAATAACAGTGGATGAAATCCTTGGTGATCGCATTTTGCAAAATCAAAATAACTACGTTCAGGTAAGTTGCAGTGATGTTTACACTGACTTGGACTAAGGCCTGGTTCACTTTGCACGCGGAAGCGCCGCAAAGCAGCGCGGAACGGAGGTCTCTTCCAGTTGGCGCCCATGTTAACCTATGGTGTCGTTCCCATCAGAGGCGGAGCAGTTGACAACAAGGGTATTAGGATAGAATAGGATATTAAGTTACCCATGATGGCAAGAAAAAAGAAAAAAACCTCTTGAAGAAGCGCCTGTTTACCGTCGCGGAAAAATACACTTCTGGAGTGATTTGTAAGTGAAAGTGTGGACCGCGTGCACTCCGTTCCGCGGCCCCGCTCCTAGCATAAAGCTGCACGATGCTACGCAGAAGGTCAGTGTAAAAGCATGTAAAAGCATTCATGCTTTGCTATGCAAGTTTTTTTGTCCGTTTTTGGGCCCTATGTACAGAGGTACAGCCACTGAAAACGCGTCAAAAGTTAAACCAGTTGAACTTTGATCAATCAGAAACTCTGATTTAGTAGTGACAAATGGGTAGCCTCCTTTTTTAGACATGGAAGTACCAACCACTTCAAAATTGACCATAGAGGACAAATTTACAATTGCGATCTGTGCCTGGTTGAAATTAGGTCATATGACACCAAAAATCTTTTTAAAAGCAAAATACAGCCGTGAAAGAAAAATACTGGAGCAAGATTCACAAGACTTGCATAGCTTTGACATTTCACGCCAACACTCTTCCTACTGTGAGTACATGCACTACTATCAGGTAGCTACAATCCAGTGTGAGCACCCTATGCTAAAAGTACGTGCAAGAACCCAGGTTCACTGTGTGCTTGGACGCACATCACATACCCAGTGTGCACGCAGCATAAAATCAAGTACTAACACTGTCAGAATTTAAAACCAGCAATGACATCATTTACAATTGATTTTTATTATGATAAAAAATGTTGCTTATAGGTCCACTATCATGCTGGCTTGTATTCTATATGGTATAGAGCAGTGCTCTAATTGTCACCAACTCTTCTAGAGCTGCATTGACTGGAACAGAGATGCTTTAAAGAGGGAACTGGGCCTGGATGATAATGACATCATAGACCTGCCCATACTCTTCAAGTTGGAGGAAGAGGAGTTCAGAGCAGGAGCGTTGTATCCTGACATGGTTTGTTTGCAAAGATTTCCCATATTTGGTCTTGTGTGTTTTTTTTTCTTTTTTTTTAATCAACTCATGAGTTCTGACTCTGTGCATCAGTTCAACATACAGTAACCATATACATATCGATGTATTGTTTTTATAATTCAATTTTCAGGTCAACATGATTGTTCTGGGCAAAAATCTGGGCATCCCCAAGCCGTTTGGCCCTAAAGTGAACGGACGTTGCGCCCTGGAGACTGAGATGTGCTCTCTGATGGGGGGCCTGGGCCTCAACTGCACATTCATTGACGACTACTACTCCTACCACAAAAACCTTGGAGAGGTGCACTGCGGCTCCAACGTCCGCAGGAAACCATCTCACTTCAAGTGGTGGAATATGGAGCTTTGAAAGATAAAAAGGGAATGGGGACTTTGTGAAATCTTTTTCTGAGTTCTCCATTTTGCTCTGACCTACATGTCTCCTTCATTTAAAAAAAAAAAAAAAAATTTCTTCTGGATTTTTCTGCCAATTTATGCTGCAAAAGTGGGTTTTTCCTTTCAAAATGAGTTTTGAACTGTATCTGTGACAGTTTCTGTAAACCTTTAGATGTTAAAGGTAACTAACATATTTTTAGCTAGAAATAAACTGCCTGTGACTTCATCTTGGTGTGTACGTTTTATAATTAAATATTTAATGACTATTTACAATAAAAATGTAAAGCAATATTTACCAACATCTCTAAAACAATGGCCAAAGCAAATAGGTGACAACAAACAGGAACAGAATGATTTGAATTGAGTATAAACAGGATTTGTTCTCAGTGTTGAAAAAAAAAAAAACTGGTTCCACTGCTTTGTGCATTAACAACAAAGAGCCACAAGAGGGCAGACTTTCTCCACTCAATCTCAAATGCCAAGTCCACTTACATTACCCATTATGTTCTAGAAAAACACACATAATGTTTACTGCTGCTATCTCTCTTGCAGATAAAACAAGGTGAGCTTGTATCAATAAAAATGATAAGCATATGACCAATTCATTTTTCATTTTACATATGAGTTATCATAAATCCCTTGCTGCTAAGATTTAATAAATAGTCAAAACTGTTGAGGGTTTGTCTAGATCAGGGATCTGCAACCTGAGGCTCCGGAGCCACAAGCGTTTCTTCTATCCCTCCATTGTGGCTCTTTAATTGACTTTGAAGAAAATACTAACAGTTGAATAAAAAGTAGGTTTATTAGTTAGGTTTTGTGATTTTTTTTAAAAACAAGAGTGACATCACAGCAGATTTTTTTTCAACCACTGCTGACATCACAACAACTGGCTTTGAGAGCTTCACCATCTTCCAAAATCTGCACATGTCAGATCACTTAGCATAATGATGGTAAAAAGGTTGGACCAATTGTCAGAGTGGTTTATTGTTAGAATAATAATAAACTCATACTTATCACACATGGATTTGCAGTTCAGAGGCAAAGGTTTTAAGTGTGATTGCAAGTAAGTCTACTATGGAGGGATTTTTGTGCCACCTTATTGCAAGCAAAATTCGCAGTTTTAAGATCAAAGTTTTCTAAATTTCACACAAAATTAAAGTTCTAAGAATAAAACTTCATAAATAGGCTCCTTCACTTCATCTGGAAAATAGAATATTTAACATTTGCTTTTAAAAAACTTCTTTGCAAAACAAATGTTCTCAGATGCGTTGTCTCTCATCTCACTTTAGCGTTATTTTTATTTTGTGTCGTTAAGTTTCAGTTTCGTGTGATTTTTGTGCCACTAAACAGCCCGCTGATTGGTCTAGATCAAGTGTCTCTGCTCTGCCACTCTGCCTCTCATGAACATATGGAAGCGAAGGTGACACTTATTTCAAAATAAAAGTTCATACCGGAAATGCATTTTCATTTTCACAATATAGATGCGTCAGTTGAGTCAAATATAAGTTCCTCTGAACGCCTTTTTTCTTTTTCCTCTCCGAAACAGCTAATTTTGTTGCTTAATTCAAATGATGAGGAAAATGGCAATTGATATTTCAATTTCAAAAAGTTATCATGAATTTGGACCAAAGGTCAATTAGAAATCTCAAATTTGAAAATAAAAATGGATTAATAGAAATGCCTTTTCAATTTCACAATGTAACTGCATTACTTTTCTCTTAAATAATACGAAAAAAATAATCCTCCACACTGCGTTTTCATGTTCTACCTCAACAACGCTACAGCCCATGAGAATTGAGATTCGCTCCTCCAAACTGGCTCCTCCTTCTCTTAAATGAAAAGTATAAAAGAATTTCCAAAAACCTCTTCACCCATTGTCTCCCTCAGGCACCGAGAACTTCACCATGTCACAACCGGTTTATAAAGTCGCACCAGCCGTTCCAGAACATCAACGGACATGTCGTCTGGACGTCAGCAAACCACAGCATGTCCTGTATGTTGTTGGCACTTGTTTGGATGTGAGCATCTACAGGTAAGGAAATGCGCTCAGCTGCTGGGTGAAGCAGAGACTACAAATCCTTGATATCTGAATATACTGGTAACTTGAGGTGTTTGCTTTCATTAAAACATATATTTTTTTATGTGATTACTGGGATTGCAAGGCTTCCGCTTGACAAGTCACATCTATATACGGTAAATAGATAAACGTGATCAACCAGGAAGCAGTGACCATTGACTGACCAATCAGAGCGCAGAAGTGAGACCGGTACTCCACCTGTCCGTGGATCGCAGTACTCTGGACAGTTGTCGGGTCCGCTCCATAGTCCGTCTGCTTTGTGAGAAAAGAGCCGACGAAACACGGCCAGTTTTCCGGATTACGTGAGGACAGTAGTCTGAACTCTAAAGGGATGTTTGTGACCAAACTTGGTGCGTTTTTTGCTGTTGCATTGAGTAAGCTTCAACAGGAACACAAGTACGCTCTTAATTCTGGTGATCAATGTACCATTATCAGGTATTTATTAGGGTTAAATTATAAAGGTTTTGGCGCAGTAAAAAGTTCACATAATTGATTAAGTTTCTGCATTGTGGATCCTTAAAAAAACCTCCTTAGAACATAATGCATCATTGTGCACAGTGTTGGCTGAACTCATTGTCGCCTATCTTGTACAGTGGATTGAATAAACAATTGATTATTGTATCAGTAAACAGCAGGGACTTTGTTAAAAAAAAAATGCATGCCCACTCCATGCAAAATGCCAACCTACAGAAAAGAGACTTGATAACTGACTGAACTCTGGCTCAAAGGGTTTTAGAACCTTATTGCTTACAAACCAGATAATTGAATCACCCCTTTACTTAAATTTGGTTATTATTTTTTCTCAAACCTTTCATGAAGTTGCTGTTCATGTGACATAAATCACTCTGTTTAATTCAATATATCTATTAGAACGCTTCATAGTAGTATCATTTCAGTTATCCAACCTCTTGCAAATCACAATGATCATTAGTTTACAAAGTCTAAACACGCTGCTCCTAAAAACTGAAATGAGTTTGACAGCATTTTTCATTATCATGAAGGTGGAAACTCCACCAAACCTGTTTGATTGTAGCAGATCATATGGGAATTTACACAGCGACCTTCCTCACACACTTGTGGACAGAAATGATTACTAAACTGTGAGTAAAATGAACAAACTCCCTCATGGCCACAGGTTTCCTCTTTACTCATCTGCCTGACACAAAATATGTCTTGTAAAACAAAAAAATAGTCCAGTATCATTGCTGTAATCTAAATGTCTTATGTCAAGTAAAAGAAAAAACAAAATTACTAACCCTAAGGTTGAACGGTGTATTTGACAGAAGATTCCTCTTTAAGTTTATGGCCACAGTTGCTGCAAAAGTCTGGTGATTTCTCAATTATTTACTGCTGTTTACAGCAAAAACCTTCTGCTTTTCCCTCTTAGACAAAATGATTGACAGTCAGACAAAACCAAACGCAAACACCATCATCCAATCGGCGGTTTCCTGAATACAATAAGTAAAAAAAGAACAATAAATAAATAAAGACCAAATACATATATTCCCACATTTTAGCTAAATGACAGATTAAACGGGTATGTCGTTTGCCTTGCTTTAAAAACATGACCAGGCTCTGTGGCCCCTGGGACTCTCTGGAAAAACTGAATGAAGCCTCACTGTAAGGTTTGGTTCTATCTTTAAAATATACTAAATGCTTGTTTCCAGAGGACCTTAAGTAGGAGGGCTCATACTGTAAAAGCATATCAGATAGATATGATGTTAAAAGGGGTGTAATACTGCTGTCGTGTCCTTGTCACCACATGTGCGTCTGAGTTCTGTTGTAGTTGAAAGCTTGATATCCTCCATCTAGGAAGACCAGAGAGCAGGGCTTTACAACAATCTACTCTGCTAGAAAGAAAATAAATGTTTGGTAATGTTTTTAAGGTGACAAAATCCTGTGTTTATCATTTTATTTTATAATTTGTGGAGTAAAATTAATCTCAGAGTCAAAAATAAAATCTAGATTTCCCACACAGTGAGAAGTTTTATAATTCTTTAGTTTTGATAAAGTTATTTCTCTCCTGTCTTCAGAACTGATCTCTAAAACCTCTGTTTTGTTTGTTTTGTTCTGGCTGAGCTGTAAGAAATCTTCTGCCATCATTGATGATATCTAACGTTTGTAACATTCACAGGTTGTGATAAAGACCACGAGAGCTCAGCTGAGAGAAAATAAAAAAATCAAGAGGGCAGCAAAGAAACTCACAACTACGTGAAAACTGGGGCTCTAACAGTGTTTGTCACTTTATTAATAGTTTCATCAACCTTATAAATCCTGGTTAGACGACTACTGTCCTAAAATATACATAAATAATAGAGGAGCTACACAACCTGAGAGTTACAATCACAAAAAAGGGAGAAACAGCATAAACAAAATAGGTGCGCTTCAATCCCAAGAAGCAAAAAAAACTGACAATCTCATCATCAACGGAAGCCTGAAAGTCCAAAAAGAGCTACTCTACCCCCTTGACTGTTACAAGTTCAATTTAAAAGTATGTTGACTGACTCTTCATCAGCAATGTAAAGTTATTTACCATCAAAATAACCATGAAGACTAATGCCATGACTTCTGATGATGTCCCCAAGTGGCAGCATATTTAACAAAGCAGTGGGCCTAAAATTGTTCCTTGGGGAACCCCACAATTGATTTGATGGACTTTTGAGGAGCATGTACCCATACTTACAAAAAAGAATGTTTGATCTGTGAGGTAGGAGTCTTATCAGCAAAAACTTACATTTAGCAAGAAAAAATGTAACTTCTTCAAAGGCTATTATTTCAAGATGTTTGGTTACACATGTCATACTGTGTCTGCTGTGTTGCGCAATATTCGTGTGTAGAAAGTGTGTGGTCTCAAACCTCAAAGATATTATAGTTTAAAACAGGAAGTCACTTAACTGCAAATTCAATATGATTAGGACACAGCTTATCAAACACACACACACTATATTATAAAACTAAACAAAAAATATTTTGGATATGTTTTTCAATATGGAATTTTGGACCATGTTGACTTTCATTTTAAGCTAAACATTTTGACAACATGTTTTTTTTTTTTGTGTGTGTGTTGTACACTTGTGTGTCATTGTGAGATTATATCACACTGACACACCCATCACCCTGTTCTCTGTAGGAATGAGAAGTTTTTCATCTCTCATCCTGAAGGAAAACGTTTGTTTCATTGCTGCGGATTCGTGTCACTGTTACTGGTTTTAAAACATCATGTCCATATTTCTCTGAATTGAGATTGTCTACATTGATGACAAATCATTTTTTTCTATTGCAATGGATGCTGCCTGATACATCACACTGCTTCAACCAAGAATTAACAAATTACTTTTCAAAAACTGCAAATTAACACAATACTCAATGTCTTTTCATTGACAGGAGTGCCCCTCCCAGCTCCAAGTTTTTTTCTGTAAAATGCACCCCCCAGGTTAAATACAGCATCAGCCCACCGACTGTGGAAACATCCCATCACTCTAAAATTCCTCTTGACAATAAAACCACTCTTCTCATCAGTATGGACCGTGCTAGTGAATTTGAAAATGATTCCAAGGTGAGTTTGACGGAAGTTTTTCACGATTCACTATTGTCAAATAATGCTTCCATTATTTGAGAACAAAGAATAAAGATCTAAATGCTGATGAAGTAGTAAAACGGCCACTTTTTCTACTTGGGTAAATACATGATACAACCAGCTTATAAAATACCTGAACAGGAACTAAATTGTTCTAACTGATGAAGTTGTGAAATGAACCAGAAAAACAAAAGAAGGTGTGGGAGTTTTCTAAAATTTTCTTTTGGACACATTTTTTTTTGTCTGGCATAGCAAGACAAATCCTTCAGTTTCATTCTTAGTGAGTTGCATGCAAGATGTTAAATGAAGTGTCTCTTCCATGTAACTTTATCTGCAGCTTTTTTCACTTGTTAGCTCAAATCCAATCCATCCAGTCAAGTCAGTCAGGTCATGGTTTAATTTTTCAACAGTCTGTGTTGTCCATAAAAACAATTTGTTTTTGTCTTGAAAGCTGTCTGTGCGCTACTACAACGAGAACACAAATGCTGTAGGAGTGGCAGTTCTGCATTTAACAGCTGTTGGTAAGTTCGTCATTCTAAATATGAAAACGTGTTGTGTGTTAAAAAGAGCCAACGGTTCACATTCTACACGTGAGGTATTTCAAAAGGACAGTGTGATGATCAAATTGTATGTCGTGCAGAGATTTCTCTGGATGTGGATGCTGACAGAGATGGCATTGTGGAGGAAAACAACCCCAATAAGGTCAGCAGTAATCCTAACATTTAGAAGTGGTTTAGTTAGATTAGAAAAAAACCTTTTGCTTTCACAGCTTAGAGTTAAAACCCTGCGTGTCTCTTAAGGATTTACAGAGCAGCAGTTTTGCATCAGCCTAAGCAAGTTGGAGCGGAAAAAGGAATTTGTTCAGGTTTTGTTCACGTCACCTAAAAAGAATTCCACTGTTCGTTTTTCTGTAAAAATTTTCAAAAAGAACAAAGTTTAATAATTGTTTTGCTTTTTACATTTTTTATAGAGGTCAATTAAACTGGTTTCGGGAGCCAGAGAACCATAAAAACAACTTTTTATTGTCTTTAAACAACAGAAAAATGACATTTACGAAAACTGTTATAAAGGTTTTTTTTTATTTTTACAAAAAAACTATCTTGAGTGATTTTCTTTCTGTACAAGTTACCTCTTTTCCTTGATAAAAGATAAGTTATAAAACTTTTCTTCAAATGTATGTTTTTTTAAACATGTCAGGGATCATGGAAATGGGGGACTCATGGATATGGAGCAGTCCTGTTGGTCAACTGTGACTCGGAGACAACCAAATGCTCTATGAAAAAACCAAACTCCAAGATGGACTGCATCTCAAATATCTCAGGTGAGCTTACATGAGTGTATCTTCTTTTGTTTGTTTCCCCAGCAGCAGCACCCTTTTATAATTCCACATTTTCCATAGTGTTTAATGCAAATGTGATACATGCTTATTAGCTATTTTAACAGATAAAACTTCACGAGGCAATACAAAAGCTGAATCAAAATGCTTTTACTTTCTAAGTCTAATGTGTCAGAGAGGAGGAAGCCGATCTGTTGTCTTTTTTTTTAAAGAACATTTTTAGACTAGTTTGTTGAACTTTTAAGGTGACGTGATGCACACCTTCAAAACCAATTTCTGTTTCTCATAGTAGCAAATGTGACAGTTTAGGGAAGTAGTTCATTTTAAAACAAATGGCCACACATACAATTGAGATGTTCAGCATGAAAAGCATTTTATTTTGAAAAGCTGCCTTTCTAACAGAAAATAAGCAATGTTTAGAGTTGAAAAAGTTTATAACTAAGTGAGGCTATTTGAAACAAAAGTACACAAACAAGTTCAAACACAAATCAAGGACAAATCAAGTCCTGTTTTGCTTTCCTCTGACAGATTAATGTCTATAGACATCATGCTTTCACATTAATTTGACTTTATTGTGCTTTCACATGTGTTGTATTTTGTTACAGAAATGTAGTTTCAAATGGAAGTTTATTTAGAGAGATCCTTGTTATGCTTACTGAGGAACTCTAGTTTTCAATATATTCATTAGTAAATCAGTGACGTAAAGTAAATAAAATATTATGCCCCGGACAACTCAATCTTCCGAACAGCTTTTTATTTTTTCTTCTTCAACACTGCTCATTCTGTAACTTAATTAAAATGACAGGAAAATGGCATTTAACATTCATTTTCAAAAGGTTCTCTTGTAAATTTGTACCAAAATTCAATCAAGAATATTACCAACAGAAATGTTTTTTTAATTTTCACTATGTAACTGCATTACTTGTCTCTTAAATAAAATGAAAAATCAATCTTCTAAACTGGACTTTCATTTTCTACATCAAACACCGCTCATCCTGTGACATAATTGAAGTGACAAAGCCAATGAAGATTGACTATTGGTTTTCCCATCTCGCCACGCAAAAAGTGTCTCATAAATCAGTTTCACTTAGCAGTTCCAAGAGGTGATGATGTAAGTGCTCACGCTTCTTCTAATGTGTAGGATTGCGATTGGTCACACTAACGGTAAAGCTTTAGCTGAAGTCTCCAGCAAGTCAATGCAGCGTTAAGGCTCAAAATTAAGGGAAAGAGAACAAAACATTTTTGCTAAAATTTATAACTAGAAACTTTGAAATGTGTGAAGGGTTTTTCCACATTAACATCCTTGTTTCATCTCCTCATCTCGATCACGATGTTTGTGGCATCCATTTTTTCTCCTCGATTACCTGTGGTTACATTACATGTAAGAGACTTATTTTTCATGCAGATCTTAAGGACATGTCACCCATGAAGCTGCGAACTAGAGGTCCGTCTAACCTCCCAGAGGGCTACAAACTGATGATGCACATCTGTCTTGGAGATTCAGAGAAAATTCGTGTCTTTGGATCCAAATTTGGCAATAAAAAAGATAAGAATGGAGGTGAGTTGAAGTGTAAAAGCAGTTTGTGAAAAACAGAACAAACTTGCACCATTTTTGTGTAATTACTAACAAAGCTTCAACACAAGTGTGTTCTTGCCTTTACTTCAGCTTGGGTGGGTTAGAGTTATTATGCTCCGTCTTTTTCAGAAAACAGCAGCACTGTGAAAGACTATCCACTAATTCTGGGCCCCGAGGTCCTTTCTCAAGAGGTGTCTTACCCCGGAGGCAATGCAGAGATGGAATTCCATGTGGAAGGCCTCGAGTTTCCTGACAAAGATTTTGATGGGCTCATCACCATTAATCTCAGTCTGCTAAAGCCAATAAATGATGTAAAATCTTTTTATCACAACTGCACACATCCTTCTTTAACCTCATCTCTTGGTATTTATTTTTGTGATATCCACCTTGTTCATAGAATATCATAAAATGTATAATATAAAATGTGCTTGACAAGATTGTCAAGGTTTAATTGTTGGTGCTGTTCAGAGAATTTGATCATTGATCATGTTGCATTCTTTCTAATAATCCTACTGAATTCAATTACTCACAGAGAAGTCCCATTATAAAGGTTATTTGTCAAATTACCTTTCAAAAAATAATAAATAATAAAGTCAGTTATTTGTGTGTTTCTACTTTTGTATTTTAACAGGGGGTTCCTGAGACACCCATTTTCACAGACAAAGTGATGTTCAGAGTGGCCCCATGGATCATGACACCCAACACCCTCCAACCTGAGGAGGTGTTTGTCTGTCGGTAAGAGCAGGCTTGTAAATAATTCATGTAAATGTGATGTCAAAAGATTCTTTGATTTTGTTGGTTGTTGAATATCTAAAGAAAGACATGTGTCCTCAGATGTTGTTCGTTTGTGTAGAAGAAATTGCGCTCAAACATTTTTGCATTTTAGCTCATAAGACTCATATTTATGCTCATGAAAAATATATTTTTTACATACGAAACAGTTATTAGTTTTCTTTAAAAAGCAAATAAATGATTTCATGTTAGTTAGACAGGTACCTGCCCGTCCCTTTTATAGGCAGTGAGCTGCCAGGAACAGAAAGCAAGATGAGGAGTTGAGTGATAGATCTTGCTATTAAGAACTGCATGACACAACATGTTTTGGCTCCCTGTTGAATTCCCTGAAACCATTGAAAGCAGCACAGCAGCTCCTTAACATTTTCGGTGTGTTTTCTTTTATAATTCTTGATGTACATTTCTTAAAAATGAAGTGTTAAAAGCTCACTTTTGTTTAAACTGTACTTTGTTTTGTTTTCCATGTCCCCATAGAAATAGATAAACTCTTTGAACTCAGTCAATAGCTCAGACCTCTCTCTGCTTTCTGCATAAAAAAACATTATATACCTTTAACAGACCCTTTTATTAAAAAAAACGTAAAGATTACTTTTTACAAATGAGGTACCGCATGGTTAGGTGTCTTGTTCAAGGATATAATCTGGGATTGAATCCCTGATCTTCTAATTACATAACTCAGAGAGGTAAAGCCACGTCTTTCACGTGGGGAACCACCAAGATTCTACCATTTATGTTTTATTATATATTATGAATGAGTATGTACATGTGAAAGATGCTGCCATATTTTTTTTATATTTAATAATATATATATTTATATATATAATATAGTATGTTTTAATCTCATATCTTGAACTAATGTGCTAGAAAATTAAATTAAAAAATAAAACTGTTCAATTAATAAAAACTGCATGTGTGACTGTTTTGTTAGCATGTCTGATAACCAACAGTTCCTCAAAGAGATAAAAGCCCTTGTTACAAAGAGCGGCTACAAGCTGACTATTTGTGAACCTGTCATGAACAGAGGAGACCGCTGGATCCAAGTAAGAAAACTTTTTCTTCCGCTCAATAAAAGTCCATATTTGACTTTTAAAGTTTACAGTTTGTCTTACATTTAACAATTGGGACATTTTGACACATTAAAAAGTAGCCTCTGAAAGTGTTTGTTGTGTTTGAATCCTCCACGTTCTTTTTTAAATGTGCCATGATGACATTTGTGAAACTGAACCGTTGGTAACAGGGCGATTAGTTTAATATGGTGAAACTAACCAAAGTGGCTGAATCAGAAACTCCCTTTTTCGAACATGTTTCAAATGAAAACCTTATAAAAAATGGTTTCACCTGAAGCTGTATGCAACCAAGGAGAAATGTGCCCTCTAGTAAGAAGTTAGACACAACAATGAGAAGAAACATACACTAATTTAAAATCGTTTTTTTATTCTAAGGATGAAATAGAGTTTGGATACATTGATTCACCTTCTCATCAGTTTCCTGTTGTTCTGGACTCCCCGAGAGACAGGGAACTCAAAAACTTTCCATGTAAAGTATTACTGGTAAGAAACCACTTTATTAATGTGAAATGCTGATGAAAACAATATGGATTTATTTACATAAAATATACAGATTTATTTTCATAGAGCTGGTTTTATATTTGGTTTTAAATGCTCTAACTATTATTGTTTTTCACTAAAATGTAAAGTTTTTTCCAGGTTGAAGTTCTTACAGGGGAAAGAGTGTCAATATCTTTCAAGACTGTTGTGTGGGTTTTATTAATAGAACAAACTTAAAACAAATATTCTTTTCACACTCATCTTCTGCTGCACAACAGTCTGCAGCAAAGTTCTTACATTTTATAATTTAATTACATATTGATATATAGATTTCTTGAAATTGCATTTTACATCAAAATTGTTATTTTTAATATTTAATAGGACAAAAGAACAAAAACTATGAAGATGTATCAAAATAATAATGATAGAAAATATCTTTTTTGACTGTCTTGCATTTTTTTTCCAAGTAAATCTGCAGCAGCAGGAAGCTCTTATTTGTATGTTTAATTTTGAAAGGAACTTGTACATGTGTTACTGTCAGCTATAAATGAAGTCAAAATTAATGTACCATATATAAAAAAAAAATTACACTTTTATATATCAATTGGTCTAAATATTTAAAAGCTATTATAAATGAATAGCTTGGCCAATAAAAAACATAAATGAAGTGGATTATTTTTAAACAGTAAAGTGGGATTTTTCAGCTCTCGCTGGGCTTTGGTCAGGAAGACACTGGACCAGACGGCTGTTTTAGAGTTAAAAGGTTGCGGACCCCTGCGTTAAGGTATGCATTGTAAGCCTGTTATCCTTCAGGGTTAGACTTGGAGTGGACAGATTAGGACTGTGCCACTTCTTTGTTTAACACAGATAAAACAGCACATCTTTTTGTGGATGTCTGCTCTATCAATGCAAATATTGATGTTCACCTATCAAGTATTTTTTTTCCACGTTTTACTTTTTTAGTAAAGTATGTAGTGAATATAAGAGGCGTATTTATACACATAGCATGTTTACCTTAACCAATACAAAATCCAAATCCTATAGAATTTTTTGAGAAACTCTTCCTTGTCTCCTCTAAATAAACACAATACATGACTTTTTAGGTCCAATGAGTGGTGGTTGTGAAACCTTCTATTTAAATATAAAATATCTCAGTAAAAAAGAAGCAAAACTCCTGCTTGAAATTCACCCACAGGGAACTTGGTATACACCACACAAGGCAATGAATGTGGAATGCACCAATGAAGTTTGAATAAAAAAAAAAAAGTCAAAACTAGAACTTCAAGCTTCCACAATTATGGACAAGACTAGAAGTCGTGTTTTGACTTATACCAACATGCAGAATTAATTAACCTGTGGAGACGATGAACAGCTTAACTAAATCATAGTTGTGCTCTAAGCAAACTGAGAACCACAGAATTCTACACAACTCTCGCCAAAGTTAATCTAAAATACTCTGACATGGATCTATTCCCACTTTTTAGTGTTGTCTCCTTAAGTCATAAAGTAAGTCTTGTTTCAACCATTATTACTGCAGGATGGCTAAAGGAGGCAGGACATTGTGGGCAGGAGAGTTGCAGATACTTATGACATTGTCTCATGAATAAGGTTGAATTTATGAACCAGATGTTCAAATGAGCAGAAGTGATTGCCACTATAGAGAAGGTACAATAGCATACTTCTACACCTAGACAGCATCCCATAAACACAGAGGGAGCAAACAAATACCAGAATGCTGCAAAAGTCAGCTCAACAAGCAAAGGGGCTAAACTGGTTCAAGCGGTAAGTGTTTTGCAGAGGTTTGCAACCATGACTTGTTTTTCGGTGGCCGTGGTGCAGAGATAAAGTGATCAACCTCTGATCAGAAGATCAAAGGTTTGGTTCCTGCCCTGGCCGCCCATGTGTCAAAGTATCAGAATAGGCCATTTACCTTTTAACCAATAATACTCTGAGAGTGTCACAAAATGTTTTTTTAAGAAATTGATCAAACTGAATAAGAGTTTTCCATTCATCCAGCCATATTTGTAACTTACTCAATCCCTTTTGTGGTTGTGGGGTTGCTGGAGCCTATCCTAACTTCTGTTGTGTGAGGGCAGGATGCAACCTGGAAAGGTCGCCTGTCCATCACAGGGAGAATAAGTGTCTTTTAAATTAATATTTATTTTAAGAAATACCCAGTGTATAAAGTTTCTTCATACTGTCAGAAGCATTAAGACATTCTAACACGTGGACCATACGTGGAATATTTTGCATTTGCAGAAAGAAAATGGTCAATATGTAAATAAATAAATAAATAAATAAAATAACCCATGACAATAGAAAAAGAAGGTGCCTTTAGTACATTTCTATATCTGCATTTATTTTAAGAAATTCTGTGTATTCCTGCAGCAAGTGTTCACTGATGCAGCTTGTGTTAAGAAATTATTCATGCATCCCACAGGGGCCTGACTTTGGCTACGTGACACGAGAACCTCAAAGTGAAGAGGTGAGTACAATGGATTCGTTTGGTAATCTGGAAGTGAGCCCACCTGTCACTGTGAACGGCAAACATTACCCTCTGGGCAGAATCATCATCGGGGTTGCTTTCCCTACGTGAGTAAAATATTCCTAAATGTCAGGAAGGCTTTTCATATAATGTGTATTCATGCATACTCAGACATCTTTCTTTTATGTTAGGGCAAGTAATGGACGAAACATGACCAAAGTGGTTCAGGACTTCCTGTGGGCTCAGAGGGTCCAAAAGCCCATTGCCTTGTTTTCTGACTGGCTTGTTGTTGGACATGTAGACGAGTTCATGACTTTTGTACCTGCACCTGACAGAAAGGTAAATGCTCTGGTTGAACACAGAATGACTCAAACAGTGACTGTATAGTTGATCAAACAATGAATGTAGAAAACAGTCAGAGGCATTTGGAGCCTGTTAGATCTTTGTGTTCTGACAGAACAACTGTAAAGCATCTTTACAAAGACGTCATTATTGGGTTAAGATCAAGAGTACTGCAATAAACTATTTTTTTTCCTCAATGTACACAACTATTTAATTTCCAGCAAATATCCTTTAAAATTTCTACCAAAAGATCCAACAATTTTGCAAAAATGTTAATGTCTTCTAGTAAATTTGGATGGACTTTTTGCCTTACAGTTAATTCCACAAAGCAACTTCCCCTCAGAACCCTGAACTATTCTACACCTAGTTATCCATAGTACCTTAAGTTGAGGAGTCAGGTACACTCATCAGCCACTTTATTAGGTACTCCTTGCTAGTACTGGGTTGGACCCCCCCTTTGCCTTTAGAACCGACTTAATTCTTCAAAGCATGTTTTCAACAAGGTACTGGAAACATTCCTCAGAGAGTTTTGTTCACATAAAGCTGCAGCAGATTTGTCGACTGCACATCCTTGATGCCAGTCTCCCGTTCCACCACATCCCAAAGAGGATCTATTGGGCTGAGATCTGGTGACTGTAGAGGTCATTTGAGTCCAGTGAACTCATTGTCATGTTCAAGAAACCAGTTTGAGATGATTCCAGCTTTATGACATGGCGCCTTATCCTGCTGGAAGTAGCATCAGAAGATGGGAAAACTGTGGTCACGAGGAAATTGAAATGGTCAGCAACAATACTCAGAGAGGCTGTGGTGTTGTAACCATGCTCAGTTGGTACTAAAAATGTCCAAAGAAAAAAAATATCCTCCACACCATCATACCTCCACCACCAGCCTCAACTGTTGATACAAGGCAGGATGGATCCATGCTTTCATGTTGTTGATGCCAAATCCTGACCCTACCATCCAAATGTTGCAACAGAAATGAAGACTCATCAGACCAGGCAACGTTTTTCCAACTTTTTATTGTAAAAGTAATCCTGGGTGAATTGTAGCCTCTGTTTTCTGTCCTTAGCTGATATGAGTGGCACCTGGTGTGATCTTCTGCTGCTGTAGCCCATCTGCATCAAGGTTGGACGTGTTGTGCATTAAGAGATGCTCTTCTGCAGACCTCGGTTGTAACCAGTAGATATTTCAGTTGCTGTTGTCTTTCTATCAGCTGAAACCAGTCTGGCCATTCTCCTCTGAGCTCTGGCATCAACAAGACAATTCTATCCACAGAACTGCTGCTCTCTGGATGTTTTCCCTTTTTCAGACCATTATCTGTAAAACCTAGAAATGGTTGTGGGTGAAAATCCCAGTGGTTCGGCAGTTTCTAAAATACTCAGACCAGCCCATCTGGCATCAACAACTTTTCCACGTTCAAAGCCACTTAAATCACATTTCTTCCCCATTCTGAAGCTCAGGTTGAACCGCAGCAGATCGTCTTGACCATGTCTACATGCCTAAAGGCACTGAGTTGCTGCCATGTGATTGGCTGATTAGAAATTTGTGTTAACGAGCAGTTGTAAAGGTGTACCTAAGAAAGTTGCTAATACGTGTTTATTGATTCTTTAAAGAAGGCAGTTACAGTCTTTTTGTATTGATAGCTCAGGGGAAATTGTCTGACATGAAGTTGCTCATGAAGGGTTCACGTGAAACTGAATGTGAGGGGTTCACATATTCCCCTTTTTCTTTTTGCTGGGCTTGTACAAGGCCTCTGATATTCCATCAGTTTCTTTTGTGCCTCGGTCATAGGGTTTCCGACTGCTGCTGGCGAGCCCAGACGCAGCCTACAAACTATTCAGAGACTTAAAGAACAATGGATACGGACAAGCCAGGATGTTTGATGGTACAGTCCTCACTTTCATAGCATTTTTATTTGTTGGGAAATGTCTAATATGAATCACAGCAATGAAGAAATTTATCAGACACTCAAACAAACTCTTCCATTTGGGTTCCCAGAAGAAAAACAAAAAACAGTGGATGATATCCTTGGCGATCGCGTTTTGCAAAATCAAAATAACTACGTTCAGGTAAGTAGCAGAGATGTTTACACTGACTTAGACTAAAGCTGCAATCAAAAGCAAGGACTAATACTGTATTGGTGTTTGAAAGTTCTCTTTTATTATCCAAAAAGTTACTTACAGTTTCCACTAACATACTAGCTTGCATACTACATTGTGTAGAGCAGTGTTTTACTTGTCACCTACTCTTCTAGAGCTGCATTGACTGGAACAGAGATGTTTTAAAGAAAGAACTGGGCCTGGATGACGATGACATCATAGACCTGCCCATACTCTTCAAGTTGGAGAAGAAAAATGAGTGGAGAGCAGAAGCGTTGTATCCTGACATGGTTTGTTTACAACGATTTCTTACATTTGGGCTTGTCTTGTTTGTTTTTATTACTCAGTTCACAGTTATGCAAAAGTTCACCAAACAACAGAAACTATATTGATTCGTTAAATCCATTTGCAGGTTAACATGATTGTTCTAGGGAATAATCTGGGCATCCCCAAGCCGTTTGGCCCTGAAGTGAACGGACGTTGCGCCCTGGAGACTGAGATGTGCTCTCTGATGGGGGGCCTGGGCCTCAAATGCACATTCATTGACGACTACTACTCCTACCACAAACTTCATGGAGAGGTGCACTGTGGCTCCAACGTCCGCAGAAAACCCTTTCGCTTCCAGTGGTGGAATATGCAGATTTGAAGAAAACTAAAAAAGGCTGTATAACTGTATAGGAGTCACTTACTCCACCAAAATGTACTTTAGCATTACAAAATACCTATAAAAATAATAACATCTCATTTTGGCCGAATGCTTTCATATAACAATTGATTAAATGGATTTTGCCAAAAGAAGATTTTTTTTACTTTCAAAATATGTTTGATAAAAAAAAACTACCATCTTTCTAAATTCTAAAAGGATTTCAGAAACTTAATTAAGGATACACATATTTAGAGAAAAGTAGCATACAATAGGAAGATACATTTTATGTTAAGTAAAACAGATTGTTTTGATTTACAGTCAGTTTGCAATTTTGAAATATCGTTGTAAGTTTTTTTTTTTTTCTTCATATTAGCTTTTAATAATCATTGTCTCATTTGGCTGGGTGTTGGACTTGCATGTGGGGAAACCAGGGTTCACTTCCCAGGAGCGCAATGAGCTTAAGCCATTGCGGTTCATCAGGCAAGACTCCTACTGTCTAGCTACCACAGCTTTGAGTCTGGATCTCCCTGTGCCGGTCTAAAGACAGATATACAGGGCTGTGCCAGGAAGGGCATCCGGTGTAAAACTACCTGTGCAAATCAGTGAAAGCTGATTGGTGCACTGTGGCAAACCCAATGGAATGTGCTAAAAGGTTTCACAAGAAATAAACTGCCAGTGACTTCATCTTGGTGTGTACATTTTTTAATTAAATATTTTACTGACATTATTTACAAAAAAGATGAAAAGCAATATTTACAAACATCTAAAAAACAAGGACCGAAACAAACAGAAATACAATCATTTGGATTGAGCATAAAGTTTTGTTCTCAGTGTTGAATGCGGTTGCTGGCTGTACAGAGCAAAATAAAGACTGGTTTCACAGAGTTGTGCATTAACAATAAAAAGCCACAAGAGGGCAGACTTCTTCCACTCAATCTTTTGGACGTTACAACTGGAAAGCTTAAAAAGATGTTGAAACGATTAAAAAAAAACCCAAAACGTGCAATTGAAGATCATTACTTTCCATAAATAGATCATTGATGGAATTTTAAGAACACACTGTAGGTTTTACAATTTTGGCATCATAAACTCTAAAATCAATTGTATTTTTTTCCAGTCAAATAAAATGAAATATACAATTTTGGGGATTTTTCTTAGACCAAAAACAAAGCCACAAAAAATGTTTAGTAAAAATGAGCTCAATGTGTTGTCTCTTTGCACAGTACAGATTTATTTTGATGAAGGAAAGACAAATCTGTTTCTGCTTAGTTTTACATTCAAGCCATCTGGCAGCACACTGCCTTTTAAATAGGACTTTCAATCAGAGCAGCTTTTGTGACAAGTTCAAAAAGGCAACTGCAGAGCAAGTCACAGTGTTTTTTTATTTATCTAGCAACCTATTAGGTTCTTTGAAAAAGTCAGCATTTGGGAACAATGCTAGAAATTTAGTGCTTTCTATAGTTCACGTACATATACTTAACTAAAAAAGTACATTTGTCTCTCTGCAAATGTGCTCTGCATCTGGAGATGGAAGCTAGTTTTCAGTGAAACACAAATCACAGGAACACCGTTATGCCGAGCATTTCACCGATGTGCAGAGAAGGATTTTGGCAAGCAGATTCACACCATGCACAGTACCTATGCTTACACACCTGTACAAAGACATCAACAGGTGGGGTATAACAACAAGCATTTGAAGACATGTCTAAAACAGCACTACCTTATCGGCAGGATTTAGGTTACAAGTTGCTGGTTTTCCACTTTTGATTATCCTTTTTTTCATTTCACGACCAGTTTTTATTATTGGTTGTACCTTCCGCTTCACCTGCACACAAAAAGGGTGAACACCTTTCACGTTTCCCGCACTGTTGCTGAAAGCATGACAAACATCGTTAGAAAACACAACAAATATCTACCGCAAAATACCTAGAAAATAATTATCAATAGAACACAGAAAATGACCTGACTGAAGACCACACCGGATACGCCAACTGTACAATGTCACAGTGGGATGTGGATTAGACGTACAAAATAAAATGAAAAAAAACGTATTGCAACTCCGTAAAAGCCAAACAAAATTCAAATTTCTTTTGAAGTCCTGATGGTAATGGGAGGACAGTGTGGTTGATCACTCATTGAGGACCAGGTTTATGAAGACAGCAGATTTCTGAGTGTGGAGCGCACAAGCACTCAAAGATTCCACTTACAGGATGGAACAGGTTACTCATGATGATGGAGGTGCTGGCCAGCATAAGCAGCAAATCAGTACCAAAAATACAATAAAGCGATGGTGGACTTCCTTCCTTGGCCTGACGTTTGGCAGATGATGTCATTGATGAAGATGCTTTGATAAGCAGGGACACAAAAGGAGGAGCAGCTCAATAAAGACAATATTCAGTGTTTGTTAATCCTATCTTTGTGTCAGCAAAACTTACCAAAGATGGACTTTTGAATCAGGATCAGAAGAAAGTGGCTAACAGTTCTATAAGCAAAGAAAAGTTATTTCAAAATGAAACTGGACATACTCAAAGTGAAGTAGTAAATGCTGCCGTTTGACTGTGAATCTGCTACAACGCTCACGATTCTTCGAGCTGGAGTAATTCAAGATTTGCTCAAGACAAGGTGTACATTTTATGTTGCAGCAGATGTAAAGTTAAAAACCCACTGATGAAAATTATGCTTTGGAGTTTAGAAGATGTTCTTGTAGCAGTTTTCTCATGATGGAGGACAAAGGAAAATTAAGACACAAATTGCATTTCTTTCTTCAACTTGTTGTGAATCAGGAGCAGACAAAATAACGCAGTTAGAAAAAGAGCTTTTCTGTGTCAGAAAATATGGTGGGTGTGCCTCAAAGCCTAAAACTGCATAATAATAAATAAAAGACCTCTGGGAATGCTTTTACAATATCAAAAGATATTTGGAGTAGATCTTTACGGAAATATGTGAAGATTCATTTGCTACAAAAACTGCTCCTGCATCATCATGTTATTGTATACTATAAATGCAATAGGATGGCTTCCTGTTGACATGTCAGATTAAAAATGTGGTTTGGATTTGGTTAACTGACACGATCTATAAAAAATTAATCCTTTTTGGGGATAAAACAAAAGTGTTAACTGGCATAGTAACATTAAGGAAAGGGTATGTTTGAACATTAAAAAGCCAAATCCCAACCACAACTTCAAGGCAGATAAAAAAAACTGCTTTTGACTTCACTTGTTTGTAATGTTTTACTTTTATTTGTAGTTATTTTCAAAGTTACTGTTACATTTTTTTAGAATAGCAGTTTAATTAAGTAATTTAATTAATTAAGTACAGTTTAAGATTACATGACTGTAAATAAAAGTATTTTTTTTATATTAGCAAAATAAAAATGACATTAACTTCTAGAAATGTAGATTATGTAAATACACTGTTTTATCATTGTAATCTGTCAGCAAGTTTCCACAAAATAAAACTGATACGTTAGTGTCTGAGCATAATTTAAAGAGCTCCTTGTTTTTAGCTTCATAAGTGTCACACTTGCAGAAGGCATTTTCGTCCTGCTCAGCCAGTACATGGAAATGAGTTGCCTCTAAAATGCACTCTTGTGTTGCTTCACTAAATATGATTGCTCACTTTCCTGCTTTGAAATCCAATTATTGCAGCGAATGCGACTATTGAAGGCTCTTAATTGTGTTTTGAATCGACTGCTGTGAAATTTGGCAAACCATCTGGATCCATCATCATCTGAAGTTGTGTCATATTTTGGGAGTTTGATTTGAAGCTTGTGGAACAAATGACCACTTTATCAGACCCTGCTTTATTCAAAACATGAAAAGCCTGTTCAGAAGTTTTAACTGAGAAAACTACGAAATAAAACACATATAAAAAACATCAATTTTGCTTATTTGTTTACTCCTTTTATTTGTGATTCATTGGCCTCACCGACGAGAACTTCTGTTCCTGCTGGGGGGCGTCCATCTTGGTCTGACTGTCGGTCCCTTTTAATTCTGACGTCTTCACTCCATCCGGCTGCTGCTGAAGACGAGAAGCTGCTGGGAGGAAGGGAAGAGATGTGTCACTGTCATAAGTAATAAACTCAAGCATATAGCGCTGCAAGCAGCTCAAGGTGGAAAAAGAAGATATCCCAGAATGCCAAACATTAATGGCTTGGAGGAAATCTTCAGCTGAAGTTCTGGGAATCGAGGTTGAAATTTAAGATTTGAAATGTTTTTGATGTAATAAACTGCTGTAATTGAAAGTTGCACAGACTGAGGTGAGTGTTTTTGGCTCTGTGACTGCGGAGGATTTCGCTTCTCAGTGTGCTGAGATGTTTTTGAACCAGAAGCAAAGAGCGTTGGTATCTTATCCTGCACTGCTGAGCGACCCACACCCCCTTTCCCATCCCCAATTACCTGCAAAACTTCCTTGGCTGAATGTGCCATCCTCCACCCCACAGCTGTACAGAAAGGAATCTTTTTTGACTGGTGTAACACACGAAACACTTTCCTGTAAGAAAAATTCAGATCTTTATTTGGTTTTGATTCTCTAATTAATATGAAAAGATGAACACATGTAATTATTTAAGACCTGTGAGCACTAGAACGTTCTTTAATCCTTCAAGTCTTTTATAGAGTCAAAAAATATGATTTTCACTATGATAAGGCAAGATCAATGCATGTCCTTTAATCGATGAGTCATGGTTGACCTGTGTTCACCCACCATTCCAGTGTCATAGTCCTCCTCGGCCTCGTGCTCCTCCACAACACTGGCAAAGCTGCTGGCGTTGGACGAGGAGCGGGAAAGGTCCTGAGCCTCGGGGATGGAGGGTGCCCTGTAACACATCGCCAGACTACACACCTGGGTCACTCTGAGCCCATCAACACCTGCGTTTTTTTTGCAGACAGCCTTTTACAAAACCGCAAGTTTCACGTTTCCCTTCATATTTAAAATGTACTCTCACAAATAGAGAAATTACCACAATTATGTTATCAATGTGCCTTAAAGACCCACTCCAGTGAAAATGGTGGTTTGGGTGTTTTTAACATGTTCTTGTAGCATTTTTCTCATGATGGAGGACATGTATAAAATAAGTTGAGATTAAAACTGCATTTCGGATATTTTATTTTTAAAATCATGCTGGATCAGGAGCAGACAAAAACCCACGGTTTGAAAAAGCTCAGGTTTGTGTTGCAGCAACTGCGATGAGCAGGCCAAAGTCTCCCTGCTCCGCTACAATTCAGCTTTCAAAGCAGACAAATAGATCCATTAACGTCTTTATTTTCCTTGTCTGAGCTGGCATCTGCCTCCAATCTAGCTCCGATATTGCTCACCGGGTTTTTTTTGCTACGCTAATGTTAGCTTTGGCTTGTGAGGTGCAACAAAGTAGCAGGAGAGAGATAAACAAAAGAAATGCTAGGAAAATTAGCGCAGCTAACTTCCCCGCCAACAGTCCCACCCACAAACCAGAATCACATTTCTAATGAACTCCTGCTTGATTTTGGCTGAAAACATTGTAAATAATAGACCACTGGAAATGATTTTACAATAGAAAAAAAATATATTTGGAGTGGGACTTTAATGTATTGTAAAGTCAGATCATATATGTAATAATAGTCACCTGTTCTTCGTGGCAACAAACTCTGGAGAGCTGTGATTGGGGGAGTTGTCAGATTTATGTTCCTGTGACAGGTGGCTGCTGTCCGCTGCCTTCTGAGCGCTGGGTGAGACCTCACGACTTGAACACAAAAGGGGATAACCAGAGAAAATCACTTTCAAACTACCTGATCAGATATAAATTTGACTTTTGCTTTTTTCAAAAGATGTCTAAAGTAAAGGCCCTCTGCTGCTGAGAAACAAGGGTTTCAGCTCAGTGACTGTTGACAGATTATGTTCGTCACAGACAAGTGGTGATACATGTATTTAACCTTGGAAAAGGTTGTTAGACTTTACCTATGAAAAGCACTTGATACAAAAAGTTTTAGAAGTCCTCCAAAGTACAAAGTCATTTGATTTGTCATTTAAATGTCCCTCCGTCCATCTGTTGTGACACTCTATCTTCACTGCCCACTCCCTGCTGACCAGCTCTGCTCCGTCCTCTCACCTCCTCTCTTGGACCTCCTGGATGTTTTCGATGCCGATAGCACTGCTGCGGCGGGAGCTGAAGGGCCCAGACTTTTTCCTGGTAGGGCTTTTCCCGGGAATGATCAGTGACTAACAGCGGGTAGGGAGAGGAAAGTAAGACACACATTTTGGGGGATGATCTATATCTGACATATCAATCTTCATACATAGCACATGGCAAAGGAGGCTATGCTGACGATAGTTATAAACAAAAGAATCTTTAGGTAAGAAAATGCAGGGCAATGTGTTGTTAAAAATCTTCAGTAGTTTGCTTTTTGCAAATTTCTTTTTTTTTTTTTTTTTTAAATATGCTCATAAATTAATTTAATCTCTAGTATGAAAACAGGTGTGCTGTACTACAGAACGGTACATATAAAGTCCCAGTAGGAAGAAATGTTGATACAATGTTCTCTATTAATTAGTTTGACTATGTTAAATAAAAGTTAAATAAAGTCTATAGATAAAACTTACATGCAAAGTAAATAAACAAACAAACAAAAACCATAAACAAAAGTACAAACATTGCAGTGATTGATAAAAAGTAATTACTTTACTCAGATCAGCCACAATAAGCAAACCTGCAATGTTTGTCCATATGAATGTATACATGAATTCAACAAACACAACATGATGTCTATTAAAATAAGTGTGTTTAAAACCAGAGGCGATACTAAGAGTACATTTACAATTCTGAAAAGCTAATTAAAAAAAAGACAAAAATAGAGAACAAGGGAGAATGTACATGAACCTCTTCTATTGTTCCTATCCCTATGGCACTGCCTCGGCGTCCATATCTACTGGGACTTTTCCCTGGGACAAGCAATGACTGAGCCACATAAGACGGGGCGTGGGGGAGCAGAGAGAAGGGGGGAGATGGTAGATTGAAAAAGCAAGAGGGGAGGAAAAGAAAAAAAAATACACATCATAAGATTTCATGCAATTAGCACTGAGAATTTGAATAGCATGGTAAAACAACAGCTTCCAAAAGGCGATTGCATCATGAAAAAAGGAGAAAAGGGCAATACAGAAGAAAATCTAAAAGATGCCGGGGTCCAACATAGGCGAGCACAGGGGGTGTGTCACCAAAGCAGCAGGGGGGGTTGACAGTTTCTGACCTGAGGGGTATAAGGATGTTTGCTGATGCATTCAAGGGAAAGAGAAGGGAAAATGGGGCTGGCACAAAGCAGGTACATAACTCAGAAGGAACCTTTTCAGAACATGTGATACACACCCAATAAATTAAATAAAAACCTTTTCTTAAAAAGACACAAAAAGTACAGGAAGGTCGTGCCATGCATATTCCACAGCCACACATGCACAAAGCTGCAAAAAGACTTCACGGCTTTTGCCAGAGGAAACAGTCGTAGCGTGGAGGGAGGGAGTCTGGGTAGTCAGACAGCTTCTAGTCTGAGCTCACTTAAAGTTTGAGGGTAGACTGCAATGGGACTGACAATTGTTCATCTTTTGCTGATCAGGAAACCACTTTTTTCCCCTCTCTGTTTTTCCTCAAATCTGTCACTCAAGGCAGTTAGACCAACTGTTTCTATAAAAGCAAATAGAATAAATATTGGAAAATGTACCCCCCCCAGCATCACATTAGAGATAATAGCAATTAAGAGGAACATCATGAGACGTAAATGGAAGTGAAAGCTCTTTTTCTGCAAAGCAGGAGTAATTTTAAAATGTCAGAAATGAAAGTGAGCACTCTGATGTTAACATAAAGTGCTTTAATGTGCCAAAAGGGGTCATCTGTGATGGGACTATTTTTGCATTAAAAAAACTGTGAAAGGGTTTTATTTGTCCTCTGCACACTGAATGTATGCATTGGGTGGGCATTACGTGAACCAAAACGGGCTACTTACAATCCCTGTGGTTTTGGGGCTCTCTGCGGGATTGTGGGTAAAGCTGCCACTGTGACTAGTGGAGACTGTGTTTGACTTCTTGTTACTGAGGCCCATGGCGTCCATAGACTGGCTTCTGCTGCGGATGACCCGCTACAGAGAAAAATGAGGAGACACCGTCAGTCAAGGAGTCCTTCCTCTGTGGCGTGGAAACGCAGCAAACCAACCCGCTCTGCCTTTTTATTGTAAATAAACCCCATTTGATCCAGTGAGGATGTCAGTGTGTAGACTGCAGTTGCTCTTTTAACAAACAAACAAAAAAAATCTACAAAAAAATGCAGAAGCATCGTGTTGAAAAAAGAAAATCTGAAGCAAACTTGTGATGCCAATCAAATGTACGTCATTGATTTGGAAATTAGTAGATGTGAGAAGAGAAGTTTTGGGTCTTTACTGGTCTTCAGGTTTGCATCACTATGTACCAAAAACAAGACATCAGTAATGACTTTATTCAAACTATTGATGTACGTGAAACCATCTGTTCATCCATCTACCAAACCCTCTAAATCCCTGTCTGGGTCACAGGCAGCCATAACCTATCCTATGTTGTGCAAAGACACCCTGAACAGGTCACCAGTCCTTCGCAGGGCCATATGCAACCATTGAGGGATTAAAAATCAATTACCAACTTAGTGAAAGTCCATCATGCTGCAACAATAGAGGATGTTCAAGACATTTGGTTGTATTCCCAGAGGAAAGATGTCAGATCAGGTTAACCGCCATCTCGATCATATTTACTGTAAAGAACGCTAAGCTTATGCTCAGTTTGCACAATAAGAGCACAATTTGAAAAAGAGTGATGTACTTTGGCTCATTTAAAGAAAATCCTGGGAGAAAAACCACACCACAAACAGAATTTTATAATGTTGATACATTTGCAAAACTGCATCCGTTTACAAACATTTTCACAAGTCAAATGTGAAACTAAATACATACTGGCATAGATGCAAGCATCTAACTGGATGCAACTAGAGATAACAACCAAGTTATCTTTAAGGGGCTCTCTGCTCTGAATCTAATCTAGAAATTTGTGGCAAAAAATGTATATAAATATCCAAACTTTGCTCTGAGTCATAGTGCAGACCTTGTCCTCCTCCTAATGAAACCCTTTAAAGAGCCGTATCATAGATATGCACAAGCAAATTCTAAAAAGTCAAATTACACAGAGCAACTTTGCAAACAAGCTTGCTTCACAACCATGTTGGAAAGTAGCAATACAACACCAATCTTAAAAACTGCTGTACAAGCTTCTCAATTAAAGAACACATGTTTGCAGCACAGTATTTCTGCATTTGAACTTGCAGGAAATGATGACATGATGTAATGACATGCACTTTGACCCTTTGAAAATCAGTAAGCAGCAGAAAATGTTTAATTGAATCTCACTAGTAATTTCAAATGTATTTTATGTTCAAAGCTGTTAGTCAAGATCACTGCTTGTCTTACAGTTTGCAATAATTTTTTCTGTTTACATGGAAATTTTATATTTTAAAATAGTTTTGTTGTAAATTGCACATCTTTAATTCAATTGAATTTCACAAATCGATCATACCGTTTATCACTTTATCTAATGGTATGTGTTCTATGTATTTTAGTGCACTGTGCATCGTTGCTAGTGGACCAATTTCATTTTAATGTCTATTCTATTCTATTCTATTCTATTCTATTCTATTCTATTCTATTCTATAGAATCGTTATTACAGAGAAGAAATGTGGAAAAGGGAGGTAATAGTGTGTATTTAAACAGCGTGTGCATGAATTTCAAAACTAGTCTGCAGAAGTTTTTTTTTTATTAATGCACAGGAGCAGCACAGGTATGCTGGCTGAGTGAGGAGACTAGGCAAAAGACTTGACCAGGAGATATCGTGAACTTTGGGCGGAGAAAAATTAACCCACGTCTTCTGCCACGTCTTCTTCTTGTTTGTTATGTTATACATAAAATGTTATGTTGTTTGTATGGCATTTGTGGCAGAGTACGATGTGTGGAAGTAAGACCAACAAAAAGACATTAAGTGGAGGAGAAATGTACACACCTATACTGCAGTACAGAGAAACAGAGAGAGCAGAAAATATTTGCAGATGAAATTTGTGGAGGTGTGAAAGAGAGAGAAAGGCAGCGAGCTGGTACTTGACAGTGAAAAAGATGAGGAAGAACACATTATGCAGAGGTAGTTTCTTTTTCTTTATTCTGCAGATATGGAAGAGAGATGGGTCCACAGACATTGCAGAGCAAGAGATGAAATTTTTTATCTTCTATGGTCGCATAAATAAAAAATGGCAAAAAAAACGTGTGAATGTCGTAAGGCAACAAAGTGAAGGAACGATGCCCACAGGGAATTGAACAAACGGCATCATCAGATCAGTAATGAGAGGTCATTAAACCGTTCATCAGGCGCACACCGTTACAGTTCCAACTGCTGCGCATCCCCAGCTGAGCTTCACTCCGGCGCCTTAATGGTCATTGATGGAGCACTCTCACTCATGGCAAAGTGCCTTTCATCCGCAACAGGACACTCAGCAACCTCAACTCGGTGCCTTTGAGTGAAAACACCCCGAGTTCAGCCATCACTGCCAAGTGAGGAAAGCAAATGCCACAGCACTGGTCCTTTGAGATACGGCAAATTTGCTATGCTTTGTTTTCTCATGTGTGAATACCCAGAATCCCAGCCAAGTGACAGGGGGGAGAAAGAAAATATCCTAAAAAAAGTTTTTGCACTCGTCACCGTTCTCTCTCATGCACGTGGAGGTGCAGATTAGCTGTGTGCAGCCCTGAATGAGGCATGATGCTGTACCTTAAAGGATTCAAAGAAGCCTCCACCTCCTCCTCCGCCCCCGTTCTCCAGCTTATCTTCGTCTCCACCCAGGCCCATCATGGACTGACTGTTGATGTGCAGCTCCTCGTACAGCGTTTCTAAGAGCGCAGAGCGCGTGCGCTCCTGACAACAATAAAACCAGTCAGCCTTATGTTTTACGTGTAGTTCTGAGGGTATGAAGGTTCCTGCAATCAATAACTAAATGTATTAATTTGTGTTTGTGCACAGCAACAGCAATAATGATAAACCTCCAGCAAAAATTTTGTCTATTCTGCTAATCCATCTTTTGTTATTCTGCTAATCCATTTAAGTCTTTTTGCACTTCCCTTTATTCTACCTCTTCCCATCCATTTAACACATGCCATTGCCAGAACATCTCCTTCCATCTTCCATTCAGTCCACGTATTAAAAGGACAATACATTAAAGACCCTCTCTGATGAAAATTGTGTTTTTCGTATTTTAACATGTTCTTGTGGTATTTTTCTCATGATAAAGAACGAAAATTGAGAATAAAAGAGTTGTTTCTGAGTATTTATTTTATTCATCCATTGATTTAATCCATCTATACCGTCTGATCTCTTGCTATTCAGTTTACATGATTTGTGAGGTTGCCTTAAAAGGATGGGACATCTGTAAAATGATGGTTTCCCTTTTAGTTAGGCATACATCAAAAAGATATGTGATAAGGTGTACATATACATGGACAAAACCTTCAAACTTCCAAGGCAACGTATCCTTTAGTGCACTCCTCACCTCCAGTTTGGCAAACTTCTCAGCCTTGTAGCAGGCATATTCTGCATTAATGAGCTTGGTGAAAAGGAACTCACGGAACTCTGGGCCCTGAGGAAGACGAGTACAGATAGGATGAGTGACTGAAAGTCTACACTGTCTGCTGCATTCATGTTATCTTTGAGTATGGACCTTTTTGAAGATGGCAGGGTCAGGTAGAGCAGGACCAAAGAAAGGTACATCATCCCTGGCAGTCACAGAAACCTGGATAAAATGCAGACAAACAGCAAGGCTTCTTAGGTGGGGAAAAAAACCTGAAAAAAGTCTTACAGAACCCTTTGGAATTTCCCAAACGGAACATTTACTTTCCGTAGAACCAACCTTATAGGTGACATTGTCTGTGCAGGCATTCTCCACCTGTACCACAACATACGCATGCAGGAAATTGGACTGGATCATGTCAGGTACAAAAGGAGTGTTTTCCTCCTGGAACACGATGGCCACAATGTCGTTGCCTATGTGCCTCTTCCTCTGCAGCTGTGGAGAACAGATAAAGAAAGCTAAGAACAGGAGTAACATCTCAAATGACTAACTGGGGCAGCACAAACACAGTCAGTCTACAAAAAAAGGTCTCAGGATTTGGTCTCAAACAGTGACAGAAAGCATACAGGGCAGTGTTTGCAGAACTTACTTTCATGGTTTACCTTGCTGTTATACCAATAATACTTTACATACTTTACAATCATAGGTACCACTTGTTTCACATTTATTTAGTGTATTTGCATGGATTAGGTAATGCTAATATATTAATTGATGGATCTTAACATCAGTGAAGTCGCTGCAAAGTTGCACCAGAAGTGTGTGGTGATCGCACAGATGGCTGACTGTCATCATGACTACATTTTTCTCAGTTGCTAGAAAGCTTTGAGTTGCCAAAAGGACACTTAGGAACTTGGAGGACGGAGTGACCGTGCTATTAATTTTTCATGTGTGCAGCTCCTCTGAGCAGCTCTGTTGCTCAGCATCGGGGACACTATCTTCTTGTGCTGAAATATGAATTATGCCGTCCCTTTCTTTTTTCTTATAGTAAATTCTAATTCTAAAAGCTCATTTAGGCTTGCAGATGCAAGGCAGTTTCTTTTAGAACCAGAGGAGAAGTTTTAGAAATACAAAAGAGTTTGACAGTATTTAGTGGTAATATATAAAGTATCAGACAATATTAGAATGTTAGAAACAATTGAAATCCGACTCTAATTAAAATTGTGACCTGAGATCATTCTGTTCAATAGAAAAAGAAGAAAGGCTTTATTAAATTGAACAAATACAGTTGGTTTGCAGAGTGCAGTTTATTAATTCTAAAAAACTGTTACCTAAAATACTGTGACACTCCAAAGGTGCTGCCACTAATGATATTTAGAGTTCATTTAACAGTTTGACACACATAAACTCAGCAGCTTCACACACTGGGACAAAAGCCCCAGCGTTAGCTAGCGCTTCAGGAAAATATCTGCATTATCCGTGGGGAGCATGGAATAACCACAGCAAATATTTACAGTGTGATTAGGAACTGATAATGGTTTTTTACTTGTTTATTAGCAGTTTAGTCACTTAGAAGCCTCTTTGTGTCACAGCCATTCTGCTTGTTGACACGAGAACAATCAACCATCTGGCGTTCTTTTGATTTTTGATGAAGTCTTAATCAGCAAGTATTAGTCAGAAAGGTTTCTCAGCAAAAATGTATTTGAATAATTTTAATTAAATCAAATGTAGAATTCCTAATCTTTTTAAAATCAACATTTATTCTGTGTTGGTGACATAATTTGTTGTGACACTGAAGTCATCATTAAGATAGAGAGTCACTGTAAAAAGCAATTGTTAGAGGGGGTTAAACGGAAAAATTGGAAACACAGTGTAGTTCCTATCTAAGATCTTTAATTAATTTTTTTAGTTCATTTTTAAACTGTCTGTGGATCAGGTGTTAAAGTCCCACTTCGCCTATATATTTTTTTCTTTTGTAAAATAATTCCCAGTGTTCTTTTAATTATGATTATGCCGTTTTTAGCCAAAATAAAAAAAATATATATATAATTTTTTACAACAATTTTTTTACAAAGCTGCAGGAGTTCATTATAAATTTGTCTCTGAGTTGTGGGTCAAATTGTTGGTGCGGAGTAAGCCTGTCTTTTTTTCCCATCGTCCCTTTGCTGCTTAGAAGCTCTCTTGCTAGCTTACAGCCCCTCACAACCCCATCTTACATTAGGAACAAAAATGGTGAGCAATATCAAAGCTATGCAGTCTTACAGTTTCGAGCCAGATGCCAGCTCAGACAAGAAAAGGAAAATGTAAATTGATCTTATTGTCTGTAAGTAGATGCTTCAGGATTGAAGTGGAGAAGGGCACTTTGGCCTGCCCATGGCAGATACTACTTTTTCATCTGCTCCTGATCCAACACGATTTGAATAAAGTAATACTCAGAAATGCAGTTTTAATCTTAAATTCCTACGTGTCCTCCATTTTGAGAAAAAGGCTACAAGTACATGTTAAAAGCAAAATTTTCATTAGAGTGGGTCTTTAAATGAGAACACTGATGAAGAGGTACATTTAGTATTTATGTAAATTCAGACCAACAGGTTACTTTGAAGTGAGCTTTAATCGATATTAATACAAGAAGTTCTCTAAACTCAGACAGCTGAACAACAGATGCACTGTTATGCAGCATCATCGCTGAGGACAGTTTGACACCAACTATGCAAGCGCAGCGTTGGACTGAAAAGCTTGGCATCTGTTATCACCGCACGACCTTTCAAATATGGACACAGTCCGTCAGGTCATTCAAGATGAAGTCAGTGTTTTGATCTCGATATGTTATTATGTGTGTACCCTGGCTCCTTTTCCACACTCCCAACTGAATCATCCCATGTGGGTGTTGTTTATGTCTTTGTTTGCTTCCATGTCTTGGCAATATAGAGGGTTACTGTGGTTACAAAGTTCAAACCAGTCCAGTCCACTGGAGAGCAGGTGAGGCAGTGTGATGTTAACAGTAGTAAACTTAAAGAACTAGAAATGATCACACAGGATCACACACATTGCATTAAAAAAAAAAAAAAAACTACAGAACAATCAAGTTTTTTACAACCCAGAATTATCACAAACATAAATGAAGATTCAGTACATTCTTAAATAGAAAAATGGAACAAAAAATAACTTTCAGATCAACTCAATAATTTGATAGAACCATGGAGATTTTTTTTGTTTTAATTTTGAACTTTTTGAAATGTATCAAACCAAGTTAAATCAAGTGAACCTCAAATTTTATGACTTTAAAGAATGTTAAAAAGGTGTTACATTAAAAAAAGTCCTTGTACCTGCTGGGAGTCTCCTTCTGTGTAAGGCAGTTTGGTGGACACATGAAACATAATCTCCTTATTGTGGAAATTTGTGTAGACAGATTCTGTCCCCGTCTGACCATGAGCGACATCCAGGCCACCCCGAAAACTGGAAAGACGAATGAGAAATGCAGATTTATTTGCAGATGCAGGAAAAGGGAGAAAAGAAGGACAAGGCAGTAAAAAATAGGATGGAGGGACAGAAGGCAGAAGAAGGATAAAAAAAAGCTGTTAGTGGACTGTTAGAGTTTACCTCCATCACAAATATAAGACAGAATGCCAAGAGCTTTATATGCCCACTTAATTACAATGTCACTTCAAATGTAAGGACACCCTGTATTTCTTTCTATATGATTCATTTAAAACAAGACACAGCATGTAGATGCCTTTTATTAGAATAAAATAAAAGCTTTTAAAGTATCCAAACCCTTTAAAATCATGAAGCTCAATTTTCTTCCCGAGAAACTCCAAGAACTCAATAAAGGAGGGACTTTCCTCCATGTTTCCAAAGAGCTCCTCCTCTGATGTCTGCAAGCATGAGAAATAAATGAAAAAAAATTGTGCTCAGTACTCATGACTTCAAACAGTGAAGATTAGCTGCAGTATCTCTGAGGCGCAGTCACCTGCCCAAACTTTTGATAAATGACTCCAAACTTAAAGTTGTTGCTGATTACATGCTCATCAAAGGTGACAATGAGCCTTGATGCCTGATGAAAAAAAAACAGGAAGCATCCAGTCAGGCATGGTTGACTGATGATTGTTGGTAAGAGAAAAACAACTCGTCCTGCTTACCTTTGGGTAGAGGACAGGGTAAAAGCGATCCACATTAACCTCTTCACAAACAAGCTACAAGAAAAAAAAACGTTAGGACGCCTTTAGAATATGGTTAGAAGGCTTTGTCTTGTATTTAGTTGGATTCCTTACCTTGGCCATCTGGACCACATTTGGGAATTCGGTAAGGCAGGAAATGGGAATCACATCATGATAGGTTTTTAGCTTTGTGCTGAAACAAAAGAAAAATCCAAACACAACTCTGTTTACAATCTTAGGCCCTCCTTCTTTTTCCGTGTCTTCCAGTAGAATCTCATTAAAGAAAGCTACCCACTCAAAGTGAATGCTCCCTGCAGACGTGTGAAGCTGTGAAATCCTAATTGTCTTTTACACTTGATAGTTTTAAGTAAGATTTCACAGGGGTGGACTTGGAAAGAATGATTGTTTTCTTTTTGTGGATGGTGAGTCAAGGAGCACGATAAATAATAATAGCTTGATGACCATTGCTTCCCACTTTGATGTTCACAAATCAACTAAACAACATAGAATAGCTTGGCGATTGGCATCAGTATCAAACAGTTTGTCATTAGATGTAATTTTGTGGAAGGAAACTAACTAAATAAATATAACAAATAGGAACTTACTCTAGAACTTTGACCTACAGACTTTAAAGACCAACTCAAATGCAAATTGTTTTTTGGTGTATTGAACATCGTTTTTTAGCATTTTCCCATGATGGAGGACATATATAAAAAAGGTTACGTTTAAACTGCATTTCTGAGAATTTTCTTATTTAAATCGAAGTGAATCAGGACTAGAAAAAAAATGTCATTTGAAAAAGCTTGTAGTTTCATACAAACAACAATTAGTGGGCCACGAGCTCCCTGCTCTGCTCCATTCTGATGCATCCACAAATAGATCCTGAACGTCTTCGTTTTCTTTGTCTGAGCTGTCATCTGGTTCAAAACTGTTTGGCTGGATAGCTCCAATATTTCTCTGAACTGAATTTTAAGTGAGTAGAAAGAGTCTTGTTTTTAGAAAAAATATCTTATTTTGTGTCTTGCAAGAAAAACAATTTGATCATGAAAGTTTTTCAATAGTCTGTTTGAGGAAACATGACCTAGAGACAAGATTTTTGTAGGGTTTTGGAACCAGGTCGATTAGTTGTTGTTCGTTGTCATCACTTCCTGTTTTATTTTGTTGTATTTCCTGTGCTCACCGTTTCTTCTCAGGTCACTTGACACTTCCCTCCTTGTGTGTTCCCTCCCTCCTGGCACACCTGTGTGTTGTTAACTAATCCTCTCTCCCTGTTATATACCCTCGTCTCCCTTGCACGGGTTGTCGGGTGGTTTTGGTTACTTCTTGGACTGATTCCTTCTCTTTCGAGAAATTAAATGAATGACTTTTTCCATTTTCGAGTGCCGTCTGCGTTTGTGTCCACACGCCAACCCTGACAATTTTGTACTTAAAATAAGAAAAAAAAATTTCTAATCGCAATGGGTTATTTATTTATTTTTGCTTAATTAAAAAAATATGCAGAAGAGGTAAGAAGTTTTGACTTATGCCCTAGGGGCCTGTTTTTGTAGTGTGATCATGAAGAATACATTTCAAAACCTCCTGCACGTGTATCAAATTTTATAAACCTTTTAACTTATAATTGCTCAAGTTTTATTTTCAAATACTCTAGCCTTTTATTAGATATTTTTAAGCTCTTTTAGTTTGTTTTTTCTGGCATATTAATATTTCACTACTACCTTTAAAAGCTTTTGTTATTGCTTTCCTCCTTTCTTTCTTCTAAAAACCTTGATTAACAGAAACTGCAAAGCTTTTCCAATTCCTCATTGTCTGAACAACACACTGACAATCACAGTGTAATCTCCAAAATTACTGTACCTGTTGTGCTTTAACTATTTGCACGGCCTAAAACAACATGATTCCCCCCCCTTAAAAACCAGATTTATGAGAGGATTGGTTTGAAACATGTGCGTGTGACATACTTGTTTCTGCCAGCATACTTCCAGGGTAAAAGACCACTAATGTGATTACATTCTACATCACTTATTAATTAAAGTGGTTTTCATCAAATTGATAGAATTTCAGGCTCTTAATTTGTCTCTTTAACCTTGTTGCACTCTGTTTAATGCGCTGAATATGAAAATGAAAAACTAAAGAAGCCGATATGGAACAAAGCCATTTGTGTTAAAATGTGCATATTTGCAGAGGGCAGATTTATTAGATTCTATCATGGAGGTAATTCAGATTCTTAAAAAAAAGACTGTCAGTGAATGTTATTACATGGACCGAAGTACTTGTGGGCTGTGCCCGCAAACAAGAAAACATCACTATGTGATAAATGCTACGGGCCCAGTTACCTCATTTTACTCTAATCCACTCTGAAGATCCATTACAAGAGAGAGTGCTGCTATTAAAATTTGAAGAGGAGTCTCTCAGGTGCTAAAATTAACTCACAGGTTGTTTGGTGCACTGAGCTCTGACCTGCCTCCCCCTTGTCTGTCTCTGGCAGGGTGTGATGGAGCAGAGGATTTCAGGGAGCGAGCTTCAGGCAGTGGTGAGTAGGAGGCATTACACTTGCACAGCACAGATGAAAAGTGCGCTGATGGCTACGTACTTTTTGACACCTCTGTTTCAAGCCACCGTTCATCAAAGAGGTTCTTGATATTTTTACCACACCACGCAGATTTGGGCTACTTTTATTCTACCGAGAGTATTACACAACCGTTTCAGGGCAAAACATTTTTCCAAGAGGATGATTTCATCAGTTTCAGTTTCTAACTGACACCTTGTTGTGTGCATTACATAGTTACAAAAAAAGAAGACAAACCATCTGGGGGAGGCTAGAATTCACTGCTCGTTGGCTGCATCTTACCAAAAGCATTAGCTCTGCCTGGTATTCAGGTTGAAAACTGTAAAACTAGCGGCGCTAACATGGACACAAGTAATCGGAAGGATCAGAATAAAAATGCATCACGTAAACACGCCATTCAGAATTGTATGATCCAATCAGACTCATGTAGATCTGAATTTCTTTCCAATTGAGTAGGTAAAGCCAAATTGTTTATCCCACTGTGGTGCATGTAAACAATCTATTCTAATTGTGTGTCATTAGTGCGCTGGCTTTTATGTAATGCGTAGAAAGTGTGCACTCCAGAGGAGACTTCAGAGCGCAAACAGGACTAGCCGGCTGCTTTGTGCGAGGAAGCTGGTGGAGTCCGGAGAACCGTGTCTCCGTGAAGACTAGCCATACTCTGTAGCTTTGTGTCTGTGAGCAGAGGAGGGTGCTTTGTTACGGTGTGTGCTCCGGAACAGGCTTTGGACCGCAGTCCAGGTGGCTGCTCTAAGCGAGAGAGATGCCAGAGCTGGCGGGAGAACCGTGTCTCTGAGCAGTCCTGTGAAACTGTGTGAACAAACATGTGACTTTGTGCTACCAATCGTGTTCAGGAAAAGGAAAAGCTGATGTTATTTGCACCTGTTTTAAATGCGTCCAAGGCTAAAGATTATTGTTGTGTTAATGTATTAAGCTAACCGTAACACTTCCCCTGGGTCTGTGCGGACAAGACAAAAGGTTCAGCACTGGCCACACTTATTTAGACAATTGTAAAAAAATAAATAATAACGATAAAAGCACGCCCAAAATATTATCATGCTGTATGCTAACCACAGCCAAGTTTGTTTACAAAACAAGTCCATCAGTTCTTCTTCTAGGACCATTCCCTGTATTGTAGATAGTTCTGTGCACGTCAAAATGATTTATTCCAATTAAATGTGTGGCAGATTGTTTACTAAAATTGGATAGTTTTTCAGGCCCATGTACACAGTTCAATTCTAATCCAGATTTAATCAGATTAATCATGTGTACATGCAGCTAATGCTCTTTGATTAGTTTGCTTGATTAAACAAAGAGAAAAAAAAGAAGATTTTGTCCCGTATTGACCTGTCTTGAAGTCTTTTCTGCTAAAGAATTGTCTTATATAAGTAAATTAAAGTAATGCATTACAAATGAAATCATTCTGCCTAATCTTTGGTGCATTTATATCCATATAAAAATAACGAAGGTGAATAATAACACAATGAATGAAGTAGAAATAAAGACACATTGACCTAAGCGTATTTGCTTAGGGAAAAGACAACAGCAAAGACCTACAGATGCAACAGAAAGCAAGTCAGAGCTAATATAAAAAACAACGCTGTGTACCGTAGCATCAAGCGCAGATGCTCTTGATCCCCAATGACATCATACTTCACTGAGAAGACCAGGTGACCAAGGGCAGCATCCATGGTGTAGTAATTAAAGTGTTCCTGGGGGTAGAAACACAAAAAACAGTTGACTATTCCTGGAGCAACTGACTCAAAAAATAAAAGGTATTAAAACACAATATTCTAGCAGAGCAAATGGTTGACAAAAGCACTCCAATAAATCAAAAATACAATTTTTTTTTTTTTGTAAATTTCGCATACCAGTAATGATTTTCAGTCACAAAAAAGAATTCTTGGCCTGAATCTGCATCTAGGTTTAAATTTTAAATGTAATAATTCTTATTACATTTTACTATGTTGTTTAGGGATTCAAAGCTCACAAGTTTGGTCATAAATCCCAAAATCAAATAATATGAAAAAAAAAAAAATTGAAAATTAATTTAACACAAGATTTAAATGCATTCTTACATAACATGATGGGCCATAAATGGAATATACATTTAA
Organism: Oryzias celebensis; assembly: GCA_014656515.1. Classification (NCBI taxonomy): domain Eukaryota; kingdom Metazoa; phylum Chordata; class Actinopteri; order Beloniformes; family Adrianichthyidae; genus Oryzias; species Oryzias celebensis. The sequence continues at coordinate 16,420,288 of BNCR01000005.1, forward strand.
AACCTATTTTTTGAAGCTTTTATTTTGAAAGACTGCATTCAAATTCCAGCTATTTAAAGCAAAAATTCAAGGCATTGGTAAGATGTGCTTTTTCCTACTTTGCATTCATATTTATCCTAATGTAAAGAAAACCATAGGCTATTTATATATTGGAAAAGTAAGGCAAAAAACAAAATCCTTTTAACACTCTCACCTTGCCCATGAAATTCTTTCTGTATAGCTTAGCAGTACTGTTTGTCTCTAGCTTGATGTGGGAGGCAGGACAGGTAGGTTGATCGGCTTCTACTGGCTCTTTAGGCTCATGATTGGTTCCTTCAATCCAGTAGCCTCCAAACTGAGGTAGCAGGATGAGGGGAAAAGGACTGGTGCGGCCCAAAACCTGACAGTAACAAGAAATTAGAACATGACAATTCAATATCCTTTTGTGGGGTATGAAATTGTTCTTTTCAAAACAATGAATCAAATTTACTCAAATAAACTGAAGTAACTTTTAAAAGTATTTTTACTGAACAATACTTTTTTGTTTTTTTCTTGTATGATTAAGAATAAAAAAAAAAATCCTGATTAATTTGAAAATAAACACTTTGTGGAAGGGAATTTTTAAGGAAAACAAAAGTTGAAATGTTGGTTTTCTACGGTGACCCTGAAGTGCAAACCGCATCAACAAATCACTCGACTCAAACATTTTACAGATCCCAACAACAATTAAAAAGCAAAAGAAATAATTTAATAAACAGCTTTACATTTTAAAGAAAACAAAATTCTAGAAACCAAAACCTAAAAAATACATTTTGTAAAAGGAGTAATTTCCAGAAAACAGTCTGGAAAACAACAGTGTATCAGACATCGGCAAAGATTGTGCGTTATTACTTAAAAAAAAAAAGTGAAAGTATAAAGTTATAACTTTTAATTTTGCTAATTACATTTTTTATTTTGGAAATAGCAGAATTTGTAGATTAATTTTTATTTTTGGTTTGATTAATTAGTCAGACCACATTGGTATTTTTTTTTTATTTTTTGCCACATGTGTTTTTACTCATATATGCTATTTTCTTCATCTTAAATAGAAAAATTTGTTAAAGTAAAATAGTCTTAATTAAGTACAAGTTGAGGGTATTTTAGAAACCCCTGGTAGTTTTTTGTTTTGTTTGGAGAGCGTATTTTGTGCATAAAGAGAACCTCTGCATACATACCTCATGAACACTGGGATAAGGGATGTAGTCCTCTTCTGTCTGCAAATAAGGGGAAAAAGAAACGTGAGTCACATGAAGAAAGAAAATCCTTTCACTCAGTTTTTCAGATTTAGCTTCACTGAAAATGAGCACAGGGATTGTGACTGCATGCCTAATTCAGCCTGTTTCAGCCTAATCATCTAATCCTTCAAACCTGACTGTTGCAAGTAATTAGATTTTCAGATGACACTCACAGTTCTTTGAGAACATTTTAGAATCAAGAAACACTTTCCTAAGGTTCCCTTCTGTTGTGATTATGTAAGTTTTCTAAAAGCCATTAAAGCTTGCAAGTACATCGGCAAAAACCATGTATTTTTTAACAGCCAGCATATGAGTACTAAAACCTCTCAGTATCGACTTGAGATGAGGTCAAGAACCTTTTTTTTTACCAAGGAAAAGTGATCTTTAGCTGTCTTGCTCTTATTCAACACAGCAGTGTTATCAAAATAACATCACTCTGCTTTTCACAACCTCAAACTATCTCACTTTCTTTTGTAAGGGTTATATTCATTTTCATTATATTCATTTTCATTTTCCACTCCACTCCATTTAGATTTTACTGGACCCATCTTCCTCTTGTCTTCTAGGGATAGTTTTCTAATCTAAACCATTGCATTGAGCATCTGTGCTGAGTTTAAGCCATTTGCCTTCATGCAACATTGTTTTACAGGTTATTACATTCAGGTACACAAAACAGATTGAGAAGTCGAAGGATCTTCAAGGTTCTCACACCACAAATGTACAAGAAACAAAACACAACATTTCACAACAGTCAAAAACAATCACAGCATTACAGTCCAATCAACGCTAAACCATTTTAACCATAAAAGATAAACAAGTGCCATTATTTTTCTATATGACTGCCACTGAGATGAGTCGTATTTTGCAGCTTTAGTTTGCATTAGGGAGTTTGAAGGACCAACACTGCGGGTTAACAATAGGGACAGGGAAGTTCACTTTCTCCAAATTTTAGTTCAATAGTGTAACAAACCGAGAATCCCTTGTAAATAAGGCGCACCTATATTTCTGACATTGTCCAAATAGAACTGAAATCTGGATAGGGTCATTCAAGGTCAGTGAAAGTTTAAGGCTTTTTGCTTGATTATAAAACAGACATTAATTTGTTGATTTGTAAGCATAAACACTAAAGTTAAAACCATTTCACTAAATTTACAGTGTGATAACATTTCTTAAAAAGTAATATTGAATTATGAAATGCCTGGCTTTCAGCTTTTAGGCACTGCAGCGAAGCCAAGCACTGCCTTTAGGATACTGTTTAAATGATTAATCTACATGTCTGGCTGCTGACACGTTTGCATATGTTTTCTTGCAGAATCGTTCTATTCTTAGTGCCAACACAAAGAACACCCCATTGTGGAAAACACTTTATTTTATTTTTTTTCTTTATGGAAAACTTTACAACAATCCAGTTCTGCCGATGAACAATTCTCTCCAACACCACAGCCTAGTTTCACAGCATCAGTGCCCCTCAAGCACAAGGTGTTTGAAGGCAAACCCCTGAGATTTTGCAAAATGGCCGATTAACTAGAGGTACATCATCTTCCCTTGTTTCATGATGCGATAATATATTATGGTAAAACGGACTAAAGTACACAGTGAACATTCCTGAGAAATATCTTAATTTTAAGACATTTTCTTCTGTTTTCTTTTTTACATTTAAAAATAGCTCCAGTCCAGCCAGGTCACTTCACACTGATTCTTTCAGACTAACTGAAACTGTCTGGACCCCAATTTAAAAGCTGGCTGCATTCTATGCACAACCAGCACAGGAATTTGCTGTGCCTCTGAGCTCGTTACTTACTTTTTCTTACTCTTAGTTACTCAGTGAGTGGCATACAGCCTGCCTGACAGCTGATAAGAGAGGGTTTACAACGCTGCCAGTCCAGATGCTTCACTTGACTTGTGCTTTACAAGGAGTTGTGAGGATTTGTGACTCACCTTGAGGGGGGGAGGGAACGGGCATCTTTGCTCATCCATTCTGCAACCCTGTAGAGAGGAAGAGAAAAAAAATGACAAGCTCGAGATGACACAGGTGAACTATCTGCACGGTCTGTTCACAGGTACACAAAGCCACACATTCAGATGCGTGTTTAGCTTTCAAGAGTCATGGCATTTTTTGGTGTAGCAGCATACTTCCTTAAAAAATATTCCTGGGAATACTGCATGTTTTTGTAAGCTTGGCTTGTTATGCAGGTGAGTCACAGTAATAGGAAATATAAGGGAAAGCTTTTTCAAAAGCAGACAAAGACAGATAAAAAAAAGAAAAGATGAGCCTCAGATTTCCATCATAGAATTGTGGAGAATTATATTCCTAAATGTGCAAAAGTACAACTTTCTGAAGATAAAATCTGTTCTTATTCTGCTGATTTATACCTACCAACACTGCAATAAACATATCAGTGTTACATAAAAAAAACCCTTTGGGACAGTATGAAATGACAGTATGAAATGTTTTATATTTTATTCAGGCTTACTGTTGTATTTTTTTCTTTTTCTTTCATTTTTCTTTTACAAAAGTATAAAAGTATGAAAGTTGTTTGAGCATTGCTATTTTTTCTAATCATCTTTCTGTTGCTTTAAGTACAGAGTAATTATTTAAGTATTTGTAAACACTTGCAACATGTCGTAAGGCTTTATTTTGAACAATCAGGACTTTTTTGTTCATAAACAGAATGATCCATAGAAGTTTATTAGAGTCTGATTATTTCTTTCTATTTTATTTAAATGTTCATTGAATTCCTTAATGCAAAACGATGCAAAAATTTCTCCAATAAATCATTAGTGGTTTTTTTTCTACGTTTTTAAAGAGCTTATATAAGGTAAAAAAATTACTTTTTTGAGATTTTAAGTGTATTATAATGGTTATTCCTCATGAAAAACAACCTCAAAGTGGTATTTTGCTCCAATCACACATTTCTGAGTATTCCTATAAAAACCCTGTGCTCTGGGCACCAGCCCCTCCCAAGCCACAAAAACAACCGGGTTCTCACAAGATAAGTGAGAACAGCCCCTTCCAAGAAGAGTCTGCACTGCAGCAACATCCCCAGGCATTTTCTCCACGTGGCTAGAGGTGATCAGCAAAACCCTTTCATTTTATACGAACAGTATGCACTTCGCACATCCATCGTTGCAAAAGTTTCCATGTTGGTTTTTTTCATGGGTGAAACACAGACATGATGCCTTTAGGTTGACACGTTATGAAATGGGAGGCGCCCACAAGACGCAGAAGGCTGTGCCTCAGAAATCAAGTTGTCTTACTTCAGTGTAGGAAAAGAGCTCATGAAAATAACTCATATTTCATAAATAATTTGTTTTTAGTGTGCCAAAGGTAATACATTTTTGTATATGTATGCATAGTTTACTTTTAAAGGCTTAAGAATGGCATGATGTTGGACCTTTAATGTTGTTTTATATTGTCAGAGTGCAGTAGAGCAACACCAGCAATAAAACAAAGAATTATTTTAGATGAGGTTCATTTAAGCAGATAGAAAAACACCAAGGTTCACAAAAAAGGTTTATTGTGCCAACCCATACAAAACTGAGCAGCCTTGACAGATAAGAACAATGGTTCTGCTCAGCACCTAAGTTCTGATGCTTGTGCTGGAGACAGACTGAAGCAGCAGATAACAAAGCAATGATACAGATAATGAGACAACTGTATGGCACACAAATACTGCAGAAAAATAATCTCGAATATTTGTAGAATCGAAATTGAATAAATCATTGGAGAAGGAGATGAAGCAAATCAGAAATCACTCTGATTAAAGTCTGAAGAGATGCAGATTAGGGTCAAGCGGTGAAAAATGAATGCGGGGACTTCACAGTACCTGCATCCTCTCGATCATGGCAAACAGGTCTGACGTCTGGTGAAGAGGTGACAGATCGAAAAAAAACATGGGTTCAATAATCAGCATAATCTTAGTCGTTTTTTTTTTTATTGTGTAAATCCCAGTCAAGCTCACAAGAACCTTCTTTAGGAATCTCCCATACTTCTAAACAAATGTCACTTTCCACAGGATTCCTCTCCCCACTTGACACTGATCTCTCAGTCTCACTTAAGCTCCAGGACTCCCCTCACTGCTTTCCATGAAGATTGGAGACAAACTGTAAAGAGGGATCTCTTTGGGGGTGGAAATGTGCCTAAAAGCACTGTGGTGCTTCTGTAGTGCTAAAGCCAAGTGTTTATCTAAGTGTGCAGAAGCTGATTTATGCAGAAAACACATTTCCATCTAAAGGACTGAAATGTAATCCTAAATGTAACTTTCTAAAAGAATGGAAGTTTAATTAAGACAAAGTCTGTCAGCACAGTTTCATTTCATTTGTGGTGAAATCTCACAGTTTTGTAATCATGTTCAGTTAGTGTGATAAAATCGAAGGGCGTTAATCACACCTTTGCTAATACTTCTACAGAATTTACGTTGTTTGCAATCTTTGCTCAATTAGCAGAGAACTTTGTGTCAATTTGAGTAAAAGAAAATGCTGTGAGGCATGACCCTTTGATCTGCAGAGGCCACATGCAGGACTTTAAGCATCTTTAACCTGTGATGGAGTACCACTACAACCTTGACAATGGTGCACGTTGTGGGGCGCGTCATCGGTTCGCCATGTAACACAAGTGGACTGCTGTGCCAAGTTGATGTTTCCACATGACGGCTTAAATTTACTGAGGTGCCCTGCAGGCTCTCAAAAACACATATGCACACACAACTACCGGAGAGCAAACTCATGCATATCAACATTTCCACGTGCATGCGCTAGAATGTCTGTGCAGATTCTCAGTCAGTCAAGCCACAGCAGTCCAAACAGACAACTGGACTTAAAAAAAAAAACTTGAAGCAGTGTGGTCACCTTTCATTTAAGCATTTACCAGGAGTTCAGACATGCTTTTTGGCTAATATGTGCACCTTCTACATAAGGGGACACACAGCTGACCTTGTAGATCTTAAGGTGTACCCTCAGTGTTTTGTGGATGTGAAAATAAAAGCAGCATATGGTATTGAAAGGGCTACTGGCCCTGTGACATCAGAAAAAACATCAGAAAAAAGTTTACAGAAA